>JABSTQ010009632.1:0-600000 GCA_013358835.2 Ixodes persulcatus | reverse complement strand
ACGTCAAGGTCATATTGTAAGGGTGCAGGCGATCTGGTGAATATTACCCACGTTGAATTAACCTGAGACTGGGGATGTTCCCTTATCGCGTCGACCTGTAAGGTTGTCAGCGTTCTTGCAATGTGTGATGGAGGCTATGGCGCTTCATCCTTTTGCGTTGGTGGAGATGACCTTGAGATTGGGGCTATATAAGCTGAGTTTGGTACGTCGTCCTGTCTATTTTCTGTCTCTTCTACATTTTGATGTTTCTTCTCTACCCCAGTCTCAGGTTAATTCAACATGGTTAACTCAAGATGTCACGTAACGTTGGGTAAGACTCCCTGCGTGTTGCCCGTCCACGACGCTCGTCTTCTTAGAAAACGGCCCATCAAAACACATGTTGTGCTAAAAATAAGATCGGTAGCCGAGTGTGCTAGCGCACACCGCTATAGTGCTCAGAGCCTGTGGAGCGAGCGCTGCAGAGTGCAGGCATCCTGGGATCCATCGCCGTCCCTGCTCGTTTCGATCTGAATAAGCACCGCGTACAGGCGCGCGGTCGTGTATCCCTAAGTGGTTCACGCTAAAGACGTCGGGCAGGCGTGCACTGCACTGGCTAAATTTCTCATCTACAGTGGAGACATCAGAAGCCCTTAGGGCTGTCTAACTTGTGGCTTTTCTCTCGCCGCCGACGGGGTGATTCTGGTGGCCGTCCGTGTAGACCACTCCGAATGAACACTCGGAACAACCAGGGAATCTCTTACTTCTTCACTCAGCTTCCCTACAACGATAGCCTCCCCCAAACTCTCCCCCCTCTTCCCCTCTGTTTTTGCTGGGTGCTCGGCAGCGGCGTCCGGGAGCTCTATACTTCGTCTCACCCTATACGATGGACTAAAGGCCAAAGCTGCGGCCGCCAGGTCCAATCACGACCCAGTTCTGGGAACGCTTAGGTCTGACGTGCGTATCAGTGATTACGGATGGCGAATAATGCTTCGAATCCAGTTGAGCTGTCATTTATAGCTTCGGCACTACAAAGAAAGCCGGTATATTGTGTCTTTCTTTGCACTGTGGAATCTATGAATGACGCAGTGCTATCGGATTCGTACCGCCACTCGCACGTCCCTACTAGTGATTCGAGACGCGGGCAGCTGATACGTGCGTCGGAATAAAATAGCGCATGGTTTCTAAGTGGCTCGTGATTGGACCTTGCGACCCGCAGCTTTCGCCTTTAGTCTATCGTAGGGTGAGACGATGCATAGTGGCGGTTTGGCCGCCACATCCCTTCTTCCGTCAGGGTGTTTCAGGGTCGAACTCTAGCTGGTCCAGCGGCAGGTCGGCGTCCTGCCCGTTGTAGCCGTCCCTTAGGGCCCCCGGACGCAGGCGACGCAGACAGACGGATGAAGCACTACATTTTTCGATTGTATACGAAGTGAACATCTATCATCGGTGTTTATTTTGAAACAAACTCACAACACATCGTTACCTTATGGCCCTTAACTATAATTTATTCCCGATTAACTACGAAGAGGGTGAGTTCTTGTATCTTTTAGATTTACGTATTACAATCTTTATTGCACTCTGTGACTTTTTTTTTTTTAAGCGATAGCTTTATTGGTGACATTTTGGAGAGGTTTTGTCCTCACCAACCGTTGTCACTGCGCACGCGCAAAAAAAAAAAAAAAACCTTTTTTTTTTTTTTTTTTTTTGCAAGGAGAGGGAAGTTGGGACTCACTCCCCCGTGCCGCGCAAATCGATCGAGGACAGGTGAAGAGGGCAGCTCGGGCGTCCCGCCAATAATTGCGCAACGAAGGGCGAATCGTCGTGTCGTCTGCTTGGAAGACTCGTTTAAAAACATTACTCGCGTTATCCAAAATTCGGCTTTGGCGGTATCCACTTGCTACGCGTAATGTTGGGTGGTTTTAGAGGCTTCCTCCGCGCTTGCCCACTTACTTCACGGATCACTGGTGGCAGTCGTCAGTGGCATCCAAGACGCCAACCACAACGGCTATGAGAAGTAACCATGTCGCATCTCCTTCCTCAGGTACGCGACGGCACTATTCCACCCGCATTGCGCGACCGTGCTACAGCTATCTATTTCGTTTCTTCGCACATTGTGGGCGAAAAATGCTTTTTTTTCCCGTCGGAAACATGTTTAATTAATAATATTCGAATCTATCTTACTCCGGGAGAACTATTTTTCCCTTTAGAAACATACGTCTGCACTTAAAGGATGACGCCATTGTCCTGACAGATTTGCTTTTCTATCACTATGGTAGACGGCGCGGGGATTCGGTTAAGCGGTTTCAATTTTGACATCATGGCGTCATTTGTGATGATGTCACGAGAAATACGACAATTTCTTTTGAACCTTAAGTGCGGCGGTGCGTCGAGAATCTAGAGGTGTCGATAGTGCTGGCACATCCCAAGTCCATTGCAAGCCAACGGCGCCCACGTTCTGGGAGCAGCCCAATCGAAGAGAACCACGTGCCCTCCCCTTCTGAACGCATCGGGGTAAATAAAATGCAAAACGGAAGGTCCGTTGACACTCCCTTCACATTAGGCATCGTTCGCCCTTACACGAGAAAGGCCGGTCCCCGTATCGATTTGGCATTCGCTATACCCGACCCCGGCCATTCCCAAACAGCGCTGCGCCGCGTCGTTTCAGTCGTTATCCTACGTGGCCTAGGAGGAAACTCTTTTCAGCCGTACTGAAACACTCAGGTGCTTTTAGGGCGCAGCTCTTAGGCGCCATTTCCGGATATAGCGGCGTCGACGTCGCCATCGGCGTAACCGCCATACGCGGGAGCGGGCGCCAAAGATTCCCACAATGCAACACTGCGCGCGTTGCTTCATGGGACGTCAGAAACCTATACTCATTCAATTCCCTGTTAAATTTAGCGGAGGAACTGAATTGGTGTATAGGTTTGTTACGTCCCATAATGGAACACTGCACGCGTTGCATTAATGGGCACCAACCGTTCCCTCATCGCCCTCACTAACCTACCCTCAAACAAAACAAAACGAAATACAAAAAAAAAAAAGATAAATAAATGCTTTTTTTTTCGATATTTTTTACCCCGGTATATCGCAAAATCAAAACACCTCAAGGGTGGCGCTCTGATTTCGCTTTAGAGAGAAGCCCAAACGTGTGTAATAGTTTAATGTTGCGCGTATATACTCTATCTCAGGAGTTGTGTGCAGCAAAGGCAAAGGCATTGGCGCGGGCACGTGGCTTTCAGATGTGCTTTCTTTTCGCGAGTGCTCGTGAAAGGAAAGCAAGTATGAAAGCCAGGCCCTCGCGCCTGTGCTTTTGGCTCTGCTGCACGCAACTCATGAGATGCAGTATAGTGCGGTAAACGCGGTTTGAGGCGACGTCGGAACTAGAGCCACACTAAGTAAGCAACGCACTCGGGAAGACACGTGAACGCGAGCTTTGCTGCTTGGTTAGTTGTCGTCGCAGTGTCCCTATGTGTGCGGTGAAGCCGCCCCTAAACTTGTGCAAAAGCACAAAAGCAAAAAGAAAAAAAAAAAAACACATTGCGTTTTGTGATGAATTATGCAGCTACAAGTCGGTCTGTCCCTGAAACTTGGGACCCTGGTTCAGTGCTGTCTATATAGTCAATTTGAAGTATTTGGCGTCAACATAAAAAATGCCCGAAATGACGACAATATCGCCGCTATTTTGGGGGTCTTTAATTACTGTTACAATTCGTTTTTTGATTTCTCACTGCATTTAGCTGCGACTGTACAAAGCTTTTATTTAAGAAATTCTTGATCATGAAAGTAATAGCCCGACGCGCAATAAGTTTGATGATGATAATAAAAAAACGGAATCTGGAAAAGTCTAAAATTTGAGGGACAATTTGGCTGCGTCAGAACTTTTCTTCGTAGTACTTAGACAAATGTTGACTTAATTGGAAACATCCCTCTTATAAAAGCGCGACTTGTTCAAACGAAAGGGGTTAGTCTGTTCGCAAGATGTTGCGCAAGAGAAAATCCCGAAATCCGCTCCTGGAGTTTCATTACATAAAGCATATTAGCACTGTTGTTTTGTTCAAATTCCTACGGGAACTGACACTTTTTTTTCCCTTTTTAATTTTTATTGTTATAAGGTATTATCTAAGGTCAAAAAACAAACATAGAAAATGTGTTCCTCCTAATTGTTTTTAATTTTAGCGCAACAATCTCATGTGGACAGTGCATTCCGTTCCTGGTAATCTTGACCAAAGAAAAAAAAAAAGAACTCCTACTTAATTCTGTTCAAGTGTGTCGCTCACGTATTTCATGAACGCGGTCTTTTTGTTTGGATACATAATTGGGATGCAAAAAGTAAGACAAGCTGTTGTTTATAGTGGCGTTATAATTGGTGCTACCGCGATCTTTTTTGCGAACCTGAGGTTCGAAAATCGAACCGAAGGTTCGAAAGGCTCGGAAAGTTTCGAATATCAAACGTAATACATAAAACATTCGAAGATTACAAAAGGGTCAGATGTCTATGTCTGTTCCAATTGCTTTTGATCGCGCATCGAACGGTGCGTAAACGCGACGCCGATGCCCAACAACCTCGCTGTGACGTGTTGCAGCCATCGCTGTAACTGTACCGTGGATGAACGCGGGACTGTTTTACTCTTTTACAGCGGAACTGTTAAAGGATAGATTCCCCAGGACCGCGTCCCCCGCAAAGAAATGGAGACACCGAGCTCTGGACACCTACCGCCATCTATAAGCGACGGCGGCAAGCGACGTATCTGGTTGCCGCCGTCGCTCATAGATGGCGGCAGCCTTTTCATCTGGCTTGCCGACTCGCATCTGGCCATGATTTTCCATTGTACAGCTCCGCTGGTCTTCCTTCTTCACCAAAATGGAAAGGCTGAAAGTTTTTTTTTTTGTTTTTTTTTTTGCTTTCGCACGAAGCCTTTCCCGTAGGTTACCCAGAGGTGACCTGCGGCCAAACAGATCCCTGATCTGCTTAAAGTTCAACCGAGGCGCTTCGCTGGTGTGTCCTTCGTAACCCCTACTTCCTCGAGGAAGCGGCTGGTCGGGAAAAGGCGCGCCGATGTGCTACAGTCAGCTCTGGATCCGCGCTTACTTCACTGTCGTTGGTGTCCGACATGATTTTAGAGTGGCCAATATCTTCATTCATCCAAGAAGAAATGTTCCAGACAGCGGAAATACGGTTAGCCCGATGACGACCGGCCGTGACCTGATCAGCTGTATTTCCAGGGGCCGGGGGGGGTCCCCTAATTTAGTCTGGTTGCGTTCTCCTCAACCCAGTTGAGTTGTGTCGAAGGTGCCGTGCCTGTGTCCAATGGTTTCTCTTTCGCACGGGTAACCCCGCCGAAAAGAAACGCCCGGAGAAGCTAAAATTTTTTGGGAAGCCTGGACGCCATATTGTGCGCGTGTTGTCCCGTGTATTTAGTTTCCTATGCCAACATTGCATTTAGGCGACGTTTGATCGAATTGCTACTAGTTTGCAAAGGAATAGGAAGTACGTTCACCTGGCCGCCTGGGGGCTCTCCGATGAACCGTTAAAACAGTTCAACGCTTGTTTCACAAGTTACAGTAAATAACGAGTAATACAGGTAGTGCCGTCAGTACCGCTGCACTGAGAAGGAAGGAGTCTATTCACGGCGTAAGAGAAAGGAGCAACGTTTTCTGTAAACACGTTTTCGCGATTTTCTAGATTGCTTAATGAAAACTTAGTTTGAAACTGCGGAATTTGATCTCCGTTCCTGAAATTCAAACACTTCGAACTTAAAATCAAAATGTTCAACCTTTCCGACCAAATTCCAAATGTCCAAAGTTTTCGAATGATCTGTCAAAAATTTGAAAGACACGAAAGCCTGTCTTGTCTGTTTGTCTTCAATGTCCCTCTTTCCTTATCGTAAATCTGAACTCGATCTTTTAGAAACCTTGACATTTTCGAATTATTCGAAATCGAAGCTCAGCGGGGCTCTAAAGTTGCGAAATTTTCAAATCGCACCTTAGCGAGGTTCGAAATTTTCGAAACGTTTCGACCTAGAACTTGGGGAAGTTCGCGACATCCCTAGTTATAACAGATACCATGTATAAACATTGAAGTTAATTTTGTTTTGTTTTTCATTGGAGAGTGAATGATTACAACCTTTTCTTCGAAACTCCATCAGTCAACATTGGCTGTCGCCATCTCTTGGGCATACGAAGAGTATGGTCGAGTCCGAGTCCTCGCGAAATGCTGACGCAGCATCCGTTTTCTATACAATTTGAACCATGGTTGGATGGATGCTAATGGCTGTACCTTTTATTATGGGCGGCAGCTTGCGCCACCTAGCCTAGTTGCACGTCGTTCAATTCTCCTTAGACAATTTCCACCAGTCTTCCAATCTCCTCTTTGTTATTAAAACGGACTTATCATTCATTCTTCTCTCGTTCACGCCGACCACTAATGCCCAATACCTTGCGCCCAATACATCTTCAGGAGTCGTGCCCGAACGTTGACGTGGACTCGAATAATCGGCGTGGCAGCTACCAAATGTCGCGCACTTTTGTAAAAAGGCCCATTTTATATTAGTACTTTTATCGTGTAACTCGCTCACACTTTTTTATCCTTTTTTTTTTTAATTCCAATTTCGTGCCCAAGATTTTATAAAGGCGGACGTCTAAAAGTGTCAAACACCTGTGCGCCAAGCGTAATGTGTTTTTGTTTTATTTCATTCCAACTTTGAACGCTGATCTACGTTTTAAGTCATACGTTAAAGAGTTCAGCTAAAAAAACTAAGACTTATTTTGCCGAATCATCTGCTTGACTTTCGAGCCAAATATCGAACGTATGCCGCCAAACCCGCAGTGTGCTCTATTTCACCGTATGATGCACCGCAGGAACGGCTACGAGCGCGAGCTCCTCGCTCTCTCCCGATGACATGTCGGCGGCACAAGCTCTCGTGCATTAAGGAAAGCTGTTAGCCGCTATGACCGCTTCTATAGCCTCTGCGTAAGGTGAAACGGAGTATATAGTAGGCCGTCGCCAATGCGGATACATAACGTATAGGTTGGACACGGTACAACGTAAGGTTTTGGCGGGGGGTTTCTCGCAACTATCCTAAGACAATGGAAAAATGTCGACGTATGAGAATATCGCGATCCATTACTAATTTAATATTTCTTTCGAACAAAGCTAGTTTGGGGTCAACGGCAACTTCGGAAACGCAGGGCGTGTGCTTATCACGTTCACGCTTCCTGATTGGAGCTTCGTAGCTCTTATTTGCGAACGGCACGTTCTCATTGGCTGCTGAGCTGTAATAAGATGCCGGGGACATCGCCGTGCCCCGAGTTTCTTAAGTTGTCGGTGCCTATACCGTCTACACACACACTCAACTCTCTGCTTCGTCTCGCGCGAATACGGCTTCTGCGCAGGCGCAGTGTGACCATACGCGGACTTGTTTCTAAACAGCCTGGTCGAGTATAAACATTCATAGCGCGCAAGTTGTCCTTTTAGCCTTTCTTTTCTTTTCTTCTTTTTTTTTCGAAAGGAGTGCGAATATTTGCGCTTGTGTTAATGTTGTTGTTGTTGTTTTAACTTATTTCAGTTTGTTTAAATCTAACGGGTTTTGTCCTTGCTACTTCAACGCGACGTACTGGGACGGTGACGGCACGGAAAAAAGCGAGGCCATGCGCGGGAGCGTTTCCGATTTGATCAGAGTAAACATTTTTGAGCGCCCGGTGCGGGAGAGATGCGGAAGTTTGCGGGTCTTTTCCCGCGCGACACCCGTGTCTGCGGAAAAGCTCGCTTCGCAGGGGGACCACGTTCCGTCGGGGACAGATCGTGACCGTCGTTCGTCGGCCCTTGCTCACGACAGGGTATCGATTCTCGTTTTTCTTTTTTAAGAAGCCTGTTGGTTTGGAGCACAGCAGCAAGTGTTGTGTGTGTGTATGTGTTTTTTTTTTTTTTTCAAGTCGGTTGTCGAAACGACGAATTATTTAATGGGTAATTTGTTTATGACATTATTTCTCAAAAAATCGACTTTGCAAATGGTGGAAAACAGCGCGCACACGAAAACAAAATACACGGAAAGACTAAAGGAACAGATACGAGTCATAAGTTGTGACTTGAAACTCGGTTATATCACCGCCAGAACAGAAAAAAAATTAGAAAATAAAGCTGAGTCTGTCATTGGTAATGGTAACCAGTTTATTTTCTCTCGCAGTTTCACGTTGGCTGTCGAAAAAGATAGGGGAAAAAACTGCGGGGCGCAGCTCGACGCGTTTTAGACCAGATACAAGGCACAGGGACAGCAAATGCAGCAAGAAATAGAACGCAGAAAAAGCATCATAATATAATTTACACCATTAGCGGTATAAAAATGTTGCGCCACAGTTAGTTAGCACTGAGACAAGCTGATTCCCTCAAGCTGGTTTATTCAAAGCCGCCGTTACACTGGGCATGCTTCGAACCTGCTTGACACGTTTCCGTAGGTAATTCTGTCGCAGTGTCTGCAACGAACATCGTGTATTTTGTATTGTGTATGAACAGTCTGACTGCGTCTTAAGGGTGTTGGTGTAACACCCTTAGGGTGTTCACCAACACCCCGGGGCAAGCTGATTTACACCTTTGAGGGTCTAAAATTGTTTAGTATATATATGTCGGAGGAGTTGACGGAACATCTCGCTGCCTCCGCGTGACAACGTCGCCCGCTGGGATCTAAAATAAATAGAGGAGGTCGTTATGGGAGAGAGAGAGAAGGACGCAAAAAGGGGGTCCGAAGGGTGTTAGCGAGAGGAAGGCGATGGCTGCTCGGGACACGGGCGGGGACGGCAGCGGACGTCGTTTGCTGGAAAAATGCGCCGCTCCGTGGAAGCGGGGCCGGGGGTAGCTCTTCCCAATTTAGGTGTGACGACGCTCGGGAAATTTCTGGGAAAGCCGCCAAACGCTGACGGCGGAAGCAGCGAGGGCCCCCGGATTGATGCGCGTCGCGTTTCAAAAACAACGGCTTTCTTTGTGCCTGGTCTCGTTATGCTTTATGTCGTTTTCGGTTCGCGATCTCATTTTACTGTTTTGTTGTTTCCCCTGCGCTCTCCTTCTTCTTTTTATCTCTCTCTCTCTGCCATCTTTCTCCTCTCTCACACACAACGCTTGCACCGTGTCACCCCAACCTCAGACGCCCCTGTCGTGGTTTGTGTTTCTTCAGTGTTTTTTCATCACTGTTCTCTACTTTCGAAACGTTTTTTTTTTTCTCCTGTTTTCCAACGTTTGCATTTGATCCGTGTGCGTTTTTAGAGCGTCTCGTTTGGTACTTTTATATTGTTTCTTTTTCCATGGTGTCTCGATCGTATGTTTGTCTGTTCTCGTTGTTGTCTCTTTTCGGATGGCATTCGCTTTACACAGACTCAATCCTCTGACGTCGCGCCAGTGACGTCACGGCTGCTGCTGCGTTGCGCTGCTGTCGTCTCTGCGCATGCGCGGAAACTCCATCTCAAGCGAATCTGGTTTCTGCGGGAGTGGCAGTGCCCGCCGCTGGCGTGGTCGACCGCGGGTTGGTTTGTAAATATCGTGTTCATTTGCAGCCAATGGAAATATTTTAATGCGCGTTTGAGTTGCGGAGATGTAAATGTTGGTAACATTCGCGCCTGCTTTCCCGAACAACACACTAAGTGAAAAAAAATAAAGCTTGTTTGGCTTAAGTGTGGCGATGTAAGGGCCCTTAATTGGGCCTAATAGGGTTTTGCTCCGAAGCGCTAGTTGGGGCCAAGCCACTACACCTATGAAAAAAAAAGCCAAATTTTGACAATGTCTTTCGTTCGCCACACGAGCGCGAAAGTGCCATACATGATACAACAATGACGTGTGAAAACAGGAGAACCAGTCACTAATGTCTAACTCTGACATTTGTTTGGCTATTTCTGACCAAAATGCCCGAACCCTGGCGAAACAATATAGAATTTGGTTTTACCTTGGCTTGTGCGAGCCCTCGTCGTCCTAATATACCTGAAACAAAGAAGAAGAAGAAAAAAAAGAAAATTGTAGCCCAAGGAATTGTGCTACCTGGGTTTAGTCCACCTCATGTTGATGCCAGCTGCGACTTCTTAGAAGTTACAAAAAAAAATATCCTCTAGTACTTTGGTCGTACGTAGAATACTTTTTTTGGGTCGGCAAATCTCTGAGCAACTGTTTATGTCCCCGCGCTTATTGGCGACTTCTGTGAAATCGATGGCGATTAGCGGCTAGGACGGAAAGCTGTAACGGAAGGGTTCTCTCGACACCATTCTCGAGCGAGTCGGATTTCCACAGCAACTGGCACTCTAAAGACGAAGCCGTGGATTACGGTTCAAAGAGACGCGTTAAAAATCGCCACTAGTCATACTGCGTTGATATTAGCGTTGCTTATCTCGAAAGTCCCGTTCACACACTTGTGAACTTCTTAGAACCGAGTGCCTTCAAACCTCTTAAAATATCTTGGGACTGGAGAACACACTGGCATGCTGGCGCCATCTATGCGGTGACCCTGGAACTGCGTTTCACAAGAGCGAAGGCTTTTTCGTGATTTCCGAGGTCAACTGTGCATCATACCTATGAAAAAGGCTCGTTTATAACGTTGACGAAAGCTTTTCGAGCCAAGAAAGGAACGATGATGCGCGAGAGAAATAGAGAATATGCGGCTACTGCCAAGTTTCCACTGCTAACCAATAGATGGCGCCAGTGTGTCCTCTCGTCGTAAGATATTTTAAGAGGTTCCAAGCCACAAGTCGCAAGTGTGTGAACGGGTCTTAAGAAATATCAACATTATCGTTTATGAAAAAAACAGAGAGTGCTCAGGCGAGCTGGTGGATGTTGATCATGATATAGAGCACCCGAGACGGGTAAAAGAGGGTAACTTGGTGGAAGAAAAATGGCAGAGGAAGAAAAACGCCTTTACGTTTTTTCTCTTCTTCTTCTTCTTGAGACGTTCTTCTTCCTCTGTCATTTTTCATCCACCGAGTTCCCCTCTTTTACCGAAGTCTCGCGTATTCGACGTCATGATCATATCGTTTATGTCAGCTTCGAACGCCGGTACCATGCATATACTGTTCGAACTGGAACGCCATTGGTTGTTGCTGTGGTCACATGATTGCCTAATCCAGCCAATGGGAGTAGGTCGCCTCCCGCTAGGAAGCACTGTCGCGACTGTGACACTATGTATTCTGCTCTCGGTCGTAACGCTTTTGAGTCTAAGAGCCCGTTTTCACACAGCCCCGTTTTCTTACGTTACGTTACGCTACGTTACGTTACGTTACAAAAGCTTACACCACAAGTCACCGGGCCAGTTGTGCTTCATATTAAGCCTGACTAGCAGTTCAAGGAGATAGCCTGGCACGCGACAACCAAGACACGAATATTTCGGTGCCTTATACGTATGCGGTACCGGGTTTTCAGATTAATCCGGAAAAAATCCGGAAAAACACTCGCTGACAAGTTCTTTGTCAACTGGGTAATAATAAAAAAAAAATAAACTCGAAATTTCGAGGTCATGACGGAAAAATGAAAAGCAAAAAAGACGGTGTTTTACAAATAACTTTCATGAGAGCACAGGGTCAGTTGTCCTGCGGAGATACCACTTCAGCTTCCTTTGAAACCTAGAACTACTCACAAAAGGTGTTTACCTTTTAGCCTGTCATGGTTCCCTCGGGCCAACGGGTCGTGGTACTCGAATTTATTGATTTATTTCTTGAATTTTTAGAAGTTGGGAGCAGAGTGATATAAACACCGAATTTCAGAGAAATGGGAATCTAACAAAAATGAACTCCGATAAATACCGAAATGTTAGCGATGACATACATGTGACATGTATGTCATCTCCTGACAAAGCCGAGCCTCTCGGCGAAACTGTCGTAATACATACAATAAACTCCTAGCATAGCAACTCCGCAAGTACGGATCTCTGACTTATTACATATCTATCTATCTATCTATCTCTATATATATATATATATATATATATATATATATATATATAATATATATATATATATATATATATATATATATATATATATATACAACACGGGCACTTTCATGTCATCGTACGTGGTCTCTGAGGGGGAAATAAACAAAAATATGCAGATGAATGAACCGTACTTAATCCAATGAATCAAAGAATCAAAGTTTTGAGGAACCCGCCGCTGGCGTGGTCGACCGCGGGTTGGTTTGTAAATATCGTGTTTATTTGCAGCCAATGGAAATATTTTAATGCGCGTTTGAGTTGCGGGGATTTAAATGTTGGTAACATTCGCGCCTGCATTCCCGAACAACACACTAAGTGAAAAAAAAATAAAGCTTGTTTGGCTTAAGTGTGGCAATGTAAGGGCCCTTACTTGGGCCTAATAGGGTTTTGCTCCGAAACGCTAGTTGGGGCCAAGCCACTTCACCTATGAAAAAAAAGCCAAATTTTGACAATGTCTTTCGTTCGCCACACGAGCGCGAAAGTGCCATACATGATACAACAATGACGTGTGAAAACAGGAGAACCAGTCACTAATGTCTAACTCTGGCATTTGTTTGGCTATTTCTGACCAAAATGCCCGAACCCTGGCGAAACAATATAGAATTTGGTTTTACCTTGGCTTGTGCGAGCCCTCGTCGTCCTAATATACCTGACAAAAAGAAGAAGAAGAAAAAAAAGAAAATTGTAGCCCAAGGAATTGTGCTACCTGGGTTTAGTCCACCTCATGTTGATGCCAGCTGCGACTTCTTAGAAGTTACAAAAAAAAAATATCCTCTAGTACTTTGGTCGTACGTAGAATACTTTTTTTTTGGGTCGGCAAATCTCTGAGCAACTGTTTATGTCCCTGCGCTTATTGGCGACTTCTGTGAAATCGATGGCGATTAGCGGCTAGGACGGAAAGCTGTAACGGAAGGGTTCTCTCGACACCATTCTCGAGCGAGTCGGATTTCCACATCAACTGGCACTCTAAAGACGAAGCCATGGATTACGGTTCAAAGACACGCGTTAAAAATGGCCACTAGTCATACCGCGTTGATATTAGCGTTGCTTATCTCGAAAGTCCCGTTCACACACTTGCGACTCCTTAGAACCGAGTGCCTTCAAACCTCTTAAAATATCTTAGGACGGGAGAACACACTGGCATGCTGGCGCCATCTATGCGGTGACCCTGGAACTGCGTTTCACAAGAGCGAAGGCTTTTTCGGGATTTCCGAGGTCAACTGTGCATCATACCTATGAAAAAGGCTCGTTTATAACGTTGACGAGAGCTTTTCGAGCCAAGAAAGAAACGATGATGCGCGAGAGAAATAGAGAATATCCGGCACTGCCAAGTTTCCACTGCTACCCAATAGATGGCGCCAGTGTGTCCTCTCGTCGTAAGATATTTTAAGAGGTTCCAAGCCACAAGTCGCAAGTGTGTGAACGGGTCTTAAGAAAATATCAACATTATCGTTTATGAAAAAACAGAGAGTGCTCAGGCGAGCTGGTGGATGTTGATCATGATATAGAGCACCCGAGACGGGTAAAAGAGGGTAACTTGGTGGAAGAAAAATGGCAGAGGAAGAAAAACGCCTTTACGTTTTTTCTCTTCTTCTTCTTCTTGAGACGTTCTTCTTCCTCTGTCATTTTTCATCCACCGAGTTCCCCTCTTTTACCGAAGTCTCGCGTATTCGACGTCATGATCATATCGTTTATGTCAGCTTCGAACGCCGGTACCATGCATATACTGTTCGAACTGGAACGCCATTGGTTGTTGCTGTGGTCACATGATTGCCTAATCCAGCCAATGGAAGTAGGTTGCCTCCTGCTAGGAAGCGCTGTCGCGACTGTGACACTATGTATTCTGCTCTCGGTCGTAACGCTTTTGAGTCTAAGAGCCCGTTTTCACACAGCCCCGTTTTCTTACGTTACGTTACGCTACGTTACGTTACGTTACAAAAGCTTACACCACAAGTCACCGGGCCAGTTGTGCTTCATATTAAGCCTGACTAGCAGTTCAAGGAGATAGCCTGGCACGCGACAACCAAGACACGAATATTTCGGTGCCTTATACGTATGCGGTACCGGGTTTTCAGATTAATCCGGAAAAAATCCGGAAAAACACTCGCTGACAAGTTCTTTGTCAACTGGGTAATAATAAAAAAAAATAAACTCGAAATTTCGAGGTCATGACGGAAAAATGAAAAGCAAAAAAGACGGTGTTTTACAAATAACTTTCATGAGAGCACAGGGTCAGTTGTCCTGCGGAGATACCACTTCAGCTTCCTTTGAAACCTAGAACTACTCACAAAAGGTGTTTGCCTTTTAGCCTGTCATGGTTCCCTCGGGCCAACGGGTCGTGGTACTCGAATTTATTGATTTATTTCTTGAATTTTTAGAAGTTGGGAGCAGAGTGATATAAACACCGAATTTCAGAGAAATGGGTATCTAACAAAAATGAACTCCGATAAATACCGAAATGTTAGCGATGACATACATGTGACATGTATGTCATCTCCTGACAAAGCCGAGCCTCTCGGCGAAACTGTCGTAATACATACAATAAACTCCTAGCATAGCAACTCCGCAAGTACGGATCTCTGACTTATTACATATCTCTATATATATATATATATATATATATATATATATATATATATATATATATATATATAATATATATATATATATATATATATATATATATACAACACGGACACTTTCACGTCATCGTACGTGGTCTCTGAGGGGGAAATAAACAAAATATGCAGATGAATGAACCGTACTTCATCCAATGAATCAAAGAATCAAAGTTTTGAGGAACCCGCCGCCGATTTTTGGCTTTCGCCAATTGCAATTCGGCGGGTTCCTCAAAACTTTGATTCTTTGATTCATTGGATTAAGTACGGTTCATTCATCTGCATATGTTCGTTTATATATATATATATATATATATATATATGCTACGTTACTCTTCCTCGATAATTCGCGAGCGAAACGGAGAAGAGAGAAAATAACGAGCTCGAGGAAGTCCTTTGTTTGCTCAGAAATGTGTGTGTGGAATTTCAGGATTCTCTGTATGCTAGCTATATAGAAGCTCACGTCAACAGTTCTGTAGATCAGATCACGGAGGTATCGCCTGGAAATGAGATCATTTACATCGTTTGGAAATTGCGGGGATTTGGCGTCGCGTCATCAGCGTCGCGTGTCCACGTGACGTGGTTACGTGATCTGGTACGTGACCGTACCCTCTGCTAAATGTGGCGGCTGATGTCTTGCCCGACGAATTTCGTGAATTTCTTTACTCCGTGCATTTCGAACTTTGGTGGCCTTTGCAGTAGTCTCACTGTCGCATCAGGGCTCTTTCCCGAGTGGCACCTCATTGCTATTGGCTGGCGTAAGCGGTCACGTGACCATAGCGACATCCAATGGCATTCTCTCGAAGTCGCGGTATGTCCCGGTATATGAACGACTGCGCCGAGTTTTACAGACGCCAAAAAAGTGTTTCAAGTATGACGATATTGTCATGTATGACGAAAGTACTACCGCAAATGTTTTGCTTCAACAATACTTAGCTTTACATTAGCATGCTTATTCAGCGGAAACGCCGTTGCTCTTTCCCATCTACTGCGCCGCGGTTCTCCTGAGCCGAGATAAATAATATTAATAGTGTCATTAATATTATTATATTCTCATCGCTCTGGGATAAAGCGACACTAAGTGAGAAATGTCAGTCGGGCTCGTAAAATACCGTTTCCAATTATCTTCCGTACTTTCACAGACAGCCACTTCGCGTATATACAACGAAAAAAGCGGCAACGCGACAGCCGTTATATAGATAAGAAAACGTGAAAGATAAGTCAATTAGCCCAGATGCCCGGTTCAGAAGTAATGAGCAAGTTAGAGCAACTCGGGAGGAACGTTCGCGTGGGGGCAACTTTCATCCGCTAAGTGGAAGGTGTCGTTTATTTTCGACGTGGATGTTCGGGTTTTACCGCGCTTTTAATTCCCCGCGCTTCGTGGGCGGGCCGAAACGACCGCAGCAGCCTAGTGGGCCGAGATTCCAGAGTGTCTCCAAATGCTCGATTGGGGTCACATGGTTTCTGAGCCGCGTCTGCAAGACAGGCAGCTTTTCCCGTTGTTAGAACGGCTGGACGAGAGCTGCTTCGCGGGTTTTTCCCCTTTGAATTAGAAGGGCTCGCAGCCGCATTCTATCGTGTGGAGAGCCTTCGAGACAGCGGCGACAGCCGTCTCTACTGTCTCGGCCGAAACGGTATCTCGGTGCAACTGCGGCAGCCCCCGGCGCGGCGCGATGCGTTCTCTGTGAAGCTGCCTTTCCACGCGGGGAAGATTTTGGGGCTGTATACGCGCGCTGTCTAACGCAAATGAGCGGAGTTGAATTGGCGATTTTTCTTGCGTGCTCTAAAGGGGCAGCTTTACGGGCGACACCGTGCAGAGGTTTTCTCCTGGTAGGTTGTCGTCGCCGGGCGCGCGAAGAATGGAGAAACCTTTTTTTTTCTCTCCCCTCTTGGCGCGAGGAAAGGGAAGTCGAGACTTCCCGTCGGCCGTGTCGCGCGAAGAGAGCGAAGAGGGCAGCCTTGGCGTCCGGTCAAGAATGGCGCGACAAAGTGAGAACCTTCGTGTCGTCTGCTCGAAAAACTTGTTTTCAAACATTGCTCGCGTTATGCGAAATTCCACTTTGGCAGTATCCGGTTGCTATACGCGTAATGTTCGATGGTGTTAGAAACTTCCATCGCGCTTACACACTTACTTCGCGGGTCACCGAGCACTCGTGTCGGTCGTCGGTGGCACCCCCGACGCCAACCACGACGGCTATGACAATGAACCACGTCGCACCTCCCTCCTCAGGTACGTGACGGCACCATTCCACCCGCATTGCGCGATCGTGCTATACAGCTATCGCTTTCGTTTCTTCGCGCATTGTGGGCAAGAAATGCGACTTTTTGAAACTACCTTCACGGCTTCGTATTTAAAGCGCCAGGCGCGGTGAATATCTCATTCGCTCAAGAAGGCTCGCGAGCGAGCCTGCCAGCACAGCTTTGTATTCTAGCCGCTATGTGCTGTCGACTTCGCTAAAGTCGCCAATGGTCATAGACAGAATGAGAACGGGCCCGTGTTCTCGTCCTGTCAGTGACTAGTAAAGTATCGGCGTTGATCGTCTGCGAGCGTCTTCTCCGCTCTCTTGGCGCGCTTTCCTTCTCGCCGCGCGACAACGCTGCTCGCGCGCACTGGCGATCAATCTGTCCAGGAGGCGTCCGCCATTAAATTGCAAACGCTTGGTTTCAGACGCTCCCCCTTCGAAGTCTAGGCTCTTTACGGCAGCCTCTGCCCTGGCGTCAAAATAGATAGTCGGCATTACCTTCTCGGGGAACTGGGCATTAATGCCATTAATCCCATTAATTAGCATACGATAACGTGGAAGCTGGTCGGCTCGTCGTCGGACGCAGCCCCCCTCCCTCTTTCCCAGAGGTTCGTACTCATAGGTATAGGTGCATATTCGTGGCGCTGTTCACGCTAACGAGGCACGAAAACTGACGGCACCGCGCTGGCCGATTTCGCGTAATTGGTCGTAACTTTCTCGGACGAGGTCGGCCGTTTCCCCGCAACGGCCTTTTTTTTTTTTTTTTTTTTTTTGGGGGGGGGGGAGGGGTGGAAGGCGAAGCGGTATTTAGCCCTTAACCGTGTTGAGCTAGAAAGTTTTGCTGCCTGCCAGTGCACTATTTCAGGTTCCATGGCGATTAGGATTAATTGTGGAGAATTTAAGTATAGTTGTGGAGAATCTAATTTTAGTTTATTATATTCGCCACCTTTTTTTCTCCTTTCATTGTTTTTTTTTTCTTTTGGAAAAAAAAGGGGGAGGGAGATTGAAGAAGGTGGTGTCATATCAGCACTCGTCCTGTGTCCTCTTCGTCTTCGTTGGTGCACTTTTAATTGTATATATGTTGTCTTATCCAAACGTACACCTTTCAAACGCCAAACGCATCGCTTCTCACTCCTCCAATCAAATCTCGTAATAACTACTTCGCTCGGCGAATGAGCAATGCGCAAAACTTGATCTTTTCTTGAGGAGGATAGTCATGAACTAATTAGCCCCGTGCGCGGCCGAAAGCGTCGCTGTGGTCGGCCTTCCACGATTGGCCGAACGCTGACTATGACGTCGGAAAGGGGATTTATCATCGACGGAAATAAGAGGAAGGAAAGAACTTTAATTTTGACGGTGTTGGCAGTGTTCCTTTGAGAGCGCAATGATTTCGAGCTTCCACCGTGCTAATAACAAACACCATCGAACTTGTTGTTTGCAAGGTAATGACGTCACAAGGGGGAACCACAGGAGGGCGCCACCAAAACTTCTCGCCGCTAATACCTGCACGTGCTACAGCAAGAAGTCATGTGCATGTATTTTCACAGCAGTGCGCGTTGCTGAAGGATTGTCGAAGCTACGCCTTGACTACGTAGCACGAGATCGTTGACGCCGAGTATATAGACCTTTCCAAAAACGAGCTTGTGGCCGGTGCCATTTTGAGCGTTCGCGCGTATGGCGCGTGCTTTGCTCGCTTTCCGAAGCGACGAACACGCACGTGCTGGGCTGTGATTTTGTAAACATTGGAAAGGTCTATAGACCTTTCCAAAAACGAGCTTTTAGCCGGTGCCATTTTGAGCGTTCGTGCGTATGGCGCGTGCTTTGCTCGCTTTCCGAAGCGACGAACACGCACGTGCTGGGCTGTGAAGATCGCACGCTGGACTGTGATTTTGTAAACATTGGAAAGGTCTATAGAAAGTGCATTTCCCTCCGTGCATTCGCATGAGATAGCGCGCATACAGCGCCAAATCCTACCCTAGCAGTGCGGCCAGCGCGCATTCGAGACACCGCGTACGCATCGCGCAGACGTGCGGCGTCGAGAGCAAAGACTGCCGGGTACACTCCGTACCCGTCAGTCGAGCTGTAGTGCGACGCCACTTGGACCTGTACCGTACAGGTCCAAATGGCGTCGCACTACGCTCGAGGAGGAGGAGGAAAGTCCACCGGCGCAGCTAAGTACCGGGTCTGCCGAGACAGCAGAGACGGCTGTCTCGAGCGACGCACGAGATGCCGACTCGACGCTAGATGGCAGCAGCCACCCCTCCCAATTCAAAGTGGAAAACCCCGAGGCTGCCGCGCATCCAGCTGTTCCATCTACGCAATACCTATCCGCGCCAAGGCCATTAGTCTATCGTGGGGTGAGATGTATTACCCTAGAGGCTCGTAGAGAACTTTGCGGTACCAACGCCTTCTAAATGCAGGGCAGTAGTGCTGGATTCACTACGTCATCTACTGAAAGCCAGTCTGCATACTGCTGGAACGTGTTCGCTCAGTGAGTACAGGAGGCTATACAAATTTCACCATTTTTTAGAGCGCCGCTCTTAGGCGCCCGTTTACGGCTTGAGCGGCGTCGCCGTCGCCGTTGGCGCAACCACGCGTTGCATTATGAAAAGCATCCCATGATGCAATGAGCGGGTCACTCGTGGCCAGCGCGTTGCATTATGGGACGTTTTCCATAATGACGTCACACGTGACGTCACGGTCACTGGTGAAGGTCACGACGATGGTCACGATCTTCACAGTGAAGGTCACGACCTTCACTTCACGAGGCCTTTACGAGTGACATCACGAGGTGAGAGGCAGGGAGGGGAAGGACGAGGGGGCGGAGGATAATGGAGGAGAGGAGAAAAAGAGGAGGAGGGAAGGAGGAGAGGGTGCGGAGGAGGAGGAGGGGCATTCCCTCGTCTCCGTATCCTCCCCTCCTCGTCCTCAAGAGCTGCACTCTAATTCAGCATTACAGGGAGTTGTAAACGTCTTTCATTTTAGAGCGCAGCAGGCGCCCGTTTCCGGCTTGAGCGGCGTCGTCGTCGGCGTCGGAGTAACCGCGTGGTGTCTCATGGGTAAATTTTCCCGCTAAATTTAGCGAAAAAATTCCCCGCTAAATATAGCGGAAAAGTTTACCCGCTAAATATAGCGGAAATATTTACCCGTTAAATTTAGCGAAACAATTTCCCCTAAATGGCAGGCGAGCAGGAGAGGAGGAGGGGCAAGGCCTCCTCTCCGTACCTTCTCCTCCTCCTCCTCAAGAGCTGCGCTCTAATTCGGCGTTACAGGGGATTGTAAACGTCTTTCATTTTTTTTTTTACGTATTTTAAATGGGTTTGTTTTTTCCTGGTTTTTGCCCTGGTATTAGTCAAAATGTATTAGCAAACGCTATAAAGCGATTAATTGATGCCTCCTCATGCCGTACTGTTCAAACATTCGAGAACCTCTTCAGAATTTTTAAACTTGTATTTTTGAGTTGCCACGCTAGGTCATAAATACCAGCATGAACTGAAGACGTCACACCCAACTTGGCCGCGAGGATGGCAAAACGCTGCTCGTTGAAGAAAAGTGGATGAGGCGCCTGCTGCGAAGTCCAAACAGCCTGGAGACGCCGTGCGCACCTCGGCGTTTTGGGCAGTGATGGAGTGCTCGTCCCCGGAAGTATTTAAACCACCTTGGCGTCCGACACCATTCCATCTTCTTAATCTCGTTAAGGCTGTCGCGACCTCCTTCCTTCTTACAGCCTTCTTCTCTCTCTCTCTCTCTTTCTTTCCCGTCCGTCGTCTAGGCCGCAGTGGACGTTACGAGCCATAGGAAGCCAATCCAATGCATAGGGGTGCGTCACGTGACCGTAGGGAGCGGCCCATCGACACGAGGACGTTTAGTCACGTGATACGTTTTCAGCGCTGGATTGGCTAGATTTGGCTCGTAGCGGCTTTTGCGGTCTGTAGTAAAGCGAAGCGGCGAAACGGGGTTTAGCTAAAGGTATGCAAAGCTCCCTTTAGCTAGTGTCAACATTTGTTGTTTTTGTTTTGTTTTGTTTTTGCGTCGCGGTTAATCGAGAAATAGTTTTGCGGTTTTTTTATTCCGTGTCTCGAGAGTTTATTCCGACCTCAATGCGTTTAAAACTTTATTGTGTCCTTTATTTATTTATATTTTATCTTTTTTTTTATTTTCGTGCAGAGGATTTATGTTCGAGTATTTCCGGCTTACTTCACACAAACAGAGAATGTAGTTTTTGTTGACACTTTCACTAGCAACTTTGTTTCCCCCTATTTTTCTATTGTACAGTTTGTGAAAAAGTTTTCGATGATGGTGCTGTCAGCTTTCAGGTTACGTTATTTTATTTATTGGCTTACTTTATTTTATTACGAAATGTTTGCTGCCCCGTCAGCCTTTAAGCTGACGGGGCAACAATAGACGATTTGCTTGCTATATTACTTAGGCATCAAGGAGAATGCAGGGATTGGTGTTCCACGCGCCACACGCGCACGCCTTCCCCGTATAAAGGATTTGAAGTAAATAACCAAAAAAAAAACTTTGACGAACGCGCGTGCGAGATGCAATTTGTTTTAGGCATTTGCTTTAGAAAAGTTACTACTGCTGAGGCCAGCACGTACGGCGCGTGGAACACCAATCCCTGCATTCTCCTTGATGCTTGGGTAATTTAGCAATTAGCCCCGTGCGCGACCGAAAGCGTCGCTGTGGTCGGCCTTCCACGATTGGCCGAACGCTGACTATGACGTCGGAAAGGGGATTTATCATCGACGGAAATAAGAGGAATGAAAGAACTTTACTTTTGACGGTGTTGACAGTGTTCCTTTGAGAGCGCAATGATTTCAAGCTTCCACCATGCTAATAACAAACACCATCGAACTTGTTGTTTGCAAGGTAATGACGTCACAAGGGGGAACCACAGGAGGGCGCCACCAAAACATCTCGCCGCTAATAGGTCCAGCAAAGCGTGCGCCTTGCTTTCGCACATATATGTGCTTTTCAAGCGCAAGCGCTCGTGCCACGACAGCGCCCTCCAAAGACGCGATTCTAACTTCCTGTAGAGTTTCTACCGCACTGTAAGCTCCAAGATTTTCCCCGAAACATCTATAAGCCTACCTCGAGCAGCAGCTTACAATGTTTCAGAATGTGCCTCGCAGCTTCACCCTTATTTTCCTTTCCCTTAATTTTTTTTTCTTTCTTTTTTTTTTTTAACGCCGAAGAACGATTTGCGAGCCAAGAAGTTGGAACATACATATTAAGCCACATCTCGTAATTCTTAAGCTCTCGGTGACGTCATCGACAGCTTAAAAAACAAAGGGTTTATATATATACATATATTTGTGTTTCTTGCTCCGTCATTCATCCGCCAGCATCCTTATCGACTAATGCTTGAATCTCGTTGGCTATGTGGCGATAATGAGATGCTCGGCAAACGTCACGCCCTGCATTTTCTAGGTAGTCAGTTTCTTAGGCTGTCGAACCTTCTCTCCTGATCGTGCATATTAAAGAACTAACAGGTCCTAACACACCCGAACACCTTTACATTGGTCAACTGCGTCGGATTGTATAGTATACGGGGTATTCACTGGACGCCATATTTGAGGACGCTGTCTAGAGCGCATGCTCTGAAGGAGCTCACATTAATAGTCTGCTGAGAGCGGCACTCTTCATGGTCCGGAATGCACGTTGCAAAAGAACTGCGGAAGCTCGCCGTCAGCTCGCGCTCAGCATTAGCGCACACAGCAATGGCCGCCAGTGAATTCTCCCGACAGGCCCTTTTACCGTTTCCAAACATGAACTGCCGCTTGCGTCCCAGGTGACTTCCTGCCGCCCCTCCATTTTTCCTGTCAGTGACCATACAACATTTAATCATTTCAAAGCCCGAAACCTCGAACATTCGGAACTTTCATCCATCCCCAGATCAGAACGCCTCTTCACCCGGACTCATCGCACCTATAAATAGCGCGACACTGTGAGCGCGCACGAGTCATCGCCGGTCTTCTAGTTTTTACAACGGCAGCTGTTATGGCGCGTTCACACTGGAAGCGGATCCGCAACCGGGAAGCGGATCCGCTCGTTCTCAACCGCTAGGTGGCTGGGATCGAGCGGTTGGGGCGCGTTTTTGCCAACCACTTCGGGACCGATTTCTCCCAACCGCTTTCCCGAACCGCAAAGTGGCAACCAATCACAACGCGACGCTGACGTGACGTCGCTAACTTTCGAAACCAGATGGCACCTGTCGCTGGTGAGGCGTCCAAGGCGCTGTAGTCCTAGCGTTGAAGCAGACAAATCAACAAAGAAAGGTAAGGCTCACGTCTGTCACTTGAATCCGCCATGAAAATAATCGACTAGCAATCTTAACGCGCTTCGCTCTGGTTGTTTGGTTCGTGCAAGAGTTCGTTTATTATTCGGGGTTCCAAGGCCCGTCGCTCGCTGCCTTGTTAGTCTTTGCCCGTAGAACGGTCGGAACCCGCCCCTGATCGACCGAAATGACAGCTCTTATACCCACTAAAACAGTCGTGTGAACTACTGAAAGCTTTCGACACCGTGCATGACCATCACGAAGGCCGATGAGACATTGTGAGCCGAATGGACCGTATGCGAAATGTAGAGCGCCATATAGTAGCGCGCCGAGAACTACGCCCGTCGTTTTGGTAGCGGTGAGAAAACGAAACCAGTAACCCGACCGGCAAAGACCCCATGTAAACAACTGACCGCGCTTCGTGCGAGAGATGCGACGGCAACGCGTTGCTGCGTTCTGCTGTGAATGCAGCGATAAACCTTCGATTCGTGCGTGGCGTGAACGCAAACAGGGTTCGCAAGTTTTTTTCTTATTTCTATTTGTTACATGAACGCAGCCTTTGACAAAAACAATCGGTGACAACTCGAAGAAACATGCGGACGTTATCACGCGGCGTAAAGCTATTTACAACAACGAAATTTAATTCTCAACCTTTTTTTTTTTCAATACGCGTTGTAATGCTGTTTCGGCGTTTTAATGTTTCTTGATGAGCAAGCAGCTCAATATATGCATACGAGACTAAGGCTGTGAAGCGAGGGAAAAAGATGACAGTTTTAATAATCCACGCCACCAAGCATAGTTGAAGATGCGTATGGTTAACAGTGAACAGCGAAAGCTGAAAGCACCACAGAGCCCTCATTTTAATGTCACGTATTAAAAAAATATGAATTACTTTGGAAAGCCAGAAAACAACCTCATTGTTTTGGAGCGATTTCTATACATTTGAATTGGTGTCGGTAAACGAGGTTTGTAAAACACCTCGAAAACTATACAGGAGAGTTTGCTTATGAAATATTCTCGAGTATTTAAAGCCCGGTCATGCAGAATAGAAGACAAAACAGACACGGACGACGTGTCTGTTTGCTCAGCACTCACAAAGACGGCATTTTGCTGTTTTTTTTTTTTGTCGAACGTGGGGTTTTACTTAGGTTCATCGCAGTAAAACTTTGATGTCGGCGGCGGTGAAAACTTGCGTTGCGGACGTCGAGTGGAGCAACACGGGCGGTGCCAACTTCCTTTCACAATCTCCTTTTCGCTTTTTTTTACTTTTTGTTTTCGTCGCAGCCGAGGTAAAAGTTTTGTTTAGTGTGAAGAGGCTCGGGGGTAGTTTTGAGAAAGTCAAAGCAGTTATTCTGCCAGATTTGGACAAATCTTCATTAATAGCGCAACATCCGTCAACTATGCTCGAGTTCAACGCTATCTGAAACCAATTTAAGCTCTTTGCAACGCCTGAAAAAATATTGCCCAGGGCGCAGTTTCCTTTAGAAGAACAGCCTCAACAAATATCTTCAGAGTGCCAAAATGGCTAAATGTTGATGGGTTGGCTTTAGATCGTGGATTGAACTGGATTATAGATTGTGAAACAGGGTTGGCGAACGCAAGTCGCCAAAGATCATGCGTGATCGCCGACAAATGAAAACCGCGTCTCGGTGTGTCTGAACGGGGTCGCTCGTGAACCGCATTCGCAACTGCTTCGCAAACGCAGCTTAACCGCCAGTGCGAATGCGCCATTAGTGGCCCTTCCGGAAAAAAATAAATTCTCATATATACGAACGCAAAACCCCACTCTACAGCAGAGGCACTGCTGTCCCTCTCCCTGACGTTCCTCACACACGCCAAGGCTCTCTCTCTCTCGCTGCCCCTTCCCCCTGTAGGCCCCCGCTGTTCCGAAACACCCACGTGGTCGCGATGTGCGAACACGCTCCCTCGCCTCCCCACTGCCGCCACCCAAAGTATGTACGCGAGCTGTTCTGCAGAGGCGCTCATCGCCTCTACAGAATAGCTTGCGTACATACTTTCGCTTCGTCTACCCCAAAGAGGGTCACGTTAAAAAAGAAAAAAAAAAGCGTTTCAACCAAAAAAAAAAAAAACAACATAATCTGTCAGCACGTTTTTTCATACACATGCATGTTTCGGACATGTCTAAAGACAGTCTTAAGTTATATGACCAGTGTTATCGGATTGTCCAACAAGCGAGAAACACGCCTGCCTCAGAAAGGATCTGCAGACTGTTTTTTGTATGATGCATTAGCAGTGTTTCCGCGGCTTAAGTGGTACATTTTGATGTCATCCATTGTACCCTTTCGAGTCGTAAAATGCGGAAGAGCGCCGAGGTCGTGTTCGCGCTAACATCGCGGCGCAGTGCACAGAACCAGGTTGGCCGGAGGGATAAACGGGGTGCTCGGAAGGGCGGGCGTGCGTCCATTTTTCACGGTGATGAACAGCGGTTATGTCGTGCTCTCCCCCTTCCCATCGCGCAGCCTTTTTGCGCGGACAAAATTAGAAGTCGCCACCGCAGCCTCCGCGGTGGCTCAGACCTCTTCCGTCGTCGTGCGTCGAGCCCCGGACCGTATGGCCCGGGGTTGTCACGGTGCGGTGAGCTGCGGTCGGATCCCGCCCGCGGTCTCGGGGTTAGGGTAGTGTGCCTCGGATCTGAGAGTGTTTCCACCTACCCGATCGGTGTCGCGCAGTCTTGTACAGGCCACTAGAATAAGAAAAAAAAAAACTTTCAGCCTTTCCACTCCGGTGAAGAAGGAATTAAGAGCAGCGGAGCTATACTATGTGCCGCCATCTATGAGTGACGGCGACAAGCCGACAACCGGCAAGCCGGTTGTCTGGTTGTCTCCGTCGCTCATAGATTGCGGTAACTGCCCAGAGGGTTGTGTCGAGATTTGTTTGTCCACGGACACAAAACTGGGGAAACTAGCCCTTAACAGCTCCGCTGTAAAAAGAGTAGTCTATACAATTACTCTTCGTTTAAAAAATATGTTTTTAATTAGGTCACTCGATTACTTGACAGGAACTGTAATAGATTGTAACTTGAAAGGTCGCCATTTTTTGTTTAATTCGGATTTTGAAAATGTCAAGTTTTGCTGCCGGTTTGAAAACATGCCTTTCGTACTGACCAATAGTGAATTGACCGCTGGATTACAAACCACTCACCTTCTCAATACAGCAATTTTCGTAGACCATTCCCTTATCGGAGAACTTTGTCCTCAGGATTTCTTGTTAGGAAAGTTGTAAGACAAAGGGCGCCATTGAGAAAAGAAGGGGAAAACAGTAATGGTTAGAAGCCATTTTAGTACTTCCAAAAGCAATCAGAATAGTCTTACGATTACTTCCTTACAAAAGAGTAATCCAATGAAAAATGTACTCGAGCATTTAATCGCGCGTCGATCCACTGCTCTCTCCAAGCTTGGCTCAGCCTTTCCGTCCGTTGTCTTTCTTGCCCCGCGCCGACTCGCACACGCGCATGAACAACAAGTTTCGCGAGAGGTGCCCGCCATTAAAACGCAAACGCTATCCATGGTTTGAGCATACAGTTATTATAACGATCTTGACTTTAGAATGAGAG
The DNA here is from genome assembly GCA_013358835.2 of Ixodes persulcatus. Lineage (NCBI taxonomy): Eukaryota > Metazoa > Arthropoda > Arachnida > Ixodida > Ixodidae > Ixodes > Ixodes persulcatus. Next base: position 573,352 of record JABSTQ010009632.1, on the reverse strand, counting down.
GTCCCATGCGTTTCGGCCTCGTCGGAACGGCGGGGCACACACGCGGTCATCGGTGGTCCCTGTTGGTGCTTAGCACCAGGGAAAGACAGGCACGATCGTGGACAAGGCGGACAAGGCTCGGCCTTGTTGCGCCGGCCGATGTCCCATTATTGGTCACTTGCTGCATGGTGAATGCACACCCGCAGACGATGGTGTTGCTAGGCCAATTGTCTATACATCCCCCCCTTTTTTTTTTCTAAAAGAAAATCAACAGTACAGACACACAACACACCACCTCACTCAATATATAGAATAGTTTTTTTTTAGTCCTTTGATGCGGTTTAGTCACCCCTCTTGCTTAAAGTTCTCATCACATGTCAAGCGCTGTGGCGGACAGACTTGTCGGGACGATCGCCTGAGCGAAGGTGGCGATGGTGGCCATCTTGTATTCTGAATGGTGGTGCTACCGTATACTGTTACCGTGAACAGCTTGTTCCGCTGGTGTCGCTCCATTATCAGTGGCACTGTGTCCCGAAGTGAGGGTGTAAAAGGTTGCACACAGTTGTCGGCCGTGTCATATTATGGCACACTTTAGCGAAGTGGTTCTTTTTTCCGCACCTGTTGCATTCTTCTCTTACCTCGTGTTTCTTTCTGCGAGCTACTGTGTCAATGCTTTGTTCAACGTGCTCGAAGGTCTTGTTTTGGCGCTTTGAGCTTTCTGCGTATTTGCTGAATTCTATGGCCTTACTCAGGGTGAGGTCTTTTTCACGCAGGAGTCTTTCCTGCAGTTTTTTTGCTGGCGGTGCCGTAAACGATTTGCTCGCGCAGCATAGAATCAGTCATGTCCCCGACGTTGTAAGTCCTGGCTTTGAGCTTGTGGAGGTCTGAAAAGGGTACGAGGCGTCCGGATAGGAGGCCGACCGCGATCCACCACCCCGCGGAGGATCAGAGTCACCGCTACGACGGGCTCGACTGCTGGCTGCTCCCACTAGCCGGAACTCACAAAGGGTCAGCGGACAGCGGGTGCAACCAGCAGTCGAATCCGTCGCAGCGGTGACTCTGATCCTCTGCGGGGTGGCGGTTTCGCGGTCGGCCTCCTATCCAGACGCCTCGTACCCCTTTGAGACCTCCACATTCTGGCGCCCCACGTTGGGCGCCATTTTGTGGGGAAAACGAAAGATTACATACCTCTACGTCCGAATACCGGTGCTGAAAGGGGAATCCGATGCCCGTCCCACCGCGCGGCCGACGGCTACCAGCGAGGGCGGTCGCCGCGCCGGGTTCGCCAACGCCATGCCAACAACGGTGATCCCGGTATCTAACAGTGTTTATTGAGAACCAGGGGTCCCCAACCAGACACTGCGGTCAAGCGAGCCGTGGACACAGAGCGCCCGCATGCGCCCGCCGACCTGAGAACCAAAGGGGTAATTGCGAGCGGAGTCATCACCGATGGGCCGAGCTCACGCCGCTACCCGTCGTCGCAGGAGTTCGGGCCAGGGCTCTCGGCAGACGGACGTCCACTCGGAGGAGGGGACGCCGACTGTCAGAGCCAGGGGAAACGCTAGCGTCGAATCATCGCCGGTCGGACGAGCTCGTACGCCGCGACTCGTCCCGTCGCCCGAAGTCCAATCCAGGAGTCCTCGGCCAGACGGCCGTCCACTCGGAGGAGGGCAGGCCCTACTGTCCCGCGCGATCCCGCTCATCCCTCGAAAATGGGGGACGCGCGGAGGAGTGCGAGAGAGGAGGCCAGCATGGTGGCGTACTCTCCCCGACACGATACGGAGCAACCAGGCTCGAAGCCAGACGACTTCGCCCGGAACATCCTCGGCTTACGCCTTCTCGGTGTAGGGAAACCAGTGGCTCCCTCAAGCTGCAGGTCGTGGAAGAAGAGGTCAAATCCTTCCCCCGGCTCCTGCACTCTGGTCCGAAAGACGTATCGCTCGTAGGCCTCGTTGACCCTTGGGAGGCAGTAGTCATCGAATTGCTGCACTAGTACGTCGTAATCTTCTTTTTTTCTTCGGCTGTCAACTGGAGCGTATAGAAGACCTCAATCACTTCTTGCCCGGCTACATGGAGAAAAACCGCAGCCTCCTGCTGTTCTGTTCTCGGTTCCTTAGTCGCTGTTGCTCTGAAGTACAACTCAATGCTTTGCTTAAAACGCTTCCAGTTTTAGGGTGCATCTTCCGATAGCCGGAATTCTTCTGGTGGCTTCAGCTCAGCCATGTCAAACATCGAGTTTGGTTCTCCTCGGGGCTGAAGATTGTCGAGTCACTTCTGACACCATGTATCGGTAGGTGCTTAGCATCAGGTAAAGACTAGCATGACCGTTGACAAGGCGGACAAGGCTTGGACTGGTTGCGCCGGCCGATGTTCCATTTATTGGTCACCTGCTGCGTGGTGAATGCGCACCTGCTGGCAGTGGTGTTGCTAGGCCAGTTGCCGATACAGTTCCGATGGAAGCACATTACTACCGCCATTTTGATAAACACAAAGAGTCAGGGTTTGTGAACAAAAGGTTAGGACGCAAACGAGCTGGGAGTGGTTAAACATTTGACTAAAGACCCCGAGACTGGGACGAGAATGGACGGACAAACACAAAGACTCAAGAGACTTGTCTTTGTCCGCCCCTTCTCGCCCCAGTCTCGGGGATTCTAGTCAAATGTTTAATCGGGGTTTGTTTTTGAGTGAAAACAGCGGCGTTGCACATTGTATAAATATTAATATAGTTGACGATCTCTTCAACAACCTCAACTCGATCGCGACAAAACGAACGAGCCTAACCTATTGTGTGCTTTCTTTCTCGGCTTTCTTGTCGCTCTCTTTCTCGTTCTTTCTCTCGGGACCTTTCTTTACCCCCTGGGTCTGAGTTGCTCTCTCTCTTAAATCTATTGGCTCTCGTGGTTAGGGTTATGCCGCGTTTTAGCGCGCACGGATGTCTCGAAGAGCTCGTCGCCTGTCCTGCACCCTCCCCACCTCGACGGCCGAGCGAGTGTCGGTTTATAAATATCAATGCGGGGACGACGTCGGCGCTCGGAAACTCGACGTTGCTGTTGCTTGCTGCCTGCGCCGGAGAGTTTTCTGACGGACTGCCAGAGCGTCTCGGTGCGGTGGCGACCTGCGCGGGTTTCTCCGCGGGCCCCTCCGAGCAATGCCGCTCAGAAGACAAGGCCGGCTCGTGACGTCATCGGTAATAAATTCCCGACCCGCTCCAAGCGGAAAACACGCTAAAGCACGGCGCAGCCCTTGTCTTGTCGGTATTGGCTGAGTCTCTGGCTGCTGAGTGCGAGCTGACGGAAAGCTTTCAGAGTAATTTTGCAACGCACATTGCATACCATCGAGGCTTCCGGTCCTGGCAGCCTATAGGTGTGAGCTCGTTCTCTGCGTGCGCACTCAAATGAACACTCGCCCTTCCATAGCAGCCAACGTGAAAGGAGTCTTTTTCGTCCCAGCAGTTGAGAAATTTACGGGAGTTTACTGCTTCGAGAAACGAACTTCGTAAGAAACACGAATGAAGCTTTATCAGGGAGTCGGCCCTAAGCCGGGAGCGCAGAACGGGTTTTACTGCGAACATAGGACCCCGCGAAACGGCTTTGTTTGATCGCCTTGGCTCCGGGAGCGGGAGCGGCCGAGAGGTCGTATAAACAGAACAGACGGCGTGTTTTCGTTTTCGACCGAGCCGTCCGCGTGCGATGAGCTGATGCATTTGTTGTTGTCGCCCATCGGCACGTTGGCGCTGCCCCAACGCGGGGGATATGCCTCGGGAAGAGAGAACGCGATGAGATTTTTGTGGTTAGTCACGGCCGTTAGGTGTGAGCAGTAGCGGTGAGTGGGAATAGAGACCTTGTAATCTGCGCAATAAACGCCGTCGAACTGCCTCTATATTTCGTTTCGCTTTAATTCCTACCTCGGCCAATCAAGCAGTGCCAAAAGTGCATGGTCACAGCACTTGCCGCCTTTGTACGTTATAACTTATGACCAGCTAGACCGATCACGCTGAGAAAGAAGGGCAAGATGGCGGCGCATTCACTGTGAGTGATTCGTGTAGCCGGCAATAGATAGCAGACGCACAAAGACGACTATACTGCCGTGACGTTGCACTTTTTGGCGATGTTCGATTGACTCCATCGATATGCCTAGCGTCGAGTGCGGTGGGATCTAAAGCGAAGCGAACCGCACCCTATACTCTATCGATTCTGGAAGGCAAAGCCGATCGACTTCACAAATCGATCGAACGTGCCTTTGCGGGGAGCCAGCTCGAGTCGGTCTAATATAACGCCCGCTCCGCTAAGCTCCGAAGCCGCCAAAGCCCGGCGATTGCGGTTCCCAAAGGTGCCTCTCCTAGTCGCGAGCTCTCGCACCCCTGGAGTGACGACACTGGACGCTTTTAGAAGCCAGCTAGGGCGCGGCCATTGCTCCCTCCCATTCCAACTGATCGCATCCGCAGCCGCGCAGTGCGCGCCGAACTTCCTCCCGTTTTGTTCCTGGAAGAGATCCCCTTTGTCTTCTGCCCGTCGTGTCCAGACACGCGCACGTTACCGAAATAGAGTAACTGAATCCCTTTACTCGTTACTCGCCCAAAAAGTAACTAATTACGTTACGTGCTACTGAGATTTAAAAGGAACGCTTTACTTCAGCTTAAAAGCAACGCGTTTGTTTCTCAGTACTCGGAATGTTTTGTTTTTCTGATGCAGTAACCGCCTTTTCAATTTCTCGCTTTCTACCGCGTTCATTCGGGGAGAAGTGTGGCTATACTGACATATCGTGTGCATATCAGTTTGAGGTCGATCTAGACGTTTTGATTAGGTTGGGTACTTGCGTTGTAGACGTTCCCTTGCGGAAGTAACTGAATCCGAGTACTCGTTACTTAATCAAAAAGAAAACAAAACGTTCCTTTCTTTTCTTAAAAAAAAAAACAACAAACTAAATCGTTATCTCATTAGACAGAAGAAGAGAAAAAGTAACTATTTGCAGCGCGTAACGGGTTTCGTACAAGGGCTCCGTCGTATCCGATGTATCTTCGTCGTCCGTATCCACGTCGAGCTGCCGACGAGCGGGGGAACCCCGAGCGCGTATAGGCGATTGAGTCTCATCCAGCCGCACGTTTTGTCTTCGTCCCTCCCGCTTCTTTGTCCTTCTGTCGCCAGATCTTGGCTCGCGACGCGGTCTCGACGTCCCCCTCTCCCGACGTTAGCTTCAATCAGTGCCATCTCTCCTCCCGGTTGCAGGCCCTCCTCTGTTTTGAGCCCCTGGTTTCTTCGACTGCGACGTTGTTTTGTGGCTGTCTTGACGACGGAGGCCGGCTCCTCCAGCGGCTCGCTTCCAAGCGCGAGTCGCGGCTGCTGCTGCCTCCTTTCCCCTTCGTCTTCAGCGGAGGGGAGATCTCTAGGGTGCCCCGGACCGCGCTGCTCCCCTGGCGTCGCTTTCGTCCCTGCGAGTTTTTTGGCTTTGCGTTGGCTGCAGCCGACCGGGAGCGCTTGCGAGCGGTGCTGATGATACCGTCTTCTGTGTCGGTGCTCTTTTGCTTGTGCGCTTGTCTGGTTGACGCCGCTAGCGGCCTGTGCGACCGGCGTTCCTGGCTTTGGGAGGAGAGCCTCCGAGTGGTGTAATGACCGTACGTTCGAGTTGCTGTTGGGGTGTGTTCTCTGCGAGCTTCGTCTGGTGACACTCGTCGTTTTTGTGTTCGGCTCGTCTTGGATTTACGTCTGGCTCAGGAGGCTGCAACAGCGACAGGCATCGTCGGCCGTTTTTTTTACTTCGGTGACAGACCTAAAAAGCTGCGAGTCTCGTGACACAACGGATCTCATCTCCGGCGCATAGTGCGTGGCTTATCCTGTGCCAACAGAATGCTCTTGAATTGCTCTCTCTTCCATCTGCCGGGCTCATGAGACCTCGTGGGACGTCGTGACCGTGCATTGGCCTATTTTCGTGGCTGCCCCAAATCCTTCATTGGATATGTTCTATGTGTTCTAGATGATGTGTGACTAAATTATTCCTGCGTCATTGCCTCCTTCGACTCTACTCCAGGAGTATAGAGCAGACGCTAGTTTGCACTTTTGCTCAATTGCATCGCGTCTGCTGTGCTGGTTGCTAACCTGTATGGCGCGGTGTTGTTGACACCGCAATACGGGCACCTGCATCGGATGTGCTAAACGAGAGCATTTTGGCCTCCCGCGGATGGCTCGCGGTGTGTGACGTTGCCAAGAAAGCCTGCTTGCCACACGTTACTTCTGGATTCTCCCCGCCAGTCAGACCGTCAGATATTTTAGATACCTGCCTTCTTCTCGACGGGGAACGCTAGAGGAAAAAATAGGCGTTCGCCGGGACAAGCGGATTAGCGAGGCACTACGAGTGGCTGCAAAGGCTGTGACACCGAAAGAAGCTATGGAGGCGTTGTGAAGAAGCCATAGCCAGCTTGATTTTAACAGCTTGTTGCTGACAGTCGTTTAAACTTGTATTAGTGTTATCGCACGTTCCAGTACAAACCAGCAACCAGAGGGTCATGGCTCTGACTACCGCGCTCTGTACGATATTCAAGAATATCTTGACTACACTTCTTTAGAGTTTTTTGCAACGGCCGCAAAGTGTGACATCTTCAACATACTCGGGATTGTGTTCAGAACCATTGTCAATGCCTAAATGAACTACAGGAAAATACGTAGGTGCTATAATAGTTGATTGCCTACGAGTACCTATGACAACCGAGTCTTGAAGGTATCGCCTGATCCTCTCAGTGCCTTGTCTTTTTTATGAATGCCTAGGACAGCCTTGTCTGAAGGTTTCATTTAATCCTCTCAACATCGTGTCTTGCCTACGAATGCGGAAAACAACCAAGTCTTGAAAGTCTTCTCCGATCCTCTCAACATAGTGTCTTGTCTACGAATGCCTAGGACAACCGAGTCTTAAAGGTCTTTTCCGTTCCTCTCAACCTCGTATCTTGCCTACAAATGCCTAGGACAACTTAATCCTAAAGATATTCTGGAAGCATTTTAATATTGTGTCAAGCTCTCAACGACCAGGAAGCTTCTGCCTGGTGCTATTCAGTGCTTCGGGATGGTATCTCGGGGAAGCTTCCAGAGACCACGGTGAGATTCACGATCGGCGACGGCTCTGTGCCGTCGCCATGCCCGCTGGATCCTTACGGGCGTCAAGGCGGTCTCCAACGTCCCCTCATCGAGACGATGGCGACGACCTCGCGCCGTGGTTCTGACCTGGTCGTGCCCAAGTGGGACCTCCGCGAAGTAGTGTGTTCTGTGCCGGTCGTGTGTGTCCTGTGCCTACTCCTGGCCAGTGCGGCAAGCTTCGTGTTGGCATGGTCGCCGTTCTTCGGGTTCCTCGTCACTGTGGGGTCGGTGTTCGGCCTGGCGCTGGTCACAAGACCCGTCGGCAGCCGCCGTAGTGTCGCTTTTGCCGACGACGTCTTGCCCAAGTCGTCGTCGACGCCGTCCTTCGTGAAGTCTCCGACGCCTCCGCCGGAAGCCGAGGAGCAGGAACGGGCTCCAGCGTCCCGCAGCGCCACTATCGGCGCCCTCGGTCTGTCCAGGCAGCACATTATTCATCTGCGGAACATCTACCAGAGGCACCATGGAGGACGGTAATATGCTGCAATTTTCGGACGGCTCTGTTTATGTTCGGTGTGCCTAAACTCATCCGGATTCACGTGATTTCTAACGTTGGCATGTTTGCGAGGAAAGAGCCTCTCACAATGCTAATATATACTACAAAAGACAGTCTGCGGACAGTGTCTGAGTCGTGTATGGTCACAAAAGTATGAAGCAGACAAGCTTCGAACATTCCTGAGTCGTGCTCTTTTGTGTAATTTATGGGCTGCGTGACTCCGGCTTGAGGGTCGGTGAAAAATGAAAGCATCTTATAGTGCTCAAAAGGAAGCGGCCGCATATGTGCACACTATAGAGCCACCAAGCTACGCTTAGAGTACAGACACTCAAGTCCCCGATTTCTTTGTGGACGCCGCCGTTTTGGTGCTTAGAGCAGAGAGGTCGCAATCGGCGACCGTTGGGAATTCGAAAGTTTTACTTTCTGAGCTTCAGATACGTGGTGTCAGGAAACTCAGGCGATGACGTTTTGCTCTGTCGCGAACTGTCTTAATAGGTACTTTTAGATTAGAGCAGAGAGGACGCAATCGGCGACCGTTGGGAATTCGAAAGTTTTACTTTCTGAGCTTCAGATACGCGGTGTCAGGAAACTCAGGCGATGGCGTTTTGCTCTGTCGCGAACTGTCTTAATAGGTACTTTTAGATTAGAGCAGAGAGGACGCAATCGGCGACCGTTGGGAATTCGAAAGTTTTACTTTCTGAGCTTCAGATACGCGGTGTCAGGAAACTCGGGCGATGGCGTTTTGCTCTGTCGCGAACTGTCTTAATAGGTACTTTTAGAAAACCGTTAGCGTGTTCCCCGTACCGCACTACCGGAGCCTTTGAAGCATATGCTTTTAAGCGCGCTCCCTAATGATACCGTGACCGCGGGCCGCGCGCTTAAGAGCATGCTTCAAAGGCTCCGGTAGTGCGGTACGGGGAACACGCTAACGGTTTGCTAAAAGCCCCCATTATATCTGAAGGGCAGAAAACCGTTTCCCGAGATCTCAGAGGAAAACTTAGGCTAACTGGCAACAATGATTCGAGGCACCAAGATGGCGGAAGCGTCGTTACTCTGAAGCGTAGCTTATTAAGTGGATCCAATGCCAACGTTTCTTCTCTTCTAAAAAAAAAAGGAAAAAATTGAAAATCGATTTGACGTGACAAACTCTCAGTTGCATTTTACGGTGGGCTAAGTTCGACAAATGTTTCGTTTCTCCTAAAAAAAGAAACGGATGTGACAGAAGTAACGATATCGCGTCTGATTGGCTAGAGGCTCAAATTAAAAAAGAGGGAACCTTCGTCAGTTGAGCCTTTAACCAATCAGACGCGATAGCGTCACTTCCGTCACTTCCGTTTCTTTTTAGGAGAAACGAAACATTTGTCGAACATAGCCACCCCTGGAATGCGTCTTTGACTGATGCATCGAAAGTGGTCCTGAAATGGCAACAATGACGTCACAAACGCCAGAGAGTCATGCTGTCGAACGTCGCGATCCTGGCGGTTGACCGTAGAAGTTCCGGTAAAAAGCAGGAGGGAACACGAGTGTCGCTGTCGTCGCGGCGTCCCAACTCCTGGCTGCCGAAGCTTCCGTGGACTGTCGAGCTGGAGAGCGACCTGCAGCAGAACAGGCGTCTGCCCTGTCCATTACCGCCGCTGTGACGCCGCCAGAATCGCGGTCGGCGACAGCGTGACCCTTCTATGACGTCATCGGGCGGAAATCGAGGGACCACCTTTTTTGGACGCACACCAGTCCGATGCGCGTTCCCGGCACCATAGTTGCGTATCCGGGCAGCAGTCATTTCCGGAGCGTGTAAGTGACTGCATTGAAAGGCTACGGGGCAATAAAGAAAACTTAAAAAAGAAAGAACCTCCGGGGAGAGAGAGAGAGAGAGAGAGAAAGGGGGGGGGGGCACATTATGCAAAAGAGCGGGAAGACGAGGGAGGGCAATGAAGCCAATGATTTTGTCATCAGAGACTCGCGTGAAACATGCCATTCCTTTTATGGAGCGCGCGTTTTAGCTACAATTGGAGCCGGTGCGGGCTTCAAATATATGCAAATGAACTGTCCGGATCGACATCGTCGGGGCTCTTCGCGCGCCCGTCCGAGGAATGCTACGAATTTCAAATAGTCTTCTGCTTTCTTTCTTTCTTTTTTTTACGTCGTTGTTTTGTTTTTACGAATAATGGCCACCGGATCGCTTGGAAATTAAAATTGCAGGCAATTACACTCCGCGTTTTTCAGCAGCTGGTTTTTTCTTTGTTTCTTTTGAGATATCTGTTGAATGCGCGTGAACAGACTTTATTTCGTTAGGGGGATCGGTGGTCGAGTGTGCTGGTGCACACCAGCTCGGAGTACGTGAAGCGAAAGCTCGCGCTGCAGAACCCAGGGATCCTGACCTGGGTTCTAGCGCCACTAAATAAGCTACGCTTCAGAGTAACGACACTGGGCGATATTGTGTCATAAAATCATGGTTGCCAGTTATCTGAAGCTTTATCTGAAATCACAGGAAACGCTTTTCCGTCCTCCACAAATGTTTAAACAGTTCGCGACCGAGCAATGCAATATTACATGACCTTCCTAACACCGAATCTAATGCTGAGGAAGTCGCACTTTTGAATCATGACGATTGGCAGTTGCGTCTGCTCTGCATACGAACCAAAATGGCGGCCTCCACGACAGTGTTGGGGAACAGAGTGCCGATACTATAAGCGCAGCTCATTTTGTGGCTCTACTGGGTTCTATCCCCACCCCTGCCCGTTTCGATCTGGATGAGCATCGTACCGGCGTGCGGTCGTGTATCATCACTACTGCGCGGTGCACGTTAAAGACTTTAGGCTAGCGGTTTTACCGCACTGGCTAATTTGCTCACCTACAGCTGATACACCTACAGCTGAGGCAGACTAACTTCCGGCTGTATAGACCTTTTCTGTTTCCTGTCGTTCTCAGTCACGTGGGTTCCGTATCTGGTATGCGGGGCGAAAAAATAATTAAACGTTTGAACCTGGAATATGCGAGAAAATATAGGTGAGGCAAATCAAGAATGTGTGACAATCACGCATTTTTTGTAAACACCTTCCAGCTGCGGGGAGAGATCAAAAAGATGTTTTACCGCATACCAGAAGTGACGATATTCAAGATGGCTGCGCGCTTGTGGAAAAGGTGTATAAGCATATACACACACCATTATTTTTGGTGTGTGTATGTTTTTTGTTTAGTTAACAAGTGAGCGCGCCCCCTCTTTCACCGGGACATCCAACCTTTTTGTAATAGTTTTAGCGTTTATTTATGTTTAATGTCCTTAATAAAGCCTTTAGTCTTTATTAGGCTACTACTTGCGTGTCGGATTCGAAGCTTACAATCACAACTGAAGGGGGAAAGAAGCCAATTCACCGTTACGTATAATTATATAGGGAGGGGTCGGTCTACTCTTCATATATCGCTGCACTGACACGCGCTGTAGACGAGATATTTATTCAGTGCACTGAGCTGTTAACTTGAAGTCTTTCACGAGCTTCACGCAGTAGCGATTGCACTCCCGCCCCACACCTCCTGTTGCTTCAAAGTGTTCAGATTGCAAGTTTAAACACTTTGAAGTCTGAACATATACTTCGAAGTGTCCAGAGTGTAATAGGTTAATCTATCCCAAATAATAATAATGATAATAATAATAATGATGATGATGATGATGATGATGATGATGATGATGATGATGATGAAGAAGAAGAAGAAAAATTTATTATGCCGTGCCTCAGAATGACCGGAGTCTTCATATCAGGCAGTTTAGTGATTATGCAATTTGCACAACACACAGATGTGAAGATAATATGATTATAATGAGCAAATCAAAGTTTCAAGTTGACGTTTAAAATGCACATAGTTGGTAAAAGCATCCAAAGACGAATTTAATGAAAAGGCGCTGAAAGACAATTGCTTACGGGTGATTGGACACGTTTTCTCCTTAGAGTGAAACTAACGGGACTGCCTTCTGACACATTGAGGTATGTGAACGTTAACAGGAGACAAGAAGCTGCCAGCTATTTGATCCTGAATAATCCTATGCAACATAGCATAGCAATAGTCCTATGCAACATCACGCGCAACTCTACACTTTGATTCCATTTGTAAGCTGAGGGTTTCAAATATGTGGGCATAGTCGTAAATATTAATAACGCCCTCAACAAAAATTAAAAAAAAAAAAAACATTTAATTTTTGCGTGTGACGTTTTGAAGTTCCACCCAAGCTCCGAATTTGCCCGGGAAAAACTTTTTCTCTTTGGGCAATAACGCCTAAATATAGCAGGTAGATCCGATTGAGTTATTTGAATCTGCATCGGAGGTCCTTTGAAGTCTGCCGTCTGTAGTGACCGCTGGGCGAGCCAAATATCGACGAAATTGCTTCGTTCGCCTCTGCTTTTTTTGGGAGTTCACATCTTCGCACATTTAACTTTCCTTTTAAACATAGATAAGCATAAATAAACAAACTGGCGTATTGGGAACCCTAAATTAAAGACTTCCAGGCGGTGGACTGCGTTCAAAGGTTCCTCCCACTAATCAATTCTTTCCACGAAAGCTGAATTCGCTTAAATCGGAGCTAAACCTTAGTTGCTCGATCGGAAATGCGCTCTTTCGTTCCTACTTTTTTTCCTCTTTTCTTTTTCCGGGGAGTGGGAGGCGGAACAGGTAGAGCGCTTTCTTTCTTTTAGTCATGCATAATTTCGTGAGGTACCTTTAAAAAATTGCATTGCTAAACCGTCGTTCCGTATTTAACATCCGCATTTTTGTACTTGCGTTTGTGTTTGTAGTGTCTGTGCGTCGGTTTACGGTGGTCTAAAACGTCAAAATAAAAACCGTTTTTTTTTTTTTGTTGATTGTTAAGATCTTTTATATATTTGAATCGTGATTGTTGGTACGGCGTTTCTGTCCTACGCTCGAAGTAAATCAAAATAATACTCCAAGAAAAAAAGATAACCTTTTGGTGTTTCCTGTTTTAATAATCCAAACATTCACTTTTTGTTATTGCTTCTTCTGCAAACGAATATATTGAAGTATTATTTTGGTTTCTTCGCAATATTTCTTATGTTTAACTTTACTGGTTTTAATTAAACATTTTATTGTTTGTCTAATTTGCTTGTTTCCGTGTACATAAAAGGCGTTCAAAACGAGCGCCTAAAAGAGGCACCCAAAATGCCTTTAAAACGAGCATCTGAAAGCACCTAAGCGAGGCATCTAAAAGGCCTTCAAGATAAGCACATAACAGCACCTAAACAAGGACCTAAAATGCCTTCAAAACGAGCGCCTAAAAGTACCTATATGAGGCACCTAAAAGGCCTTCGAAACGGGCACCTAAAAGGCCTTGAAAACAAGCACCTAAAAGGACCAAAATGAGGCAGCTGAAAGACCTTCAAAACGTGCATCTAGAAGGCCTTTAAAGTATCAATGCACACTGAGAGGCAGGAGCCTTTTAATCCTCAATATCTTGATATCAATCGCCAATCAGGAGTTTGTTTTTAAGGCTTGCTCAAGAAAGCGGAGCATTAGTTGATATTTGTTAGTTCTTTGTTAATCCCAACATTTACGAGTCCTCAGTCCAACGTGCGATCCCCTCCGCCCAGCACGCGCATGTCCGTCGCTTCGGAAGGCGAGCAACTCACGCGCCATACGCACGAACACTGAAAATAAAACCTGCCATGAACCCTTATTTTTTTTAGAGGTTTTTTGGCGATGTCAGCGATCGATAGCGTCGCTGTCGTCGGCCTTCCACGATTAGCCGAATGCTGACTATGACGTCAGCAAAGGATTTCTCATTGACGGAAAGAAGACTAATGTAACAACGTCACTTTTGGCGGTGTTCGCAGCGTTGCTTTCAGAGCGCAGTGGTTTCAAGCTTCCACCATTCTAATTAGGAACACAGTCGAACTTGTTGTTCGCTAAGGTAATGACGTAAGGAGAGGTAACCATAGGAGGGCGCCGCCAAAACATCTCGCCGGCAATTCAGAACGGCAGAGAGGTTATTTTTTCGTTCCGCCTTCAGCGCGAGCGTCCTACCTTCGATACTTGATACTTGAGCTTCTCGGGAGCGTGCACGCACAGCCGAAGCCCGGTGGGAGGACATCCGTAAGAGACGCCCTGCCGTTTTCAGCCTGTGCTATATCATATGTACTTCCCGAAGTCATTGATTGATTCATTATTTCATTCGGTCATTACCAATTGGAGGGTCTCACCTAGCATTACACCTGTTTACTCAATACCAGTTAGAAACCCTGTAACTACGAATCTTGCTATTTTAATTCCTCTCTTCTTTTGTTTCCTTTTTGTTTTTTTGGCGTTGAGAGCGTCCCGCGATAAACTATCTGACAAACCAAACATCAGGACGCGCAGCGGTAAACGTCCACCGCCTTGAGATCATGCAGCAGCCACCGACCGTGTGTTATGTAGTAGTATGCGTTTTGCGGAGGGGGGTTGGGAAACCGACTGTTGTTGGGGCGTACTTAGACGTTCATGTCACAGTCGGAGGGGAAGGCTTCTTGGGAAATAAAGAGGGGGAAAAGGGGGAGTAGAAGAGGGGGGAGGGGTGGGGTTTTTCTCGTCTTTCTCTAACGGTCGAAGTCTAATTTGCAGGCAGGGAGTCTGCGATGGTCATAGCCATCGGCAAGGCTGGTTTGAATAGGTTTCAGTCGCCTAGATGGTGATTGGAGAAGTCCGATGTAGGCGAAAGTGGGCAGTTTCCTGATTTAGTTTGACCACAGGGAGTAGTATTGATGAGTCAGTCTGTTGGAAAGGCTGTTGTCACCATTTCTCTCTTTGTTGCCTTTTTCTTCAGAGGAGGGAGATTAATCCTGTCTCGTCCAGGTTGTTCTCCAGTGCCTTCAGCACCTTCTTTTTGGTGCAGTTTGTGCCTCGTGGTCTGATGATTTCCTCCAGAGAGCTGTAGGGTAGTTTGAGTTTTCTGTACTCTTCCTGGAGTGCCCTTCTCTCTGTGTCGTAGAGGGTGCATTGTAGGAGGAGGTGGACGTCATCTGCGCGAGTCCCACAGGTGTTGCAGTCTGGACTCCTAGAGGCTCTCATCCTGTTTATCCATGCGGGGGTGAGGGCGCTGCTCGTCCGAAGTCGGTGGAAGACAGCCGCCGTTGCGCTGTTCATGCGTGCTGGTAGCCGGGCCGGGTGGTCGCCTTGTGCCATCCTTGCGTCTGGGTGCTGACTTGCGATCTCCCTCGCCACAAGGAGCTTAGCGTCCGTGGACGGGGGCACCTTGGATGTGGGCGTAGAGGGCTCATCGTGGGCGAAGTTGGCCATCTGGTCGGCAATCTCGTTTCCCTTGATGCCACAGTGGCTTGGCAGCCACTGAAACCTGAACTGGTGTCCGAGTTTCTCCAATGCCATCGCTTCTGCTGCGATTCTTCGCGCCAGTGGTGGTGCCCTCTCCAAGTTATCTAGCATGGAGAGCGCGGCTTGTGAGTCGCACAAGATTACCCACTTGCCGCCCCTGGTGCTGCCTTTCTGAACGGCCTCGAGGGCGAGCAGGATCGCTGCTAGTTGTGTGGTGGTGCTGGTTGCATGGTGTGTAAGGCGCGAGCTTCCGGTAGCTCGCGCGCAAACGAGAGCTCGGGCGCTTGTTTTCTGACCGAAGATGGACGCACGGCTCCGATAGTGAAGCCCGTACTTTACAACTTGTGACGAGGATGGAATTCTGGCAGTGACCAGCGCTCCATAAGATGGACGCACGGTTGACATAGTAAACCTAGGTTGCCTAGAACGCGTCTTCGACCGGTGTGTTTGGCGTCCTAACCCGTTCTAATGCGAGTGTCGCTGCCGTCGAGGCGTCCCAACCCCCGGCTACCGAAGCTTGCGGGGGCTGTCCAGCTGGAGGGCGACTTGCAGCAGAGCAGGCGTCTGCCACGTCTACCATCGCTTATGTGACACTTCCAGGATCGCGACAGGCGACAACATAACACATCTAGGACGTCATTTTTAGGACACGGTGCACAGGTCATTCGGACATGCGTTCCAGACGCCATAGTAAAGCTGGTACTTCACATCGTATGAGCCTGAGTCACAGACAAATCCAACCAACTGAAACCCGCAACGATGCAAGACGGCAAAAATATGCCGAAACCAAGGTAACAACATAGACAAGGACGCCTAACGCCTAATGAGTTTGCGCTGTAAGGTCAACGCGTTGGTGAGGATAAATGACTACGCTCTTCAAAGCTTCCTCGTAACCTTCTTCTAAAATGTCGCAGAAAACACAAAAATAGAAAAGGTGTAAAAAAAAAAAAAACACATGGCGAAAAAGGTCAAAGCCGCACAAGGAATGGCATGGCCGTCCTCGATCGTTTCAGTCGCATCCAATTACACCTGTTCCCCTGGTCTGTGCCCCCTCCTCCTCCTTGTCTGTCAATGGACGACTGTGATTCGTTGCGTTGGCGACACGACCTTTTCTGTTCTTTGTCTCCGGTAACCTGGGTCCTCGACGTAAGCCGACCCGCACCGCAATCCCAAGTCACTTAGGCCCCGAGGGGCAATCGCGGGATATGTCTCGAGTGTCGCCTAGTCCCTCCGGTCCTCTTGACCTGTCGGTCTTTTTTCTTTGATACGGATTTTTTCGGGGGGCTTTGTCTTTTGTTGGCTATGTGCGTCTGTTGGCGGCTTCGTTTTGTGCCTTCGCCACGTCACTCTTTTGTCGCGCTGAGTCCAACAAGAGAGTTGTTTGTTACCAATGGGATGTCGCACTCGGCCAATCTCCGTGGCCGGATGTAGAGAGGGCACGGACCAGAGGAGGAGTAGGGGCGGGACTTCGTCAAATAGTGACGTAAACGTGAGGTCCTAGTGCGCACACTGCCCAAAAGAGAAGTGCTTGTTACGCGGCAGATTTTTGCATCGAAAACTAATATAGTAGCACCGTCTCTCCCTTTGGCGTCCTTAAATCAGTTTCATTTCCCCCAGGCGAAACGAGTGTCCGTTATTCCTGCCAGTACAGTATTTGATCCAGTTCTGAGACCATAAATGTGATGTGTGGTGTCAGGTGGCTGAAACACAAAATCAAAGCGCCTATGTCACCACATCTAAAAGTTCCTATATATAGGTAGATATAGTATTCGGTATTGATGTATGCTGTCTTGACGATAAACTTTGATATTTACCATGTTTTATTTTCATATGCACAATCTATATGAACGTATAGTAAAGTTTGGTCGATTTAAGTCCGGTGCAAGATCGTACACCTTCAGATTATGCCAGTTTGAAAGTGTCCCATGCTTGCTTCGGGCTCTAGCTGTTTCTTCGTCTGCATTGTCTCAGATCAAGAAACAAAGTAGAAAAATTCGCGTCCAGACGGTTCGCGGGAACAAATGAAAGTGCTTACAACATAAACAGTTTCACACGGTGATTCAGCTAACCCTCACGGGAGGTGGAGCAGCTTCAGCTCAGTTGCTTTAGCAAACAGTCGTCCCATTTTTTTAAAGTTTGTTTTGTGTGTGTGTGTGTGTGTGTGTGTGTGTGTGTGTGTGTGTGTGTGTGTGTGTGTGTGTGTGTGTGTGTGTGTGTGTGTGTGTGTGTGTGTGTGTGTGTGTGTGTGTGTGTGTTTGACTATGCATTTTTTAAAGTTAATGCCCACTGAAAGATTCGGTTCGTGAAAATAGAATTGAGCTGCTTTAAACCTTCGTGATCTTGTTTGCGGTGTTCTTCTCCACGCTGCAGGGTTATAAATCATAAGGTGTACATTGTTCTATTGGTGCCTCTCCTTCTTATCCAGTATTTTGTTTCCTTTTGCAGGTGAGTTTCACTTTCTGCTGACTCTGGCCCGTGAGCCAGTATCTAAGGCTGGATTTCGTGAGTAATTCCGGATATTTACTCTCGCCGACCATCGGTCCGAGTCATCGCCTCAACCAATTGCTATCGCGATTGGGATCTTTGTCGTGTGCATCTGCCGCACGAGCGCTGGTGCAACTGAAGCACCTAAACGCTGAAACTATGAACACCAACCGGTGCGTAGTCTTGAGTTCACACTTGGACTCCATAGAGCAACTCCGCGTGCAAATCAGCAGAGCACTCGCTCCACTGACGAAAATTGGGAGTTTACGTCAGTGCGAACGGTTATGTTTGTTCCACCTAAAACAAAATACTACAAAACTGCCAAAAAAAATGTGTTGTTGTTAAAGGCCGGCGTACAACCTTGGTTTTCCGCTGGGAAGTTTATCCTCTTAGCGCTCCCCGAAGGGAGCCAAGTCGGATATGGGTAAAAAGTGGAGAAAATATATCAAAGGAGGAGGCGGGCAGAAGTGGAAAGTGCCAAGTGTACGTCGGCCTTTAAGTGACTGGATCATTTTTTTTTATTTATTTGTTGAGATTAGCTGCATCGACTTGGAGGTATTATTGCAGGGAGAGGTTATCAAAAAAAACATTTCAGATGAAAATACAGATGGAAACACATTTTCATTAAGCACGTTTCATTCTAATGCAGTTCGAATAAAAAATGATCTAGAACAAGAGTTTACGGTTGCAACTTTGTATTTATGGTCAATTCTTTCTGACACAAAGAAAGGACATCGGATGTAATTTTCTTTATTGATGCAAGTTTTATCATTATATAGACAATAAAAAAGTTTTAATCTTAAATTTTTCCGTCTGCATGAGAGCGATTGCCAGTGTAACTGATCTTTCATAGCAGCGACGCTTGCTTTGAACGTATAATTATTCGAGACAAATCTGGCGCACCGACTTTGTACTCGTTCTATTTTATCCGATTGACTTTTAGTTTGAGGGTCCCAAACTATGCATGCATATTCCAGAACTGAACGAATACAGAAATATAAAGTTTCCTTGAGTTCTTTTGGGCAATGACGGAAATTACGACCTAAAAATCCTAACATGCTGTTTGCCTTATTCGTTATGAAATTAATATGCCTATTCCAAAGTAAGTTTCTTGAACAAATTACACCGAGATAAAGATTTGTATCTGTTTTATCAAGTTGTTGATTGGCAATGGTATAGCCCATACTTTCTATGTTTTTGTTTTTTCTCGAAAATCTAACTATTTTACATCTCTTTACATTCAGCTATATTCGCCAATTGCTGCACCAATTTGACACGCGGTTCAAGTCTAGTTGAAGTTTAAAATAATCTTCGTCATCCTTAATTGTTGTGTATATGGCGCAACGGTCAGCAAAAAGCTTAGAGCGTGCAGAAATATTTGAGCAGATGTCATTAATATATGTCAGAAAGAGAAGAGATCCCGACGTCGAACCCCGGGGGAACACCAGATGTCACAATCACACTATTGCTTGAACAACCCTTCAAAAGTACACATTGTTTCTATCACTCAAGTAGTTGCCAATCCAGGCTAAAACATCGAAATTGGTATTCAGTCACTCTACTTACTCAGTAACAGACAATGATCCACTTTGTCAAATTCCTTAGACATGTCAAGAAAAATACAATCTACTTTTTTTCCAGACTCAATTGCAAGCGCGATGTCATGATGAAATTCAGCTAACAATGTTGTACATGATGCACCGGACCGGAAACCATATTGGTCCTTTGTAAAGTAGTTATGCTTCTCTAAATGTGAAATTACGCTACTATAAACGACATGCTCAAGAATTTTACATATGATCGATGTCAACAAAAAAAGGCCGATACTTACAACAATGAGATACGTACGTTAGAAAGTTTTCCCCAATACAATTTTTTTTTTAGTTCTCGTATTTTCTTTTTATTTTTAGAGTGCAGTGAAAGGCTAGAGCATCCTGAGGCTCAAGATCAAGTTGACGGCGCATGCCGTGCGCTTGATTGGTTAAGGCGGTGATAACACAACCCCTGAAAGACGACGGTATGTTATACTTTCCCACAAAGGACCTAAGAGAGCCAGTCGCTGCGTCCTACCACCGAGGGAGCGAATGACTTGGCTAAAAACGTGTCTAAACCTAAAACAAAAATAGCCGTCTGCACCGTGACATTGGGTAAGACTTTGTCTCGGGTTTACGCCAGGGCCAGTGTCAGAGCCAATACTCCTTTTACTTGTGTCTACACATATATCTGGCCTCGTCATTCGCTGGCTCGTCATCCGCAGTTACACCGATTGGCTATCGCGAGTGCTTTGCGGGAAAGCAGACGCGCCTAATTTCTGAGAGAGTAGGGAAACTGATGATGGAGATCGGAGGGTGTAAATAGGGTTCCGTGTTTTTTTTTTTTTTTTCGTTAACTACCGATAAACCCCGATAAATAATCAACCGAAGGGGTTTTCTCGGAACCGGGGAAAACCGAAAGAAAAAAAAAACGAATTGGATTTGCCTTTGAATAGGGAAATCCCCGGTTTTCAGAAAACAAATCTGCAGTATTGTTTTTGTGACCCTTAACACAACCTGTACTATCCGTCCTTAAAATTGTTTTCTTTTTTTTGCAATTGACGTTTTTTGCTTTTAGGATTCCGTTTTCTCGCGTTGTTGGTACCGGGATAACATTTTCCAAGTGTTTGGATCACGGGCTAAAGTGCCGTGACCCTTGGAAGGGGTCAATAATTTATAGATATGCAGTCGTTTCTATAATTTTAGCCAGCCCCGATAAACCCCGATTTCTCGCCCGGCGCAGAAAAGAAACACCGAAAAATACCGATTCTAGAAGAAACAAAGTAATAACCCCCCCCCCCCCCCCAAAAAAAAAAAAAAAAAAAAAAAAAAACACTCCCGAGTTTGAAGAAACCTAAACCCCGCAAACGCGAAACCCCTATATGCTATATAGTACTCACGATGCTCATGAGGTTTCTCTGTACCCATACGCATTCTGACATCCTCAATTCTTCCCGGAAATCGGAGAATCTCGAAGATATGATCAATTGGCTGTGAATTCACACGCACACATACATCATCAGTTGCTTCGCGCGAAGCGAGACGCGCATTTTTCGTATAGTCGCCGAAAGGATAAGAACTGCTATGCGTCTCTTTCGGATGCCCGGTCTGGAGCATCTGCTCGTGGCTTTCCACCGCGCTTTGGCTGCGCGTACGCGCGCTCGGGCGCCGAAGCGCCGTCGAAGGTAAGAAGCTCGTGCTGGTGGCGGGACATCCGAAACTCCTCCCAGCCGTCATCATCCTGTCAGCGACTCCAGAGCACGTATATCCGTGCAACGATATTAGGGACTAAGCTGAATGCGCTACCATACTTCTGGGGGAAAAAAATCGTCTGTGACATAATTCTTGTACGCGAAGTGATTCCGTTTCGACAGAGTCGAAGAGTAAAAAACAAAAGTCAATATTGGACCTCTTGATCCATATTGCCTATTTCGACTCGTCAAACCCCTTGGCGAGTTCTGTATCTTTGACTCGTCGAATATCTTGACACACTTTGGATATTTTGGATCGTCGAACCTCTTGAACCATATTCAACATGTTGATTCCTGGGATATTTTGGCCCATGTTCAGAGGCGTCGGAACCATTCAGGAGGTAAGGGGGGAGGGGCGGCGCGTTGATTTTGCGCCCCCTCACCCGTATTGTTTTCATTAAATTTCTGAAGTGTGGTTTGATCTCTTGACTCTGCTGTCACCGGAGCTGACGATTTTTTTTTTCATTGCAAAAATTATCAGGAGTTTCGATTGAGTTTCGAATGTGCTCTATAAGGAGCGCAAGTCGTCTGCTTCTTGTCGCAGTAGTTACGGTGACGTCAGAACGACGTCGAGCTCTGATTGGCTGATTGAAACAATAGGTGGGTTGACCCCAAAGCACCTAGAATTAAGATCTACCCACTATTTTTTTTTTCGATCAGCCAATAAGAGTTCGGCGTTGTTTTGACGTGACCGCAACTCGCCCGAAACTTAGCAGACGACTTGCTCGGCGCATAAGAATACATTAGAAACTCAATTCATACTCGTTGATAATTTTTGTAAGGGTGAATCGAAGGATCTCTGGCCCATATTGGATGTCCTGAGTAGAAACAGAGTACATTATAGGCATGTCCCGCGACCACGGTCCGCTGAGCTTGTTGGGGCGTTATCCCTCTAAATTTAGCGAAAAACGTCAATTTCGTGTCGCTTTTTTTTTTATGTCACCCTTTAATGGCGGTCCTTTTTCTACATAGCCAAACCTGTAAGGCTGTGATGCAGTTAATAAAACGGCACCCTAACGAACAAAATGAAGCCCTGCGAGTAGCCTAGCTGTTTTGGAATTTCCAGGCAGGAGAGTGTGCGGGTTGGAATGCGGCGCGTGTCAAACAACAAATATTTCGGGCCCCCAAGCTGCCTAAAGGACATTCTTCGAAAAATGAGCCGCCTGTTCTGTGTTTAATTTGTTCATACCCCGCTTTCCTTTGTCTATGTGTGTGTGTGTGTGTGCTTGGGCTCCGTCGCGACGCTTCTGGAATTTAATATACCGCCGGCATGTTCCCAGACATTCTGTTAAACTTCGCTCAGATCGTGCACAATAGGAGGCCTCGAGAGTGGCGCTGCTCTTGTTTGCTGGGAGCTAACAAACCATTTGCTTGTGGTGTATAAACCAACAAACACACGCGGCAGGCCCAACTGTTGGCCGAAACGCTTCGCACGAACGAACCTTTACATTTTTTTTTTCTTTCAATTATACGTTTTGGGTAGCCTCCCATCGCCTTCATGACAAAAGCGTCCATTTCAATAGTTAATAAAAACTTGACTTTGAGTTTTCTATTTCCCTTCAGTTTACGTATTGTGGTTGCGTTTAGCGCTGTGATCTTTAGTAGTTGGAAGTTTGGCGCTCCTATTTTGGTGTCTATTGAAATCCGGGGAAAAATAATTAAACGGATGGGAGTGAGGAAATGCTCGGAGCAGTGGAGGCCTGTGGCTTTGTACTCCTTCCTGGCTCTATGCGTTTTGGAGCATTATTAGATATTACGATGTTTATTGTAGTATGTGGAACTCTTTCGCCTAGATGTCAGTCTGATATGGTTAAATCGCTGAGTTAATAATTGCGTGGAATGTGAGTCGTCATCTCCCGATCGCAAAACCGGTTCGGCAAGCAAAATTCAAATTTGCAATGTGTGCTTGTGTGCTTGTGTGCTTGTGTGTGTGTGTGTGTGTGTGTGTGTGTGTGTGTGTGTGTGTGTGTGTGTGTGTGTGTGTGTGTGTGTGTGTGTGTGTGTGTGTGTGTTTACATTTCGTAAAGATTGGTGTCTATTATTTATTTATTTTTTATTTGATACAGTGTCCGCTTTACTAAAATCTCAAAGCGGTTGGAGTATCGAATAAATGAATAAATAAGTGAAATATGACGCCAGTATCTTCGTTCTTGAATTTGTTTCTGGTGTTTTTCAGTGGCATCTTATCTTATATAATGTCTTGGTAGAGGGCATAAAGAAGCATGTATGTCAATTACATTGTTTCCCTGAGAACTTTAGAAATAGAATACAATGCTTACTTAAAATAGTGGCGCGAAGGTGAGGTAACTCAAGAACCGGAGTTATTTACTCCTCACGAATAGCACAAATGGCTACGTTGAAATCATATTTAAAATTCCTATACAATAGATTTTCGCGCGTGCTTGATTTTGTTTGTGTTTTTAAATGATGTGGGGAACTATTTTTTATGTTTGAGATATCGTTAAATTTTAGCTGGAGAATATTCGCAAACAATCTGCCAAAAATCTCTACATTATACTTAAAATACTTAACCTATATTTAACTTATATTGCATTACACATTATAGTTACATTATAGTACAAAAATTGTAAGCATGTTTAAAGAAGAAATCATGTTTTCGATCTACGTTTGGTAAATAGGCAAGAAGCAGAAATGAAGCATTAAGGAAGTTAGTGCACATGTGCATTAAAGCGTCATGGCAAGCTCATTAAGCCTATTAATCTATAGTCAACATGCAGGGGAGTCACAGGGTCGTTTTATCTGATTTAAACAGAAACCGAAAAGGCAGGCGAAATTGCAATAAGTAAAACCAAACGATCGTTTCAAACCCCGATTCCGAACTAAGACAAAGGAACGTGGTCGATCGAGAAGTCGTTTCATATGAATTCAAGGGAGCCGCCCCAGATTTGATAATATAATCTTAAAATCTCTTCATTTTGAAAATCCTCCTCCGCCGAACCTTCTGAAATATAGATCGACTGCACGGTCCGGCTGCTGCCCAATTCTTTTATTTATTCACGAGTTAATAAACTCCGCCCTTACAGATATGTATGAATCTACATTGATTCTTTTTTTTTTTTCTGATTATGCGATCGTATATCGGGGAGCGATCGTACGAACTCAGTATTGCCGGATCGGAAAACGGAGACTCGGCCGTGTGGACTCCGCAGTGTGCCTAGATTTTAGAGTATTTACAACTGCTCGATCGGGATCACGTGGTTTGTAGGACGCGTTTGAAGCTTCGAGGAGAAGACGCAGGCGTCGATTGTCTGCAAGCAATACACCCTAGAGGACAAGGCCAGTGCCTCCCCCCCCTTCCCCACCCCCCCAAAAAAATAAAAAAATAACAACACACACACAGTGTTATCATCACCAGTAGATCTACGCAGAGCCGCCTAGCTTGCCCATGTGCAATCACCACGCGCATGCCCATGTGCAATCAATTTGCGTAGAGAATGTCTACCAGTAAATTGCGAACGATCTCCGTGGTTCGAGTTGTTCCCTCTCCTAAATCTAGGCTTTCTCGGACTCCGCCGATGCAGCTGCGCCATCTACGACGCTTTACACGCAAATTGCTCGAGGCTTTTGCAATAATCAAAGCAGGTACAGATAGCTGCGTCAGACAGGCGTCTGTTCATCTGCATTAAAAAAAAAATCGAGTTCCTTAGTTGTCAGTGACTGTAGGTTAATGTGTTATTCCTGTTTCTTAGCTTGACATTCCCGCGTGTTGCCTCTAGCCTTTTATCTTGCTGTTCATACGTCTTTTGTTTATTTTTTGATGGTTGTCGCTATGGCTATTTTTTATGTTTCTTTAAAAAACTTTTATTTGTCATTCAGCGCTCGTCCCGTCCAATTCTTTTACTCGTCGTTTTTATTTCCTTATTTCCTTTCGCAACGCTCTTCGTACAATCCACAGCGCAATAAGATAGCATCGCGTTGCCGCCAAGATCGTCTAATATAAAAAATATTCTACGGTTGGGCCGTAAGCACCGGAGCCACTGCCACACTTCGCACGAAAATGGCGCCAATTCAGAGCAGACCGCCGAATCGCGCGGGATCTTGGGAAGGCAACGGTCCCGATCAACTTTTAAAGGGAAAGAGCATGCACGAGGAGGAATTTCTCTTCCCCATTTCCGCGTCTCCAGCTTGCTGTTCGCGATCGTGGCTCGCGAACAGTGATTTCTGAATGCATACTACACTCTTCACTGTGCCGACGTTGTGCTGCAGCCGTCACGTGATTGTAAGGCTTACTCGAGAGTTTTTGTATTGCGTATAAAAGCAAACGCAAGTGCTGTGCGTTTACGCTATAGAGTTGCGTGCTCCACACTGCACATGCGCGTCGTTGCCATGTGCCAATCCAAGACCGAAATTTTTGGCTCCGTACACGCGCAGTGTGAAACACGCAACGCTAACGAAAACACATAATAGGGAGTTTTCGTAGACCGCGTTTCCCCCTCCGCTAAGCCCTCCGCAACGAAGCAACCGCTATACTGCGCCGGCGCGCCGATAGCCTTGACTGTAGAGTTCCGGCTAGCGTAGCTGGTTGCGGAGAGCGTTGCGGGACAGCGGAAACGATCTACGAAAACTCCCTAGTGCTTGCGCTCGCTCCTATACGCAATACTAAAACTCACTACTGTTTCACCGGCTTCCAACGAAACACGAAACGTACTGCAGTGAGCACTGAGCAGACGTGCAATTGAGTGGCCGCTCCTTCGATCTGGAAAGGCCGAGATTGGCAAAGCGGCGACGCATAGAAAATTAAAGAAAAAAATCTTCAGGGTCGTTTTGTAATTAAAAACAACAAAAACGGAATCAGATTTTTCGTATTTCAGGGTTTTGGGTCCGGAAGGATTCCCGGCGAACTTGGAAGTTTTGCTGATTGTCAAAAGTTTCGACTTTGATATCACGATATGTTTACCCGCAACTTATGTCATTTTACGTGAATTTCTCATACTAGCTAGAATGTTTAGACTATTTTTATTTTATAATTTGTTCATTAAAAATGCAAGCAATGGGCACCAGTGATCATAATTTGCCAACTTTGGATTGCGATAGTTGTTTGCGCGTTTGAAATTAGACAATAAGCAACAATTATATTAAAGTTTGAACAACTATTAAAATAGCCTAATTGTATTATTATTAATACAAATTACCGCAAGTAGGCCCCCAATAAAGGCCACAATCACAAAAAAATACGCTATTTAACCATAATAGTCTTTGAAGGAAAATCTCATTTTGTTTTCATTTTAGAACATGAAAAACTCTGACATCGTTATTAAGATGGACATAAATACTTGATGTAATATAAAGTCATATGCGTCAAGCGTTGCCTTAAAGGGGCACTGACAGCCCAAAAGTCGTATTTGTTTATTGTCTAAAATGATGCAAGTTGTAGTCATAGACAGACAAAAAAAACTGCATCGCAAAAAAAAAAAAAAAAATTCACGTGCGCGCGCGTTTCTTTTTTTTATTTTTGGCGTTTTCCTCTCCCGCTCCTCGCCTCCTCGCTTTTTTGATTTGTGACGTCAAAAATCATGAAATTTAGAAGCTTTGTAGGCGACGTTTCTATAACATTTAATAAGGGCAATTGTAAAACATGTTTTCTAACGCAATTCCGAACGCACTACGGCCCTTCTTTTTGAAATACCAAAAATCGGAGTCCGGTGTGATGTCGCCTTCTGGAATTGTATCCTCCCTCGGAAAACATGCCGCCTGGGCAGGCGGCACCGCTCGCACGGAATAAAACCGGTTTTTCTCGGTCCCAAGGCGCCCCTATCTCCCGCTCCTTTCCTCCTCGCATCGGGTCGCGGTGGCAACAGCGCGGAGTCGAGAAAGAAAGTCGACTCTCAGGACTCCGCAATATTTGACGTCAACGCACCGGCCCGGATCGTGCGGGAACTTCGAATTCGGAATTTGGAAATTGTTTGTTTACTTCACAAATACTGAATTCCCAAGTTTCAAATTTTGAGGGTAATGTCCCGGCATTGTTTTCAATCGTTTTGGATAACAAAAAAAAAATGATTTTGATGTGTCAGTGCCCCTTTAAAAGACACACACACACTTCTGTTGTCTGACTCGGATTTTGTTTTGGGTTTTTGTAGCGAGAACAGCGTTTCTTAATTTGTACGTTTTTTGCACATATTCTAAACTCATCAGCCGTGGCGATATTTCGTCAAATTTGATAAATTCTATTATTCTTGTCCTGGGAATAATCCTGAAGCAAGAATTCATCTAAATGCCCAAAAACCGTTAAAAGGTACCAAGTCATTATTTCACATGACATTTATCTGAGTCAAAAAGTGCAGCAAGAACGCACAAATATCACCGCTGTTTTTTTTTTTTTTTTTTTTTACAAACACACTATTCTCTTACATCTAAGGTGTATGCAAGACCCTGTCTTTAAAGGGGCACTGAATTCTCCAAAATATATCTTAGATTCCTGGATCGAACATGTATGTCACAAAATAAAGTTTATGCGAAAAAGTTTTTTAGCATATTAATTATTACGCCGTGAGGCACATCGTGAAGTAGGAGAGAAACCGAAATAAACAGGTATACCGAGAAATTAAATCTGAAAGAGAAGTTAGTTTCGGTTTCGTTCCTGAATTAAAACGTGCCTCCCAGCGTAAATGTTACGCTGAACACCGTTTTTGTTTTCAGGATAAAGAGGTGACCTGCGCGCATAACCTAGCAGAATGGAGAATTGGGCGAGTTGGTAAGAGTTCATCATAACTTACAACGCGACTGGGACAAGGACAGACAGAGAGAGAGAGGAGAAGTGTTGAAAAGAAAGGAAGCAAGGACAGACAGAGAAAACACAGGACAAGCGCTGAACTGGCAACTGATTCTATTGATACGAAAATGCATATGATGCTGCTGCTGCTCGTGCAGGCATGCCCCTCCGTGGCCCTGGCGCTTCTTCTTTCACTCAACACGAAACCGGCCAAGTTATCCGAGATCCAAAAAGCCGATCTCACTCTTCATCAAAGTCACTGTAGGCTGGCTCACACACAAGTATCCGTTTTGTGTTATGTGGTAGGTCTCCATCATTTCTCGGGATAGTTTGTGGTTGTGTCGGAACATCACTGTCGTGTTAGTAAAAAGGGGTTGGCATCCGCAATCCCGGCAATGCATCGCGAGATGTGTGTGAGCGGTTCCTTTCATAGAACTCTGGTGTTCTCGTAGTCTTGTGTTGAGGCAACGCCCAGTCTGTCCTATGTAGGCACGCTCGGAGAAAAACGGAATCTTGTAGACCACGCCTTCTACGCAGGCGACCGACTGCATTCTGTGTTTGATGCTGCAGCCGCTGTGAGACGTAGGGTCGTCTTTTCTCGCGCGTTTGGTGACTGCGGAGCACACTGAGCTGAGCTTGTGGCGGGCGGAAAAAACAACATTCACATTGTATCTCGAGGCGACTTTCTTTAGTCCGTGGAAAAAGGCGGTGGATGTACGGTATGACTGAATTTTTGTTTTTCTCTTTCTGCTCGAGGTCACGTTGCTCGATCTCTGGATCTGTTTTAAGGTATTTCATGATTTTTTTTGCAAGCTGAAGAGATGACCGAATTAGGATACCCCGAATCCTTGAGCCGTTGAATTTGGGACATGAAGCTGGAACTCAATTTATGGATGCATGTCCTTGTTAAAGCAGTCCTCAGATAGGAAAATGCGATGCCTTGTTTGACGAGTATGGTGTGGGCTGATTGAAAGTTTAGATGAGCCTTCGCTGTTCTGGGACTGTAACACCAGCAAACATGATCGTCCCCCACTTCGATGAGGAGATCCAGGAACTGAATGAGGCTCAAGGATTCGGGGTATCCTAATTCGGTCATCTCTTCAGCTTGCGAAAAAATCGTGAAATACCTTAAAAAAAGATCCAGAGATCGAGCAACGTGACCTCGAGCAGAAAGAGAAAAAGGAAAACTTCAGTCATACCGTACATACACCGCCTTTCCCACGGACTCAAGAAAGTCGCCTCGAGATACAATGTGAATGTTGTTCTTTCCGCCCGCCACAAGCTGGGCTCAGTGTGCTCCGCAGTCAACAAACGCGCGAGAAAAAACGATCCTACGTCTCACAGCGGCTGCAGCATCAAACACAGAATGCAGTTTGTCGCCTGCGTAGAAGGAGTGGTCTACAAGATTCCGTTTTCCTCCGGGCGTGCCTACATAGGACAGACTGGGCGTTGCCTCAACATAAGACTACGAGAAAACCACAGTTCTATGATAGGAACCGCTCACACACATCTCGCGATGCATTGCCGGGATTGCGGATGCCAACCCCTTTTTACCAACACGATCAGTGATGTTCCGACACAACCGCAAACTACCCCGAGAAATGATGGAGACGTACCACTTAACAGAAAACGGATCCTTGTGTGTGAGCCAGGCACGTAGCCAGGATTTTGTTTCAGGGGGGGCCCGCCCATGACAAAATGCTGTATGAGGGGGAGGGGGGAGAGGAGGTCCCAGCAAAATGGAAGATTTCGGGGGGGGGGGGGGGGGGGAGGGAGGGCCGGGCCCCATGGGCCTCCTTCCTGGATACGTGCCTGGTGTGAGCCAGCCCACAGTGACTTTGATGAAGAGTGAGATCGGCTTTTTGGATCTCGGATAACTTGGCCGGTTTCGTGTTGAGTGAAAGAAGAAGCGCCAGGGCCACGGAGGGGCATGCCTGCACAAGCAGCAGCAGCTAGCATCATATGTATTTTCGTTTCAATAGAATGAGTTGCTAGTTCAGCGCTTGTCCTGTGTTTTCTCTGTCTGTCCTTGTCCCAGTCGCGCTGTAAGTTATGATGCGCGCATAACACTTAACACCTTAGCTTCCTCGTACAAGCGGGAATAATTTGTGTCGCTCAGTGAAGTTACCACACTAGACAGGGCTCAGCAACTGATGTACCAGCACGCATCTCCGACGCTCACTATAATCGCCATTTTTTAAAACGAGTGGCGCCACCTATAGACAGTTGCAGTCGCAAAAAACCTTTCGCGAATACCGCGGCGAAGGCAGGTGAAACTTGTGATCGTCTGCTATTTCACGTTGGAAGCCATTTACAACTCTCGCTTCGGTTTCAAATATCAAGTGGTCCTGCTGTCGTTTGAAATTGACCGGTTGGTGAGCCTGTTGTGAAAAGACACGCCAAAGACACTTAAAGGGACACTGACACCTCCCAATTTTTATTTTTATTTTTTGCTTGTCGATTCAATATAGTGTCAGAAGACTATTCAATCAATATTTTGCTAAGGCGTCACATATATTTTTAATAAAGTCATAAAACGCAACTGCTCGAAAACTGAAACCAAAACTGGACTGGCGAAGGAGAAGAAATCTTGAGGAGGAGACAGTTGGCGGAAATCACGTAACTGAGCAACTTTTTTTTTTTTTCAGTCAACATTTTTGCAACTTTTTAGAAGCCACAGACAATGGGTATCATATTTCTTTTCTATTTTTAATAATGTGTGTGTGCCTTCGACGACCCACGACTTTGATTATCTTTGGTGGTTGTGTCTAAACCATATAGAAAACGGCACGTGACCACGGAGAAGAGAGTGAGCGCGACTCAAACCGGCCAGTTCTCGATCGGCGGTTTTCGGGCGGAAAGAAACCGAATTTCGAGCCGCGAATTGTTTTCTGAGTTGTTGGGCTATTACATGTCATGTACAAATAAAAATCTTGGCAAGCATAAATACCCTGTCACTGTCCCTTTAAGACTGCTTACGTCTAGGAAGACGAAAGCATTATAGTCCCGCGGATGAAATGTTTTCGAGTAAGCTTGTTTCTACACGTATTAAATGAGGCCTTACACGTATTAAACGATGCCGCACGAATCACACGACGAGCACGGATAAAGTTTGAAGCGCAGCTGACACGCCGGAGGCAGCGCGCCGCGTCTTCCGTTTGCACACGGCGCTTCGACAGTGACTTCACGCTCCCCCACTGCGCAGGCGCGGCGCCCCCGCCGGCTTCACGGCTTTCGTGACGAAGCATCTGCGTTACTCTGCTTTTCTTTGTGTTTTATTTCTGAGGCGCGTCCTTTTTGACCTTGAGCGGCGCGTGCTTGATGGCGTATTTTTATGGCCATCTTTCGGGCACAACGCCGACGCCGCCTTTTCCCGTAATTGGGCGTATAAGGCTTTCGCCTTAACAGTGGCTCCGACCCGTACTCGAAAACTAAACTAGACGCGATCGCAACGCCGCCATTTCTCCCGGAGCTGCCAGTCCGGGAACTGCACGGCTCCACGTACCCGTCCAGTCGAGTCGCATAAGGTCCGGTGGCGCTAGAGTTCCTGTATGGGCTCCCTACGGGAGTCAGAGTTGCGCGTTTGTTTTCCACGTGCCGCCGCGCCTTTAATCGCCGAGATCCGATCACGTGAGGAGCCGGATCAAATGTCGTGCAGGAAAGCAGACGTTGCACGCGCCCCGGTGTACGTTGCCCTGCTTTTGAGCTCCTCGCGCGCCTCGAACGCACGGCGCCGCTATTCGCCGAATTCAGTCACGTGAGGAGCAGGATCAACCTGCTGTGCAGGAAAGACGTCGCCACGGGGATGAACGCGTAACTCTGGCTCC
Organism: Ixodes persulcatus; assembly: GCA_013358835.2. Classification (NCBI taxonomy): domain Eukaryota; kingdom Metazoa; phylum Arthropoda; class Arachnida; order Ixodida; family Ixodidae; genus Ixodes; species Ixodes persulcatus. Next base: position 542,124 of record JABSTQ010009632.1, on the reverse strand, counting down.
CGTTAGGGAGCCTATCTAGGAATTCTAGGTGGCGCCATCTCGCGGCGCCATCTCTCAGTAGCTATATAAAGCAACTTTCGTGTTTTGATTCGCCGCTAAAGGATGGCGCTGTAATTAGGGAGTTTTCGTAGACCGCGTTTCCTCCTCCGCTAAGCCCTAAGGGTGAGTTTCCCAACTGAGTTGTTCTAGTAACGTTGACTAGAGCACACCAACTCGGAGCACGTGGAGTCAAAGCCCGTTTCGATCTTGATGAGCATTGTACCGGCGTGCGGTCGTGTATCATTTGGGAGTTTTCGTAGATCGTAATCGCCGTCCCGCAACGCTCTCCGCAACACGCTACGAGATCCGGGTTTCTTCAGTCAAGGCTATCGCCGCGCAGGTGCAGTAGCGGCTTTTTCGTTGCGGAGTGCTTAGCGGAGGGGGAAACGCGCTCTACGAAAACTCCCTACTACTGCGTGATGCACGTTAAAGACCCCAGACTCGCGGTTGTACTATACTGGCTAAATTTCTCATCTACAGCTGAGGCACCAGGTGCCAATGGAGGCTGACTAACTTCCGACGGTGGAAACATACACAGAACATTACTGTTAACATTATCCCCCCCCCTCCCTTCCCCTTTCCTTTGACAGACGTTCCTCATCAGTTTTTGGCTTTAAAAAAGTAATAAATGAGGCGCATTCCCGAGACTTGTCGCTACGTTTCATGCGCACCAGCGGGTTCTCGAAATCGGAAGTGTCGCTGGATCTGTAACTGGACTCTTTTGGGCTCTTTTTTTTTCCTCTTTATAATGTATGATCTATCTTATACTGCAGTCGTTGGTGAATGTGTTCTCGAAATATGAGCCTTTACAAATGCGCATATCGGCTTCGAGACTCGGGAGAATAATCTCGACGTGGGTCTCATCGAAGGGGGGGGGGGGGGGGGGGGGGCACTTATTTTGTGCTTTACTACAAGCACGAAGGAACGGCATAATAGAGTTCCGTTTCCGGTCGCAAAAGCATGAGATCCAACCGTATGTCGAAGCTTTGATCATTGTTTCTGTCGTGTTCTCCATTCGCTGCTTTTGTTTATGTTATATTTGGGCGTGTTTGTCTTCGTAAGCAACGTACCCGTATGTACACATCAAAGGATGTCATCGTCTCTCCGAAGTCTCCGAAATTCAGTACATAAACCTCACCAATGAACGTAATGAAAAAAAAAAAAAAACGTTGTAAGAACACGCATATGTCGTCGGTGCTGGCTCATGTTTAAAAACAAACCGGAGCGCCCCTAGCGACACGCCACTAGCGCCGCGCATGCGCGATGGGGTGTGGGCAAGCAGCGCCGCTTTCCCGCATCAACAAACCATCGAAATGTGATATTGTAGTCGTCGGTGTGAGCTCTTGTGCTTTTTTGGGGTTAAAATTATTGATTCTATGTCTTTACTACTTCAAGTGGCCTGAACGAAATTAAAGAGGCTCGTTACACCGCGAAACTGTGGGTACATAATGTAACGTTCGGCAATTGATTCCGCGTGAAGGCCGCAGAATGGACGCTGAAGCATGATTCGCATGATGAGAGTCTGCTCGCTATTTGCAGTCGCGACGTCGCTCGACCTGCAAAAGCGTGGACGGTATCTTCGATGCTCAGCGTCGATGCTTAAAATCCCGGGCAGAATCTGACCAAGTAAATCAATCATAACGAATCAGTGATGGCCACTGGTGACAATTATCGACATATCCTTGTAGCTACTGTTTACACCGAGCCTATACCTCATACAACCTTCAAACTTAAAAAAAAAGTATTTTGTTGCCTGCAATTACATCTTATCGCAACTTTTGATCTATTCACCGCAGTCGTTTGAACGAGAAGACGAATTTCGAGGAGTTTGTAAGAGCAGACGATATTCTGAACGTGAAGATGCACAAAACGTCGCCCGCGGGTGGTTCGGGCAACTTGACGGTTTTCCCGCGTTCATGTAGGAACAAAACAAACAAATCTGAAGACCACAAGTACCTCGGAATTCAAACCAAAGTGCTTTCCGCACAAGTAGTCGTGGTCCGACGGTGTCTGGTTTTAGATGCGGAGCATCTCTTGCTCGGGTCTATGTCCCGCGGCGTCGTCGTTGTAGTCGGCACTCGAACTACGCACGCGCAACTCTCCTCCTTCCCTCTCTCCAACAGCTGCGCGTTACTCTCTCCGCTCTCTCTCTCTACCAGCTGCGTGCACTGCGCGTGCGTTCGCTTCTCCTCACACCGCGCGCGCACGCGCAACTCTCCTCCTATAGTCTCCTCTCCCTCAAGTGTGAAAAAAAATAAACGGCGAGCGGCGAGCGTTCCAAGTTTCTCTGCCGCGAGCCGCGACGAAGGCTCGCGTAGGGGGTAACGCTAGGGCAGTCGGTGGCGCCATCTCTCGACGTCAGCACGCAACTGACTCTTTCCTCGGAACCAACACGATGCTCCGCATCACCCCATGGTTCCCCTCGGGAAGATGGTGTAATTTTTTTTCCTTTTCACGGCGCATGAATCTACGTTCTCGGACGAACCGAGCACGAAGAAAACACATGAGAATGGATCTTCACGCCCTTCCCGGCTCTTTTTGTACAGCCCATAGGCGCCGACTACGGGGGGGGGGGGGGGGGGGAGGCTCAGGGGCCCGAGCTCCCCCCCCCCCCCCCCTCCCCGAGCTCCTCGGAAAAGCACGTATTATCGCCTCCGGAACCTCTGAGTGCACCTCATTATTCTCATATGTGCGCCCTGGTGCCCGCACGTATCGATAGCTGGCGCCCAGTGGATACATACAAATTTATCCACTCACGCAAAGCTGGCAGTGGCGGAACGCGACGATAATCTAATCATCCGCGTTTTGCCACAGCCAGCTTTGCGTCTGCTTCACGAGTTGTAACTTCGGCGCATCCCCGAGTTTCCCACGAGCTTCGAGTCGTTCTAAAAATAGTTGATTTAGTGGTTTTCGATGACGCTCTGTAAGTTTCTAATTGGAACCATATGTCCATTTTATTAATTAAAAAGTTAATAAACGAATTCTAATCAACTAGCTGACTTATCCGACAAAGATTAGCCATCCACATAACGTCCCCCTGGCCGTACAACTCACCTGCACAAACCGCATAAGTGTAACTTTCACGGCTTTTATTAAACAAATGTCTAAAGCTTAAAAAAAAAAAAAAACTCCCTGCATAAGGAGAGAGGAGCTATATATATATATATATATATATATATATATCTCCCCGGGAAATTGAGAACGTTCCGCCTATGTATGGTACAGCCCCAGTCTCGGCGTTTCGACGAGAAAGCAGGTTTCAGTCTGGTTTCTTCCAAAACAAACATTATCGTCAATTCCTCTTCCCCCTATGCGATGCTTGCGAAAACCTTCTTTGAGGTGCGAGATGCGTCCCGATACATTAGTCCAATTCGTAGATGTACTCTTTGTATACAGAATACGTGTTTTGGTTTGTTTTTTACACTATTCCTTTGTGCGTACGTGCATATCTCTTTCTTGCCTTTCATCTCATGGGATTTTCGTCATTTTTTTCTTTTGTTATTGTCTCTGGATTCTTGCGAGTTGTTTACACGTATAGGAGGAAATACGCGTATTGCTCTGTTCTACGATTTGGGATGTCTCTGCTTACAACGCGAAACTCTTTTTTTTTTTTTTTTTTAGTTCGAGTGCACATTTTTTTTTTTTTTCACCGATGGAGTTTGTGAGAGCATAAATAAATAGGAACGTCAAACTAGAAGCAAACGCGTCATGACCTAGTCTAGCGGCAAGCAATAATGCGAGCAAGAGCAAACAAAACCCAGCTTCGCAGCAAACAATAAAGCTGAAAACTTTTTTGGCACCCTGACTTTGTCGCATCGAGAACATCCAGCCCCTACTCGAGGCCAGGGTAATATAAGAAAAATAAAGAAAGAAAGAAAGAAGACGAAACGTTTGTACGCACAAAGCAACAGTATACACAAAAAGGAGTCAAAATCTGTTTTTTTCCGGCTTATAGTTTTACACCCGACCAGAAGATGGAGAGCTGCGCCGCAGGAAACGCCAATTTAATTTGTTTTTTTTTTTTGTTTTTTTTTTCCGAACGGCAATAACTTTTCTCGCGTGTTCAGCGACACTCTACCGGCTTCAGTTCTTATCGTTGTTGTTGCTGTTGTTCATAGTTTTCTTTCTGTTTTTTTTTTTTTTTCTGCTGTGACCGACCGCGCCAGGTTTGGGGAAGTGGCAATCTGACGCTAGCCCGCACGCTTTAGTTTCCTGAAGTTTGGGGGCGTATCCGTCACGTCCGCAAAACTTTCTATCGGTGCCCGCTTTGAGCGCTCCTCTTATCTCTTCATCGGAGTACTTCTTTTTTTTTTTAAGGGGGGGGGGGGGGGGATAGTATTTTTTTATGCGCTGATGACCTGTTTTCGAGTCGCGATGCTATAATGAAAAGTGTGTCGAAAACTCTTTGGAAAGTTGCAAATTTCGTTTTAGAGCGCAGCTCTTAGGCGCCCGTTTCCGGCTTGAGCAGCGTCGGCGTTGGCGTCGGCGGCGGCGTAACTGCGCTGTGCATTATGGGACATTCCCCATAATGCACCGCGCGGGGAGGAGGAGGAGGAGGGGGAGGGGAGGAGGACGGAGTAGGAGGAGGGGCAAGAGGAGAATGTAAGAGGGGAGGAGGAGGGATGAGGAGGAGGAAAGGAGGCAGGATGACGAGGTGAGGAGGAGGGAGTAGGGGTATACCCTCTCCTCAGTACCCTTCTTCTTCCTCCTCAAGAGCTGCGCTCTAATTCGGCATTACAGGGAGTTTGTACGGTGAGGGTGAGTACTACACGACTCGGTTTGCGCAGCTGGTGTTCGAATTTGGATTTCTTTCGCGAAAAAGTGAGACGAGTAAAAGTAGACATAGTAACCCTAAAGCGAGGGAACAAAAAAAAAAAAAAAGGGCGGATGGTTCGTTTTGTGCCCTCGTTTTAGGATTTTGCCCCCTCGCTCCAGGGTTACCATGTCTATCCTTAACCACCTCGCCTGCCTGTAAAAGCAGGGTGGCGTTGGCATTGAGGGGTGCAGTATGAAAGTGAACGTGGTAAAACGAAAAGCCGAGTACACTCTAAAGCCTTAGTCACACACGGTTCATTCATCATACAAAGAACTGTTCGCTGCAGACGCATTCGAGGGACAGCGGTTGATATATTGCCGAAAATAGCCCGACAAAAGAATGTTTCGTGACGGTTTCGTGTTCATTTAGTGCTTTAATTAAGCAACATAATAAAATCATCGTGCACTACACCCATAACGTCCGCGCTTCTTTTGACTCAAAAGCGTCGTCCGCTATCCCAGGTCAGCGTCTGAGCTCTCGCAAGTGCCATGCCTTCATCTGTCGGCTCTTGCGCCTGTCAGACAGCTCTGTTACGTAGTCCCTCTGCTAACGAACGTACCTTTATTCGGTTAAGTTTAATGTTTGAAATTTTAATGCACGAAAACGCCGGTTTGCGCAGCGCCGTTTCCTTGCCTTTTCTTGCGTTACGTACGAGTCACCGAAACATTCGTATCTCGAATGTTTCGCTTCAGAAGGGTCAACGGTCCATTTGACTCACACGGCTATAGGTTGCCATAAAGTTGTCGCAACGTCCACTCCCGGACGTGAGAAGCCCGATCCGCACGGTACGATTTCGTTCGCGAATTCGCAGCTGCGACGCCGGGCACTACAACTTTCCACAGGCTTTTTTTTTTCTTTTCTTTTTTTTTTGCTGTGCGATGACGTTGCAATTTCGAAATTGCCAGTTAAAAGTCGCACCATGTGAATCAGGCCTCACTCGCTCCACCCAGATGGCAGTCGCGAGCTTCGTTTTTCGCCCTGTCATTTTCGCTAGTTGCCCGCCGCATATATAGCCTTCGTTTATTGTCGTTGCTTGAGCCAGGACCTTGTCAAGCGGTGATTGACAGCTGTCCTCCTGTCTTCTCCCCCGTAACCCCTGCAGTCACAAAAGACTGTAACAGTCTCGCGCTTTAGTTTCGGTATTGTTGTTGTTTTTTTTTCCTCTTCCTTTTCGTTATCAAGGTCTCGTAAACACAAGCGGACGTTCGTTGCGAAGGCGAGCATAAACAAGCTTTCGGGGAGGCTTTTATTTTTGCCCGTTGTCGCTCTCGTCTTTCACGACCAGCGCGTGATGGTCGTTGGGCAAGTTAGGCCTAGCGGCGAGAGTTACGACGGGACGTTAAAAAAGCCTTTACTCTCGCCGCGACCTTCCCTTTCATTTTTTGTACTCTCTCTTTCTGTCATCATTGAACGTTTTGTAAAAGAATGAGGAGAAAATAGAGAGTGAGGAGGAGTTTTCCGTGTTCCTGCCCGTGTGACGCATGACGCTTGAACGCGTTGCAGACGACACGGCCTGTCGAAACGGCCGGTAACAATTTTTTTTGTTATGTGTGTGTTTGGGGGGAGGGGGGGGGGGGGATAGGAGTGTGATTCTCAGAATATTTTTGGATTTCTGAAGGGCGCTCAGGGTTCTCAGAATGTTTCGGAGGTTATCGTGTTTGTTTGTTTTTTTCGTTTTGTCGCAGTTTTGGTTGGCACGTTTTGCAGGCGTTGACTTTAACTTTGACGGGGAAAACGCTGAATTAAATGAAGGTAAAATGTTGCTCATCACGTCCGATCAAAAACAGTAACTTTAAAAACTGTACTTTTTTTTTTTACATACGTTCGTGCTTTCTTTTATGCTTTTGTTTATACGCTTCGGTTCCAGAGGGAAATGCTGAAGCTTGCTCACGGACTTCCCCCAGAAAGTGAGGGAGAGGAGGAGGCGAGAGCGCGAAGACGCAGATAGCCGAGCTCTGGTTCGAATGATCAGTGGATAGACCCAGCAGCCTCTGCCCAGAGCCCCTTTCTTCAAGGGCGCCGCCATCTTGAATTGTCGTCACTTCCAGTATGGGCGAGAACATTGTTTTGCCGTCGCCACGCCAATAGAATGCATTTAGGAGAAAAGCGTAACCGTCACCCATTCTCGTTTTGTCTCCCCTCTATTTTTTTACTACTTGCAGGTTGAAACGTTTTAATATTTTTTCGTCGCCCATAGCGGATATGCCTACTTGGCGGTCGGGGCCGAGAGTAAGCGGAAAAGGTCTATACGGGTAGAGTTTGGTCAATGGGAGGCGCGGGCAGAGCCAGGAAGTGCACCAGACGTAGAAAGAGGGCTTGGCATGCTGTATTGGCTAACCAGAAGCCGAAAATAATCCACCAGCGGTGGTAGCGAGAAACAGATTAATTGTTTTAATAAGCGCGTAAGAGTTACATTGCGAAAATCGAAAAGGCTAGCTCGGAGACCTGGTGCATTCCATTGGAAAATAGTGGCATCTCGAATATTGTTGTCAATGGCGATAAATGAAAGATATAGCGGGAATAACTTTTCCATTTTAAATACAGGCCTCGGACCAGACGACATGTAGTGGAGCAAACCTATCGTGTTATTGAAGGAGAGTAGTGGCAAAGGGGGATGAAAAATGGGATAGGAAACTACGGAGAGCCGATACCAGTGCTGCCCATACTACGCATGTGCGCTGCAGAGACTATTGCCATCTATACTTGAAGAAGGTCGTTGTCGATGTCGAAGGTTGTGAAGGGGGTGACACTTTCGTCATTTGGTGAAAGGTGCGATGGTCAGTTTGATTTCCAGGGCGTGACTGTTTCTTGTTTGAAGTTTTATCTGTGCTAGGTGCGGCTACTTGCTTTACTAGCGGCTGGAAGGTTTCCATATCTTCTATGACTGGTGGAGAATTCTGTTGGTCAGAATTGTGGATAGGGTATTACTTTCGCGAAAATAATCTTCACAGTTGTTTGCTCACTTGAAGAAATCCTCGAGGATTCTTTGATTGCGACTCATGCTGTAAGATAGTTAGTGTTATTTTGACGTCGGAAATTGTCTACTTTTTTTCTTCTTTTCATTTTGTGCGTTACCGGGAGGTGGATAGGTGACCTTTTCCACAGCTGATACGCTTGATTTCGTTTGGACAAGAGTCCTTGTCGTGTTGTTGTCCGCAGCTTAAGTTGGGGCTGGGGACGCGACATGCAGCAGCAACATGTCCGGGACATCCACAATGCTTGCACTGAGTGGGCTTGTCAAAATTCATATCCACTTTATGACGCGCGTGTCCGAGTTCCACGACATCTGGTAGTGTCTCCGATGAAAATCTGACTGCAGCAGAGTTTGTCGAGCCCATGCTACGAACACGTAGCACGGCAGGTGATGACATAATCTCCCGCAGAAGGTCGGCTTCAGTGAGGTCGTTTGCCAGACCGTGAATCACGCTGACAGCCATGTTAGTTGTGCGAGGTTCGTATGGTGTTACTTTAATGCCACAAAGAGATGTCATACGAAGAAGCATTGTCGCTGTTTCGAGATTTCTCGTGTTCCCTGCTATAAGATTACGTCTCTCATTTGGGCGAATGCTCACGATGCCGTCAGCGTTGTTGGCCTGGAGGGCCCGTGAGAGCTTGATCGCCCTAAATTGTTTGATCTTAAATCAGTGATCTGCTGATACAAAGATCACAGTGAACCCGTATGCAAAGCGCTTTACGAGTTGTATATCGGTACTTTGTAAAGCGTCAGGAATCTCATGCTTGCGCTTTTTTTACACTTGTAGGGGATGAAAGGATCTTGGTCGTCGTCGACGCTCTCTGATGTAAGAGCTTCATGATAATATGTTTCTGTTGTATCGGATTTGCATTCGGACATCAGCGTTTCAATGGGACCTGGCACCCCAGCTTCTGTTGCCGTTGGTCGGCATGGAAGAGGAAGAGGCGCTGTTGCACAAGATTGTGGTGAATGGACTTGCCTTTGAACGTTGTCTGTGGTGAGCTGCAGAGTATAATCCGCCTTTAATTGAGTGTTTTCTGGAAAGGCGTTGGCTTTCGGAAGACAAACCAGATGTTCCCACGGCTTCCATCGGACAAGGTTGGTCTTGACGAGGAAGTCACCAAAGGCCGCCCATCGAGGAAGGCCCCTAAAAATCGTCCATGGTGGAGCATTGAGAATATCTTGCCTTTTGAGGAACAGAACGATCAGCTTGTGGACCTCCACTATGAATATACAAAAGCAGTACTTCTATTTCAAAATTAAATCAAAATATTTCAAGAAATACTTCTCAGCGCAAAAGGAACTTGTAAATTGCCAATGTCCCGCCTATCCATCCATCTTTAAACTTGCTCTAACAAATTGACTGGTGAAATTTTCACCTATCAATAAACGTCTTCAACAACAACAACAACAGGAACATCTGCTTCGCCTTCCTTCTTTTCTCCGGTGCTGCATTGAACAACCTGATGCGCCCTCATTTTTGGGCAGTACAAGCTCACCTGATTGGGCCTCGGGCTGCTTATATTACGTTGGCTGAGCTTTTCTTCCTTCTGTGTGGCACTGAAGAACGGAAAGACAGCTTTTGAAGTCCGAAATCGGCTAGGTGCAACGCCGCAAAACAATCGAAAGTGTCAGATTCATACCACCACCACTAGGGTACGCGCGTCTCCTATTTCTGCCGCGGCTCTGAATTCTGAGTGGTGACGGCAAAAAAAATCTAGTGTCGCGACGCTTTTTTTTTTTTTCTACTTTGGAACGCGTGATACGGCGTCTCTTGGCCACGGTGCAAGATATAGACCTTTCCAAAAACGAGCTTGTGGCCGGTGCCATTTTGAGCATTCGTGCGTATGGCGCGTGCTTTGCTCGCTTTCCGAAGCGACGAACACGCACGTGCTGGGCTGTGAAGATCGCACGCTGGACTGTGATGTTGTAAACATTGGAAAGGTCTATACTCTTTAGGTACTTTAGGTGAGGACTCTGCCCGACGTGGAGCGACCAGATGCTGTCCTCTCACGAGCCCGTGCGCGGGCCCGGAGCTGGCGAATGTAGCATCGGCTGCGTCTGTACTTAAGCTCAAACGAAGCACAGCGTTGCTTACTGGCGAAACGACGCAACTCTGAAAAAAAAACATAAATAAAATATATCTTTGCCATGGCTTCAGACGAGCATGAGCTCCTTGCTTAAAGGGGTCATGAAACGATTTTCCTACTTCTTCCTCCTTAGCTTTAATCCTCAACTCAAATGCGAATTGTGAAATGACGTCGTCGTGACATTCTTCGGCACCGGTGCGATGACTCCTAGCTTCCACCGTGCTTTTTATGCACACCATCGAACTTGTCATTCCCCAGTGACGATAAGTTCCGCCAGGGCACTCATTGGCCACGAACGCGTATCCGAATATTCGTCGGTGGATTTATTGTTGACGAGCGCATACGTCCGAGTGACGCAGTTCTCGTGTCCAATGCGTGAGCTGGGCTCTGCTGACGTCAGTTTGGCACCGCTGACGCGCTTTGGGAACCGCGGATGTATCATAGTGAAAAGGCGGAGAGCTTTCGAAGGAAAGAAGGTAGAAAATAGTCCGCTATATTTTCAAATGTTCGTAGCGAAAAGCTGGATTTTTACTTGCTACGCTCTTTCTTTTGGCCAACTAAACGATATGCAATTAGTAAAGTCCTAATTTAAAATCATTTATCCCAGCCCAAAATTCGTTTCATGGCCCCTTTAAGGATGTGCGAAGGCTGCGCAAGAAATGCAGTAGAAACAAAATATTTGATTTATGTTGTTGTTTTTCACAGTTGCGTCGTTTCGCTATGGAGCGAAGCTAGTTCGCCGCGGGCTGTTGGGCGCGTGCAGACTCGGGAAGTAATCCGTTACTTTCTCGCGTAAATTTGTAATTGCCACGTTACGTTTTTGCGGCAGTAATTTGTGATGTACTTTGGTTACGAAATATTTGTAACGGATTACTTTAGTTACTCTTTAATTTTTAAAAATATGGACATAATACAGAAACTCGAGCAGTACAAGTGTGCGACCACCCGCACGACCGAAGCTCCAAACCGAGCTGCTTGCGCCCATGCACGTCTCAGTGCTGCATGCAACCATACACCATTCTAATATTTACACGTCTTCGGCCCAGCGGGCAATCTCCTCAGTCCAGCACGCGCATCTTCGTAGCTTCCGAAAGCGAGTAAATCTCGCGCCATACGCACGAACACTGACAATGGAACCGGCCAGGAACCCTGTTTTAATAATAATAATAATAATAATCTTTATTTGCATCAAAAGAGTACATGATGCTTGATACATGAAAAGGTCTCTAGACTTTTTTCACGAGGGCGCCGCCATCTTGACTTGACGTCACTTCCAGTGTGGGCGACAACATTGCTTTGCCGTCGCCACGCCAATCGAAGACCGTCACACATTCTCGTTTTGCCTCCCCTCTATTTTCTTATTATTTACAGGTTGGAACGTTTTAGTATTTTTCCGTCGCCCACACCAGATAAGCCTCTTAGAAGGCTGGGGACGAGAGTACACGAAAAAGGTCTATAGACCTTTCCAAAAAAGAGTGTGTGGCGCGCGGTGCCATCTTCAGTGTTCGTGTGTATGGCGCGTGCTTTGCTCGCTTCCCGAAGCGACGAACACGCACGTGCTGGGCTGTGAAGATCGCACGCTGGACTGTGATTTTCTAAACATCGGAAATGTCTATTAGCGGCGAGATGTTTTGGTGGCGCCCTCCTGTGGTTCCCCCTTGTGACGTCATTACCTTGCAAACAACAAGTTCGATGGTGTTTGTTATTAGCATGGTGGAAGCTTGAAATCATTGCGCTCTCAAAGGAACACTGCCAACACCGTCAAAATTAAAGTTCTTTCATTCCTCTTATTTCCGTCGATGATAAATCCCCTTTCCGACGTCATAGTCAGCGTTCGGCCAATCGTGGAAGGCCGACCACAGCGACGCTTTCGGTCGCGCACGGGGCTAATACTCCGTTCATGCATAAGCTGACAGTGCGTCAAAGCTAGCACGAGACCGCCGCTTTGATACGTTGCGCTCACGGTTGAAAGGCCCGTTTCGAAAGGGAGCTTCCGTAGATAGGCTCCTTACCTCCGCACAGAGCCGTTTATACTGTGAGAGTTTGGCCAATGGGCGGAGCGTGTTGCCCACTAGATCCAGCAAATTTCTCGATAACAAAAAATGGCGTTACTTCTCTTTCTTATTTATTCCTGAGAAATCGCGTAGAATTCCTATAAGGCAGAGCCCCAAAATGGCGGACGGAAGTAGTTCTCCCCCGGTTGTCAGACTACGCTGCTGTGGTTGCCAGACTGTCAAAATCTCCTCAAGAAGGCCGAACTCGCTCAGTATAAACGGCTCTGCCTCCGAGTTTCCTATCGGAGGAAGACGCTGCTACTGAGCATGCGCACCGCTAGCTTTGTCTGCACAATTCCAGGGATCATTTCCGGAGGCCGTAAGCTAGCGGGATGGCGGGTGTGGTTGCAGCTTTCTCTGCCTTCTCAGCGTACAGTTGAACGGAGTGCACCTACACTCTTTTTCTTAAATACAATATTTTATTTTCACGAGGAGTGCCATAATGCGGGCGCATGAAAAATGGAAAGTACCGTAGTGTTGCAGAACATTCTTGAAAACATTGAATTTGTTTCTGTTGTTCTCTATATAAGTGTACGGGAGAAGTAACGTGAAAGTAATTAGTAACGTAACGAGCAAAGTAATCCGTTACTTTTCAGCGAAAGTAATTTGTAACGGCAGTTCATTACATTTGAGTCTCGTTAATTTGTAATTGAAATCCATTACATCTTTCAAGTAACGGGCACACGTCTGGGTGCGGGCATGCCCTCGTGACAGGACTTGATCTGATCGATCGTGTCTCATTGTTCCTCGCGGCAGTGTCGCCACCTGAAGAGTATATATCTGACATCGTGCTCTTGGCTCACGCTTTTATGCTTCGTCTCACCTTAGCATGGACTAACTGCGAAGGCTGTGCAAGGGCGAGCGGCTAGCCTTGACTGCCTTGACTGGAGCATTCGCTGCACGAGCGCTCGTGTAGCCGCCGAGGCTTCATACACAGCAACTATAGCTCGCGCTTTTAGTTGGCGTAGCTAGCAAGAGTTCATGTTAAGGTGAGACGAAGTACAGCGTCTTAGCCTTGACCTGTGCTTGGACGGCGTTCGAATTTTTGTCGTTTCTTTGTATTTTCTTTGTGATCTCGCGTTCCGCACCAGAGCAGGCACGTGCTTCAATGAGTGTGACAGTTTGAGACTCTCAAGTTTGTACTACCCAAAACAAGTGCTAAAAAGTTACTTTTTTCAACGCCCCCCCCCCTCTCCCCCCCCCCCCCCCCCCCCCCCCCGGGGCAACGCAGGAGGCCTATTATTTTTGTTCTCAAAGGCGTGCACTCATTTGCACTTAGCTGCGCGAGTGTGGGAATTCAGGAAGACACAGCTCTGGGAGTGTTCGGTGTTGTTTTTCTTTTTCGGCGGTAGCTGCCGAGCCGCTTCTTTCGAAAGGCGACCTTGAAATGTAGCGGTTTTTGTTCGACGCAGACGCGGCGCGCTCGCTCGTCTGTCAAAGTGCCGAGACGTGTCAGACGAAATGCACCAGGAATGTGACAACAACAAAAGCCACTAAAACACAGACTCCATTTGGTTCGGTTTCGCCTTCGCTTTTCGCCCTCTTTCCCTCCTTGCCTCTCAGCTTTTTCTAGTACTTTTATTTTCTTACTTTTTTGTGTGTGTGTCAGGATTGTTTAGCAAAATGTACCGGTGCATGACAGACCTCGGCTCTGAAAGCATTGTCTCGGTTTTCAGCTTGTCATTGTAGCTTCCTCGCAGCGTTTCCTCTCTCTTTCTCCCTTTCCTTTTTTCCTAGCTCCTTCTACATTCTGTCTATATAAGGTCACGTGACCACCCTAGCTACGTGTTCCAGATCAGGAATCACTCCCGGGACTCCATGCTCTTGTTACAAAGTAAATCTTGTTTTATCAACTCTTTTTTTTTTTTCTTGGTCCTTCAGAAACCCATATCGTTTATTCTCCTTCCATCGTGAAAGAGTCGTCGCCATCGGTTTATGGGTACCGTGCTTGTACCATGACAACTTCGAAAAAAAAACAGGGCGTGGCTTACCGGGCTCACGCCGCATTCTGATTGGCCGCGAAGCGATAAGGAGATGCTTGAGATTCGGCAAGCCCTGCATGTCTGAACTTGGCTGTGACTACCTGAATAAAATCCGCGTGATGAAATACGATTGTTATTACGGTACTTTTTGGACCGAAGGCCAGCGGGAACAAACATCGAAGCTCTAACTTCGTTACCGACTCTCTAAGGACGAGAGCTACGATATAATTTGATTCCAAGTCGCTTTCAAGAAAGCGATCAAATGGCGCTGCGTCTTCGACTTTTGCGGAAGCCGATAGCCGAGCTTTTACCGCTTCTTTCGGGGTGGAGGGGAGGCGTGAGTGTTGGCGATGGCAAGTGCCACCCAGTGTATGAAGGACTACTCTGGGCAGTTGAAACAATAGGAGGTTTTAGGGAACTGTTTTTGCACATCCGATACGGTACGATCGGTTCTCCGGAACGAAGTGCGCAGGGCGACGGCGAAGTTCCGGAGCATTTGAAGCATGCTTTGAAGCGCGCGCCCGGGTGATGATACCGTGACCGCGGGGCGCGCGCGCTTAAAAGCATGCTTCAAAGGCTCCGGTAGTGCGGTATGGGGAACACGGTAACGGTTTGCGAAAAGTCCCCATTAAGAAATATATCGATTGATATTTGGAGCAGCAAACTATAGCATCTGTAAATTATTTTTTTTTTGTTTTTCAATAAGCTTCTGCGCATGCGTACGCCCTCAGCCTCGCTATCCGCTGTCGCCATTTTGGGAAGGCACGGTCCCGCACGACCAACAGTAGGGACTTTTAGCAAACCGTTACCGTGTTTTCCGTACCGCCCCACCGGAGCCTTTGAAGACTGCTGGGCGCGCGCTTAAAAGCATGCTTCAAAGGCTCCTGTAGCGTGGTACGCCCAACACTGTAACGGTTTGCTAAAAGTCCCTATTAGAGAGTTTTAGTAGATCGTTCCGACACTTCCGATGCCCCCGATAATGATAGCCGATAACGATACGGTGTACGCGCAAGGGCGACGGCAGGGTATCGGGTATCGTTATCGGTGTCAACGGAACCATCTGCTAAAGCTCTATTCTCAGCACATATATCTCTGCGCTTATGTCTTCTTTCTTCTTAACTCTTGTTTGAGTATCGGTAGTATGGATCATAAAAAGCGACGAAAACGAATACAACGGACTGCTTTCCAATGTGTTCTGACGGGCGAAGGCATGTTGTGCTGCCCTTCCATGGCCTCCGAGATCCAAACGCCGTGGCCCTTCATTTGTAGTTCGCAGACCAATTCCCGAACGGGGATTTTTCTGCGAACTGATTGCTCGTAAAAGGCCCATTATCTATAGAAGAAATTGGAGTTTGGTGGTACTACGATTGGGCACCCAGCTTACACCTGGAAATCCTCGTTTAAACCCTTAAAAGTATCGTTTTTTATAGTTTAAGACAGATTGAATTTGTCTTGTGTCTATAGACATATGCAGTCTGAAACGGAATTAACGGGAAATGTATTATTTTGGACTCACGCAGATTCGTAGTCCACTTCATTTACGCGAGAAACAATTTTCGCGGGAATACGAGGTCTCACTCGCGGTCAAAATCAAAACCAAAATACAATTTGCGCGGGAAACCCATTTGGCTTAGTCTGGCTACCGTTTACGGTTCCTCTTGTATTACAAACAGCTGTCGAATTTAATAAAAAAAAAATCCACCTTTATATTTTTTTTTAATAAACGAGGATTTGGAAGCTTTATATTCTAGTATATTGTATTTTGTTAACGTCCGTTTATTTATTTGTTTATTTTTATCGACTACGACTGTATACCTGAGTATTCTTACCTGTATGCTAGGTTTTGTTCGTGTTTTTTTTTTTTTTTTATTCTTACCTTTTCCAATTTCGACCTCAAGTAGACCGTAGTGTTCTCTAAATAAAATGGAAAAATAAACACAGGAAAATCCATTGGTGGATTTTTCGAGCATGCGTAAGCATGACCCTTAGAAACGCCACACACGTCCTACTCTGGAAAACGCTAACGTTGACCACTTCACTTTTTGTTTCGGCTTTCTCTTTTGCTTCGTCTATTGTTTACTGCCTCTTTTTGGCCTCGTTACGGGGTCAGTGCTCACGTTTCCTGAAGAGCAACGTCTGTGGCGTTTCCCAAGAGTCATGCTAACGGATTCCCCAAGAATCCACCCATGAATCTTCCTGTCATTTTTTCACCCCTTTTTTGTACTCTGCCTGTCAGAGTACGTCGAAGCCCTTGGATACGGTCATCCATATCACTCGAGGAAAGAAACACATCTATACCACTCGTGGAAAGAACCGCAGCAATCTTTTTAACTACACATACACATCACAGCCCACACACCTACGGAAACCCAGAGCGACGAACAATCGTCAACAGCAGAGCGGCAACTGCGGACGCCCGCATTCCACCACGCCGCGGCGCAACACTTCCTATACATAACAAGGCCGTATAGTGCTGAATGAGATGGCGTCATCGGAGATGGCCAACGCTGGGCACTGATTGGACACGGCGATTGCGTCAACGTTCGGCTCAAACTTGACTCGAAGCCGAGCGCGTACGCAGCACTCGTTTCCAATAGGTGTCCATCGTTGGCCTGCTCTGATTAAGCCATCTCATTAGGCACTACGGCTTTGTTATCAGGAGGTGCTGCGCGGCGCCTCTTCCTCTCTGGCTCCGCGCCAGCTGTGCGCATGACTTTGCCGAAAACGAAAGGGCTCGTTTTGACGAAAACCCAGTGGTGTCTGTCAGTTTGTCAGCGCCGGGGAGAGACGGAGAGGTTGACGCGTGCTCACTTCAACGCTTCAGACCAATGGGAGCGTCGTAAGCGGCAACTGACGAACGGAAGACACCGCCGGATTTTCGTCGAAACGAGCGTTCTAATGCTAACGCATTAAAAATATACACTACGGAAAATGTACGCGAAAAATGCGGCCAGGAATGTTCAAATAACGACACTTGTAAACGGCCACCCAACGGGATGGTATACGAGGAGCAGGTGCACACGTCCGCCATTAGGATGGACTGAGCTGGAACGTGGTCCTCTTTGCGTTGTGCGGTTTGTTTTGCGCTCTTCGCCTTTCTCTGCGGAATGTTTTCTCCCCGCCGTCACGGGCAAAGGAACGTGTTTTTGGGCCGGCGCTGCACCATTAATTCTTATTTTCCCCCGCGATGCCACCGTGTCGCCGTCCCCACAGAGCCGGCTTCGGTTAGCGGTGACACTCTGCAGATGGGGACGCCGCTGCTATTCCATTTACGTTGTGCACGGCTTGCACGTTACGTAATCGAACCACGTTGATGCACGGTCATTCTTAGCCAAGTTAATGCAAAGGCTGCAGGCGAGAAGAACTGGACATTTTTTTTTTTTTTTTTAATCCTGGAGAACTGGGAAACAGAAAGACAGGACATTGGAGATTCGCGTTGTTCTGTTCCTTCTGTTTCCTCACTCTCTAAGGTTAAAGAAAAAGATGAGTCGTTCTTACTTGTTCTTCTCGATAAATTGTTACGTACTCGCTTTAACTTCAAGTCCGACCGAAGTCGGATTAGAACAAAAATAAGATATGCGGCGCTAGAAGTGGATCGTCGAGGCTCTCGTTAAAGTTTGTGGGTTTGCCGTCACGGACAGGACCAAACACAAACAGAAAAAAAAAAAAAAAACTCAGGATTACATAAAACGATGAGCGCCGCTCGTCGTCCTGTCAATTTCCCTGCTAAAGTTTGCGGCAAAATTGACGCCGCGTGACGTATTCACCAATTCAGTTTCCCCGCTAAATTTGGAGGAGGAATTGATGGCACGTGACCTTTACCCGATCGTAGCTTCGAATGCGGTCGGACTTATAATAGTAATACTAATAATATTATTATTATTATTTATTTGATGTGCTCCGAAACGACCACGCCGGTCTTCACATCGACGCGCGCAAGAAGATAAAGAAAAAGAAAAGATGTAATACAAAACACGCGCATTGCATCAAATGTACAAACTATAGCGGGGCTATAAATAGCGGGCACACTTCGCATAAATCGTACTACAGGGTTTCAACTTTCAACTATAGACTCTCCAAGTTGCGGCAAAAAAAAAACAAAAAGAAAACAGAGGGATCCGTGAAAATATGAAACAAATGTAATGCGATTCTATTAAACAAAATTTGCATACGGGACAGTGGTGAGAGTTTAGACATGGATTAAACGTAAAAGACAGTCGAAATTCTGGTAACGCGACAAAGAACATGCAAATCGACAGAACCCAGGAGTAGGTTAATACCAACGCAACCATCTACCACACTGTGCAAAAAAAAAAAGAAAAAAGATTACGTTTAAATAACACTGTTGAGAAGAAATTTATAATTATAATAAAAGCGACGCTGAAAGTATGTGTCATAAAATGCGTATCATTTTATTTTTTTTTTCACCGATGCAGTGCTTAGAGACTGTGTACTTGTTAGAGAAGTGAAAACCACTGAAGCAAGTTCAAGCCGTGAACGAACTAAAGCACAAACATAAACGAATCGTACAAGCAGAATGTTCGAACTTTTCAGTTATACGAGAGAGAATACCGAGAGTGAAACGCAGTGTATCGTAGTTTAGTTCGGCTGAAAAAGACCGGGGCACCGATAATGTGTCGAGATACCATACGCAAGAAGTGTGTGGTTTGCGCGATACTCCGCGCACATCAGCTGCGTAACTCGCAGACAGCATGCGAGACCCACACACTTAGTAACTCTATAGCTGAACACATTTTTGTGTCCCCGGTCTTTATCAACATGATCGAGGTAGTGTAAACTGTTTAGCTATATCAGCCTATTGCTGTTAGCTCTCCCCGCACGCACCTGCTCTGCTCATCTGCTTAGCTCAGTCGGAATAGACCATGCAGTGTGCGAAATCTTAGCCCTCAGCGATAAAAATGGGAAATAGTAATCTAAAACGTCCTTGTGAAGAGAAGGGCTGCGCATAAAACAAGATGTTGGCTTTTCACGGCACTCTTAGCATCGGTGTTGTTCCCGGAGCTTGGTGACTACTGTATTTCTGACGTTCCTGCACAACGGTATGTGCGAAGGTTTCTAAAAAAAAAACGGAGTCTCGCAAAAAGCTCAGGCGCCCTACTGTGTCGTGGCGTCAGCATAAACTAACATGGCTGCGCCCATGGAGCAAAGCAGACACTCTGGCTGAGAACGACTGGTCTATAGTATCTGGCTGAGAATGCTCTTTAACGGAGTCCCTAATCCCAGAATTTTGTTCCTCCGTCCTTCCGTTCATGCATTGCCCGCTAAATTTAGCGGAAAAATGATGTCACATTACCTCGACGCAAATTTAGTTTTTTCCCTAAATCTGGCGAGAAAATTGAATGTCGCCTGACTTGGCGTTTCAAGACCTATATACGTACCAATTCCATTTCCCTGCTAAAGTTTGCCGGAAAATTGACGCCGCGTGACCAATTGAGTTTGCCCGCTAAATTTGGCGGGGGAATTCATGTCACGCAACCTGACGTACCGAGACCTATACATCAATTCAGTTTCTCCGCTGAGAAAATTATTAATTTGAAGGAAGAAAATTAATTTAAAAAAAAAAAGATTCTTCTCTTTCTGAAACGACTGTTGAATGTCTTCTAAACAAATTTAAATGATTGCTCCTCAAATAGCGCGTTTTATGCATTATAGGCCTTCGGAGATGAAGGTGACTGTCAATTTTTTTTTTAAATGGCCCTGATGTGGGACCTGTATGTTTTGAGTACCTTATACGTGTAATAGTCCAGTGTAACAGTCAAGCCTGACGGTTTTTTTTTTTTTAATGAAAAACCAGTTTGTAGAAACATTTTGTATAAAAACAAATTTGGTGGCGCGAAATGGGTGCTACACAAGGTACGCACAGAGCAGCAAGGCCTCCACAATGGCGGCTAGTATGAGATCAGTCCACTTGCATAGCTAACTTTCGTTGCTCCGGGCGTCTCAAATGAAGCCTCTTCTTCGTGGTGTGACTTTACCAGTGTGATTGTAAGTGATTACGGTTGTATCACCGAGCAGCTCGGATGGTGACAACAAAAAGTTTCGGTGTCTCTGACGTTCGTTCCTTGTATATTTTGTTCTTCTTTCTTTGTTTACCTTTTTGCCAGAAGACAAAGTCGTTACTGAATCTCCAGCTGTGTTTTGTTCCCCTGTTGCGGTATTTTTGCCCATTTCTCTTACTATAAGCTTAGCTTGCTCTCAGCTATGTTCGCTTTTAAAGTTTTATCCGTTTCTTTTCCTTTTCTTTTCTTTTTTTTTTTTATGAGCGTTGTTTCTCGGTTTTGTCTTGTTCATTTCGAGTGCGTTCTAAAAAATAGCCGGTATTGATGATCTTTGTATCTTCAGTTGTTGTGCTCCTGTTTTGATGTCTATGTTTGCTTGGGCCAATATTTTTTTCCCGCGTGCAACAGGGACTTGGGTCGCTCGCGCGAGTATGAAAAATGACTTTTTTTTATGCGAGGAAGTTTTATGTCGAGATTTCGCGCGCCTCGTATGATTAATGCGCGCGGCTTGGCAAATGTGTAGATGATTGGATAATATGTAGTATAATCTGGCTCTCATACATACTTGGACCGAGACACTCATGTGACAGATATCGAAACTCGAGATCATATTCCATGTGCAGCTAATAAATGCCTCACATGCTCCGTGACGTCTTTGGAAATCCATTAGTGTAGTACATCCATTTATTCGAAACCCGGATTGCGAGACCCCATCTGACAAATAGGTACTTTGGAGCGAGTCATGCACGCATTTGCTGTCATATCAGCAATAATCTATTACCGCACGTGCGTCGCACGTTTCATTTTTTTTTTTTCTTTTTGAAGCATTGTGTCGGTAACAAAAAACATTTGAACATTGACATCATTAATCCAATACAGGGTTCGGTTTTCCGTGACACCGCTTATATACTCGAACCTTATGCATATATTTGACTTTGGATTATTTATTCCTAGTACAGTGTGCGACGTGGTTGGCACGAACACGGCAAGCGTTCTTTGGTCATAGCTACCATTGTCAGATTTATGAATGTTCTCCAAGCACCGCCTCCGAAGCGAGCCTTTCATTGTCACTGGCAGTTAAAGAAACGATGGGCGTGGCTTATACAGTTCTTGCTCCGTGATTGGTTCTTCGAGGATCTTATTGGCTAATGCCACAATCTGATTGGCTGCCAAGCGCTAATGAGATGCTGCTCGAGACTCGCCACGTTTTCCAATTCTTAAGCTGTCAGTTAACCATCGTTAACACTTCGGAGTCTTGCGAGTGCGCCCATCTAATGGTCACTGAATCCTGGGAGAGTAGTGCCATTGCCTGCCTGCTAGCGGGACGCAAATGCATACTGACATACAGACGACCAAAAACCTCGCAAGGCGATTGGCTGATCGGTATTTGTTTCCACGGTAAGCGCCATTTCGGTCCTTTGAAATCTTCCGAGTGTGAAAAGGGTCGCTCGGAAACAACCCCGCCGAGGTCGCCATGGGGCATCATCGTACTGGAAGCGTTCCTCGCCAACATAAGCTTCTTGTTCATTGTATGTAAGATAAGCTTATCGATGACACTTACCTCCACAGATTTCTTACACCGGTGTTGTTCTTTCGTATTTCGAGGCAGGAAAATTCTGTTTCAATGCCGCCATGCACCGACACCTTATGTGGTGGCGGTACAAGATGTGCGCTTGTTTCGCCGCTGTGCGGATAACGAAACCTCCGTACACAAGAAATGTTTGTTTAAAGCAACCTATTTTAATTTACGCACGAAAAAATAAACTACGACGGACCACAGAAAACGCAGCATCTTTCAACTAGTAACGAACAAAAATGAAACAACCCCCCCCCCCCCCCCCCCCCCCCCAAAGGCGTCAACAAATCTTGGGATTGAAGACTTTTGTCTTCAATTCCAAGTCCCAAATCCCAAATCTTGGGATTCAATACTTCGGTTAACGCCTTTGGGGGGCGGTTCTGTTTCATTCTTGTTCGTTACTATACCTGTTTTCACCCCAAGAAAAAGGTACGTTTTGCGCATTATTCCTGCGCGGCGCGAAAGAGTTCTTACGAGGTTCGGTTGTCGGAGGAAAAAGCGATGCTTTTGGCGTATGGAACGTGTACGTCTTGATAAGATAACATATTTCTAATCTAACATTCATCTGCATATGTCTCCATTATCCACATAAAGGGGGAAATTAGTAATGTTCCGCGAGGAGCCGGACTTGTTTTACTTCGGTTCTTGAGGTGAAAACAGGTATAGTTCAAAGATGTCGCATTTTCTGTGCTTCGTCCTATTTGCTCATGCTTTCGCGTGAGCTTACCAACACGCTCGGTTAAAAGAAAAAGGTAAAAAAGACTTGCCATTGGGAATTTTGATCGGCTCGCCAAGAATGGAGAGGTCAAGGAAAACGTACGCATTCCTTGGACCAAAAGGGCGCCTATACGGAGACCTTGGCGCTACGTTCCTAGGATCCAGCGACGGAATTCAACGAGCACGCGTGCTGGAGACCGAGCTGTCTAACGCATTTTTAAACTATATCTGATTATAATGGTGTAGCACAAAATGTTCATTCGGGGCACACACCAAAAAGCAAAATCTCCTGCCCGCCAATACCCTTTTCAATGTAAAACCCGAAAGAGCGCCGACGTTTCGTTCGCGCTAACGGCGTCGCGCAGTGTGTACAAAAAAGACAACCGCCAGGTTCCCTCGGTCTGTTCTCTTCGCGACAAGTGTCCACGTGCAGCGGGCATCACAGCGCCGGAGCTTGTGCGTGACGTCATCGCTGACGGACCCCCGACCGACCCGCCCCAAGCGGCAAACACGCCGAAGCTCGGCGAGAGTCGCCGCAAAGCGTCAGTACGCGTCCGTCTTGGCGTCGACGCGTCCTGGCGTCGCGCTCGTTGTGAGACGCTGCGAGACGCGCGCTGGCGGCGACGCCGACGCAAGCTATGCGGCGCTATACAGTATCATACTGTCAGCCTCGACAATTGTTTTTAAATAATTTTTCCTTTAGGTCACGTGACACTCACGCTGCATTTCATTGGCTGGGATGGCTCCTAGCGTCTGCTACGGTTCAGTGTAAGGGGAAAAGAAGGTGTAGCGAGGGTTGAAAGGATGGGCTACGTTCGCTGCAGACTCTGAAGCGACGGAGTGATTTACGATGGGAGCAGACGACACTATCTTTCCGTCTAAAACCTAATTTTTTTTTTTTTTACTTATAAATTGGAAGCACCTTGCGAGCTTCTTCCAAGGCCACGTTATGCAGGGCGAGTGCTTTACACGTCTGCGCGATACGCAGCTAGAAAAACGTAGGCCCAATGAAACCTAAAATGACTCCCGGAACGTCTAAGGACACTAGTGTTCTTGGATTATCGGGAATGGGAACAGACTTATCCCCCCGTGCCCGATTGTAGCCCGAAACAACCGATTCCCGTTAGAACCCGTTCCCGAAACGCCCTGGTTTTTATGAACCCGTACCCGAAACATCCCTTTGCGTTTGAACCCGTCCCGGGAACCACCACCCCCCGAGAATGTGTAGGGCACTTGGAAAGCTGCATCTCAGGCAGACGCAGCAGCTGCAGGTTTCACATTGCATCGTGGTCTTTTTGCTACCTGCTGGTCAGAAAGCTTGGGGAGTCTCACAATGAACTTCTAAGCATCGTCGTGGGATAAAGGAAGTCGCCACGAGGTACTCGTGCCGTAGTAGTAGAAATTATCGGCTTCAAATGGTGAAAAAAAAAAAAAAGCTTGATATTTATGAATAACATTTTTTTTTTTGGGGTGGGGGGCTAACGATACACCGCTTATCTGTAGTGTTTCGGGTCAACGTTGCGAGACTGAAATAAGCATTTCGCGATGAAGGTTTCGAGTCTAGGCTGAAATACTCTTACATGGTTCATATTGTAAAACGCGTTTGTTTTTATTTTTTTTTGCGGTGAATAAAGATTTTTAAGGTCATTTTGTTGCGGTGACACTGCTAATGCATCATACAAAAAAAAAACATCTGCAAAAATAAATTGGGGTGTGTGTATGTTTATACAGCCTAGAACTTGGTCCCCCTCAACGGGCGACTTGTCTCCCAGCTGTAGATGATAAATTTAGCCAGTGCAGTACAAACGCTAGCCTGGGGTCTTTAACGTGCATCACGCCGTAGTGATACACGACCGTACGCCGGTACAATGCTCATCCAGATGGAAAGACAGAAATAAGGAAAAGCATTATAGTGTTTTTCTTTTTTTTTTTACGGTTATGCAAAACCTGTCTGCAGAGTTGTTCGTAACGTAGGAATCATGGAAGCAAACATGCGTCGAACGTCGAACAAGATACAGACGTTCCCGCAGCTGCGGTGAACGACGTGTCTTCTCAGGGAGCAGCGCGAGCATGGTTTATTTGCCCAGCCCCCTCCCTATTCGAGGCTGGGCTTCCCCACTGCGCTTCGCTGCTTGCGGTGAAACATGAACGCTCGTCGAGACCTGAACGCCTACTCCGCGTCGGAATCAAAAGTGGTCCTACAGAGTCGCGACTTGTCAAATCATCAATAAAGCTCGTGAAAGACGTCCCCTGACCTCACTAGAGGCCACAGCTTTACGAGAACTGCGAAGTCATTCACAAGCGGGATGAGCCGAGCATGACTTCACACCCAAAAAGCCAAGTCATGTCACGCGCTCCCAGCTCGCGATTGACTCGTCTGACTCCCGGCCGAGTGTTATTCCCTGCATTTCCTTTTTCCTAGATGAATCAGGTACAGGAACTGTTAGTTCTGCTTTATCGGCGACATCTGATAACTATAATTAATATTACGAGTTGTTGCGGGAAAAGCTTGAGGCTGGTTCACGCACTTGCGACCGCTTACGGTCGTGTGCTTTAAACCCTATTTTGTTCTCTTACGACAGATGGATGGGTGGATATGGCTGAACCCTTTAAATGGGGCGCGACTTGAGCCACCTCGCCAAGGATGAGAGAATGCGCTGGCTCCATCCGTCGGGTAGCCATGCAACATTTGGCCTTTTCGTATAATTCCTACTTTTTTTTTTTCTTACCGTTCTTTGTTGTTTTCTATGTGCATAAAAATATTTTGAAAATGTGATAAACGATACTTTTGACTAGATAGTATGTACGTTTGATCGTGCAAATACCGCGAAACCTTAGCTCTAGCGAAATGCAATTCCATGGTAACCTCATAGATGCCGCCAGTGTGCCAGTGTTGTCTCTCGTCGTGAGATATCACAAAAACTCTTTCGTAAGCAAGCGCAAGTGTGTGAACGGGCCTCTACTGCAAGTCAGATTGTTGCTAAGGTGACGCAGCTAGGACTTTGTGTAATTTGTATTCCTCCAAGGTTCATTTTAGGATGCCCCAAGTTACCAGTCCCACTGCACTGACCGAATTGCGCTGCTACAAAACTGAAAGATCAGACACCTTTTTTTTTTTTTTTGTGCCTCTATGCCAGCCATTCTTAAGCTGAGTTTCGTGAATTCTTAGGAGTCTGAGCATATAGGAGGCTATGGTCTGAGGCAACGTTTGAAAGGGGGAGGTGAGCCCGAGCGGGTTTGGGAACAGATAAGGCACTGGAGAAAATTCAAATCGGCGGACCGTACGTCTTTGCGGCTACAGTAAAATTCTCGCAAGCTACAGTACTCTCTTACTGGTTTCAAGGCGTGAGTGCATTTTTATCACGGATGTTTTTTGTTTGTTTTTTCGCAGAAGGAGCTCAGATACGTTTTATGCTTTCCACTGCCAGAAAAATCAGCTTGGATTCGTTCCCGGGTTGCCGAAGAAAATAAACGGGGCTAGCGCACCGTTTACAAGCAAGTCCGCCTTTGTTTACACCAGGTGTGGGCACTGTGTGCGCGTAGAAAACAGATTCTCGAGTGCCTGCGAAATATGCAAATTGGCAGATCTCCACAAATGCCCTGCACTGTTAGCTAAAAAAAACTATTTCTAAGAGTTTTTTTTTTTTTCTGCTTTACGACGACGATAAGTTCATCAATGTGTACGTATGTGACACCTTGTTGTCATACAAACATTTACTATACTCCGTTTCACCTTAAGTTGTACCGCAGCGAAGGCTAGAAGCGCGAGCTCATAGCGTTGGCAGCTGCCCTTAATGCGCGAGAGCTTGTGCCGCCGAGATGTGCCCTAGAGCAAGGAGCTCGCGATTGTAGCCTTTCCTGCGGTACAACATAAGGTGAAACAGAGTATAGAAACGTCCGCCACTGTCCTCCGCCCCTCCCCCCCCCCCTTTTTTTTTGCATCGTCTTTTTAAAGGAAAACGAAACAAAAGCTTAAATAACTCGTACTACGTGACGATCGAATGAAGCGAAATTAACGGCGAAATAATGCAATTTCTCAGACACGTAGTCGCCGTTCGGTCTTTTTCTCACGCGATCTCGAATATTTAGCATCCTTAAATATTTAGACCACGCGCTGTCTTCCACCGAGAGACCCCGGCGTGCCAGGATGGTTCTACGCCCGGACTACCTTTCTTTCACCAGGCTCGAGACGCGCTACCGCCCAGATCCCGCTCTCATTTAAAAATACATCGGGACCTTTCTCGTTCTTGCGGTTTTGTGTTTGCTGCCTTAGTTGCGTCATACGCCATCTTTGTTTGTTTGTTTTTTTTTGTTTTGTTTTTCTGTTCGTGCGCGTGTTTATGTTTTCGTTTATACGTGTTGGCGGCTGCGAACCGCTGTTGTTTCGGGCATTCGGAAGCCGCCACCTTCTTTTAGCTTTTTTTGATAACCGACACCGACGTATTCTTTTTTTTTTTTTGTTTGATTGTGTTTATTTTCCAGCGTGCCTTTTGCCATATCTCCCTCTCGCTGACGTAGACGCAAGAGCTGACACTTACACTTTTTTTCTTCTCTCTTGTAGAGGTTTACCGCGATCTGGGCGAACAAACACTGAGCTTTTCACTTTTGGCGACAGATGGCGCCAGCGTCGCAGGCTTGAGCAGACGGCGCCAGACTTGTACGTAATCCGTTACAAGTAACGAAATTACTTGTAATCCCTTACATTTATGAGTAATTTAGTAACGGAAGAATTACATATTTTCTAGAGTAATTTTAAAGTAATTTCCTTACATTTTTTAGGTAACGGATTCCTTGTAATCCGTTACAATTTTTTTCAGGACCAACCCCCCCCCCCCCCCCCCTTTCTAAAGAAAGGGTTGTTTTTATTTTGGTAAAGTCGAGCGCAGTGACACTGTCACGCGAATTGACCAGCACAAAGGGAGGCTTGGCACTCTTCAGTCCCGCAAAGCCCTTTTTTTTTTTTTTTTGCAACACCAAGCCTTGAATCTTTTTTTTTAGACCCTGACAACAATGTCAAAAAATCAAAATAAACATTTCAACAAAAAAAAAAGAAAGAAAGGGGGGAAGGGGGAAAGTTATATCCGCTTTTTTTAGTCCCTTTGTTTTTTCTTTGCGATCGAAGACGGGGAGAGGAGGACACCAAGTGATTGTGTGCCTTTCTGTAAATGCGCAGAAAGAATTAGCAATGTCCATTTGTCACAACACGAGACAACGCTCCGTCTACCCTAAAATCCATTAAAAGAAATGTGATAGTATGTGAAGGTGTTATTGCCACAAGCATCCTTGTTCGTTGCTGCACACTTCTCATCTTCTCTTAGAAAACAGGATGTATTTTTCTTTCTGCATCTTTCATATCATTTGACCCTGTTTTAAAAGCTACATACCTCTTTGTAGTCCAACTTCTAGGGTTGGCCCACTTTATTTGTGAATTCCAGCCAGGTTATCTGCATCTCAGTCACCCTTTTTGTGAGTCAGCTTTTTGGTAATTGTGTTCCTTTCTTCTTCCTGTTCTGCCCCAGGAGCATGCATCTTATCTCATGCAGATATTTTTACAAATAAAACATAATAGTGGCTGACGTAGACTTGATATTCTGGGCTTGAGGAGAGAGTGAAACTCGTGAGTGGGGCCACAGCGCGGCTTACTTAGTACTCTGCCCTTCGCTGGCCGTGGCATTAGCGGACGTCTATCTGGAAAACGCCGGAGTAAACTGCAGTTGGTTCGTGCTCCGTGCGTTTTTGAACGGCACCAAGAAAGATACACACGGAAAACGTGCATTTTGTGGGGATCTGGCTGCCCTCCCCCGCGCCGACCCTCTGGGCCCCAATTTCCGGCAGAAGCTTAGCGCGCCAAACCTCCGAGATACGTCTCGCCTCCGGGGAGCGGCGGTGACCTCGCGCAGCTCAAGGTCCGGCTGGACCGTTCCCCTAAGCCAACTGACGTCACGCCACTGGCTTCCCAAGACAAAGGGGCGAAGGCTTGAAAAGAGGAAGCCGGACAATGAAAGGCTCTCTCTCGTACGGCAGCTTTTGGACGGGCAAGCTCTCGAACGGCGGGACACGAAGTTTGGTGCAGCGGTGACAGGGAGACGGACGCTGGCACGGGGAGTGCGGGCACTACGTCGAGTGGCGGACTCGACTAACGGACCGGACGGCGACCCTGGGCGACGACGTCCCCAAGTCCCAGCGGTGGGGACGACCACCGCTGGGACTTGGAAAAGCTGCGGCGGCAGCGGACTCTTTCCCCCGGCCTTGCTGATGACCGTTCCCCAATCCCGAAACCCCCCAGGCAATGAGTGAGTGATTAAACCCTTTTGCCGAGAGCGAAGTATTGCTGTGTCATATTCATCCGGGAACAGGGTCCGAAGGAATCGGAGTTAGAAGCCCGCAATTTACATTTCCTTGTTTTAACCGACGTTCTAATTAATTGTTGTTATGAGTGTCCTTTTTTATATTACTTATATTTATATACTAGAAACTCTTTTTTTTTTTATTCACCAACGTCTCAACAGAGGCTCGACCTGTTCAGAACCAAAGGAAGAGGAATATCGAGCCAAACCTTATTTATTATTTAATTATCACCTTACTGTTACAACTATGTTTTGCTATTGTCTGGCAATATATGTCGGTATAGTAAGATGGACATAAATTAATTCTTATTCTAGTTTTGGCTAGATGTATGATGACTTCCACAGCTTCGCGATTTAGACAATCAAGAATTTTAGTTCATCGGTCCGATGACTCCGATAACGATACCCGACACCCCGTCGCCGCCGCCTTTGCGCATGAATGATATCGTTATCGGGAGATTCGGAGCTGTTGGAACGATCAACTAAAACTCTCGAATATCAGGCAACGGCTGCAACGACGAAGCTTTACTCTATCTTTGAGGTAAATAGTACTTCCATTGCTTCGCTGAAGAAGTTCAATGCAGAGCATGAAGCATTCGTGAGGAACAATATGCCACTCCCATCCAGTGCCACAGTTCAGAGGGTGTTCAGCGTAGCAGTCGACATAAACGCAAAATGTACGACGAGACTTTCGAGAGTCAGCTGTTGCTCAAAATACTCGAGGTCATTAAATGGAACAGGTTGCAACAATAAGAACTTGAATAACCCTCTTTTTGTTTCTTACTTGAGGACAATAATGTTGAAAGTAACGCCACGAAAGTAACGGATTACTTTTTGGGGTAACGGTCAGTTACTTTTATGGGAGGGTAATTGTAATTGTAATAAATTACAATTTAGCCTTGAGTAATTGTAAATGTAATTCCTTACTATTTTTCAGTAACGTGTACAAGTCTGGACGGCGCCTCCGCATCGTCTGCTTTGAATCGATGGCGGAAGAGGCGACTTGTTCTGTCGAAAACTGAGTCGGGGTACGGGGTTGGCCGTTCTTTTGGCGTCGTTGAGAGATACATTGCGCTACTTTTTTTTGCGGCGTGTTCTTTGTTTCACGCGGACGAACATTGCGACACGCCGGTGTACAGGCATGTCCCCCCGGGAGTGTGGGCAAGAAAGAGAAAGTTTTGCGTCAGTTATTTTTCTCGAGTTTTCGATCGGCTGCGTTTAAAGACGAGTTTAGTAAAGTAGAGCCTAAAGAAAAATGTAGTTTCGAACGGCTTGTTTCCCTTTGTTTGTTTTCTCTCTAAAACATCTGAGACTAACTACCTTCGTAAATATGCGAAATATTGGAGCGGTGATGTCTTGGTTCACAAGATCTGGCCGATAAGCTTGGCTTATTTTTATAAGTAAAAAAAAAAAATAGTTATTTTTTCTTTATCTGACGATGAGGAGTGCAAATTGGTGAGAGGGCGCTGGGAGGTGATGACTGTATGAAGGAAGTGTGGTGTATAAAATTGAGTAGCTGTGCTTCAGATGGTGTTTGATCTTGTTTGCTTCCGTCTCGGGTTTTAGTATGTCGAATATCTACCAGTTCGCCTGCCTTGTACCGTTGTCTTCACAAAAATTCCTTTTCTTTTTATTGGGGGTGGGGGGAGCATTAGATCAGGCACATTATGGTGACGGAGTTGGGGGCCAGCATAGATGGTGTAACATAATTAGCAATACGGATAATCATTCGCTCGGAGGGTTTCATCACAGCTTTATATGAAGAAAGTCTGGCACTGTGCTATAATTATAATTGACAACCGTTACAGTAAAGTAAAACATTAAAAAATATATTCTATGAGCAGACGGTTGTGTAGGCTTCATATTCATCAGATAATGACATTGTGGGCACCTGTGGTAAGTTTTAAGGTCCAAGAAACTCGTCCGGCCAGAAAAAATATCAAAATTGTCTTTCTTGCTGACAATTTTCTTCCCTGAAATAATTAAGATAGGCACCCACAATGGCATTTTTTAGTTAAACAAATATAGGCCTTGTTGGACGCACGGCTCGTAAAAAAAAAAAAGAAAATGCTTTTCCTCTTCTTTCTTTCATTTTTTTTTTTTTTGTATCCTCATCCTCTTATTTAGGTAACGCGATGTTGCGAAATTCACACGGAGTTTGAACTTTCTGCGATGCGTAGTTTTTGTGTTGTTTTTTTTTTAAGGGCACAAAAACAGTGTTTCACTTTCTAGATCGAACCCTCAAATATTATAATTAAAAGTTACTCTGAAAACGTAATAGACAATTTTCAAAACCCCATCAAGCAACATTGGCGGTCGTCATTTTTCGGGCACGTAGCGTGTGATTGGATCCGAGTCCTCGCCGAACGCTGACGTCACGCTCGTGTACAATGACTGATCAGAGAAGGTGCCGATTTTAAAACAAAAGTGTCTATCACGCCCGATTTCGGCAAAATATCGAGTCACTGATTTGCCTCAAAATTGGTTTAACATAATAGACACATCTGAACTAGTAACCCAAATTACGAGTCACAAAAAGTACTTTTCGCGAAGTTATTAAATTTTTGACGTTGGTCTGAGAGGCTGACAGGCTTTACTGAAAACGCTGGAGGCAAGACGTCAAATGCTAGAAAATAGTTGGAAAAATTTTGAGGGAGAGCAAATTGGCCTAAAAGGGCGAGAGACAACACAACGTGAGCCTTTTTTTTTTTTTTCACGTTAAAAACACCAGTATTCGAAGAAATCGGGTCATGCAGATCCGCGCGGAGTGAGCGACGATCACATTTGGCCTGTCCGCTGCTGCCTCAACGCTTTTCGAAGCTTCGAGCGCGTGTTCACCGCTTCGGAGTGTAAAGTTAGCACAAATAAAAATAATCTATAGAGGATAACCCCTGTCCACGCGACATCGTTTCGAAATGCGTTTGAACTGCACGAGTAATCGTGCGATGGATCCCGTAGCTGCGAGCGACTCCTGACCAGTATTCAGAGTTGATTTCTGACAACGTTGCGTTGTGGTGTCCGATCACAAGTTGCGTGAAGTTTCCTAGTAGGTATGGGCACGTAGCATCGAATAATACCTTGTCCGCACAAGCACTCGCGCAAAAAAAGAAAAAAGAACGAACGCAAGGAGTGCTCGCGCGTCACGATATTACATGAAATTCGATAGAACATTGTTTTACGTTCACGACATCGGCATTGCATGGTTGTTCTTGCTAGCACGGAGAGGTGTACTTCGTCTCTCTAATGCCTGTATCGGGAGCTCGTGCTGCAACTTCTAAACATGTTTTCAAGCGCGCGCCCGGGGCGGTATCGGGCCTCCGAGAACGATTTGCTTTGCTCGTCCCCGCAATGTTTTGCTAGAGCTGCTCTTCAAGTGCTTTGACCACATTACCTCGTAACTTTGTCCGTGAGCATAGAACTCACCCGATCACAACCGCAAAAGGCACAGCATGCCATAGAATACATCACACAGCATATTTGTCCGCCACAACATAAAGTATGGAATGAATGAATGAACGATGTGTTGTTGAGAATAACACTGGAGAGTAAAACAGACGTGCACATGGGATGCATAGGAGAGTTGAATTTATTAAAGTCGTTTCAAGAGCTTGTAACAAAACAAATAGTGACAGAGAGACACACCTGAGTCTTGAAAGAAGGCTGTTTAAAAACAACCAGTAGAACAGCCCAACGGAAACAAGTTTCTATTGCAAAGTTCCGTCTGCATCGTTTAAGTTATACAACCACATTTTTTCGAGCCGCAATATTCCTACTCCCAGGTTTCCTACTTTGGCTTTCCTCTGGCTCCTGAAGCAGCTGGCTTTGATGAGCACTCCGGTGGTGGATCTGAAATAAATGTGCGTTCTTGTTTACTTATGTTTACTGCATAGATTGTACAGTGAACAAACATACGATGTGTTCACCCACATTGTTTTTTTAAATAAGTAAGAGGCATAATCTTAGCAGTGCTCACTATCTGTGAGAAAGGACACGTCATATATGCGATTATTCGTTTACTAAACGCTGGAAGCTTTTACTACGCCGAAAGTTAGGACTGGTTTGTCCTAACTTTTGAGCTAGCATGCTCGTGCTGATAGTGGACATAGCGCACGCTCGCGGGCACCACACACGTCAAACCGTCAACGTGAAACTTGCCAGCACAGAAAGCAATTAGCGGCGAGAAGTTGTGGTGGCGCCCTCTTATGGTTCCCCCTTGTTACGTCATTACCTTGCAAACAACAAGTTCGATGGTGTTTGTAAATAGCATGGTGGAAGCTTGAAATCATTGCGCTCTTAAAGGAACACTGCCAACACCGTCAAAATTAAAGTTCTTTCATTCCTCTTATTTCCGTCGATGATAATCCCCTTTCTTACGTCATAGTCAGCGTTCGGCCAATCGTGGAAGGCCGACCACAGCGACGCTTGTGTTCGCTCTCGGGGCTAATACGATCAAAACAAACGCCTTTGCTAAAAAAAAAAAAAAAATATGAAGCGCGGCGTACAGAGGCGAAGTTCACCGGCACGACGCAAGAGCGATTCTGATTACCTCTCACCCCCAGCCTCGTACTCTTTAGTCCGTACGCCACTGAGCCTCGCAACATTATCTCAAGCTGTGGGAAGTCAACGAGCCGGAAAATATTACATTTCGTTTCATAATGCAAAAGAGGCCGAAGATGCGCGAGTATCTTAGGCCTCTTTTGGCGTTTCCTTGTGCACGGCGCTGCGGCAGACGGCACAAGTCCGCCTGCACGTAAAAGACACGTTCACGGCGTGATGCGCGCGCTTGTAGCTTTGGGTTGGCTCACGCTTAGGTCTGAACGGGCGACAAGAAAGAACAGTGCTTACCTCAACACTTGAACCGACGCCGGATCAACGTAGGCCTCGGTGATGAACTTGTTGCTTCGGGTAACCTGGCGGCTCGAAGCGAGTGTTGAGGCGCGGTGCACCTCTATTTTACATTTGTTCGAGCTACGCGGAACTGCAGTCAGGTCAGTGCTCCACGGGGAAGGCAAAGTCACTCGTTCCTGAGGACCATAGCCAAAGGTACCGGGTGTACTGCCACAAGCACCTGCCATCACTCGCTCCCAAAACGACGACGCAGTAATGGCGGCGGTTTCGGTATCTCATAGTTGCTTGACTGACTTTCGTAAAGGGTCTATTACGAGTCACAAAAAGTACTTTTCGCGAAGTTATTAAATTTTTGACGTTGGTCTGAGAGGCTGACAGGCTTTACTGAAAACGCTGGAGGCAAGACGTCAAATGCTAGAAAATAGTTGGAAAAATTTTGAGGGAGAGCAAATTGGCCTAAAAGGGCGAGAGAATGAATCGCACTTTTGATTCCTAGGCTAGGTGGCGCAAGCTACCACCCGTTATAAAGGGTGCAGCCATTGGCGTTCATTCATCCATCCATGTTGTATAATCACGCAGTACAGCTTGTTTCCGACAAGCTACAGATGACACTGAGCTTCATTTATTATTATTATTATTATTCTAAACGTAACCTGTAAGTTAAGCAGCGTGTGACATCACTCCACTGGAAAACACGGAAAAAGTTTTATTGTTATAATGTACGCTACAGGTTCAACTGGCGCTAGTGTCTATGGGACTTCCGGGTTCAAATTGAAGCAGATAGCAACTAGTCAACTTTAGCGGTGCTCCTGTGCATTCCTACGGGAAAACGCTCGTGTATTCTGTCTCTTGGCGGAAAAACAACATGGAACACTCGTTATTTGTGTTGTACAAAATAGTAGGTATTTTTATTAACATTATAAAAGTGAAATTGCTTAAGTTACAGTAGTTTTCCGATCAGCGAGCGATGGTTAACTTCCCAGTATTCCGGGCACCGTTCTGTGTCCTAGGGCGAGTCTGTAAAGAGAAGCGGCGAATCTAAGCAAGAATGAGAGTCAAAAAGAACGTAGGACTCGTTCAAAGCCCGCCAACCTCCCGATGACGCTAATATTGATCATCTGCGATATTCGTATCACACTGAAGTGACCCTCTTTACGAGCGGTTACAACGCGTAAAACTCCAAACGTAAGCGCTCTATACTTCGCCTCACCTTAGCATGTACTATTGTGAGCCTCGCATGCTAGAAGCGCGAGCTAGTTGCTTTGGATGAAGCCTTGGCGGCTGCGCAAGCTCTCGTGCAGCGAGTGCTCCAGTTAACGCGAGCAACTCGCGCTTGCGCAGTCTTCGCAGTTTGTCCATGCTAAGATGATAAGAAGATATTTTAAAAAAAATCCTTTTATTATATTGCGCTGAATTTATCGAGAGGTGAGAATTTTCTGACTTTTCCTTATTTTAAAATATTTCAAGCAAGCAGATATCAGTTTTGAACGCTAGAACAAACTTACCTTTGCACCCATGCATTAACGGCTGAGTGAATATAAGAAAGGTTATTTATTGCATACCGTACTCATTACTTGACTTTATTTTCATCGTCTTCATAACAGCTAGGTACTGCCCCAGTGTTAATTCGTGGTTCTTTACATCTCTCATGATTTTCGATGTGCTCTTCGTTGCTCCAACCAGGGTATCGAACCGAACCCGCACCGTGAACCGAAAACCGGAAAAAAAAAACGCTATTTTCGCGCGAACCGGAGTTGACCCGGAACGAAATAATATTTTTCGCTCCGGAGCGGAACCGATATGTTTTCCATGCGGTTTTCAGTTCATACGCGAAGTCAGCTCGCGTGAAAAGTGCGTAGCGAAAAACACAGTAACCTTAAAAGTCAACCAAAAAATGAAAGAAAAAAAAAACATTTTTGCGCGAACCGGAGTTGAGTTGGACCGAAATAATTATTTTTTCGTTCCTGGGCAAAACTGATCAAATATTTTTGCGGTGTTTCGTTCATGTGGGAAGTCAAAAACGAAAAAATTAGGTCGTGGAAAGCTCTGTAACGTTTCATTATCAGGTTTTCAGATAACGTTCGTCTTCATAATTTATGAAGTTCGTCTCGAGAACTTCAACGAAATGAGCACAGTAACTATAAATTCTCCGGGATTTCTGGTCTTATGTATTTCTTTAACGAATGCCCACGTTCGTTCCAACCTTTTCATGGGGACCGGAAATGGCTCATCAAAGAAAATTTAACACTAGAACATACTCAATTTGTACGTCAGCAAAACTGACCAAAAATGAGCCTGTTTGGTGGCAAAGCGGTGAGTTGGGCTAGTTGGTTTTTCATCTCGGACTAAACGCAAAAAAACAAAAGGACAAAGAGAGGTATAGACAACACCCTTAGTGTTGTCTATACCTCTCTTTGTCCTTGTTTTTTTTTTTGCGTTCAGTATAAGCTTTTTTTGTGTTTCTTGTCCTCAATTTCGTAGAGTTGTATGCAATTTACTTTAAACGCCTTGATTTCATTGTACAACTGATCGGATAAGAAAGCGATACAAAGGCCGATGGATATTTTAGAACCTGCATATACCCGTTTTCACCTCAAGAAAAAAGCAAGTTTTGCGCGGCGCGAAGTAGTTCTTAAGACATTTGGTTCTCGGAGGAAAAAGCGACGCTTTTGGCGTTTGGAACGTGTGCGTCTTGGTAAGGTAACATATATCTAATCTAAAATTCACCTACATATGTTTTAATTGTCCACATGAAGTGGGAAATCAGTAATGCTCCGCGAGGAGCCGGTCTTGTTTTACTTCGGTTCTTGAGGTGAAAACAGGTATAGTTGCCATACTGTGGCGCATCTAATCCGCTTTCAAAATAACTCAGCGGATTTAATAATCTGTCCAAAATTATAGTCTAGCACCGGGAAGGGGAGGGGGGATTTAATCAACAGTTACAGCTACAGAAGACAGCAAAACAGCTTCAATCTCTGGTAGCAGAAACAGCATGGACCAAAACGTTTTCTCCTCAGAAACACAAACATCAAGGCGCACAGTTCTTCTGAGCATTGCTAGACAAGGAGCCGCGGCTTTCAAAGGACGCTAACCTGTTGCAGTTTTGGGAGGAGAGAAGGGAACGTCATCCAGAACTCTACCCATTGCCGCAAGTAGCCCTGAGAGTGCCTGCGACCCAGGTCAGCGTGCAGAGAGCCTTTTCTGCACTGAAGTTCATTCTATCATCTCAGAGGTGCCGTCTTTCCCCGGATATGCATGACAACGTCCTGCTTCTTTGGTCAGCTGCCTGACATTGAACTGCGCTTTCACCCAAGTCCCGAGGTGCCCCAGCACTAGCTTGTTCGTTCCACACAGTAATGTGAGCCTTTGCTTTCTATATGTAACACTTTTATAAAATATGCATAGCTTATATTTTGCTGTCGTCAATTGTTTTTGAAGCATATGAGTACGAACCGGTTTGAACCTTTATTTTTTCACTCCCGAGCTGAACCGGAGCTGGACCGTTTTTTCTGAACCGGAACAAAAACCGGAACGAAAAACAGTTTGGTTCGACACCCTGGCTCCAACACGTAAACCCCCCCTGCGGAAAGGCGCCCATACCGTGTTCACACTAACAGTGTCGGGCTGTGTACATAAATACATGCCCGAAGCCATTTTAGCACCGTTTATAACGCCAGGAATTTGAAAGAAAACGCAGTAACTGAGAAATATCCTCATCTGCATGACTGAGAAATGTTCACAGCTATTTTTAGGACGTGCGATTTATTCGTGAATATTTGCTCTTATAATCAAGTGCCGGGAGAAAAGGCCCTAACTTTTTTTTCTCCCGTAGAAATGCAATACCAGAAGTCAATTTCAGACTGGGTGCCTCCTGCTTCAATTTGAAACCAGTTGAACCTCTAGCGTATATTATAATAACTTTGGGGTTTGCGTAACTAAAATTTAAAAAAAAAAAAACGCCTAAAGGTACACGCTAGAGCCGCCAAGGAGCCAGGGTGCACTCCAGGTCGTAAATATATACTTTATTTTACGGTACCGCATCTGTTTATAGGACAGTGTTCTTTTTTTTTAATTTTATTCTGTTATAAAGATCGTAGAAAGTTTGGTCGCAAACCTGCAATGGGACCAGCTCCGCGTTATGTGACACTCTCTTGCGCCATGTGGTTTCAGTGACACTTGGGTAGCTCGCCTGCTCACCTATCCAAACGCAGTAAAACGTACCTTATAGCAGAAAGCTTGCGACGACTTCGCTTATAACGAAATATTTAGTTCCAACCGTAAATGCATCGAGTACCTTCCGAATCACGAAAGGCTGGACACGCTGCGAAAACTATATGACGACTTTCTTTTTTCGGTGCGTTGCGTTGAATTTCCTGTAAACTTCAGGCGCCACAGCGGATACGGGAAAACTTTGTCAGTTTTGGGCTATTCCAAAGACTTAGTTTGGCACAAGCTCTTTGAAAGCTATAAACGCACTTCGGAAGTATATATATATATATATATATATATATATATATATATATATATATATATATATATATATATATATATATATATATATATATATATAGGTGTGTGTGTGTGTGTGTGTGTGTGTGTGTGTGTGTGTGTGTGTGTGTGTGTGTGTGTGCGCGCGCGTCTGTATGTGTATGTGTGTGTGTGTTTATCCTGCATCGATTACTGAGTTGGCTGGCACGAATACTCTGAAAAGCTATACGCACGACAATAAGAAGCAAAACAAGATGCAAAAACATCGCGGCCGGGACTCGTTCGTTTCGTCGACGTCGGCTTAAAGCAAACAAGATATTCTCTTCGTCGCTCGAGATTTCCAGCTATTTTACGACGGCTTAGACGGCGTCGTAAAGTTTCTCCATCGACCACTCACGGGGCTTTCAAGTTCACGCCGCTATAACTCGCCGTCTCGATGTTTTCGCTATGGGACTCGACTGTTGTATAATTCAATTCCGATCCGAATTTTTTTGTTGGATTTCTTTTTGCGACGCGTGTTGCGTGGGATTTAAAGTCGAACAACTAGACTTGCTTTTGAATATGCCCCCTTCGAGCAAACCAAAACCGAAGTATTTGTCATTGGTTCGGTATATTCTTTTTAGCCGCACACTGTGAACGACTGATGTTGATGAGATCAAATGATTTGCGTATCTTTTGTGCCGGGTACGCGCTTAGGTTGTCGTTGAGGTATTAGGACGCTTTAGTGTCACAATACTTAAGTGCAGGGGCGGACGCAGGTGTTTCGAGAGGTGGGAGGGGGGGCGGGGGGGGGGGGGGGGGGAGATCAGCGTGTCATATGTTTCAGAACCCCCCCCCCCCCCTTTTCCGTTTGCCCGCCCTAAATGTTTACGCATCCAGAATTCAAGAGGAGGGTCAGGACATCCAACCGCCACTGAAACCGCTACTGCTTAAGTGTCATGATCCTGTTTTTAAGGACTTATTCCGAATTGGTTCGTATGGAACATAATGCTTTTTGTTTAGATTGCGCAATTCTTTTAAATGATTTGCGATATTGCGCAAAAACGATTGCGCCAAAAACTGATTTTTGAGAGAGAGAGAGAAAGAGAGAGAGAGAGAAAGAAAGAGAAATAGAGACAGAGAAAGAGAGGTTATATGTTTATTGATAAAACGAGATTGCGATTTGTTAAAAAAAAAAAACATGAACCTAAAAGGTATAGGGACCTGGAATACAACAGAGACCGCAGAGAAAGAATGTAAAAAGTATTATACGTTATGAACAATTGTGTTCTATCTATGTTTAGACGGCTGTAAGTTAGTGGGCCCCCGAGGGCGTCTGGTGTCTCCAGTGTAGATGAGAAATTACGCCAGTGTTGTTGGGGCAGTTATTGGCCCGCGATTAATTCGAGTGCAGTTGCGGATACCCGCCAACCGTAATAAAGTCTGTAAGAGAAGAACATCTCAGTTTTAAGAGTAACAGCTCTACGTACAGCGCGTAATGCGCTGTACTTCGGTACTGGCAAGATGGAGCCTTTTACGGCTTTATCTAAGTAACGAGGTCAATGAATTTATACTCATCCGTGCTCACATTACTCGGTGTTTGCCAGTTTTTTTGTTTTTTTTTCTCAACTTTTTTGCTAAGCGAACTCTATTTTTTTTTTTTTTTCTTCAGAGCTCACGGCCCGTACTTTCTCGTCGGCGTAAAGATATGACGTTAAGTCCCTCTCATTTCCATAATCTCTCGGGTGCTGACCTTTTAATCCGCTGACGGAGCATTTAATCCCACCGTATGTCTCGGCGATAAGAACATAGCGCGAATGTTTTTCTCTGCCAAAGAAAGAGGAGACGGCCGACAAGTTAAACACACAAAGGTTTAATTCCTGCCAGCTTATATTTTTCTATTCATGTTCGTTTGTTTTCGTTGTATACCGATCCAACGCTCATTACAAATAAAACGAGACAAACATTTGCCCCAAGAACGCGAAAAAAAAAAAATAAAAGAGAAGTATTTGAACTTTGATTTACCAGTCTAAAGCGAGAAAAACGTATATATAAAAGAAAAAAAAGAGTGACAGCTTTTTTTTCTGGCGAGCTCACGCAAGGGATGCGATTTTTTGCGCTACTTCGCGCGTTTTTGCCTTATAACTGACCGTTTTGGCAGAAAATACAGCGGTCCCGTATTTTTCATTGTGTTCTTTGTTGAGTCATGAGGACGTACCTCTTGTCTGTTCGACGCTCTTTTTTTTTTAACGCTTTCTGATTTTGTTATAGGGACGTAATAGTCCGCGAATGAGTAGCAAAGCCGTAGTGCTCGAGTTTCTGCGTCACATAAAGGAGGCCAACGCATAAAGCAGGCTAACCGTACCGCCCAGAAAAGAAGGCCTGCCCCTCACCCCTAAACGTCATCACGAGTGGCTCCATGCAGCGCCGTCTATATAGCTCGCGTCAGCGTCACTGGCAGCACGGCCAACCGATAAAGCAGGCTAACCTCAAACACTCGAAGAAAGCTTTTAAGTGAATAAGAAGAAGCGAGCAGCTCTGCTCTGAACTGCTGCCAGCTTATTGACGAGGTACAGTTGATCGGGGTTTCGGATGGTTCCAGCATATTTTAATTTTGGTCTGACAGCATTTCGGACAAAACGTGGAGGGTGGAGGCAGTAATGGCTTTGACGTGGTTATTCCAGGAAAGGTCTGATGTGGATTAGTCCGACATCGAGACATTTATGCGCAGGAACTGTCTCCATTAAATCGGACGCCAGCATGTGTTGAAAGGACAAGGTGGATTTTGTTTTCTTTTTTCCTGGTGAAGTGGATCAGTTTGCAGTTCGATTTCTTAATGACATCATCCATTCTTTGCACCATTTGTTAATTTTATGTAGGTCTTCATGAAGCTGGTCAATATTTTGCGCACAGGTTACTTTCTTGTATGGGATACAATGCCCGTGGCCTCGGTCTTTTGGTTGTGTTGGCAGAAGGCCCCGCTTTGCGCGGCGACCCCTGTACGCGTAGTCGGACTCAAGGTGTCGAACGCTATAGAGAAACGAAATGTCCGCATTTAAAAAAAAAAAAAAAGGGGCGAGGGTGGCAAGAGGAAGCGACGACTTCAAGTTCGACAGCGAGGAAGTGCTTCGGGAACGGGAGGGAGCCCATAATCCCATTCTCTGCGTCTCAAGCGGACGGACGACGGGGAATCTTGTCGGCGGGACCGGTTGCGCGAGATTCGATTGCGGCCGGCTTAATTCCTTTCTCAAAGTGCGCCCTGAATTGCAAGGAGCAAGAAAGAAAAAAAAAGAGCAAAATACACAACAATAAAAAAACGTAGACCTACGCACGAACAGGGCTGGAATGAGATTCTGAACGACGCCTGCGGATGTAGTAGACGCAGTAAGCCGTTGCCCATCCAGTGTGTGTGTGTGTGCGTGTATAAGCAAGCTTGGAATAGGTGATATTTATGACCACTAAAAATGTACGCTTAAGCTACAGGCACACCGCTAATAATACACCGCACAAAAAAAAAAAGTCTGCTGACACTGACTGAGGCGTGTTCCTTGTATGACTGTCATTTTGGTCTGTCATTATGTCTCCAGGGAAGACCGTACAATGCTCGTACAGTGCGCGAGCGTTGTGATGCGTCTCAACTTTGTATCGGCCCGTTCTCTCTCCAGTCGTCCTGCGGACGCCGTCGTGATTGGCGCCCAAAGTGGAGCGGGCGCCACTGGCGATCGTGACAATTTAACAAATGCGGCTTCTTTCTAGTAGCTGACAGTTTAAAAAACGCAATGGGTGGCGAGACTCGAGCATATGATATTATCGCTCCAATGAGATGTTGCGGCACTAGCACATAAGAACGCCCAAGGACCAATGGAGAAGGGAGAATATAATAAATAAGGCAACACGGCCTGCGCTTTTTTTTTTTTTTTTGTTTTTTAATTGTCGGCGACGGATGCAGTGTCAAGAAGCTCTGGCAATGTCGTTTTCTTCTATCTCGAACTTTTTAAAAATTTCTAGAATCTAGAGGACCGAAAAGCATTTCTTGTTATATCAAATGAGGCTTTAGATACCTGGCAACCATGATCTTAAAACTGGCTGAAGTGACGCTTCAAGGCAGAGTAGCTTAGTTAGTAGATATAGACAGGCTTCATAGCTCTATAGGTGTATTATTCCCCTGGGCGCCGTATTTGGGCGCCGCGTTCGCACCGCATGATCAGAACGAGTATGTATGTATGTAGTCTTTATTTCAGACGAAAGAGATGTCTGGGGGGCTGGGATAAAAGAAGACAAATTTGTCTTCTGACGGGACCCCAGCCCCTAGTGTTTTTTTACAGCCCTCATCACAAAACAAAACAAACACTGAAATGAATTCTATTGCCAACGGGCATATGTAGAAAATATAAATAAATGCAACTCAAAAGCCAGGATATGAACTGCAGATCATGAAAGACTTAAAATATATGTTACAAGGTTATCTTTGAATGTCCGAAAGGAGCCATTGTTTTGCATCATTTGAGCTATGGTAGGGTGCGTATTTTTGTGTCTGGAATTATACATGAAAATTGCTGGAAGCCATAATTTGTACGAGCTTTGCTTTTTACATAATGACTACATCGTAGAATGTAGTTTCCAGGGTTTTTTGGATACGCGTTAAAAAATAGTGATTGATTCTGTCTGATCTTGTTAAAAATATTGATTCATATTTTTACGGTCATGATTTGCTCTACAGTCAATATCTTATACTCCCGAAAAAGTGGCATTGAGTGATCATAGTTCTGAAGGTTTCCAATGAATCGAATTAACGGTCTTTTTTTTTTTTTTGCAGTATTAGTAATTTGCTGATATTTGTTTTTGTAGTTGTACCCCATACTAATATACAATATTGCAGTCATTAATAAATAAGTGAATAGTACAGTTGTAACTTTAACCACT
This sequence comes from Ixodes persulcatus, assembly GCA_013358835.2. Lineage (NCBI taxonomy): Eukaryota > Metazoa > Arthropoda > Arachnida > Ixodida > Ixodidae > Ixodes > Ixodes persulcatus. The sequence continues at coordinate 499,271 of JABSTQ010009632.1, read as the reverse complement.
CAGGTAAATATTTCCGGAGTTCATTTAATGACCCTATTGGTCTTGATATACAGATTCTCATTTTCTCAATGTAGGGAGTCCAACTGAGGGTTTCTTCAAACAAGACACATAAAACTTTGTGTTCTAACGCGCTCAATTTTAATCCTTCAAAGCAAATATTTAAGTCGTAGGAAACTGGTTTATTCTTTGATCTAAAAATAATATATTTTGTTTTACTAGCGTCTAGAAGCAATTTATTATATTTTAACCACACAGATAAATTTTCTAGCCAGTTATTGGAGACTTGTTCGAGGTGAAGCAGGTCTCTACTTGAAAAAAAAGACATTCGAATCATCAGCATATAAAATAATATCGCGTGATTGAAGTATAGTCACAATGTCGTTTATATATAAAATAAATAATAAAGGCCCAAGAATAGAGCCTTGTGGAACACCGTATCTAATGGGTGCCAACTCTGTCTTAAAACCATATAGTGTTGTATATTGAAATCGGGAAGTTAAATAACTACGAATTATTTCCAGCGCATTCTCTCTGATTCCAAATGACTCCAATTTTTGTAATGGAAGTTTGGTGCTTAATTGAATCAAACGCCTTCTTAAAATCTAAGAAGATTCCAATTGTATAATCATTGTTTTCTATGTTTGAAACTATTTTGTCTTTATCTGTATCAGGGCAGATTCATTTGTTTTTTTCTTCTGAAAACCAAACTTGCGATCAGTTATCAGTTTATTGTTTGCACAGTAGTTATACAATCTTGAGTTAATAACTTTTTCCGCAACTTTTGAAAAAAAGAGGCAATACAGATATAGGTCTATAGTTAGTGAGATTTTCAAATGTACCACCTTTGTGGATAATGCAGACTTTTGCAATTTTCATTTTATCTGGAAAAATACCCGAAACGATAATCTGATTACAGGTATAAACTAAAGGGGTTAACACTAAGTCTAATATAGCCTTAATTGGGATAACCCTAATACCATATCATCACCGCACGGACAACTATTTTTAAACGACATTATTATGCTACGTATTTCTAATTCATCAGTGGGATGAAAAAAAAATTGAGTTTGTCATATGCGGCTGGTCGGTACATCGATAATTCGAAAATTCTTCTGGCAATTCACTGGTACCAGACGACAAAAAAAAATATTTATTAAACTTGTTCGCCAACAAGCTCCCGGCGTATGTGAACCGTCTATTTCTAACTCTTCTGGAATAGCAACATGATTTATTGTCATTAATTTTTTCATAGTGTTCCAAATTTTAGTAGGGTCCCTATATATTGTCACGAATGACAATTGATGAGGCGATAATAACTGAGGAAACTAAACGTTTAATGGGGTGAACTTGTGCCCAAAAATAGAAAAGGAATAGAAGAAAGCAGAGCGTCGCGGGCGTAACAGCAGAGTCGAACGCTGGGGCGAAAACTGACTCCGGCTCGCCACGCGGGGCCCCTTTTGTACACGCGTGGACTTCTGGAACAATCGGCCTCAGAAGATTCGGCGCGTAGATCATTCTAACCTAGAACAAGCAACACGGTTCTGGAAATTACCAGAAAGGTAATTTGAAAGAAGAAATAAAAGACGCGGCGCTCCCAGGGAATCGAACCCTGGGCTACCGCACGAGAGTCAAGTGCGGTAACCACTCGGCCAAGCACGCGCTCGCTCGCCGACGCGCGTGGCAATATTTCTGAACATTTATTTTGATAAAATGTTATTTTTGATTTTTTAATATCCAGAGCAAGTTTGTTCCTAAATTTTCTATAGTCGCTTAGTAGACTGTTATCCTTAGTTTTGATAAATTTGGCAAATATTTTATCGCGCGCTACTATTCGTTTGTAGAGTTCGCGTGTAACCCAAGGTTTTCTTGATTTTTTTTTGTATTTTCTTACTTCAAGTAATGAAAAGGCTTTATCGTAATACTCTCGTAATTTTGTTATGAAAGAATCATAGGCTTTCCCTGGATTTGGTTCATTTAATATGTCATTCCATGTTTCTAAGGAGACGAGGCTCTAGAAGCATTCTAAGGTATTTCGATTTATATTCCTACAAAATACTCTATTATTGGTGATGGAGCAATTATGTTGTGAATTGCTTTTTGGAAGAAAACAAAAGATGGGCAAATGGCCACTCAGATCTGCAGTTAGTACTCCAGCGAAAACATCGGAGCTTTGACAGTTTGTGATGCAGATATCGATCAAGGTTTCCGTACATTCGGTTATACGAGTTGGGACATTGATAATATTCTCGCATCCATTCAATTGAACAATTTCTAAAAAAAATTCATTTTTATTGATTCGTTCCCTAGCAGATCAATATTTAGGTCACCTATTAATGCTATTTGTATATTTGTTGAGCTAACATATTCTAGTAACTCTTCCAAACATTGTAGAAAAACATTTAACACGCCAGATGGCGGTCGATAAATTACAGTAATTATGACACTTCCACACATCGTAACCAAAGATTCGAAATCGACGTTTACACAAGTAAATTCGGAGAGTACGCGGCACGTCATTTTACTCTGGAAATACAAGGTAACTCCGCCTCAGCGACGAGAATCGCGACAAATCGCTTCACACTTGTAACCATCAAATTGAATGATATCTTTTTCGCCAGAATACCGTGTCTCAGTGAAAGCTAGGATATCGAAAGTACAACAAAGCGATTCCAGATATAGATAGACATCATCAAATTTATTACGCATTTAGGTGAAACAGTTTAAGCGTGTTACAATTCGGGTAGTTTTTCTTTATACGGCTTCGGAAGGACGTCACGTCATAGTAAGCATATCCTTCATGCCCTGAAGCACCATGGCTAATTCTACACTTTTAGACGAGCATAACACCCTTAAATGATTTTGGCGAGATCGCTCTCATTTTTGATGCTGATAGGTCGGTCACCTGACACTCTTTCTAACAAAGACCTTTCCACCGCTTTGCCATGTAAACTGATAACGCATTTCGGTGGCCTTGGTTCTTGCAAGCCAGAGTAGTCTTTTGGTTTGAGCGGTCAGGTTTTCCATCAACCAAGCATCAGATATGTTCTGCTTATAAGCAACGCCCTATTTTCGAACCAGCGGTCTCGAGTCATTCTGGATGCAAAACGGATAAGAACTGGGGGCACCTTATCTGGTTTCCCGGCGAGTCTATGGATGGCCTCAATGTCTCCCTCCCTCTGTGAGCTCAGCAACGTCTAGCAGCTTTGCTACCTCATTTACTCTGTTTATCTTCGTATCTTTTTATCTTCCCCACTTATCTTCTATTATCTTCTGAGAGGTTCTACAATCCTCGTAGTGCGGATTCAATCGATTCAACGCACGTTGCGGAAGCGTTGTGGAGGTTCATCGTAAGCTCGCGCTGAGCGGCAAAGGACTCAACTCTGGCCGCCACTGAACAACTACCTTTTGGCGAGGAACTCAAACTAAACTCAACATGAACTTATGGTTAGCTAGCTTATTCTCTGAAGCGGCCCAGGTCTAGTTCAGCTGTGTAGCCTAACCTAGACGAAGGGGCAACTAAAGTAATCCGTCTGCTAATTCCTTTCCCAACCTACCACAACCTTTCCTAACGTTACTGAAACTTGTACTTTTTCTCAGGCAATCCTTATAGACCATTCCGGAAATACGCAGTGCATCCCCCCCCCCCCCCCCTTTTTTTTTTCTCAGTCTTTTTGCAGGAAGAACTCATGAATAGAAGAAGCTGTACAGGTTGATTTAGAATTTTGCAATTCTAGAACGCAAAGAAGGCACGAGGTTAATAAAAGAGGATACGTATCGGCCGTGTTACGTGTTCGTTTTGTTTTCTTCGCGCCCTTAACTCACATGGACGAAAAATCGAAGGAATTACGTCACTTCCGGGATGTACAAAGCTTTTAGAAGGCGGCCCGAGCTTACATTGAAACGTCCCCACAATCGCCCGCGCCGCGCGGTGCAGCGTGGGATCGCCGAGAGGCCTTGGGGACTTTCCGGAAATCTCTACAGAATTATATTCTATATGCACGGCATAGTGGAGTTACCGTGTACTTGTTTCTTTACATTTTTTCTCTGACAGATGACGCGACTCTTCTTTTTTTACGTACGCAAAATATTTTGTTTTTCAGTGTCACACCTTTAACAACTTCGTAATTACCCTGCATTCCTCCCACCAACGCAGTACAGCGTCCCCTCAACTATACGAATAAATGAATGCCGCTGGTAAAAAAAAAATGCAATCGAAGCATTTTGTAATTTTTAGCCGCTTTTTTTAATTAGTTTTGTTTGTTTGTTTTGTGATGCTTATTTGGCGTGCATAACACGTTTTAGAAGAAATCTAAACACCGCTGAGAGAGAGTGAAAATAAATTATGTTGTGGACAGTTGACAGTGTTGGATGATGTCGCAGAGTGAAGAAACACTCTTTGAACGTCATCATATTTGAGATTGTGCTCTTTTGTTTTTTTCTAGTTCGCGTTGAAACAAGGGAAAAACACACAACACGTTCTATACAGTGTGAACGCAAATTCCTGTAAGCTTACAACATCGAAGACACGCAACGAAGAACAGAAACGGCTGGAGGAGCGTCCTCTTTTTGTTTTATTCCTTCTGCGAGAAGACTCCGAAAGCGACGAACGTGCCAACTTTCGGTGTGTCAACAGTGCAGACTGACACAGAGCCTCCAGGAGGGGGCTATGATGGAAGCTCCCAAAAACGCGTGCGCTTTCCGCAGTAACCGCCCGTGTTGCCGCCTGACACCCCCACTCAGGAAAAGAAAAAAAGGCCCCTAGAGACTAATCTTGGATGTGCCTTCTCGCACACCTCCCCTTTCCTACGGGAGCTCTAACTCCGAGAAACTTAACCATAGGAGCTATGTCACAGTTGCGTGCTGCCCTGGTTTTGAACCGTGCGTTGCAACGCGAGTTCGCGACTCCTTTGCGTCGTCTGCTTCTGGTCGTGAACTTCCAGACGTCTGCTTTTTGCCGTGTGCTCCTGGGCATCCTGTGCCGTCTGCTTCCGGTCGTCTGCTTCTGGCCGTCTGATTCGGAACGCCTGCTTATCTTGTCGTCTGCTTCTGGTCATCTGCTTCTTGCCGCCTGAATCTGGCCGTCTGCTTCTGATCGTGATTTTGGACGTCTGATTTTAAACATTTGTTTCTGGTGGTCTGTTTTTGTTCGTCTGACTCTGGCCGTCCGTTTCTCGCCGTCAGCCTCTAGCCGTCTGTTTCTGGCCGTGTGCTCCAGGACATCTTGCCGTCTGCTTGTAGTCATCTGCTTCTGACCATCTGAGTCTGGCCGCCTGCTTCTAGCCGTCTGCACTTGACCGTCGTTCTACTGGACATCCTGCCGTTTTCTTGTGCTCATCTGCTTCTGGCAAGCTGTCTTTTACATCTTCTTTTAGTCGTTTTCTGCAAGTCACCAGTGCCTGGCCGTCTTTGTTTTGTCATCGTCTACATTTGAGCGACTTTCAGTGGCTTTGTTTCTGGTGGAAAGTGGTGCTGTCTGCTTTTGGCGTGAGTTTGCGTGAACTCAACTTAAGGATCGTAACACGATGGGTGACTTTCGGCATTGGGACACCGGCGCCGGAAAGTTCTGTGCTTCGATGGAAAAAGTTCGAGTCAAGAAGAAGGCCGGCGGATTCTTTTTTGGAGCTGCTTCGGCGGCAATGGCTGCCAATTTTGGGTGCGTAAACCAGGAGCATTTTTGTTAAAACTTGTAGCTAGAGTATTTTAACTTCATCGTTACGGCGACGGCATCATCATTCTCAGTAGATATTTAGTTGTCTACTCGTACTCACCAACTCTCCGGCGTAACGCCACTGCGGTTGCGCTGCTGTCGGCACCACGCATGCGCAGACTTCTAACTTCCCTCGGATCTTGTTTGTGCGTACGCGCACTGCCCACATCTTGGGTGGGCAAACGCGGGCTTGTTTGTAAACAGCGTTGTTTTGTACATTTATGAGTTAGAAATGAGTAGTGAGTGCCCGTGGTGAATTTCCGTGATCGGCTGCGAACAGGAGGCGCTTCGGTCAGCTGCCAGTCAGCGCGCCTGGTGGCCAAAACGTGCAACCTTGGTCAGTCCTAACCGCCGAACGATCGGACACGAGCGCTGCGTCAGAGTTCGGCAGGGCACTCGGAGATTCGAGCTCGAGTTTGGATTCAACGCTATCGGCTGTGGGTTGTCTCGGAGCTGCAAACATTCAGCGTACGATGGCGCCAGCTGTCCAAGGGAACTTCGTTGCCCGTCGAGCCTCCAACGGCTAAGTTTAGAACTCAACCCACGGGGATCGACGGCGACACGGAATGTTCGTTCGTGTTTCTGGCGCAGCGCTCGTGACCGGTCTGTAGCCCGCGCTCGGTCGAAGGCGATCACTCAAAGTATACAGTGCACGGGCCTTGCGTTGCCTGTGCATTCGTCTGTAGCCAGCGACGATTCTCCAACTAAATTATGCCTCAATCAAAACCAAACAAAAAAAAAATGTTAAGAGTCTTTTTTAGGAAGTATGCGGCGCACCCGCCGTATGCTTGGCGTATTGTGGCGTTCCCACGTACGGTACGTGATATCATCCAGGAGTCAAAGACCAAGTTGACGTTGGTTTAAAATTTGGTAATTTCAGAACGCAGAGAAGGCAGGAGGAAAGCAAAATAGAGTACGTGATTACCTAAATCCATATTCTCTCTCTCTCTCTCTCTCTCTCTCTCTCTCTCTCTCTCTCTCTGTTTTCTTTTTTTTTGCGTTTTGAGTTTTTAGCGATTAGGGAGAATGAACCATGCCGCTTTCGAGATATGCGAAGCGTCCGAGTCGGGACGAGCGTACATCGGATCAGCCCCACAATTCCCCTTGCCGTGCAGTGCAGTAGGAGATGAACGCAAAGTCTCCCGGGAATTTCAGGAAAGGTGTAATCAAACTTTGTACTTAATCAGCTGACTAATTATCCAAGATTGCGTCGTGGCCCCCAGGGTTCCCAAGTTAGCCCCCTGGTTAAAAGAACCACGCGAAATTCCTTTTTCTCTGATTCTGGACCCTCTAAAAACAGCTTGTATGTTTGCGTCCGTCCTTTGTGACGCAAGATCCGCGTGTCTATGTTGTAACATCATAGACACGATGGCTACGATCATACATCACGGCCATTGTGTCGTACACTCGTGTAAATCGAATTATCCGAACAGGTCTGGCATACAAATCTTCGCCGTGCTGATAATCCATCATCCCTTTTTCCCCGTGACGCGGGCGCTGTTGTTCGGAATTCGATTGGGGTGTGCACTGAACAATGAACGCCACGAGGCATTGCACTACCTCGGGGGTGTCTGTCGCTACCCTCGGTCGTGTTCTGACTTGTATACATAAGTAGGTTTGATGCGAATGAACTGGCGTTACTTATTAAAATAAAAAAATATTGCTTAATTCTACGGGCGTTCTATACCGAACTTGTACCGAACGCGTCGCTAATTTTGTACCTCTCTGCAGAGCCGGAGTATACGAGCTACGCCTAGACTGCGGACAATGCGTCCCCCGATTTTCTACTGGACGTCGCCATTTTTGTGCTAAGTGCAAATTCGAAAATGCGTCTTCCTCAACTTTAGATGCGGTGTCAGGAATGACAGGCGACATTGTTTTGCACCTTCGCAGGCTGTTTTAACATTTCTGCAAGGAGGACAGAAAGCCGTTTTCTGCGATTGAGCTTCAGGAGACTGGCAACAATGATTTGAAACACTTTATTCTACGGCCGTTCTATAGACGCTTTACACACGCGCCAAATTACAGCCGCCGTTGCCGACCTTCTCCTGTCTTGCCGAGATACCAATCCACTGAAGAGGGCTTTGGCGAGTCTCCACAAAGGCAAACGCTGGGGAGAAGGACACAGTCGAATCTGAAATGGCAATAACCTGCCCTGCCGTGGTAATCATGGAGGCAAGTGATAAAAATAAGAGGAAACAAAAACTGAAGGTCGGTTATGGCGGCGCCCATGCACAGCTGCTGTAAAGCGTCTATAACAACGGCAGGGCCAGTGGACTTCTTTCTGTTCGACGCCCGAGGGGGCATGCTGCGAACGCGCGTGCTTCGAGCCAAGTACACAGACACCGATGTGCGATGCGCCCTGTGCACACAGGGGGCTGAAGAAACACTGCAGCACGTCATACTGGAGTGCACGGGCCTACAGCCGGAGGTGCCGTGCGGGGGACGCCTTTTTCGGAGGTCGATACGGGGCAGAGCGAAGTAGCAGAGTAGTAGTTTGACGTCTGTGACGGCTTGTCCGGTTTTAGTCAAAATAGAGCTATTTGCCTATATTTTATTTTGTTACTTTGACATCTTCACCTCTTCACTTCGCGTACTCCTCCGGAGTATGCTCTCAGCTCGTTCCTCCGAAGTCAACACAACTTTCATAGTTGGTAAAAAACGGCCCGTGCCAGTCGTTTGCAAAGCGACGTAGATGGAAACAAATCGCCGCGGCGTTTTTTGCGGCCTCGGAGATGCAGGAGCGAGCCGACGTTCAAAAGTATACGTTTCAACCATACGAGAGTGTGAGCAAGAGCCACGTAAATACCTGTGCACACTCGGAGCAGACGCACACGCTTGATCGAAGTGCTTCGGGACCGATCTTTTACGAGTATACCAGTAGATAGTCTATATAGATACTGACGTGACACTCGGCAAAAAAAGGTGCGGGACTGGCATTGCGTAGCTCCCACAAACTGTTATAGCTCGACGTGAACGCGCCTCCGCGGCGACAAGCGTGTCAGAATAAAAATGGCCCACTAATAAAAAAGTGTATACATACCGTGTTGCGAAAGTGCTCCATACGGTGTTTATTTTACCTCCATATCACACAAAACGAGGAGATAGAATAGACGACAGCGTTCGTCACCGCTGCCTCGGAAAACAAGGCGCTGCCAAGGGGAAGGAAGAGATTGACCTCTTAATCTAAAATTGAGGTCAGCGATCAAACTATCATACGGGAAGGGTCGCGTGGGCGCGTATTTCATTCAGCAAGCTAGCCGGACGGTCTTGGCCAAGGACCGTCGAAGCAACGCCGGCAACGCTGCGACGAGTTGGAGTGCCTGCTAGGCCTCGAGCTCGCTCGGTCGGTGGCATCGTTGCCGTTGTACCTTTTCCCGGGTGTTTGTGGATCCAGCGTTCATGTTCGTCGTGGCCGCTTTCGAGTACCTCCTTCTTTTTCCTTGCTGCTTGAAATCGGGACCCGCGAGAAGAGCACGTAGAAAAATAAATGTCCGTTGTTCGTCGCGACCAACTAACTGAGCGACGTTGTCGGTCATGTTGATTTGATCGTGGAAAGACGGCCAAGACGGCTCCGGAGCTGTTGTACGTACATTCTTGGCGTAAGATCGTTTCGTGTATCTGGCCTCTCTTCTTTAGCGTATGGCACCGCAAAAATAACACGCCGCGACCTCCGCCTCCCCCCGCCCCAACACTAGACACAACAACCTGCAACAAGCTGACAAGCTCTCCGGCTCCGCAAGACGTAAAAAGAAAGACAAAAAAATTTGTTTTGCTTGTTTTTACTTTTCCGGCAGTGACGTCACGGACGTCACTGCCCCGTATCTACCTCCAAAAAAGGCGTCCCGCCGTGGGGCGGGGACATGGCGGTGGCGTTGGGCTTCCGTGAAATCGACGAGGAGGGCAGCAACCATAGCAGCGACAGAGGCGACGACGGCGCCGACAGCACTGGGAGCAGGGGCCCGCGGCCCATACCGGTGGTAGAATGGACAAAAAAAAGATTGGACCACTGGTGGAAGAAAAACCAAGAAGAAAATAACAGATACATTTGGCTAGATCCAGTACGCTGGGATCCCCCGTTACAAAGGGGTTAGCCGCATATCCAAATCCAAATCCAGGCGGCTCCAGTGTCGTTCCCTCGATATTAGCGGCGAGATGTTTCGGTGGCGCCCTCGTTCGGTTACCTTTCGTGACGTCATTACCTTGTGAACAATAAGTTCGATGGTGTTCGTAATGGGCATGGTGGAAGCCTGAAATCATAGCGCTTGCAAAGCAACACTGCCAACACAACCAAAATTGAAGTTCTTACATTCCTCTTATTTCCGTCGAGGAGACATCCTTTGCTGACGTCATAGTCAGCGTTCGGCCAATGGACCTTTTTCGAGAAGCGTTCTGCGCACGCGCGAGCGCCCGATGCCAAGCGGCGGAAGTCGGTACCAGAAATCGAGGAAATTCGGAAGGACGCTGTGAATCAACGAGTAGAAAGCGTAATTTCAGCATACATATAATTGCGTTACACAAAAAAAGAAAGTGGACGAAAAGCAAAACACGACGTCTGGACGGACGCCACGGATGCCCCTCTTTAAAGTCGCGTTGGGCACTCGCCGCTGCTCAGATGGCGAAGAAACTGGTAGCGTAGCTCCCATTATCGATTGGTAGCGCAGGTAGGTCACTTCCTCGATTTTTAGTTCGTGCAGCCACCGCCTGGTGCCGTCGGTATGTGGAAAAGGTCCATTGTGGTGGGCCGACCACAGCGACACTTTCGATCGCTCACGTTGCCAATACTCTGTTTCACACTTAGCGTACAACGCTATCAAAGCTATCTGGCGCGGGCATGAGGGTTGATATCGTTCTTCATTTGCACGCCTGCTCGCGCGAACGAAACCATAGACAAAGCCACGCGCTCGCGCCAGTAGCTTTGACAGCGTTGCATATCAAGTATGAAACGGAGTATAGTCTTCACTAAAGCTATTTTAGGAACGAACGTTGCGGGTAATAGGCCCGTAGCTCTCAAGTTTTGAGCAGCGCTCCAGGCGAGAAAAATGGAATATTTGGCTCGCGTTTCGAACATGCACCAATACGCTTCCCCACTAGAGTTTTTTCTACTCCGTTCCATTGTAAGTGCCAGCGTAGCAGAGGCTACAAGAGCGGGCTGCGAGCTTTCAGCGTCCCTGCCAAGCACGCGCGCTCGTGCAATGCGAGCATCGTTCGGGAAGACGCGCTTTTGATAGTAGCTTCGGCTTCGCTATCACGTAAAGTGAAATATGCGTGCTCGCGGAAGCTATGAAAGAAAGCAAAGATGAAAGGAATGTTTATTGGGACGCTGCGGCCACGAGCTGCGTAACTCTGTTCTTTTTTCTTTCTTCTTTTTTTTAGACGTTTTGTTACCGCGCATCTACAGCTGCTGACAGCTACTTGTATTCGAACGTGGAACGTGCAAAATCGAACGTTACAGCGCCGCCTGGATAGTGCTGCCAGCATAACATGGTCGCGTTTTGCGGACGCGTTCGCGCCCCCTGCCCGAGAGCAACGGGTCTATAGACCGATTTCACTAAGCGTTCCACGCGTGCGTGACGTCGCCATAACTTTAGTTCACAGAAAGAAGGCAGCAGTGCACGAAACGACTCATTCCGTCTCGTGCTCTGCACATACAGAGCTCCAACGAGGTTGTCCCACGTGCAGAAAGACTAAAGTTCCCTCGATGCATTGCGGCAGCGGTGGCGTAGTCGAACTGGCTGGTGAGATCGGTCTATTGTGATAACCAAGGTTTCCGAGAGTTGGGAGTACATTTTGTCGCGCGATGTGGCGCGACAGATTCTGCCGTATTTTCACTGCGATAGTGTTTGAGGCTTCCGATGCCGGTTCGGCATGCGCGCTTCCTCGGCACGTAGAATTTGCAAGATAGGAGAGCAGAGAACCGCACGGCGGGCAGAAAAGCAATCCAAATGCCAACGGGTTTAATGAAAACCAAGGCACATACTTGCAGCAGGATGGGGGTTTGATTTCCTTCAACATAATCTCCTCCTATCTCTGAACACCGTACATATATCGCTGGCATAAATCACGGAAGGCATTATTTAATGTTTTCATCTATTTATTTATTTATTTATTTTATACCCCTGGGAGCCCGAAGTCAAGGGGAAGTTCGAGACAAAAATCAATAGACCGAAGCCGCTAAAATTATTCGGTGAAGATATGAACAGTCAAGGCTAACATGCGCAAAACTTATGAAGTATCTTGCTTCCTTAAATGAATTGATTCATCATACAGTTTTGTCCATGCACTCTAAGAAATGCCTGCGCGTGTACTTACCCGCAAAACACTTGAAGAGCCAATATCTGCGATCTACGAAATCCGCTCAGGGAATGATGAGGCGGAACGTCTGTTTAGACCTTAAAATTTAGTCTGCGCTGTGGCATTACGCAATGCAAGCATGACGCTTTGCATTGCGTAATGCCACAGCGCAGTCTTCATTTTTAGTACTAAACGGATGTTCCGCCTCGTCATTTGCTCAGCTGATTTCCTAGATCGCAATGATTGGCTCGTCAAGTGTTTTGCGGGTAAGCAGACGCGCAGGCATTTCTTAGAGTGTAACAATGAGTGAAAGCGGTTCTATTCAAATAACGTTTTGGGTATGAAGGGGTCGATCGATTTAGGCTCCGATAAAAATCTTGTCCCTAGACACAGCGCTCTCAACGCCATTAGGCCGGGGTCACCCTGCCTTATACAGAAGACAGTCTTCAAACACGAGTCACCATTCGAACCACGAGTCCGTGGCATTCGAACCACGAGTCCGTGTTCGAATTCCGCGTGCCAAGTTTTCACCTTGAACTCGTTGCCATGCGGCAGGGATCTCGCGCTGACTCGCGTTCGAACCTGGCATTCGAACCACGAGTCCGTGTTCGAATTCCGCGTGCCAAGTTTTCACCTTGAACTCGTTGCCATGCGGCAGAGATCTCGCGCTGACTCGCGTTCGAACCTGTATGCAGACTGTCTTTTGTATCATGTATAAACAGTGTGACCCCGGCTCTATGGTCACCGACAGGCGAAGTAACGCTGGGTTAGGCCTAGCATCTTGTTATCTCTCCGAAGTCAATCAAAGCTCGGGACTTGCTGATACGGAAACAGAAGCAGGAATCAAAAAGTAAGAAGCGCGGGCAGCATAACTTATAAGCGTTGAAAACAGGTTTTTTTCAGAGCGATCTTCGGCTTAATTAGATATGGTTGCGATATCAAGTCTGCATGGCGGCAACTGTTAAAATCCGTTTGCTCTACTGGCGCTTAGCTCCTGGCTAGCTGAGTGGGTATAGAGCGCTCCGCGTAGTCTTGTAAAGGTCACGGGTTCGATTCTGCAGGACAAGGGCAGATTTTGTTTAGCTGCAAGCTGCAGCCGCCTAAATGGCACCACTTGCGCTCCATCCTAGTAGAGCCGTATTTAGAGAGAGTTTCATTGGGGTGTATAGGAGATAAAAAGGAGGCGCCATTGGACGGAAGCGGGCTGCAGGCGGGTTCCAGGGCGTCTTCACACATTCGAATGTGGCCAACCAGAAGTCGGAAATTATACCCTGACGGTGGTCGCGAGAAACGGAATTATTAAATGTGTCGGAGTAATTCTCGGTGACTAAAAATGAAAGCCGTTTACAACTCCCTGTAACGCCGAATTAGAGCGCAGCTCTTGAGGAGGAGGGGAAGGCACGGGGGGGGGGGGCGTTGTCACGTGACCTCGGGGGGGGGGGGGGGGGGGGGGTCACGTGACCTCGAGGGACGGGGGCGGAGAACATTTTCCCCGCTAAATTTAGCGGAAGATTTTCCCCGCTAAATCTAGCGGAAAATTTTCCCCGCTAAATGTTCCGCTAAATTTAGCGGGGAAAATTTTCCGCTAGATTTAGCGGGGAAAATTTTCCGCTAGATTTAGCGGGGAAAATTTTCCGTTAGATTTAGCGGGGAAATTTACCCATCATGCACCGCGCGGTTACGCCGACGGCGACGGCGACGGCGACGCCGCTCAAGCCGGAAACGGGCGCCTAAGAGCTGCGCTCTAAAATATGGTGCACGTGATATTTCAATCACGGCCATCCTAAATCATGGTGGAAGAGCGCGACTAGCGGAACGATCGACATAATCCGTACGCCAGGCGCCGAAGGCAGGGAATGTGCCGTCCGAGCGGTCACACTTGGTCCGAGCAAAACAGAGTTCGAGCGGCACATTCGTTTCTTGCATCATTTTGCATGACCATAATCGAACCATAACGTGCACCAGATTTGCAACCATGAAGAGTTACACATTTAACCCTTACGCTCTTATTAAAACTGTTTCTCGCTTCCACCGGTAGGGGATTCTTTTCGGCTTCTGGTTGGCCAAGAGTAGGGATGCCGCGAACTTTTTTCGAACCGAAGTTTCGATGATCGAATCAAGCGGTTCGAAAAGTTCGAAAGAAATCGAATTTTCGAACTTTCTATATCGTAAAATTCGACGGAAGTCGAATTTTCGAACTTGTTAAACTAAGAAGTTCGACGCTTTTCGAACCGTCGAACTTATTACGCTAAAATATTCTATCCTTTTCGAACTTTCGAACTTATTACGCTGCGAAATTCGATGCTTGTCGAACTTTCGAACTTCATAGACCAAAAAATTCGATGATTTCCGAACTTTCGAACTTCTTGCACTAAAAAGTTCGAAGCTTTTCGAACTTTCGAATTTCTACGCTAAGGTATTCAATACGTTTCGAACTTTCGAACTTATTTATCAAAAGAATTCGAAAAGTTTCGAACTTTTGAATCCTGAAATGTCAAAGGTTTGACGAACTTCGACCTTTTAGGGTAAAAGTTCGACGTTCGTCGAACTTCGAAAGACCAACGGACGGTTTCATTTGAATTCAAGTAGTGAGGTACATTCGTAATATTTTTTTCTCGAATTTTTACATGCGGTGCGGCGTTCCTTACGAAAGACACTGCTGTTTATTTCAATGTTCTGGCATGTTTAGTTTTAAAGAAATAAATTCCCGAAGGGGCGAGGAAGGACGACGGGTTTTTGACGATTGTCGTTTGTGCCATATTTTAAGCGCGCTATAGTCGAAGCTATTTATGGTAGAGATGTTAAACTTTTTAAGAATGGTGTATGTATAGCCTAGGTAAGTGTCGTCTTAAGATGTGATTATTGTTATTCAAGATGAGTTTCGCAGAAATGTCCAAACATGTATCTACGGCCAATTATGCCCTAAACTTGTGTGTTTTTTTTTCGTCTAAGTTGTTTGAGGTATCGCATTTAAATTAACTCTACAGACAGTACATATCATTGCCATCTGCAGAATACAAAATAATGCATTTATTGTTTTTTTCCCGTTAAGGAATAAATTAACTCATGGGAGAAGATATCTAATATTGTTCCAGTTCAGCACGTCATTAAAAAAAAAAAAAAACATTTGTTTTTTTGCTTCACGTTCTTGGGACGTGTTTCTTTTAGCCTGTACACATTTTGGTAGGACAAACTTGTTTCGAAGTTCTGAGCCTCTGAATGTGCAAGAATACAACAATTTTGGCGAATTCTTGATAATTTTTTTTTTCTCCGGCCTTTTATCCCCGTATTTATTGTTATGTTTAGTTTTATTTATTTTCTTTTTTTTATTAATGGCACAGTTATTTAGGTCGAAAAGACATAGCTTTGAACTTCCGAACCACTAAGCATGTGACAAGTAGTGCCTTCTGACAACGAGTTTCCGACAATGACCACCTACGCGATGTTTCATGCAGTGAAGAGCGACAGTATACTATACATATGCATAAATGATTTCAGATTAAAATAAGCTCGAACACGCCCTCTTTCCCCGTATTGTTTTCTTTAACAGTCCGAAATATCTGGAAGGGGGAAAAAATGTCTGGAACTCCACCCCCCCCCCCCCCCGTTTTTCTTCTCTGGCGCCACTTGTATGGTAGAACGAAGCACTTCTGTGCTTTTTGCGAGGCGTTTCCTCCGTCCCGGAAAATAAACCTCCAGGACAATTACAAACTTCGTTTACTATATTTTACCAGTGTTGGGTAAAGTACATCTAAAAGGTACTTCAAGTAAAGTACTAAGTAAATGAGACGTGATGTACTTTAAGTAAAGTATTAAGTACACTGGGTGCAACTTACTTGAAGTAAAGTACTATAAATACAATGTACTTTCAAAGTAAAGTACAAGTATTTTAACACAATCTTTCATGATGCCGTTTCATTCCCCTATACAGTGATTTTTTTAACTGGTATGCATTGCCCATGGGAGTAAGCAGGGGTGCATGACCAATATTTTTAAAAACAGCGGCGAATATTTGATTAAGACAAGTGGCCACGGAGTAGTTATTTTCTGGGATGGAGCCAAATTCAGAAGTCCCTCTTCGGAATTTGGCGCCCCTTGCACTGGATTGTTGCACCCGAGGGGGTTGAATGTACATAATAGGAGAGAGCATGACGTCAGCCCCGTAGCTTCCGTAAGCAGTCCTCTCATAGAGGAGTGTCCTCTGCTTAATGAAAAAAACAGTGAGTGTGCAAGTGAGCTGGAGATAATTAATCATAATGTGACACCTGAGATTGGGATGTGAAAAAAATAGGGAACTTTCAAATAGAAGGTAAAGACAAAAGAGAATTTGTCTCAAAACATTGTGACGTTCTCCTCTGTTGTTGTTTACTTCGACTTGAAAATTTAATATTTCCGCACCACAGTCTCAGGTGCTACATTATGATTAATTTTGCTCTCCTAATATTTTTAACCTCCTCGCTTGCGCTGACCAACCGAGAAGTAGCGAGAGTTCAAAAATCTACGGGAAAGCTGCCCCCAGGATTAACTGAGCGATGCGTCGACTGCTCACGTTTCTGGTGAGAGTAGAATATCCCTCCCAGGATTTCTTCGGAGTTGACAAAGCATCATTTCGTGATGCAAATTTAACAAAACCAAATTTGGGGAATCTACTTTGAAGTCGACAATTGTACTTTCCTCGGAAAGTACCAGAAAAATAAATACTTTAAGTAAAGTACAAGTACATACTGAGAGAATGTACTTGAAGTAAAGTACAAGTTTCCTAAACCTACTTTAAGTAGTACTTTAAGTACAATGTACTTGAAGTACTTCCCAACACTGTATTTTACTATATGCCAGCGTCACTCGGGCGGCGTTCGATCGGATTACTACCAGCGTGCAAGGGGTAACGAGGTAGTTTGCCAGGTCGCTTCAAGGTTTTTCTGAGCCTCAACCTCCTGCCCGTCCCTGGCCGTTTCGAACTGGATGAGTATCGTAAAACAGTGCGTTCGTGTGATCACTACTGTGTGATGCACGTTAAAGACCCCCTCCCCCCCCCGGGGGGGGGGGGCTGCGCGGTCACAATTACTGATCTATGGTCACACGTCACTCTGCACTGGCAAATATTTCAGCACATCCGGGACACTCGTCGTTTCATTTAATTGCCTGTCCCAACTTCGCGGAGTCTAAATATCACACCCTAACTTTTCTAAATCTGATTTTGTGAAAACCAGTGAGTCGTGAAAACGTTATTTGAAACTGAAACTGTGGAGGAACATGAAAACCGGACTTCGAGCTTTGAAAGCTTGAACCTAAAAGAAATTAGAAATCTTCGAAGTTTTTTCGAATTTAGCATTAAAAGAGAATCGAAACCTTCGAACTTTTCGAACTTTATGTACAAAGAAGTTCGAAATTTTCGACTTTTTCGAACTTTATGTCTATAAAAATTCGAAGCGTTCGATTTTTTGAATTTTATATCCAAAGAATTTCGAAATCTTCGAATTTTTCGAATTTAAGATTCCAGGGAATTCGAAATTTTCGAATATCTCGAATTTCAAGTTAGGAAAGTTCGAAATCATCGAATTTATCGAACCTCAAGTAAAACAATATTCGAAATATTCGAAGCCGAAATTTTAGAAACCGTGAAAGCTTCGAACTTTTCGAATTCGAATCTCCAACTGTGATCGAAAGTTGCAAATTTTTCGAATTCGAACCTCGGTCGTTACGAAAATATCGAAATTTTTCGAATTCGAACCTCAGTTCGCTTCGAAAGTATCGAAACCTTTCGAATTCGAACCTAGGGTAGTTCGCGACATCCCTAGCCAAGAGTGCGTGTCAAGCCCTCTATTTGCGTCTGGTGCACGCCCTGGCTCCTCCGCCCGTTTCTCCCATTGACCAAACTCTCCCTATAGACGGCTCTGCATTCCAGGTGGAAGTCCGTTTGTTCTTTGGCATCTTCAGCTTGGGGAAGAGCATGAGACGAACATGGTTTGGATCTTACCAAAAAGCGGATCTATACGCTTTTTTGTCAGAAATGGCTTCACCAGCAGCGCTGAACGTATACAGAGCCATCTTCATGAAGAAGATACTAGGGGGTTATATTTTAGTCGATGTGAGAGCGATAGCGTTCTTGTCTGTTGATTAGACCTGGTGTCACAGCTTTCTGCTGGGCGTGCGGCATCGACTATTTATTGAGTTTTCGCTCGTTCACGTGTCTACGATCGGGGAGTGTCTTGGTGAAAACTTATCACCAAACGCACAAATGGCTAGTGAGGTCTCGCGGCCTCTGATCTGCTTGTCTCGACTGCTCCTTTATCCGCCTGTCGATGTCAGCAGTGTACGACAACATAACAACTTGAGATTTGCGAAGAAAACGCGGGTTAGTGATCGCTTTTCCAGCGTGAAGTAGCAGGCAATTATTTCACCCTGCATTCGATCTCACTTCGCCCCGGTGGTCGGTTCGTAGCAGACGACCCACATTTTGTGTCGGCTTGTCAGCAGACGACGTACGGTATTTTCTTGTTTTATATTCGTCTGCAAATTATGTTTCGTAGCAGAAAAATCCCGTTCTTCGCTCGCCTTGGCAGGCGAACCGTTCGCGAACAATATCTTAGCTCGCTCCGTGAGAGGCAAATTAGATTTGTTTCTGGCGGTGACCAAAATAGTACCCCAAGAGCCGTACAAGGTGCCACACTGACCAGAAAACGCGTCAGAACAAGAGCAGTATTTGCACACATGTAAAGCACAATCCTTGGCGTAAAACAATTTCGTAACATTTTCGACGACACGAGAGCACACTCTAAAAAAAAATGGCTAGTCGTAAAATAAAACTCTTAGGGGTTCTTTGGCTTGACCATATTTTGCATCCTGAAAAATTATTTTAAGCACCCCCTAAAATGCTTCTTCGTGAAAAACCTATAAGGGGTTCTTGTAAGCTTTCTTTTGGATGCGAAAGAGCTCTTCATCGCCCAGTTGCCTTTCTAGTGTACAAGGGGGCGACAGTGCTTGCGGCGTCAAAAAAACCTTTGAAAAACTGATTATTATCTTTTTTTCAACATGGTTTGTAATGTCGTCAGTTTTGGAATTGAATCGGCAGACATTTGATATATCAATACTTACGTTTCGCTGAGTACGAAAATTTCTGACCGCATGTCCTCGGAAATTAACTGTTCTACCACGGTCGGTCCCTGTGTATCCCCACTGTCTTTTGCGGTACCAGCTGCAAACGAAGTCTCACCATCTACTTTACTTACTCACAGCCTAAAAGACGCGTCTCGGGTCCCAGGCATCTTATCATCGCTTGGCTCCGCAGTCAATGAAGTTTCGCCCTCAGCCGAAAAGAACGCCGAAAGACCTCGATGAAAAGAATCGTGCAGGGCTTCACCCTGCGTGGCTTAAAGGGGCAATGCAACAATTTTTATAATTTGCGCAAATACCACTTAGAACGGATCCCTGACATTAATGACCTATGAAACACGCGTTCGTTTTTGACCCCACGCAATAGAAGTCCCAGAAAAAAATTAAAGAAAAACGAGCAGCGTTCACCCCCTCAACTCGCAGCCAGAACAAGCGGCCACGTGACCTGGAACCGATTATATGCCGCCAATGTTGATCATATTCACGCGCTGGTGTTGGCAAACCACAATACACGCGCTGAGTTTCAGACATTGTTATGGCTCGGCTATTGTCGTCGTTGCAGCGATTGGACACGGGCCACTACCCGAATGCTTCTCGAGCTAGTAATTATCACGAGCCCAAATCGAGTGCCCACGCAATGCTCGGGTCCAATCTTTGAACAGCATTCAAATATCGTCATATGGGTGTACTGCGATCCGCACGTTACGTCATCAAATTTTGCAAAGGAGAGATTGAATGAAAATGATCGCTTTTGTCCTTGAAATTACACCGGAACAAAAGAATTTCTTGGCCAGTGGCGTTGCGTGTGAGTATCCTTGAGTCCCACTAGTGCCAGTAAGCTTGTGTAAAGTGAAAAACATTCCAACTAAATATCGTTGCACAGCTCCTTTAATAAGCTGCCACTGAGAGAGCCCTGCCTCATGCTGAAATTAAGCGTGCACCTCCGGGCGTCACCGCATCAAGACTGAACAAAACACGGCAAAGACAGGAGGCCCCGGACCCAGACCTCGCTATCGCGAGCTCGAATTGACACTACAACAGCTCCCCGGGGGGAGGACGCCTCGAAGCATACGGTTCGTGCGCAAAACACGCGCCTACACGACAGTCCCCGATGCCGCGCCTCCGTTCTGGGAACCGTGCCCGGGCGCTAATCCTGGACACCTCCTCGCCATCATCTCCCCTCTCCCTCCTTCATCTCCTCCCCCGACCCGGTGTTCGTACAATCCCAGAGTCCTAACCTCGGGAATGCAAACGTGTCCACAACGACACGCTCGCTTGACGCCCTCATTCTGAAACACCGTGTCGCCGGACGCCAGGGCCCGCTCACTTTCGTCTGCTAACGGCTGCCCTCTACGTCGATCGTCTGCTAACGGTCGTCTGCATTTGGTCGTCCGTCCTTGGGCGGATTTGGGGAGGGTTTCCGGTGGTGGTCTCTTTCTATTGTCTCGGGGTCACTTTTTCCGGCTTTCCGTGTGCTGCGAGTTAGGTGGTTCGGAAGACCGAGTGCCCAACAGCACGATGGCTGATCTCAGGCGCTGGGATGCCGGCGGCGCAAAGATTTGTGCCTCGGTGCAGCGGGTGCGTGTCAGGAAGAGGGCCATCGTTTTTCGCGCCGCATCGAGAACCGTGGCCACCAACGTTGGGTGCGTACACTCTCATTCTGGTCCTCTGTAGAAGCATACCTATTTAGTGCGGTGTGGAACGCACTGAGCTTAGTCAACCGCAACGCGTGCAAAGCGCATAGCATTCACTGGCGTCATTTCGACCACCGTATTTGTATTTCAGTCATTCCAAGTGTTCTTTCGCCATATCTGTTTTTGTGACAAGAACCTTATTGTTCTTAGGATGGGGGGAGTGAATATTAGGAGCAAAAGCCTCGAAGGAGGCCCATTTATGCAGGAACGTTTACTTTCGTTGCATTATGTTACGTATAGGATACGACCGCGAATCGCCAGGACATCGGTGTTTTGCATGTCGCATGCAAATAAGCTTGGATGGGCTGCCGTGCTTCATTTAAAGCACGCGTGTCCTGGTGACCCGCGGTCGTAACTCGACAGTAGCAGACGTAAGCTCCCGTAGCATGCTAACGATACTGTGCTAAAGGGGCCTTATGAGGAATCCGCGCGCCACTAGAGAGGTTTAGGGAACCGTTTTTGCACGTCCGATAGGGTACCATGGGCCCTCCGGTATACAAACTGCGCATGCGCGAGTCTTCTGTTGTAGCGCATGCGCAGTGCGTATCGGAGGGCTTATCGTATACCGTACGGGAGGTACAAAAACGGTTCCCTAAGGCTCCCTACCCTTAACCGCGGGACCCTGCTCGTGTAGTGGAATAGCTTCCTCATAACGGCTGAGACAGGACAAGGCGAGTCACCCGTCAGAAAGTTCGAGATGATTCGTAGGATCGGTCGGCCGTTTTGTCGCACATGTCTGGGAAACTTGTGTTGTTGTTTTTTTTTTTTTTTTTTGTGTCCGTGTGAGTATTATGCAGACATGTAGACGTTACTGAAAAAGAGTGACTCAATACCGTTACTCCTTACCCCTTCAAAAAGTAACTGTTACTCGTCACTACGATTCAAAAGGAACGTGTTACCTCAGCTTGAAAGTAACGCGTCGTTTTCGCGTTACTCCGAATGCGTCGTTTTGACGAAGCAGTAGCCGCTTCCAGTGCTGTCGTCGTTAAGAATTCCTCGCTTGTTTGCGCCTTAATAGGGATAACTGTGGCTATACTGACGCCTATCTTTTGCACATCTTTTTATGGTCTATGTGGCGTTTTTTCCTCGTGCAAATTACAGTCGCTTACCGGGGGCAGAACTGGTTCGACACTTGTGTTGTCCACGTTCTCCTCCAGCTAAATTCCGTTAATCGTTACTTCACAGAAAAGTAACTAAAATACGCTAGTCGTTCTTCATCTTAAAAGATAACTAGGTCGTTACTTCATGGCGGAAAAAGTTACTAGGTACAAGTAATGCGATACTTACTTGTAGCTAGTTACGTACCTAGTAACGTACAAGCAATGTATATGGTGCGGTTACTTGGTCTTCAACCACATCGAGAGCACGTGGAAGTCGCCTTGTGGCTCATGAAAAAAAGGGGATCGACAAACAAAAATAAGAGAGGCAAGAGTCTGCGCAATTCAGTCTGGCACGCAAGACGGAATGTTTCTTCAAGTGCCAGCATTAAATTCCAGTCATTCCTTATGTAGGCCACCAGACGTTGTCTAGTACCCACATTTGGGCTTTGAAGCGTTCCAACGTGGTCGCGCGGTTTCGGAAGTTGCGTCCTTTGTCACGAGCCCTGTAATTCCTGCCGAATTTCGGACTCAAAAGACGTCGCAGTTTTCAGTTGTGCGAGCGCTACCATCACCGCCGCATCAACATCCTTACGTAGACACGTATGCCTCGTGTCCGGGTCGCGTGACCCTCGTCACATGACTTTTGAGTAAGATGTTTGTTCCGTCGGCCAGCAACGGGACGCGGTTCGCAGACCGGCTCCCTTGTTGAGCTCTTGACAGATAACTCGCTACGCGGGCACCTGTCAGCGACTGGTTGTTGGGCTTGCTCTTCGCGTGCTTTTTAAAGAATTGAACCTGCGCGCATTGTTTTGCAGTGTATGTAATCAACACCGGTAATAATACAACACCCGTGAGGAACTCCGCTCTCATGACAAGATGTCAATGCCCCTATCAAACCGTATTGATCTGTCAACAGCGGTTGATGACATGATAACAAGGTCTTAACGTCAATCCGCGTGTGCTCCGGGAGGTGGTCACGTGGTCTACAGGTGCGCTAAAGAAGCTACTCGCACGTCTACTTTTCTGCAGAGCAACTCACGAGTCAATTCAACTCAAAGGAATGTAGCTATACGCGCTCACTTTATTTGCGATCTTTGTTTTTCACCGAAACTTCCGACTGTCATCGAAAATAACCAAAGGCCGCCGACATGTCAGAACCTTGAGACCACTCTAGGGTAGTGATTTAATTACAGTAAACTAATTACTGTAATTTACTTTCTTTTTGAATAATCGGTCGTTGTAATTGGTTACTTTTCAATAAAAGTAGGTGCAGTTGCAATCTAACTAGTTTTAACGTCAGCATTGAAAAGAAGAAATTGTCATAATTATAACTACCACTAGAGCTTCATTCTCAATGAAGCTCTAGTGGTAGTTATAAGAGCCAATGACTAACGGAAATGCTCTCAGCATCCGCCTCATTCCTCTACTGTCAAATCGGCGTTTCGGGTTTTGAAAGCGCCGACCAGCGACTGTGGATGCCCGGTTTGAGCAACTGTCGAAGCCACCCGCAGGTCGGCACGGAAGATGCCCCAGATAAAGCGATAGTGGCTTTCATTGTCAGCATGGAGACATGGAAAGAAAATTCTATCACTGGGATCTTTGCATGGAATATCTTATCACAACTCACGCCGCCCATTTCCAGAACAATAGGCCCTTTTCAAAACCCCACCGAGTGACATCGGTAGTCGCTATTTCTTGGGCACGAAACGTACACATCGCGACACTGTTAGCGCGAACACGACATCGGCGCATTTTCGCATTTTACTTCTAAATAGTATTTGTGAGCAAGACATTTTATCGCTTACATTATAAAAGTAAATGAGCTCTTTCCGTAGCAATAATAGCTTGGATGACATCCCTTGGTTTTAAAAAGAAAAACTGTTAAAACCGGCGATCGCTTGTTCGCGCTAACAGTGTCGCGCTCTGTACCTATACTGCTGACACCACACCCCCAATGCCGCTCGATGGCGTTTCAAAAAAAAGGTCCAGCTCAGAACGCATGCCCAAAGTGTAAACTCTTTGCAGCAGCTGGGCATGGGTACCACCAGAACCGACAATCGTTTTTTGTTTCCTCTTATTACGTTCACTTCACTTCATCATGATCACAGCAGGGCAGGTTATTGCCATTTTAGAACTCTACTGTGTCCTTCTCTCCAGCATTAGACTTTGTGGAAGCTCGTCAACGCCCGCATCACTGGCTCAGCATCTGGCTAAGCCAAGAGAAGGTCAGCAATGGCTACTGGAATCTGGCACGTGTGCAAAGCGTCTATTGCCAACTCGGATAATGAACGCAGCACCCACCAGATAACCCGCACTTTTGAAAAGGGTTTCTTGGGGATCTGGATTTGTGCTTCCGTTGGAGTGTTTCGTCGCCTACGAACGCTAATAGCTTAATAGGAGTTTCTTCTTCAGATTATTTCTGTGCCTAGGCTTATAGAACCCCTTCAGAAATTACGCCGTCGTACGGTTGATGGGGAAATACTGCAAAGTGGCGTGCGCAGAAGACACCAACAAGCTGGCAAGTTCGTACCTGATATAATACTCACTTCCGAGAGACTTTATACGATTGATAGACTTGCCATATTTATGGTGTCTTTTGCGCACGCCACTTTTGCAGTATTCTCAGATACTCTAAGAGGGCGTAATTTTTGAACGGGTCTGTTCCGTTCATGCTTCGTTATTCGTTCTTTGGCGTCCTTATCGGCTAGCAGTGCAGTCGTGTCGGCTTATCGGTTGACATAAGAAGCGTCTACTTTCTCTCAAAGGTCTTGGGAGAGTTTCTAGATAAAAGGAGCCCTTCGTGCTCCGTACAGGTACACTCTCAGAAAGAGGGCGTGTAGTACTTACACCCCTTGTCTCATATGTAACACCCCGAAAGCTACCGTTCGACGTTTAGTCCACTGACGTGGAACCGACGATACCAACTTTCACGGGCGGCATTGATAGTCGAGCGATACAACTTATTATAATAGCTAATGTCCCCATTAAAGACTACAGGAAAACACTCGAGGCTTTGTTTACGCTGCTGCAAAACCTCAGTCCTTTTTATTTCTGCAGTTTTTGATACGTAAATTCGCTACTTAGTAAGCTATATCACACAGCTATTAAGCCCCTCGTAAAAGTTGGTATCGTCAGCTTGACGTCACTAGCCTGAATGTCGAAATGTAGTTTTGGGGACAAGATGTGTAAGTACCACACCCTTTGCGAATGTATATATATATGACTGCGGGACGGTGCACGTCTTAGAAGGCGAATGGCGGCGTACAGCGTAAGACCGAACCTGAATGACGCCATTTTGTTCCAGCCGAATGTGTTCGCTGCAAACATATGACGACAGAACTATCTTCGGGCAAGCCTCGAGTAGTATGTTCGTGTTAGCTTCACACATACGTGTGCTTGGAGTACGTGGCAGGATCATCGTACGAGAAAGAAACACGCCACAGACGGTGTCTACAGACTGTCTTTTGTAAGATGTATTCGCAAGGTGATGGCTGATATAGAGCGTACAGGTAGACGGCACCATAAGTATAACTAGTGTTATACTGCATGGGCTTACGCTTAGAAAAGCCGTTCCTGAGAAAGGGTCGAAATCCGTGATGTCATAAATGATTGTCGGGACACTCGTATGTATAGGAGGCGAGTCTTTCCCCCCTGCCCAGTACAGCCGTTATCTTATTGGGCTGGCGCCATCTTTGCGTTTGTTCGTTCGTGATTTTGGAGTATAAGCTCGTCCGAAATAACATATGCCCGCGATGCCGTTTTCCGTCTGACGTCGACGGTGTTTCCTAAGTCTGGTTCTTGCTGTAATTAAGGCCGGGACTCTCGGAATTCCACCTGACTATACTGGGCGACGCAAGATGAATCCTGGGTTTTCTTTTTTTTCTTTGTTCTCTCTTTTTGAGTGGGGAGTCAAAGTAATTTGGGGAGTTGGCATTTCAGATCGGAAAAGTGTGCGGTTGGCAGCTCCAGAGAAATTTCAACCAACTCGCCGCACAACTTCATGGAACTATGTCTACCCACGTTCAAACGTATGAACTACGAGTTAACGAATATGTTGGACCTTATAGACCAACACGCGGCCCTGACGTCATGCAGCTGCGGTGGCGCTGTCGACAGCACTGCGCATGCGAAGACGCTTCACTTCACGCGAATTCGGTTTCTGCGCACGCGCAGTGCCCACACCTGGCGTGGGCAAACGTGGGCTTGTTAGTAAACAGCGTGTCTGTCTATATAGACCTTTCCAATGTTTACAAAATCACAGCCCCACGTGCGATCTTCACAGCTCAGCACGTGCGTGTTCCCCGCTTCGGAAAGCGAGCAAAGCACGCGCCGTACGCACGAACACTCAAAATGGCACCGGCCACACACTCTCATTTGGAAAGGTTTATAGTAGCTGGGAGCTTACATCTCTAAGAAATCTAGAGGGGGGGAAAAAAAAAACAGTCAGCGCTGTGGCAGTGGGCATGCCGTTTCACTGTGCTCAAAATCACAAACCAAACTTGTTTTTTTTTTTTTTTTTTGCATTTAAAAGTATTTTGTGCAACTGGCTTCTCCGAGTGCTTTACGGGGAAAGTAGGCAGTTCAGATCCTTAGAGTGTATATTAAACGGGCCAAAGGGACATCACCTATCTTCCGGTCTCTAAGTCGCAACGCTGCTTCAGTCGCATGCCTTCATTGGGAAGGAGATCGAACCGTCGCGCCCCTAGTGGCTAAATTGAGAACCCCACCGGTGGGGACGACAAAAACAACAACATGGACGATTTGTCCGTGTTTTGACGCATCGTTCGGCTCACGTATACCCGAACGTTGCGACAGCGTCCGGCTGGGGCTAGCGGGAAAAAAAAATTACTCACGAGTCGTGCCCGAACTTCGCTCGCTCTCAAGAAGATGAATTAAAGAATCCGGTGCACAAACCTCGTGAACGCGGAACTCTGGGGAACAACAAGGCTGGGCATAGCGCCCCCTATAGTTTTATCTCCTTGCCAATAAACAAAGAGTTGTCTAAACAAGATAAATAAAGAGAGTTGGTTATAAGTTGCACCTTCGTATAAGTCGCACTTATAAGTACGTTTTTACGGTCGGCGCGGCAAAACTGCCTCGATGAGCCTCCATGCGTATACTGTCATCATGATATACATCCGCAAGCGGGAACCAGTTTCAATAGAGAGTCTTAGTATTGCGTGGGGGGGGGGGGGGGGGGGGGGGGGGGCAAGCTCACTGCGTTAGCGTTGTGTGCTCCACGCTGCGCATGTGCGTCATCGCCATGCGCCATTCCAAGGCCGCCGTTTGGGCTCCGCGCACGCGCAGTGGGGAGCACGCTACGATAACGCAAGCACAAATTGCTTGCGTTCGCTCGCATACGCAATGCGAAAACTCGCTAATATTGAAGAGAATGTTAGTGCGCAAACTAGATGGTCAAGATTGAACGTGATGAACTAAAACTCCCGAGACTGGGAGAAATCAGACGACGCTAAAACATCGAGATGCCTGTTCTTCCTCTCCTTCTTCGTTGTCTTTCTCCCTAGTCTAAGGGTTTTATCATCCTGTTCGTTGCTCTTATTCTCGCCAACAAATCGAACGAGAAGCATAACCCCAGTGGCAAATTTGCGTAGTTAAAATACATACCTATACAAAGAAAAAAACAATATTGTATGACAAATTATTGCTTTGCATTTGTGTTGCATACGTGAAACATTCTAGCATCACGTGACATCATGTCACGTGACGTCAATTTCCGCGCTAAATTTAGCGGGCAAACGGAATTGGCGTGAAGGTCACGCGAAGTTACATTATCCGCTAAATTTAGAGAAGAAACAAAGTTGCCGGATATGTCACGTGACGATATTTTCCCCGCTAAATTTAGCGGGGAGACTGAATAGGTGTGTAGGTCGCGCGACGTTAATTTTCCCGCGAAATTTAGCGGGGAAATCGACGTCGCGTGACCTGAATGTCACGTGACCTATGCACCAATTCAACTTCCCCGCTAAATGTAGCGGAGAAACTGAATCGGCGTGTAGGTCTACGATGTCCCATAATGCAAGACTGCGCGCGTTGCATTATGAGGACCTCACGGGCCACAGCTTCACGATATGAGGCTTCACGAAATCGGGAGCAGCTAGCTAGCAAAGAACGTTTTACGTTAAAAACGCGCGAACCACCGTATAAGACGCACAGACGGAAATTTTCAAAAGAAACCGCGACTTATACACGTAAAGACGCGGTGATTGTTTTTCAGTGCCCTTTCGTTTCGTACGAGCAATGACCGGAATCGCTTTCTTTTCATTTTCCTCGTTCGGAACGTCGTTATTGCGTAACGCTTCACCTTGCTGCTCCGTGGCCGCCGCTCCATCTCGCCGTGAACCGATCGCCGCGTCCGAGCACACGAAATTGCCCCTCATCATCGAGCCTAATTAAGTTTCGCAATGGTCAGCCCACGCTTGTACTCCCCGGGCTATCGGCGGTGCCGCCAAGCCAAAGCGAAACACAACACCTCCCGAATGAGATCGGGCACACCCTCATCAATCGAAAACGGAACGGGAAAAAATAAAATAAAATGCGCCGGTTCAAAAAACTGGAGCAAGGATAAAACGACGCACGCGTTATGTGCACGGATACGCAGCCAACTGGGACTCGAGGGACATCGAATTAAGTCAGATTTATTTGCAGCATTCGAGACTTACCGACGCTGTTTCTTCAGCTTTATCTGACACAGTCGAACCTCACGCATTTTAACCTGGGGCCGGTCCAAAGACCGGTTGTAGCCAGGACAGTTTTGGATCCGATTGGCGCGGCTATAGTCGACCTTTTAGCCTGTCCTAGTCAAAGCAGTGGGAGTTTGCGTAACGTAATTAAGAGAAAACTAGACGCGCGCATTACGAAACATTCAAAAAAATAATTGTCTTACTCGCGAACATGTTTTTATAAAATCTAATGGGTTGAGTGTGTTCCACATATGGGGCTCTAAAGATGACAGCGTTGAGCATGTAGTATGCGTCCTATATAGCTGTCAGTAATAAGTGGTACTCTTCATTTCCCCCTCGGAGCGCTTGAACCTTGAAACTGGCAACAACAAAAATGGGCAAATTTTGTAGGCGTGAAACGAACCGCGGAAACATAGCGACTTACATACACCTAGATTACATTATTGTCGAACAAGGACACAACCTACATATCACCTTTTAAAAGCAGTTCGTCTGCAGCTTGTCTACTAGAAATTGTTCACATACTGCTTCCCCCCCCCCTTTTTTTTTTTTTTGTTTTGTTAATAGAGAGGTTGATGCCGCGACCTCTTTTCGAGCACTGACGACTCTATTCTACATACCCCCCCCCCCCCCCCCCCCCCCGGGAAGGTCAGGATTTGTTTTTATTATTAAATTCTTTGAGCAGTGATTTGCTTACGCGTTGACGTGTTTGTCCAAAAGGCCTACGACCCATCGAATGATACAGTCGCGAGTGAAAAATCGCCGGGGAACACCCCTGGAAGGATGCACGTCGACAGGAACGCGAGTGAGAAACATTTCATCGCGCAATTCACACACTCATACGCGCGCGCGCCCGCACAGACACACGTACCACCTCCCATACACGCACTCTCACACACATTCTCTCTCACACAAACACACACACACGCAATCTAACTTAAACACACACATGACCTCTCGCATACACACACACACCTCACAGACAGACACAAGCACGCGCTTGGACAGCTTCTTCAACAAGCATTCCTGGCGTGCACGGGCACACACTTCGGAATGCGACGGACCGATCGATCGCCTGGGTATCCCCGCCAGAAATCCACGGCGCCGACTGTCCCCGCAGCCACCGCCGCAATCCATCTCGAGACTCGAACGGCTGCGGCTGCCGACACGTCCTCCGTCCCTCGGAGACTGGACTTTCCAGGCGGCGTCGGCGGTCGACGTTAACGAAACGCGGGAGCGTCGCGGAGCCTGACACGACGCGGTCTTGTGGCACTCGTCGTCCTCGTGTAAGAGATGGGGAGGGGGCGAGGGAAGGGAGGCGAGGAACGAAGCCGCACGCTGGGGCGACCCGCGTAACGCGCCTTTACGTTACGTGATCGGGCAGAGTGGTCGGGGAAGAACGGCGTCGCGCTTGGCATTGTAACGAAGCCTCCCCTGCAGGTTGAGGGCTTCGCTGGCGCCGTGTAGTGAATTTGTTTGAAACATGGACGCCCCTGGGCTTGTGGCTGTGTCGTACATTTTCGGGGGACTTGAGTCTCGTGTTCGGAATTGGTCGGGTGATGGGGTAGTGCTGCGAAAGGTTTTGTTTATCCGATGCCGATCGGTAGTACACCTTTTTCTGCTCATTTTCTTTTTTCTAAAGTTGTGTGGCGTGAGTGGACTTGCTCGCTTCTTCGTGGTGTTGCTTACCCTGGCAGAAAGTTTAGGTGGAGACTGGCCGTGCCCATTTCGATGCCGATAAGCATCGTTCCCCTGTACGTTCGTGTAATCAGTACAGCCTGATGCCCGTGCTCGATACCCGAGGTTAGCAGTTTTGCTGTACCGCAAAATTTCTTCTGTACAACGTAAACTAATGTCACCATATTTCAAAGGCAGACAGACGAATCTCACGCTGTCTGAACACTTGTTACAGTAAGACAACCTGCTCTGGAACGTTTCCTTGTTTGCTTAGATTCCCTCCACCGCAGTAAGAGAGTTCCTCGTGAGTTATCATCGTTTGCTCGAGTAAACCACCGTGGAAGCTTTGTTGCAAAGACTTGCGGAGCGCCAAACTCTGATGGCACTACTTCGCGAGACTTGCGCACGCCAGTGTTTCACCTATCCTGATTTCAAGGCGGTTGCGAACGCGGTTGTATAAAGATCCAGTGCAATTTCACGCGCACTCGATGACATCAAGTGCGTGCCGCTTCCAGTGTGAATGAGCGGTAAGAGCGTATCGAAGGAACGGTATTTGACCTTAGAACAATCCATTTAAAAAGAATTGGGTATACTAAAAGAATGATCTCGTCGGCACCCAACCCCCCCCCCCTTTTTTTTTTTTTCTCTCTCTCTCTCTCTTCTCTTCGAGAACACAAGGCGAAGGAAGCATCGTTTGTATGAACGTTGTTGCTGCAGCGAAATGAGCACAAAAGACCGAGGGTCTAAGCACTTTTTATGAGTTGTGAATGCGAAAGCATGAATGTTGTTCTTCCGCTCCCTTCGTCTGCGGTGCACTGGCGTGGACGGCCACGTTTCGCTCCTGTCGAGGTTGCGGCAGCCGACGATATAGAATGATCCTCGGCGCCGAGAGGAGCAAAAGCGGCCGCAGCCACGGCAGCGCGTGACACGGAGCCAATGGGAATTTATCTCTCAATTCGCTGCTACAGACTACACAGGCTTCACACCACTGAACGGGGGAATTTCGGCGCCTTTTGGCGCGGCTTCACAAGCTGAGAGCTGAGCGTTGCTCCGCCCAACTGGAAGGTCACGTGACAAACTCCGAGCACGGGATTGGCTCTGGCGACTCGTAGCGTCCGTTGCGGTGCATCGGAAGCTGAAACGAAACGTTTCCAAAACTTTTTGTCCCGATTCCCCGAGGGCTACGACGTATACGGAGGGTGTCGGCTCCGTCGCCTCAACATATAAACGCTCGGATACCCACATTGAAGGGACGTCTCGCTTTCACCTTCCCAGCTTCCTCGCTTCCCCTTCCCCTTCTGCGTCTCTTTTGCTTGGCACACTCTTTCCAACTGTCTCCCTGTTTCCAGGTTATAACATATCGTATCGTATACCATGATCGATAGTGACAAATAGCGCGCGGTACGGACGCACTTCCCTGCGGGGGGTGAAGGAAAAGGGGGACCAGGCATAGGACATCTGGGATCACGCACCTTCGCCCTACCTTCTCTTCTTAGCCTCCCAAAGTTTTCCACGGAGCGTTCTTGTTTTCGCATTTACAACGTACACTTCGTGTCGTTCCATATTTTCCTTTCTCTTCCGAGAGTGTTTTGTACGTTTTCGACTGGCCTTCCGCCATGCTTTCCCTCTTTATTCCTCTTGTTTTTTGGTTTTTTTTTTGTTTTGTTTTTGCTGTTTTGTTTTTCTGTTCCGGTTAGCTCGCATCGTGTCTGTTGCCTTCCCCTCCCCCCACATTCTCCCCCTCTTTTATTAGACCCTCTTCCCCGCGACGACGTCGCGTGCTGTTGTTCCAGTTCAGCCACGCGCAAGCAAGTTACAATCCTCTAAAAACCTCCCCTCTCTCTTTCATCCTCTCCCTCACCGAAATAAATGCACATTCCGCTTCGTCGCTTCGCTGTAACTCTCGTACCGAACCGACCCGAACGCAACAGCTTTCGCTCGCGCGAGCGCACTCTCTATTGTGACGTCATAACGCGCCGCGCTCTGTGGAAGGGAGCAGAGGAGAGAGTGAGAAGAGAGGGAAGGGTGAAAGACAAGTGGGAGGGAGAGAGGATCGAGGAGAGGTAAAAGAAGAAATAGCTCGCGGCAGACGCCCGCGGCACTATCTGGCTATGCTCGGGAACGCTGCCAGACCGCGAGGAACTGAACGACCGACCGAACGGCACATTGGCGACGACGTTCGCTGGTGCACACGTGCCGCCTGAGTGAGCTCCAAGCGATCACCCAGTCGTGCGCCGGCCTTTGAGGACGAGTGACTACCACGAGCCGTGCCCCGTGTCATCGAGCCGTGCTCTTATGCCCGAGTGTTTCCATCTGCGCATTTCCATCCCTGCGTGGGTGGGATGCCCGTGAGCGGAGTCTGTGATCCTACTCGGATGTACTGGTCTGCGTAACGGCAAAGTGACAGACTACGCCCTCCCGGTCTTGCAGCAGGGTTTGACGGACCGCTGGACACGGCGGTTTTACTAGAGGGTTTGACTTACCATCAGCCGGACCGTTTACGTGGGTCAGTCTTGGGCGACTCAAATTCGTCATCGCAGTTTGTGCTTCGAAACCGGGCCACAAGGACTAACCGGTTCCCACAGCCGGCGTTTTTTGACGGAGACCTGCATATAACGGACGGCACATAACGGATGAAGGACCGTTAGCCGAGGTTATCATCGTCTCCTGCGTGCCCGCGAAAGCGGCGCCGACGACTGCTCTTGAAGTCCGTCCGCTAGATTCCTCAAAACGCCAAGAAGAAAAACGGCTACAAGGACGCATGCTCCAGGAATTCCCGTAACTGTATTTCGCAGCTGGTCGCCGGGGTTCGTGTACGCAGGTGTTTTGTTTTATTGGTTCTATTGGGCCCGAGCTCATTGCTTTCATCGCCGCGGCATGAAGCAAACGCCGCTGTTCTGTTTACAGAGGGACCGCGTAGAGCAATCCGTTCTCCGGTAATTGAGTTGGCGAGAGACTGCGAGCCCAAAGCGAGAAAAAGAAAGACAAGACGATAACAACAGCAAAAAGGGCTGCAACGCCCACAGTTGCACAACGAAGATTGGCAGTCGGTGCGAGACTGCAGCGAAACGGGTAGTATCGGAAGACTTCCAACCCGTGAAAACCTCGTTTAGTTCCTTGTCGTGCACCGTACCAACCATCGACTTGACTCTATCTTCGAAGACTGTACCAGGAGAGATCTAATCATCCACACTAGAAGACTCGTACCGTCTCAGCTCACCGTGTTTGAAGTGCATGATCCAGTGACCAGGTGGGCTTTCTTTGTCCTCCTTACACGCGACCATAGCGGAAGACGTGTCACGATGCTGAGACTCGGTTAAGACTGTACCAGGAGCTATCGAATCTATTGGACTAGAATATTCGTGCTCGCCTCGGCTTAGCGGTGTGTGAAGTGTGTGATCCAGCGACCAGGTGGAGTTTGTTTGTCGTCCTCACATGCGACCATAGCGGAAGACGTGTCTCGCTGCTGATACTCTGGAGTGCCGGAGGATGACGTCTTCCGAACAGATAGGGGCGCAGCAGGCGCCTCAGCAACAGCAGGCCTGTCAGCAGCAGCAGCCAACGCAACAGTACTCTTCTCCGCCTTCTTCTGGACCGACCAGAGCTCTACGTAACAGGATGACGGTCACCCGTTCCATCTCGCTCCTGAATTACACGAGCAGTGGACAACGGATTGACTACCGGCGGAACAGGCCCATCTCCCAGATGGCGTAAGTTGATCGTTGCTTGGGAAATTCACGCGGTGTTACGCCGTTTTGCGTAAGCCGCAGACACACTGCTCATACATCATTCAAAAGACACGGTCTGCGGACATGACGACTGAATTGTCTGCGGACACATCTTGAGCTTGTTGGAAGCATGTTTTCCTCATGCATCCTTCGAACATGTTTTTAGACAGTTTTTGTATGACCAAAGTGACCTTCATTCAAGGAAAGAACGCGACTCAGACAGTGACTGCAGAATGTCTTTCCTAAGATGTATCAGCAGTGGAACCGAAGTTTAAGAGAAACAACAACAAATATAAAAGCGGAGGGAAATGTGCAGACAAAGTCTCGAGCCCAGCTACAGAGTTTAATTCGTTCAAGCCTCGGGCTCTGTTTCCAATGTCGTCATTGCCGCTGACGGAAATGTACTTCTTTCTTTCGCACTTCTTGTTTTGGGAAGCCATCCCGGGACTTTTGAGCAGTTTCGCTTGGTCATACTTTTTCTGGACCACCATTGGTCCACCCTTGATCACGAAGAAAAAGTTTCTCATAAATTGTATATGAGGGGTCTGTGAGAGCTTTGCTCGTTGTCTGTTTTTAGTAAAAAATAACAGCACTACTTGAACGAGGACAAACAGGAGATACACAGGACAAGCGCCGCTCTGTATCCTCTACCTTTCTTCTTCTTCTTTGTCTTTTTTTTTTTTCTCGTCATCCCGGTCGCGTTGTTTTTTACTATAAACTTCTACCAACTCGCCCAAATGTCCATTCTAATATGTCTGTTTTCGTAGTTCTTTTGAGGCGTGGCCCCCCAATTATGATGGGAAAACACCTTTCGAGGCTCGGTCTAGGGCCCTACACTGAACGTCTAGGGCCCTACACTGAACACAGATGCGTTCAATTTAGTGTGCTCCTTAATATCAAAAAATGTTTCCCCTTTGGGACATCCTATGTTGATTTTGGTTCAACTAATACACCATATCAACGAAGGTTGAGTGTACTAAACTCTGCGTCAACTATCTTGTGCTGCATTGTCGAGGCTAGCGTAGCTTCCACTGTGCATGCAGTCCCGCACTGCTGCGAGAGCATTTGTTTTTGTCTTTTGCCTCATTTGAATGAGCTCGCGCAACTACCTTTGTCAGAGTTGGAGCACTGTGGAAGCTAAGCTAGCTTTGACTACGGTAGCACAAAATAGTTGACGCCGAGTATAGTGTTCTAGTCTCTAAAATAAGGATTTTATGAAATATGAATTATTCGCTAATCTTCGTGGAATAATTGTTAAGCCGCGTAACGAGCTGTACCGGGGTGCAAACAATTACTACAACCGTCGAAAAGGTCCGAGTGATAGTTTCAGCCGATTTATTATCCGGGCTCCAACGATTCTTGTGACTTTCTCTGATTCAATTTCATACGAATCAGTGAAAGATCCCGTCTTTGTCGAAAACATTTCTTGTGGGTTCACGTGCTGATCGCTATCCGTGTTCTTAAGGGAAGCATACCTGAAACAAAATGTCCTTGCTTGTACCCTCGATGTTACTCTGGTTAGAAAAGAACTGTGGAAGTGGAAGAGCCGCAGGCGAGCTGTGACAAACACAACAAACTTGGACAAGGATGAACGACGCACGGATGCGTTGTTCATCCTTGTCCAATCTGGTTCCGTCTCAGGTTAAATATGGACAGTGTAGCATATTCGTCGTGTGGAACCGTCCATTTTGAAGTTTTGTTTTGGTCTCTCGTAATTTTTTGCTGTTATCAGCTGGAAGATTTTACAATTTATTGAACAACTGTTCATAATTTTTTTTTTCTATTATAGCTGCAGACGGGTTTTGCTCCTATTTTGTATAATAACTGCTGGCTCGTTCAAGAAACGGACAACAACCCGAGGGAACATTTCCATGCACCAGAAAGCTCGACGGTGTCACTTCTTGCACGCCTGGAAATTTCCGCCCGGCTTCGAAGCTCGCATTGCCCAATGGGTGCGGCTGTATAAACACGTAGAAAGTCTGCTCCTTCGACGAACAACTCAGAGACAACCAGAAAGGAAGGGAATGACTTTATTTTCGTATTTTCGTTCTCGTAACAAGCATTGATTATAGTAGGTGTTAAGAGTTCAGTGCGAGGGACGGGAAGGCCGGGGAGGAGGAAGCAGATGGATCGCTGGAGAGAAGAGGGGGAAACATTCCCCACTCTCCACCATTCCTCCTGCTTCTCCCTCCCCAGCCTTCCTTTTCTTCTCCCTGAACTCTTACTGCTGTCATTAGTTCGAAGGGAGGGCATTACCGTTGGCACTCATAAAATATAACGCATCACCCCTTTTTCGTGGCATTAATAAAATCGCCGACTCTCTCTCTCGAAGGGCAAAAATTTGTTGCGTTGCCATATAAAGATAACCGTATTCAGGCGCGCTCAAAAATTAAAATATAAAGTTAAAAAGAAAAAAAGATACCCCGCAAATTTATTTAAGCGGTTTGTTACAAAAACTAACTGAAAAGAAAAAAAAAAAAACATGGTTTCGTGCTCTGTCGTAGTGAAAGTGTGGTCCGCTTTTATTCTGTTTTCGCCAGCGTAGAATGCGATGGTGACATTCCTCCGTTCTAAAAGAAACAAGCTTCGCAAAAGCCTTTGCCCTCAAAACTAGGTTCGTCCCTGCGCGCTATTTTGTTTCGTTTGTTTTTCTTAATGTGGAGACCCGCTGAAAACACTCGTAAAACTCGAGACAACCTTCGTTATGACAGTCTCTTCGAGCATCCATACCGCGTAGCACCCCCATTATATTATACAGTGTTTTCTCTTTTCTTTCATTCTTTTTCTCTTCTTTTTACGAGGGTCGAGTAAGAGCGGCGCTGCATGCGCAACAGCTGCACTTTGCAATGGGTTTTGACCAGCTCCGTGCCTAGCGGCGCGACCAAGATTGGGTGATGTTTGGTTTTTACGGATTGCATCCAACTGCCTTTTTCTGGCTTGGTGTTTTGTTTTTGTTTTTTTGCTACCCTCCGAATCTCGAAACCTGCGTCAGGTCGTAACCGAACCCTCTTCCGGCATTTTGTTTGGAATTCCACGGCCGTAGTCGCCGAGGTGAGAGTAGTTTCTTAGGTTACGGTCGTGCACTGTCAATGCATGATACGAGAGACAGCCTGCAGGCACTCCTTGCATGACGGTCCTCTAACATTTCTCATAAAAAGACTGTCCGCAAACATGGTCGGGGCACAGATTAATGTGAATCAAATGTGGCTTGAAGCGTGACCGCAGATAATTCTGTCATCGTGTCTGGAGCGAACTTATCGTGTTCTTTGCACGATGTATGGGGCAGTGTTACTGCGACTTGAGTATCGTCAGAACCCGGCCACTCTATAGCATTTATTGTTTATTGCAGTAATTGACGAACGCAGAAATGGTGCTCGCGAGTTGGAAGTGTTTTTACATTGCAGTGGCAACATCCATAGACTAATTGTTTCGTATAAGTAAGTTAACCCCGCGATAAAAAATAAAAGAAATAGTTGAAGTAATTACGTCTAATGGTAAGTTGCTTTGAACATAGCAACATCCTGGCGAAGTTTCGACAATTTCGTTTCTGGTATTGTTTGACTGGAAGGTGCTTGTTTGTATCGTCAGACTTAGCCTGCGTGGTCCTGAATGTGTGTAGATTAAAAACAAAAAGAATTATGTGTTGCGCAAGCATTGCAGCCGAGACTCCCCCCACCAAAGAACAAACTTTAGTCGTGTTGATAAGATGCTAAGGTGAGGATGCCACGATGTTCGCTGAGGCGGGGGGAACAAATGGCGTCTGCTACCGCAAACTAGATCCATTCCCTCGTCAAACATTTCCGAAAATCGCTTATAACTTCTGAATCGGATGATGCTAAGTTCTGAAACATCTAACTTTTTTTTATTATTATTATTTCAACCGCTACCTTTATACTTTCGGGTAGAAAGCGAACGCCTGGCGATGCGTAGTTCTTTTTTTTTTTTCTGTGAAAAGAAATCGCTTTTCTTTTTCTTTTTTTACACACCGGGTTCATCGAAACATTGTAGAGCCGCGTTCGCCTCACGAACGTTCTTCCCAACTACAGGAAATTAGCGAAACACATCATTGGACCCTCGTGTAAATAGCGTATACTTTAAGGACACACCCCACTGCTCGTGCACCCTACAAAAGACACGGTGTTTTGTTGCAGACAAAAATGACAGAATTGTCCGCGTACACACCTCAAGACACCTCAAGCACCTTTATAAGCGTGTTAGCTTCGTACATACGTAAGCGGGACAATTTCATTTGACGGTGAATTCCAATCTTGAACTGCCCGAGGAGACAAACGTATACTTATTAAAAAAGATTGTGTTGAAATCTGTATTGCTGATATTCATCTGGTATGGTGGTTGACCCTTGCCAATTCGGTCGATGAAACAGTGATATGCTGTTCAATGCGTATAATAAACTTGCCGTGAATAAGGACATAGGGATCTTTTTTTTTTTTTTAATCTGTTCGTTCTTGCCGTAGTTTCCACCGTCCTCATACTGGCGTCTGTGAGCAAGCGAGTCCCAGAGGTCCGGTTTCTAAATGCGTTGTAGATGAACCCAAGATCCTGCTTTCGGACGCCTTCGAGTGTGCTCCACCCATCTGCCGTGTGGAAACACTTGCCGAGTGAGCGTACCCCAACATTGATCGAATCAGTGTTTTATGGGCTATCGATTTTTGTCTCCGTATCTGCAAATTTAAGGGTATACGCCCAAGAGTAAAGAGGTTCACAGTCTGGCCTTGTTCACAATTCGATCAACATGTTGATTCCAAGTCAATTATCCATCGAGCGTAATGCCGGGGTATTTATAGCGGTCTACAGTTTTTTTTTTTTTTTTTTTTTTTTTCCTTCCACGTTGTAATCGAAATGCAGGGGATAATTTTTTCGATTTATAATCTTTGCCACTCTTTTTTTTTTTTTTGTCATAATTTATTCGCATTTGCCACCGGTTGGACTCTTCTTGAATCTGCAGTAGTGCGCATTACTGAGATTTGTTTGATGCTGGGGCTAGAGTATTTCCTAATAAATGACACAGTCATCAGCAAACAAAATTTGATCGATACTAGTGCGTCTTTTGAGACATACAAGTACCGATCAGTTAATAAAGACTATATACAAGTATCGAGCAAATTATAAAGACAAAAAAAAAAGATTTTAGAGGAGATCTCCGTGCTCCCTCGCACGCACGGATCCCGCTGTTTCCGGAGAATTTGTCCGAAGGACAAAAGAAGAAAGAAAAAAAAAAAGATGAAGACGTAGTAGTTTTACAACTACTCTTCCATTTTCCTGTGCGGCTCTCGCCCCTTGAGTTTTGCGTCGAGGCGGACGTGGCATTCGCGTCACTGTCTGCACTGTCGTCTGCGTTGCTCTGCTCCGGAATGCCAAGTCGGCAGCAGATGTTGCCCTTGCCTCGCGGACTACGTGCCGCTCCGTCACTACGTCGCGCACTTTCATCCAACCTCAGGACCGACTGGTCTGGGCGAACCTTCGATTTTTTTTTTGTCTGTGTGTGTAAAATGGGATAAAGTTTGACTTCTTAAATAACCTGCCCCAAACTTACACAAAATAGGTTGCTATTTCAAAAAAAAAAAAAAACAAGGACTGAAATCCTGGAAAATTTATTTTTGATATTGATGTGAATTGCGTTAGGTGCATTTGGTCGCCCGTTTAGAATGGAATTGTTAGATTTCTGCTCCTGTCATTGAACGATCCCCCCCATTATGACTACTGTAGGGAACTAGCGAGCTCAACTTGCGAAAAGAATAATACGACTGTTTGTCCTTTGTCTTGATAAGTGTTTTATTGTTTATTTTTTGTTTACGTCAGAACTATGATTGGTTATTGTTTGTGAGTTATGTTTTTCAATACAGTTTTTTTAGTGACGTTTTTGTTGAAACACATTACACAAGGGACCGAATTTATCTGTCGCAGTTCTGGTTCATCCGGATAGCACGTGACGATGAGCTTGAAATGAGAGCAGTCTGGATTCATTGTGTTGCAATATGGATCTTTCAATAAGACCCCCAAAAAAAAACTGCACCACGAAAGTTTCGAACGCGCTTAAAGCAGGTTGGTGCCGAGTCTATGTTAAACGAAACTGATCGGATTTGGTGCGCTTGCTTGCTTGCACGCATGCGTGAGCGTGTGCGTGAGCGTGTGCGTGCGTGCGCTCCTCGGTGCAGGTTGCGTCTTTACGTTGGACATGCGCAATTAAGGAAATTAAGGTGTGATACGAAATCGGAGCCAGCATTGAATTCGTATCGCTTTAAAATATAAATATACTGGAACCGGTGATCCTGACCTCTGCTCCTTTACAGATAAGCGGTGTGTGTGTGTGTGTGTGTGTGTGTGTGTGTGTGTGTGTGTGTGTGTGTGTGTGTGTGTGTGTGTGTGTGTGTGTGTGTGTGTGTGTGTGTGTGTGTGTGTGTGTGTGTGTGTGGCGGGGGAGGGGGGGAGAGGTATGTGAAGCAATTGTAAAACTCCTGTCCTTGTTTGGTCAGAGTTGGAGACTCGATAAATTAGATAAGAGAGAAAAAAAAGGGGGTGGGAGAGTACATAGCAGCGTTTATTACTAAGCGGAGAAGGCGTTCGAAATCAAAAGCGTAGGGCCCATCTGTTTCAGGGACAGCGTGAGGCTACTAAACTTTGACACAGCGGGTCGCGATTTTCTGTCAGCTGCCGCTCACAAAACGAGGAATGCGTACAGGGGTGCTCCCTTTAACTTACAAGAAAAAAAGTAATTTCATATGAGCTCTATTTGTGTTCCGACAAAAAGTACGGGATCTCTCATGATATGAAACGAGCGTAGTCAAACTCTAAAAAGCTCGCAGTATTCGTACTTACCCCACTTTTAATTGCGACGACAGAGAGGTCGTTCAGTTCATCTTAAAGTCGCTGAATCTTGGGAATGTAACAACATTTGCCTTTCCTGCTTGTTAGCCGAACACAAACAATCCCGGCGACAAAAACCTCGCAAGGTGACTGGCCGACCGGCCTCAGTTGCCATGGCAATCGCCATTTCGGTCTACTCATTTCGGTCTTCGAAGCTTCGAAAAGGTCGTTCTGAAGTAGTCACGCCAAGATCGCCAGGGCCCATAACCGTACTGAAAGCGTTCTTCTCCAATGTAAGCGTCTTTGGCACAGTGCGTGCAATCAACTTTAAAATTCGTGCTTATCTCTACGTATCTTTGGATTGTCGTTCTTAAACATATGAAAACGGGGAAAAAACTTTTTCTTTCTATGTCGGCGAGTTTTTTCGCGGCATGTGGTGGCAGTGCATATGTGCGCTTGTTTGGCCGGTGTGTGGATGACGGCATCTCGGTGTTAAAGGAAAGCAACATATGTCACCAAGAATCGGGATCGGTTCGCCAATGTTGAAGAGTGCAAGGAGAAATTGCTCATTCCATTTACTAAAATGGCAACCATGGCACCTAGGTTGGACATTCACATGTACGTTCAAACGGTCACGAAAGGGACGTATTTGCGTCTGATTGGTGGAAGCAATCGCCTCCATCAATCAGACGCCGATACGTCACTTCCGTGACTTTTTAAAACGTACATGTAAATGTCCAACCCATGTGAACATACATACTACAAGGAGTTTGATGCCACTTTCCCAGAATCCAGTAACTTTAGCCGTAATAAGATTTTTTTTTTTTAATGCGCGCCATCTTGTATCTACACTCAAAGAAATGCCTGCGCGTCTACTTACCCGCAAAACACTCAAAGAGCCAATCATTGCGATCTAGGAAATCAGCTCAGCGAATGATGGGGCGGAACATCCGTTTAGACCTAAAAATGAAGTCTGCGCTGTGGCATTACGCAATGCAAAACGTCATGCTTGCATTGCGTAATGCCACAGCGCAGACTTCATTTTGAGGTCTAAACAGATGTTCCGCCTCATCATTCGCTGAGCTGATTTCGTAGATCGGAATTATTGGCTCTTTGAGTGTTTTGTGGGTAAGTACACGCGCAGGCATTTCTTAGAGTGTATTTAGTCAATTATCCGAGTTTGACATTGTTTGGATACGTACTGTAATCAGGTGTTGCAGACGAGGGTTGCGTGCTCGGCGAAGACTCGCGTACAATTGCACGTTCTTCGTGTCCAAGAAAGGGCGACTGCCAATGTTGCCCGATGGGGTTTTGAAAAAGTGTCTATTCTGTCGGCGTCTGTAAAATGAAGTCTGCATGCGTATACGCTGACTTCATTTTACAGACGCGGACATGCTTCGAAGCACCTTGCTTCACGTGCACGTGTACCCTTCGAACATGCCTGCAGGCAGTTTTTTTTTTTTTTTTATGTTCAATGCGCATTTGTACGACGTGTAAGCAGCATACCCCGCGGCTTAAGAAGAAATCACGGTGGACGCGCGCGACCTCGAAGAATATCGATAAGACAAGCGATGTTTCCGTCGAGTGGGAGCGACAGTTGTCGGCGGCGTCTGTCATATTTCGACGAGATCGCTCCCACGCACCCAACTTGCACTCCTGTTCTGACGGCGTTCTTTTCTTTCTTTACCTGGTTCCCTCCCCCCCCCCCCCCTTTTTTTTTTTTTTTGGCACCAATGAACGGGCGAAGCTTTGTATATTTTCCCTTCTCTAGCGTAGTGGATTCTCTTCTGAGTTTATGACAATCATTGACTACTTTAAACAAAAAACAAAAGCTCATTTTCATATAGTGACAAAACAGGCATATTAGCAATATATAAGCTAAGCGTCACCGGAATGCTGGCGAACCCTGAACAGACTCTATATTCCTTTCA
The DNA here is from genome assembly GCA_013358835.2 of Ixodes persulcatus. NCBI lineage: Eukaryota > Metazoa > Arthropoda > Arachnida > Ixodida > Ixodidae > Ixodes > Ixodes persulcatus. Next base: position 456,501 of record JABSTQ010009632.1, on the reverse strand, counting down.
ATCGTTATTTTGCTTATAATCGTCGCTCGTTTTTACACACCGGCTCTGGAACACATGTTTGGGTCTGAAATAGAGCGAATATAGCAAGTACACGTTTACAATGTTAATAAAGGTACACACTATTCGGTACGATCCAAATAACAAAAGTGATCCATATGTTATTTTCCGGCGAAGAGACCAAATGCACGCGTGTTTTTCGATAGCAATGCACAGGAGCACCACACAAGTACACTGGTTGCTGTCTGCTTCAATTTGCGTCACGGAAGTCGCATAGACACTAGCGCCAGTTGAACCTCTAGCGTACATTATAATAACTCTATGCTTCGAACTTGTCAGCAGACAATTTTTATATGACCAGTGTTACCGTCATATCAGGAAGGTCTCAGGACACCGTCTGCAATTGTCTCTTGTTTAATGTATTGGCAGTGTGACCGTACCCATATTGCCGTGGCTAGTCACCGACGTCGCTTAGTACGTCAGGGCGATGCGGTTTCCGCCCAGTACTGCATGTTTCGTGAACTGTTTGCGAATATCTCTCTTCAAATGTAAGCCCACTTCTAGCTTTCGCTCGCTGTCTCGCCTCGTATACCATTCGGACTCGCTAAATTCAGAGCGAGGAGCGTTTTGCGCCGTGGCACTGACCAATGCGGAGAGCAAGTCGTCTGCTTCTTGCACAAAGGATGCGATGACGTCAGAACGCCGAGCTCTTATTGGCTGATCGAAAACAAAAATAGTGGGTAGACCTCGAGGCTTCTAGGGTTGAGGTCTATCCCACTATATCCTTTCGATCAAAGCCAATCAGAGCTCGGCATCGTCTTGACGTCACCGCAACCCCTGCACAAGAAGCAGACGCGACTTGCTCTCCGTATGCGGAGAGCAAGTCGTCTGCTTCTTGCACAGGGGATGCGATGACGTCAGAACGACGCCGAGCTCTGATTGGCTCTGATCGAGAGGATGGTGGGTAAACCTCAATGTAAGATGCCTCGACGTCTCCCTCTATTTTCGTTTTCGAGCAGGCCAATCAGAGCTCGGCGTTCTGACGTCACCACGACCCGTGCGAAAGAAGCAGACGAACTTGCGCTCCGCATAAGCGTCGCTCTCGGTATGAGACGCTGCAAGGCGCGCCGGTGGCGATGCTGACGCAAGCATGGATCCACTAGGCCTGTTTCTCTCGGCAAGGAGGCGCTGTAGCGTCCACGAAACATGACACCAAAAGAGGTGCCTTGGCTAGCGTCCGCGAGACGCGACCATTTAATGCCAACGCGAAACGGCGCCCATCCCGTTGTGAACGATCCACGGGCGTGAACTAGCGTTAGTCAGCGTTCCTTGGCGTCTGTCCGTGGCTCTAGCAGAGCCTTTGAAAGAACGCAGCGCGACGTATACAGCGGCAACGCGACCTAAAAATATCCGATGTTGCTCGCCAGGGGCGCTGCTCAAAACTTGAGGTCTACAGCCCTCTATTGATGACGTTTGGGACGGAGAGGCGCGCGCCTTGTTTCCTAGGCGGTATTGATCCGACGCGCTCGGAACTTTGACGTTGTTTTTGTCGTCAGAGGACGGTGCAATCGAACGCGGCGTGTACAATTTAATCTCGGCGTCGTTGTGCGACTTCGACGCGTCCCTCGTGACCCTGTGTTCCCGTGGGGGAAACCCCGGAAAACGAGGCAAAGCTCTAAGGTGTTATGTGGGGTTCCGAAACCACCGCATTACAGGGCCGTTTCATCGGCACTTTACGTAGAGAACTCTCTGGGCGCCATAGGGATAGTATAGTAGTCCGGGTTCTGTCGAAATCTTGCGTTATTTCTGGCGGCTTCCGCTTTCCGTTACCACGTTCCTTCGAGCAGGCTGCGTCACACAACGTCTCGCGTCGATTTCACTTCACGCGGCGCATACTTTTTTTTTTCCCCTCTTTCATTCCGAGTGGTCTACGTTCGCAAATGGGGGTTACATTTGTGTTTCCGATGTTTCCGGATCCTGGATATGGTGTGAGGGAGCTTGGATGTTATCGTTTGCTGTTTTTTTCTGTCCCGGACTGTTTTAACATTTCTATAAAACAAAAAAGCGTTTGTTTGTTTGTTTTGTTCAGCCCCCGCAGCGATGGGGTCGACTGGTGTCAAACGCCCGCTCGTTTGGAAGCAGCGCGTTTGTGCGTAACTTAGACAAGGGGAGAGTCCGTCCATCTGGAAACGGCGCCCGTCTTCTTCTTTACGCGGGAGCCATTTTTGCCACCGCGGAGCACGGCCTCTAAAACTGGGGCTCACAAGGTGCGTCACGTAATCGTCGTAATACCGGAGGTCCTGTTTTTGAACTAAGCCGAAATAAAACTCTCTTGGAACCAAAATCCGCGCGTATCGGCCCATCTAAATGCTAATGGCGGCTGGTCCCGCCAGTGGAAAGCCTTCACCCATGAGTCACCCCCGGGTAGTGCTTCGCTAAAGACGCGAGTCCTTTGCTCGCCGTATCCTTCGTTTTAAACAATATCCCTCCCGTTCGAGTCAACAAGCGTTTGCGTACACAGATGGGGAAAAAGAAACTTGGCACCGGTCGACCCCATCGCTGCGGAGACTGATCGGCCGGCCCAGACTGCTTTGGCATGGAAGTGGCGCAAGATGGTGCCGGGAATGCTAATAAGCCCCCCCCCCCCTTTTTTCCCCTTTGGGCCACATACACACGCACTCTCCTTATCGACGTATACGTGGTTTAGGTGTATACTACATGCTTCGCACCTGACGTCATTGCATCATGCCGGTGGCCAATGGCATCTTGTGGAGAAAAACAAATTCGACGATGCGAAATGTATTACACTTTACTATCCCCGTTTTATGGACACGTCAAAGCCCATGAGAACAGATTCCTGTAAACCAAGGTCACACCTAATACGTCACACAAAAGACAGTCTGTAGACTGAAGCGTGCTTCTCCCCTTGTGCGACTCCTATTGGTCATAAGAGAGAAAGTTTGCAGACATGTTCCTGGGAAAGAAACCTGCTTCGAGCGTGCTTAAAGGCTTGTCCTCAGAGGATTCTGTCATACTGTTTGCAGCAAAACCCGCGTATCTTTAAAGAATGGGTGAAGCAGCAGCGGCCCCGAACGGGCTTGCGCCGAGCCGAGCGGCGCTGTAGCGTCCACGGGACGCTACCACCAAAGAGACGTTTTTGCTAGCGTCCGCGAGACGCGATCATTGAATGCTGCCACGAAGCGGCGTCCTAACCCATGCCTAGCCTTACCATGATGCACGCCCCACTTGCGTAAGCTAGCGTCTGTCAACGTTCATTAGCGCGTGTCCACAAACACTATCTGAACGCTAAAAAGAAGAAAAAAAAAACGGAATGCGATTTTTAACGGAAACGCGACCTAAAAATCTTCGATATTAGTCGTCAGGGGCACTGCTCAAAATGCCAGAGCTCACGCAAATGAGCAATCAACCGCGCAGATATGATGAATGTAAATCCTAGGTGGAAATACAATCTACACCAACCTTTTTTGTCAACCAGGTAATTGATCTCAAGAACGTGTTTCAAAGGCACGCTTCGACGAGTAAAAAATATGCCAAAACGCGCTCCTGCATTTCTTTTTTGTTTCTTTTTTTCTTTTTATTTTCTTTTTCTGCTTTTGTGCCTAAAAGTATCGAATGACAGTCGGGCGGATGACTTCTTATCCCTGATTGCATCGCGTACCTCGGAGATGATTAATTAATCTCAGACAGGATGGCGATCTGGGTTACCTCCACCGTCATCGCCATAGTACATCGTTTTTTTTTTTTTTTTTTAGTTTCCAAAGGTTCTCACAAATAGACGTCGGTTTCGAGAACAAAGAAATCGATTTCCTTAATTTCCGATGTTACTTAGGGCAAACGAAAGCTTTTAAACCGTGACGTTCCAGTAGCGCCGCATCCCACTTCTTGAAGGGTGCGCGTTCGAGGAATGCGGATCACAGTCGTTTCGCGGCCCCTTCGATCTGAAGGACTCCGTTACTTCTCACGTGATTGCCCCCCCCCCCCTCCAAGTTACGCGTAAAAATGTGCCCTTCGTGGGCTCATTTTAAATGTAAGAAAGCCTCTAAAGAATGTCGCAACCGCCACTGATGCCCCCAATTACGTAACGCGGACTCCGGTGCACCGTTGACGTGTGCCGTCGAGGAAGTGCCAGCGGCCGTCTTTGGCGCTTCAATGGAGACCTCCCCAAGCATCGAAAAACCCGTGTCCCATTCGAGCGAGAAACATTTTGTCCGCCAACAAAACGAAGGAAAACAAAATTGCAAACGACCACACGAAGTGTTGCTGCGATTGACAGCGGTAGCTACTGCGTTCTGTAAAGGCATGTTGAAGAAAATTTGCCTTCAGCCTTGACAACAGTAGCTGCTGCCTTGTGGAAAGACATGTTGAAGAAGATTTGCCTTCAGCATGTGTTCTCTACAATGTTTGCGACGGGTTCTTTGCTTTCGGCGGAATTGATGTAGGAGACGTGTGCTTTGGTGGAACGAGTGTGCGAGATGTTGCATATATTAGAAAAAGACACGAAGACGTTCTTTTGTTTTCCGTTTTGACTGAAACGTTTTTTTTTTAGAACAGAAAGGGGGGGGGGGCGTGATCGCGCCTGCGCTGGAAGAAGCGAAAGTACGTACGCGAACTGTTCTGTAAAGGCGTGGAGAGACACAAGAACGGAACCTGGGCGGCGGCAGTAGGGAGGCGAGGGAGCGTGTCCGCAGAGCGCGACCACCTGAGTACTTCGCAACGGCGGCTGCCGGAGGAGGAGGAGGAGGAAGGGAGAGCGTCGCGGGAGGGTACGTGGATGTAGCCGGAACGATGGGGAAGCGGAGGCATACAGAGAAAGGAGGGAGGGGGGGCAGAGCGAGGAAGAGAGCCTTGCCACGTGTGGGAAGCGACAGGGAGAGGGAGAGCAGTGCCTCTGCTGTAGAGTGGGATTTTGCGTTCGTACATGAGTATTTTTTTGCCGGTAAGAGGCGTCAAAAAGCTACCGCTGAAAAATAGTATACAAGCTTGATTACGCTGACATAGTCCGGGGAGCACAAAATGTGCTGAGCGCAAACAAGCACCTCGCAGACATTCACGTCATGTCACGTCAATTTCTGCGCTAAATTTAGCGGGAAAATTGACATTACGGTCCGCGGTCACGTGACTTGGGGCCACATGACGTGGTCACGTGACGAATCTCCCCGCAAATTTAGCGCGGAAATTGACGTCGTGTCACTTCAGGACAGGTGGCCTGGTCGCGTGGCATCAATTCTTCCCTACTAAATTTAGCGGGGAAATTGACATCACGTGATTTGAGGTCACGTACTGTGGTCACGTGACATTAATTTTCCCGCTAAATTTAGCGGGGTAGTTGACGTGACAGCCCCTCGTAACGGTTCTTCGTGGCGATTTCCTCGTAGAATTCGGCTGATGAAACACATTTTGCGTTAAAAATTTGTAACTGCTGTTTGTTTGCTAACATCATCTTATTTCGGGGTCAGTTCGTAACGCTCATAACGGGGGACTGTTTTCTTTTAAGGTTTTTCCTCGTGGCTGCGGATAAGTGCAGCGGTAATGAATGTTAATAACAGTAAAATTAATTGTGCTGTGTGTTTGTTTAGAGGACTGCAAGTTAGTCAGCCCCAAAGGGTGCCTGGTGTCTCAACTGTAGATGAGAAATTCAGCCGGTACTGCACGACCGCTTGCCTGGGGTCTTTAACGTACATCACGCAGTAGTAACACACGACCTCATGCCGGTGCGATGCTCGTCGAGATGAAACGGGCAGGGGTGGGGACTGAACCCAGGATCCTTGGGCTCTGCAGCACGATGTTTTCACTCCACGTAGTCCCGCTTCATACTCGGCCACCGATTTTTTTTTTCTCGTCTTTATTTGATTACTAATCCGTAGATCTGACTTGTTTGCGAACAGTGTTTGTTGTTTGTCGGCCTCCGGACGATGACCTATAGTATCTTAAAGGGACAGTGCAAGTGTGCGTTGCGGATGTCCAGGTTAGAAAGATAATGTTCTTGTTGTTTTTCTGTTTTTTTTTTTTCTTCTTTTGTATGAGAAGTTTGTCACTCCCAAGGCCGGCAACGGGTTTGCTTTAGCCAGCTGCGATTAGCGACACAAAATCGGGTTAGACTCTCGACTTCCGACTTTTTTTTTTTGCGTTGTTAACTTTGCGTTTGTATGTTACGGTTCTATTTTTGTTCTGTTATCTGTTACTATAATCACTGAAAGCTTAGGAAACGTAAGGTGTGAAGAGTATCGAACAACTTATTATCGCTCACCACAGCCAATGAAACGGCGGCATTTTCTGATCAGAACTCCGCAAGAACGAATCACGAGTCAAAAATCAATAATAATAATAATAAGAATTATTATAATAATAATGCTTTATTTTCCAGTGCCCACAAGCAACCTTAAACCGCGCTCCGCGTTCCTTCGTCACCCGATGACTCTACTACAGCTTCGAAAAATTGCGCCGTACAAATAAACAGCTAAAGGGACAGTGGCGAGCTTTAGAATAGCGTATACCAAACAGTTTTCCGTGTGCAAAGAAATGACAACGCCGCCATGCGCCAGTTTTCCGCACGGAACGTTTCTGTGCGCGACATTCTAGAAGCTGCCGATAATCATGGTGATAAAGGTATCACACGGTACATAGCTTCGCTGAGTAAAGACCTCAACTGTAGTCGCTGACTCGGCAAGAACGGCAAGGCGTCTCTTTGAAACACTCGGTATCTGGCGCACGCCTTCCGTCGTGCTTTAACCGCGCATGCGCGTTCGAAGCTTACGGGACGCCGAAAGCTTTATGGAAGGTAGGAAGCTCTCGCTGGAGGCGGGACAACATAAGCTCCCGCCAGCCGCTCTCATTCTGTGAGGGACTGTATGGAGAACATTTCGAAGGGGCAAATGAACACCGGCCTTATTTTCTTCTCTCGTTATCTGTCCCGCGTCCCTTACTTCCTATTGTGTGTGCGGAACAATGTAAACGAAAAACTGCGCCAAGTACGCGCTGTCAGAGCGGTGTCCGGAAGTGCAGGATTCCAAAGTATGCGTCGAAACCTTTAACTGCGTCAAAAAAAAAAAAAACGCTTTCCGTTTTTTTTTATTTTTATTTTTATTCGAACGTTGTTGTTTGACGTTGGGCTACATGTGGCTTGCCGCGCGCGCAGGGCAGATGACGTCAAACTGAAATTCCTTTCACGTACGCCGGAAACGCATAGGTCCTAACTCCACTTTCAGGTGAAATCAACTTTGTAAAAAAAGAAAAAAGTGAAATGTCGAAAGAATCGCGTAACGTCGTGTGTCCTTCTCTGATTCCGAGAAACAAAAGCGCATAATGCTTCCATGAGAAAACACCAGGGATTCGACTCTGCGGCGCATGTGGGGGACCATCGGCTGTTTGTCGTACCATCTCGATAAATTACCCGAGACTGGGGCAAAAACATAAAGGGGCGATGCAACGATATTCAATTGGAATGTTTTTCACTTTACACGAGCTTACTGGCACTAGTGGTACTCAAGGATACCCGCACGCAACTCCACTGGCCAAGAAACTCCTTTGTTGCGGTGTAATTTCAAGGACAAAAGCGATCATTTTCATTCAATCTCCCCTTTGCAAACTTTGATGACGTAACGTGGGGATCGCAGTACACCCGTATGACGATATTTGAATTCGGTTCATAGATTGGACCCGAGCATTGCGTGGGCACTCGATTTGGGCTCGTGATAATTACTAGCTCGAGAAGCATTCGGGTAGTGGCCCGTGTCCAATCGCTGCAATGACGTCACTATACTTCGTTTCACCTTCCGTCCGAGCGCGGCCGATGTTATCAGCCGAAGGGCCAATCAAACAGCGCAAAAAGCGCAACGTCATGGCGTGCTCTCTGCGCTTGATAGGACTAGCCGGCGTAGGAGCACGCACAAAAGACGGCGAACACCCGCTGGTCCTATCAACTGCAGAGAGCACGCCATGACGTTGTGCCTCTTCGCTGTTTGATTGGCCCTTCGGCTCATTACATCGGCCGCGCTCCCACCGAAGCTGAAACGAAGTATAGCCGAGCCATAACAATGTCTGGAACTCAGCGCGTGTCCTGTGCTTTGCCAACCCCAGCGCGTGGCTATGATCAGCATTGGCGGTATATAATCGGCTCCGGATCACGTGGCCGCTTGTTCTGGCTGCGAGTTGAGGGGGTGAAGCGCAGCTCGTTTATCTTTAATTTTTTCTGGGACTTCTATTGCGTGGGGTGAAAAATGAACGCGTGTTTCATAGGTCATTAACGTCAGGGATCCGTTCTTAACGGTATTTGCGCAAAGTACAAAAATTGTTGCATCGCCCCTTTAAAGACAACAACCGCGGAAGAGGAAGAAAAAAAGTGACAGGAAGGCGAAGTCTCAAACTCAGCTTAAAGTTTATTCAGTAAACTGTAAACCTCTCTTATTATCCATCCTTCACTCGAGGTCACCCTTTCCACACAAAAGGTCGAATCATTCACTCAGCACAAACCCAGAACACTTCGCCCTTCCACTTACCCCTCCTTTTCTGAACAAATGCAGTTTTCGCACGTCTTTCTCCAACTCCGTTTCCTTTTTGTTTTTGAAAAAAACAAAACAATGCAGTTCTCTTCAGTATCACCTAGGAAGACCACACGTCCAATATTACGACCTGGTTCAGTCTAAATGTTTCTTAAGCGGTCCGGCGGAACTTTGCAACTCGGCTAAGTTGCCGAAATCGGCTGACTCGAGCGGGCGCATTGAGGCGCAACCAACAGCGCAGCCAAGGCTACGGCGTGAGTGTAGCCAACATTGGGCTAGACGTCATCACCATTGCCCCTTTTTGCTTGTTTTTACTTCTCCGGACAAGAGTCACGGGTAGCGTCAGCAGCGTTTCTTCTCGGCGCTCAGCGGTGTCCACGTTATCGGCGTAACGCGCATGCGCAGCGCGAAGCCGTCCTGCCGTCTCCCGCGTCACAACCGCCGTCGTCGTCTCAAAGTTTGTGATTATTGTCTCTCGGAGTTTCGTTCACACTACGGACACTACGAGCGCAGACTTATTCCGCAGTTTCGCAGACGTCTACGAATGTCGTAGACATCAGAACGTGGTGAAGAGTGCGGTGCAGACGGCACTTGCGCCTGGACACGCCGGCCCCAATCCCGCCCGTGGTCGCGCAGAGAATCATGGGACATCTCGTACCACGTGATAGCCACGTTCTTGGCGGCCCGAGGCCAATGTTGCCGGACCGGTATCGATTTCTTCTCGTATTTAAAAATTAGATTTAACAGTGTATATTCTATTTTTTGCGAAGCAAACGAGGTAGTGTCTTTTACTAGTGCGTTTTAATGCCAAATCACTCATTATACCGAAATCTTCGGAATTGAGCGGAGTTTTCCTTTAAGGGTGATTCACACACTCGCATTGAGTTTGACCGAGTGCAGGGGTTGCTATGACAACACCTGCGTCAGCCCCAACAAAATGGGGTAAAAACCGGTTTTGTTGCAGCCGACGCAGCTGTTGGCATAGCAACCCTGGCACTCGGTCACACTCAACCCAAGTGTGTGAATCGCCCTTTACAAAGACAAACCGGCACGCCTTCCACGAAACAGATGAGTCATTGACCGTCAGTTCTGTACTTCCTCCTTTCCAGTGTCTTCTGTTCTTCTCTGAATTGAGGTCACGAGCTCGACGTCAACATGCTATTCTCAAAGGCTGAAGAATGCTCATGCATAGCCTCCTCTATGCTGACAAAGCCTGGCAGATCGCCACGAGGAGCGGCCGCCGAGATTGAAAACGGTAGAGCGGCAGATAGCGGATGAGAGGAGAGCCACGTGACGGGCGCCCCGCTGCGGCGAGACGCCGAAACACACTTCTCCCGAGCGATGCAATGTCCGCTCTTGCTCCTCGCGTTCCAAGCGCTACCGCTTCTTTTCGTGTCAGGCTTAAAAATCCGTAATTGGGGTCCTCGCCGCTGCAATAGCTGTGCGCTGCCGTTCAGGTTCCCCCGAGAAATGCTCTGTGCTACCAGATCCTCGCGCTCCAAGTCTGCGACCGGGCACTCTATTGCTCCGTCGTCCAACTGCCAGACTTTGGGACTATAGAGGGGACTATGGTTCACGCTTGAGGCGCAGCATCTACTGGGTTCTTAAGTTATCACTGATGATACAGACAAATGTGATACACATCTCGATCAGTTATTCTTGCCTTATTGCGTGCTAATACTGAGCGCTCGCAAGGGGAGATCATCGAATTGGCGAGATCCGAGGCGATGGCCTCGGATCTCGCCTCGGATCCCGGATATTTAGCTGAGAATATTTGTCAGCGCGAAAGGCGATATTGTCTCCTTCTTGCTCGCCAGGTATTTTTTATTTTTATTTTTTATTTAGGTGTTGCAGGCGCCCACAATTTCAGATTTCCGTTTGATGAATATTAGGTTTCGATCGGGTCGATCGGCATGCAGCAAACAGTGGCGGCGCACCCCTCTCAGGCTTTCTCGATGAGCTTTTCCCATCCCGAAACCCCCCGAGAGCTATCCGTTGCTGTGTCACTATCATCCGGAGACAGGGGACTGGGCACTCGGACTAGAACCATATACACGTCATAGTAATGTCACACTGCCACCGACCGCAATGCTGGCGGTGTCACAGCATCGGTGCTGTACGTGTCAGACGCCTGTTCTGCTCCAGGTCGTTCTTCGGCTCAACTATCCACGGAAGCTTCGGAAGCCTGGAGTCGGCACCCTGTGACGACAGCGACACTCGCGTTCGCTCCTACTTTTAGCCCGGGACTTCTAGCAACAACCGCCAGGATCGCGACATCCGACGGCATGGCGCGCAGGCTTCCGTGACGTCATTTGTCGCCGCTTCGGAAGCACTTGGGGACGTATGGGCGAAGCAGGACGCTAAACGCTCCAGTCGAGGAGTCAGGATTCCGGCCACCGTAGCTCGGTGACATCCCCCGGCAGACGTTTGCCTGTCACGAAGCGTTAAATTGAAGCCGGCCGTACTAATGAGGATCGTCGACATCACGGTCGCAATAACCTTGGGAGTGTCTCTTTCTCTCTCTCTCACTCTATGTCTCATTTTATATCTCTCACTTCCTCTCCTCTACGGATGAAGTGGACCGAGAAGGGCGCGAACACACACTTCCGTTCTTGCACGCTCTTGGGCTGCGTTGTCATTAGCCATACAAAAACTCTCTGCAGACATGTCCGAAGCAAACGTGGTTCGAACATAATTCTGTCATTGTTTCCGGGAGTGAAAATTCCGTGTCTTTTGTACGATGTATGAATCAATGTGACTGAGACTTTGGCAAACGCGGTCTTGCGGCTGTTGCTTGCTATCCGCCCCAAACTTTAGCCTCGTTCCCTATTTTTTTTTTTTTTGTTGCTCGAATGAAACTTTCACACTTCCCATGTGATTGTTCGCACTCGAGTACATATATAGGCAAAGAGGCGAGCAACGATTATCTGAATGCACCGGTCTCAGCGTCGCGATAGAGTATATCACTGCCCAACACCGTCCTGTCGCCAGGAAGTTTTTCTTTTTTTTTTTTTTATCACCGCTCTTCGCACGTCCGTTATGAACGGAGGTGTTCGTATCACTTACGCGGGCGTAACTTAACAAAGAAGAACCGTTGTGGATCTAGGATAATCGAGATTAAGAAGACGACGGTTATGAAAGAAGACTAGGAAGGCGGGATGATATACGTGTCTCGAATGGACGCTACATTGCTAAGAGATGATTTCTCACGGAGAAGGTTGTGCGAGCTTTGCGGAGCTCAAGTTCGTCCGCTTCTCGCGCGGGGGTGGCGGTGACGCCTGAACGCCGAGCTCTGATTGGCTCTGATTGGAAGGATAGTGCAGCTCGCCACGAGAAGCCGCCACCGAAATGAAAAAGGTGGAGCGGCAGACAACGGATGAGAGGAGAGCCACCTTATTGGCGCCCCGCTGCGGCGAGACGCCGAAGCACACTTCTCCCGAGCGAGCAAGTGTGTTTCGGGTCCTCGCCACTGCAAAAGCTGTGCGCTGACCTCCAGGTTCCTCGAGAAATGGCTCTTCGATGCTCCGTGCTACCAGATCTTCGCGCTCCAAATCGAACTGCTTGGCTTTGTGTGTATGGAGGAGGCTATGGGTAAACGCAGAACTGGCTGCATTTGTCTCTACTCAGTGTTTGAACGCGATCGATGACCGACTGCCTATTCCCGTGGTTTGGCCAATCGTGGAAAGCCGACCACACGACGCTTTTGGTCGCGCACGTCGCCCATAAAGCGCCGTTCACACACTTGCAATCGACAACCGAATAGGACCGAGAGAGACAGGACCGGTTTTTAAGCCTCTTGCGACGGCGTAGGAGCTGTTCCGCAGCAGCGCATCCAGTCCTCCGCCGTCGTAAGAGGCTTAAAAGCCGGTCTTGTCCTTCTCGGCCCTACTCGATTGCAAGTGGGTGAACGGCGCTTAATCGTTCGCATGAAACAAAAAAAAAAGAAAATGGATAGTCATCCCTAATTTCGACCGGAAGGCGCGCCATATGCTGCCGTCATGCATGGTGGGCGACGACGCTCGTAAGAATCCTTTTGCCCTGTTGCGCAGTCGTCGCAACTGAAGTGCAACGCACTTTGGACGCGTCTTCGCAACATGTAGTGACAGCTGTTCGAAGGCTTCACGAGGCGCTGACAGTGCTGATCGACGCTTCATCGCCGCACTCTTTCTTAACTCGATTCCGATCAAGACCCGCTTCGAGTGTGCGCAGTCCACTCACGTGAAACTGCACACGCCGTCCCGTTACGCGAGCGACGTGCAATAACGGCCAATCTGTTGCCACATAACGTGTGCGGATTTTTCGATCGACTCTGACGACTAACTATTACGGTGAGTAACGCTGCAATGAGCGTGAAATAAACATCGGAAAAAGAGGTTTCGTGCGAATTTGATGTTTTTGCAGTTCCATCGCGTCTGACAGTTTTTAAAGAACGCAGGGTTATTGTGTTCACGCTCCTGATTGGTTGCTCGGCACTCTTATCGGCTAATGTCGCAATCTAATTGCCTGCGGATCGATAATGAGATTCTCAGGACTTACCACGCCCTCCGTTTCTTAAGTTGGCAGCTACTATATAATTATACCCTAGTATCCCTGCGTCTGTGTCTGCCTCTGCGTGCAGTTGGAGTGAGCGCGTCTTGCGAACGCGCGCGCCAGACGCAGTCACTCCAAGCTATCTTTCATCCTGAGGTTTTGTCCAACCGAATGCATGGCTTGCCGGTGCCGTCATCGGGCCATGCTGGTGTTCATTACTACCTGTTCTCGCCGATAGAGACATATTTGGTGGCGCCAAATGCACGTTGCTGAAGGTATGCGCCCAGCAGCAAGACCGCTGCAGACTGCAGCCGCTGATCATGGCGTCAGTGCCACCCATGTACGCGACGAACACGAGAGTGCAACGTGTCTGGCGGTTCGTCGGGCTTCCGTTTTCACGAACTGCTACACTTTTTTCTTCCCGCGGCACGATTACGGCCCCGGTGAAACTCCGGATGATGCGGATCTCGGTTTTATGGCGCGTTGACTCAACCCGCCATCTTTCCGCTCGTAATTTCTTACACGTCCTGTTGTGTGTCTGTGTGCGTCTTTCCTTTTTTTTTTTTTTGGCTTCGTGCGTTTTGGTGGCTGTCGTAAACAGGCGTCAGTAGCGCTGTGTTGGTGGCAGCTTAGTGTAGACAAATAAAAGACCACGTCTCTAAGCCTACATTTCTTAATTCGTACTTCCTTTTTCACGCGCCATTTGTTGCGTCTGTCTCCGCGATTCGAAGCTCGTGTCTTTCCAGTTGTCTGCTCTTTACTTAGACCCAGTTTTTTCCACGCTTACATTTGGTATAAGTTATCAAGCAGTTTTTTTTTATATCATTTTCTTGTTTTTTATGCTTGTTTATCATTTCGACGACTTTCTCGTTGGCTTTTGACTTGAGCATGGTCTTTGTCTTTGTCCGTGTTTCACTTCGGCCACTTTTGCGTTGACTTTGACTTCAGCAAGCTCTTCGACTTTGTTTTTGAGTTCGACCACTTTCTCGTTGACTTTGGCTTCAGCGTGGTTTTTGTCTTTCTCTGCGTCTCTCAGTTCCATCACTGTTGCGTCTGCTTGGACTTCAGCATGCTCTATGAGTTTGTTTTACAGTTCGACCACTCAATCATTGGCTTTGACTTCAGCATGATTTTTGTCTTCGTTTCATTTTTACTTGGATCGCTTTTTCGTTGACTTCGACTTCAGTATGATATCTCCCTTTGGCTTAGAGACGTGCCTTGTCTACCGTTACTTCCGTGCTGAGTCAGTCTATACGACCTTGTATTTACGTGGCCTTTGGCTTCGTCTCCGACTTCGTTGTTGACTCGTCATTCCTATCGCGACGACCTCGCTTCACTTTCCAACTTAGTATTGTCTCTACGTCGTATTCTGAATATGTATGACATCTTTGGACTTCGACGTTCATTTTGCTACTGTCTTCGCCCCAGCTAATTTTTAATCTCTTTCTGACGTCCCTTTTAATTTTTTGACAGTTGTAAAAAAATAAAAAAGTATTATCTACTCAACTTTATATTTCCTGAAAGCTTTAAGCCTGTTTCACATGCAGCGGCTGTTGCGAAAAAAAATCGGTGCGACAGCCGACGCAGCGAGTGCGATCGCAATGTTTGGTTTCGCATGCTCCAACAACCTCGCGATTTCTGTCGGCGCGGCCGGCTGTTCGGACACGGACGCGGCGCCTTTGACTTTGCCTAAAATACAACTAAAACGTCTTAATAAACACAAATATTTTACAAATACAATACGTAACTAGAAATTTTTAATAATTAAGCATTAAGGCCAAATGTTTTAAGATGTCTAAATTATTTTTGAATACGCAAGTATCGTGGATGAAAGCTGGCTAATGAACGGCTGGTTGACGATGAAGTGATCGCACCGACTCTGCGACAAAATACCAACTTGGTGGAAACCAGTCGCAGAGCCGCTGCGATAGTGCGACTGCGAATTTAATCGCGCAATTACTGGAAGTTGCACCGATTTCGTACGAGAATCGCAGCATGTGAAATAGCCTTAAGTCTTAATCTCAAGCTTCGCCTTTAACGATACACTTCCGCCTATATTCTACGTTATCTACAACTTCCCGCGTCGTAGAATTCGAGCCAGGTATTCTTGTACCGTGGGCTCCGACACCGCCTGCTTCAGTCCCGGATTGTCTTTGGCTTTGACTTCGTTTTTGCGTGTGACCTCTACGCGACATTTCTGCGCCGTTTTCCAGCCATTCACCACGTTTCGTGTACGAAACCAAAATCGACGGCTGACTCATCTGAACTTGGTTTTTCTTCGTCCACGTCCTTTCACTCTTTCTCGGTATATCTGTCTTCGACTTTGTTTCTGTCTTCGACCTCGACAACTTTTCCGGCGTGTGTTTGTGTCCGTCGTCAAGACAGTTTGGGTGATTTTGCCATCCGGGTCTTGACAGCGGGCAACCAGTGTTCGCTACCCTCTCCCAAACGATCGGTTAATGCCTCTCTCTCTCTTTCTCTCTCTCCCTCTCTCTTAGTTTTTTCTTTGACTTTTGTTTCCCCATTCCCGTTGTGTTCCCGAAGAAAAACATGAACCCCCGGGGTTCCGTTTATTTTTAGAGGCCCCCAAAAAACAAACCTCCGCGCTCATTTGGGCGTGTGGTGCGTGATACCCAGTGCCACCTAAAAGACAAGGCCGGAGCATGACGTCATCGTTACTGGATCCCCTACATACAGGCCCCAAGCGGCAAATGCGCTGAAGCTCGACGACAAAGACGCCGCGAAGCGGCATATACCTCTGTCTTGCCGCCGCTGCATGCCAGCGTCTCGCTCGCTGTGTTGGGGTGTGTCCCTCATCGTTTTCATTTTCCTCATCCTCTCCTGCTTTTTTCTCCTTTCCAAATCTACAAAGTGTACAAAAGTGACGACCGATGGTCAGTTTTAAATAGATGCAAATAAATTGAGATAGCTCGGCTAATCTTGCTGATCTATACACGTTTGCAAGTCCGGTCTCAGGGCGCCGCCATCTTGCTCATTGGGGTGCGCTCACGCGCGGCCATAATCTGATTACAACACCTTAGCGAGGCTTCGTAATCGGATTATGACGCGTCCAAGCGCACCCCAACCGAGCAAGATGGCGGCGCTCTGAGGCCGGACTCGCAAGTGTATGACGGAACTTCGGAGTGTGTCTGTTTAAACTAATAATTATTCTACGTGATCCCTCAAATACACACTCCCTATACTACGCAGAACGCGCTCTTCAACGATAGCGTCGACGTTACTTCGCTCCCAATTAAAGATTTGCCTAATCAATAAAAACAGAAATGATTGGTGGAATTACTAAAAGCAATTTAGTTTGTATTATATGCCTCCAGGAATTTTGATGAGGTTGCAGTTCTTAATTTGATTTCGTACATCCGAGATTACGAGGGAGCAAGTGGCAGCGTAAAGCTGTTAATCGACTTTTATATATATATATATATATATATATATATATATATATATATATATATATATATATATATATATATATATATATATATATATATATATTATTTATTTATTTATTTATTTATTTGCCTATTTGTGTATTTGAATGAAAAATGAAGTTCTTCTTTCTTATTATTTATTTTTTTGTCTTTGTACCACGTTAAATTGACGCTCAAATTCAGGTTTCCTTTCTAGTTCACTCTGTTAGCGCATCGCGAATACACCGGAATTCTACGGAGGCTGTCGCTTTACACCGTCTTTGTTTTTAGTCCGGGTCATACTTTTACGGATTCCTAATTTTCACGGGACCTTCCCTTCCTTTCCGTGCGCTTTGCGGGAAAGTGGACGTACCGGATTCTTAAAGTGCACGCAGCGTTGGCGGTAACGCGTTACAAGGAACGGCGTTACCGTAACCCGTTATGTTTTCAGTAGCTTAGTAACATACCCGTTACATTTTCAAAACGGCAACGGGTAGCGTACTTACGTTGCTCGTCTCATATTCTTCCCAAGACCCGAAAGAAAGTTCACTTAGATTTGTTTCGAGTCGATGGCACCAACCGGACATCTGTCAAAAGGATGCCGTCATGGTGTCCGTCGTGTTTCTCTGCGTGTTCTTTCATCGCTGAACAAATCATAAACAAAACAAAAAGGTGCAGTGAGTTGCGCTTTCGAAGCTCCTTGCTTGGTCCTATTACTTCGTAGCGGCGGCCAAGTAATTAATCATTGCACTCATTCCAGGTATACCTTCAAAACGTTGCCCGTCTTTTCCCCCCACAAAAGGTCCCGCTTTTGAAAAACCTGAACCGCCCACGCCCTTTGTCCCAGTGTCAAACAATAGGGAGTTGTAGTAGATCGTTTTTCTCCTCCGCTACGGTATCCCCGAAGAAAACGCCGCAGCTGCGCATGCGCGCCGCTAGCCTTCTCTGCATAGTTCAAGGTCTTGTGGCGGATTACGGAGCGCTATCCGGGTGCTTCGCGGGCTGCGGAAACCGTCTACTACGATTCCCTATTGATGTCGCCAGAAGAACGCTGTTACCGTCTGGTTATGAATACAAAAGTAACGCGAACGTAACGTGCGTTACATTTTATCGGTAACGCGTTCCTTCATTTTGCGGGTACATAACGCATTTCGTTACTTTTCTTCGGTAACGCCTACAACACTGAGTGTGCGTCTCAAACATCCCCGTGCGGCAGGTTCATGTGCGCACGTACGAGGACGCAGTCGCCTGGCTGACGTCATGTTCTGTTTCCATTCATCGTAGTCTCGACTCGTAAAAAAGAATGTTGACTGACCATCGCGGCAAAAAAAAAAAAAAAAGAAACAAACATTACAAACGAAAGCTTTTTGTAATGTTATTTTTTGCGGGCGGCTTCTTTTTTTATAGCTTTTGCAGTTTTACGGGCGTTCACACGTTTCGCGTGTCGTCATCGTGTTCGGCGACTGCACTGCGCGTTCGTCGGGTTAAAACACTTGTTGTTGTTTTTTATTTATTTATATTCATATTATTTTTTCGCTCAGGTTACCTCAACTCGCACGCGTAAAAAAAAAAAAATATATTTCGCGTAAGAAACGCTTCTTTATACAGAACCTACGTCACCAGACACGAATCTAGAGAAACATCCGGAAGCAAAAAATTCTCGCGACACCGAGAAAAAAAGAAAAGGAAACAAAACGTCATGGGCTATATAACGTTTTCTCACGACGCGCCGACTCCGTTGACACGTTCTGATTTTTTGTGTACGCTACCGCACCGTACTTTTCCGTCGGTGCATACAGGAACGAAAAAAAAAGTCGTGACTTCGTTACCTACGAGAACAAATGCGGGACTGCGTTTCTGCGGTGCTTCGCTGCAGGTTGCGTCGAAATTTGATTACGTCGCTCGTTGTAGCCTCGTAGCTGTTAAGGACGGAAGAGACGGTGGGACCGAATTCGAGCTTAGGCGAAGACCTTACGGTTCCTCTCTCGTACCATTCGGGCTCGTGACAACAAGTGATGTCGTTGTCTTCATCGCGCCATCTGTCGGGCCGATACACCGCTACGCCTGTCTTCTGTGAGGTGTTCCTCTGTTTCTATAACCGCACCTAAACCTTGCGAGGCGATTGACAGTTCAGTCTCTGTTGCCATGGCAATCGCCATTTCGGTCCTTTCGGATCTTAGAAGCTAAGGGAATCGATGTGGACTGCCATCGCACTGGACGCGTTCCTCGCCAATACGAGCGTTTTTGGCGCTGTGTGTATGCAACCAACTTATCGATTACGCTTATCTCCATAGAACACCGTATTGTTTTTTCACGCGCATTTCAAGACGGAAAATTTATATTTCGATGCGAACAACCGCCGACACCACACGTGTTGGCGGTGGAAAAATGCGCGTTTGTTTCTCCGCGGTGTGTGGACAACGAGATCTCGGTACACAAGAAATGTCTTTATAAAGCAACCTGTCGCCGCCAATTTGGGTCGGGTCGCCAAGAAAGGAGAGGTCGAGGAGAAACCGCTCACTCCATGGACCAAAATGGCGACCATGCGAGGAGCTTGGCGCTACTTTTCCAGGATCCAGTGACGTTACGTTGAACGGGGTATCTATAGCCTGATGTCGATCTCTGTCCTCCAGCATCTCTTTGGCACGCCGAGCGCGGTCACGCTCAGCAGGTGCCGGCTTCTGTTCAGCTGTCTCCTCTTCAGCCGAATGCTACCTCTTGAGAGGCATTACGAAGACTGCGGCACATCCACTGAGCGCCTTGTCTCGCGCCCTTTCCTCTATTCGAGTGACTTCAGTGCAAGCTATGTATATATAACTCACTATTCCACGCACACGATGTGTTTTCATGTAACGACCGAAAGTTTACGGGAAAAGAGGTTTGGAGGTACCGTTTGAAGAAACGGTACCGCGTTAGAAGTAAAGTAACGCGTTTCATGTAAAGGCGTTGCAACATATGGAGTCCTCAACCGGTCACAGCCATGTACGACTACATGCTCGCATCGAGTGCGGTTGTTGTGCCGAGTCAGTTTTGCGGAGTTTCGTCCATTCCGGCTCAAAGCTGGGCGCCCGGCGTCAGCGTGCGCTCGCTGACGTGAGCGGAATGCGCGTGTCACGTGGTCGCATTGCACCGCATGCTGCTGCTGCTGCTGCTGTCTGATGTTTTCGACTTTTGCTTGCAGTGTAAACATGGGACTAGAGTACACGTAGTTTCTTTAGCTGCTTTCTCCCTCGTAGAAACAAAACGACAAAAAAAAACTGCGTTGTAGGATTATTTGGAGTTTCTGCTCTCATTATTTTTTTTTATTATACGCACAAACATCACAATAAAAACGATGTTCAAACGTGAATATACACTGCGCGATGCAGGTAGCGCGAACTCGACTTAGGGGCATTTTTTCACGTTACGTTGGCAACAAAATTTGCTACTAGTTAGTACCCCAGTTGAGTACTTTCCACCGTTACAGTAGCTTTGATGACAGTCCTTCTTTACTGAGGGGAAACAAAAAACGGGGATAGCGTGTTCGTTTACAGTGTCACAAGGTGTACCTCCTTTGTTATAAGATTGTTTTATGTTGTTTTTTTTTCAAGAAAAACATGAAGCTTGAAGCGAAAATCTTTCGCTCGACATGTTACAAACACGGTTGACTTTTCAGAAAAAAAAAAGAAAAAAAAAAGGTCAGGATTTGTTTTTGGACTCGAAGAGTCAGCTCAGGACTTGGCTTAGGAATCGGGGCACTTCCAGACAACGTTTCTTTCCAGAAAGCAATTAATTCTGAGTACAAGACCGGATACATTGTTTCGAGGAATACTAAAAAAAAAAAAACGCTTGTCTTCTTTTTTTTTTTTTTTTTTTTTTTTGACAGTAGGTTCGTGCACGCTTGGAGTGAACGGCAAAGTGTCACCGATTTTTCTTGGAATGTCACCGACGGCAAGAGCGTACGTCTTTTTCCCCGTGTCTAAGCAACTCCTGAAGGGCGTCTCTTGTGAATAGGCTCAATACTGCGAGGTATTTCTTTTTTATAAAAGTAGTGAAATTAAATTACACCAAACACATTACTTTGAACGGCCCTAGCTTCACACATAGATGTGTGCACGTCCTTGGGATGTTTCTAGAAATATCTTGTGGACGTGCATAGGACATCTGTGCCGACTGGAAAGTTTTGTCTTAAACAATAATGCGTAAAAATCGTTCTTATTATTTATTCATTCATTCATTCATTATTGATACTCTCAGTCCTGACTAGAGAGTTTACAGGAGTGCAGGCATTTGAGGCGACACAAAAAAAAAAGGAGAGCATAAAAAGAAACGTAAAAAAACGCAGGTTCAAGGGTAATTTGAGATATTAATACAGCACTCAAACTTTGAGAAACATACGTGCCACATAACAATTGGTGAGAGCGAACACGTAGAAAATTACTTTGAATTAGTTTGGATTGAAGTGAATTGTATCCGCTTAACCTTTTGTATCGGGCATCCACAATGTAAAAAAAAAAAAAAAAAACTGTGAAACATTAACAAAAGAAAAAGAAAACTCTAAGCCCGATCGCACCCCTGCCTCTTTAAAGTTTTTTCCCCACCAATCGTGTAGTCTACGTTTTGCGATTTCCAATGCCTCGAGGGGCACAATCAGTACTGCAGTGTTCGTTGGACGTCGGCACAGATGGTGCATTAGCGCTTTACGTAGTCTGTTCCCGTCGCGCCGCGCCGCGCCGCGTCGCGGTGTTGCCACCTAACCAAAGTTGTCACAGTCGGAACGGCAACATTTCTGGGGACTGTGGGCTTTCCCGAAAGCTCTGTTTGCAAACTCATGGACAACAACAATAACTCCGAGTTAACTGGAACAGAGGGGCTGGTTTCTGTCGGACTTGCTCGTCATATATTTAAGTTCGGTTTTTGTGTAATGAGGCACCCGTTTCGATCTGGATGAGCATCGTACCGGCGTGCGGTCGTGTATCACGACTGCGTGGACCCCGGGACAGCAGGGGATACCGCACTGGCGACATTGCTCGTCTACAGTTGAAACATCAGACGCCCACGGGGCCGGAGTAACTTCACGTTGTATGATCATACGCACGACACAATTATCACGCAATAGTGGAATGTTATTTGTGCAGTGAGTCACGGGGAAACCGCCCCTGGAAACATCGGAGCTCGAGTTTCAAGTTCCAGGGAGGTGTTTCGAGCGTGCCGCGGCAAACGACGCAATCTCCTCTGCTTCCCCGCTGCGCTTTAAAACGGGCCTCCGGGTTACGCGAGACAAAGAGCAAAGAAGAGAAGGGCTTTGCTTAAATTAGCTCCGGCGCTCCAGACGACACCCCGCTGCGCGAAAAGACAATGGCTTTGCACTCGCGCGCACGACGAATGGTCTCTTTTGTCTCTTTTTAACCCTGCTGACTTTTCTTTTCTTTTTTTTTTCTTCGCGCCTCTTTGGTCACTTTCACCTCAGCTCCGAAGAAGATGTACATTCACGATCCGGCGTTAACCGCGCTAACCCAATACCACTTAGAAGAGAAGGCCTGCGCATGACGTCATCGTTGGTGGATCTCCCGACCCGCCCCATCCGGCAAACACGCTGAAGTTCGAAAGGAGTCGCCGTTTGCGTGCGTGCGTGCGTGCGTGCGTGCGTGCGTGCGTCCGTGCGTGTGCGTGTGCTTGCGCGTGTGCGTCCGACGCTACCGGCAGCGTGCGCGGAAACCATGACGTCATCAGGAAGAGGCGAACGCGGAGCGCTGTGCATGATGGCGACGCGACCGGTGTTTCTGACAGTGAGGGTCGCTTGTTTTTTAGTTGAGTGAGTGTGTCCGAGGGCGAGTTGGCTGCACTTGGTAGCGTCTAGAATGCGTTTTGTCGTGCTGTTGCTTGCAGCCCAGAGTTTATCCTGCTGGCAACCCTGGCTTGTTTGCTTGCAACGCCGAGTTTGTTGCTTGCGACAGTGAGTTTCTTTCGCATCCCTAGGGGCTTTTTTCTTCTTTTTTTTTGCGCTTGGTTCGCAGTCATTTTTTTTTTCTTGCAATCCATCGTTTGTGGTTTGCAGTTGACAGTTTGTTTTTGGAACCCAGAGCTGTTTGCTTTTAATTGACAGCTGCTTACTTGCAACCAAGGGTCGTCTTCCTGCAACCCACAGTTTGCTCCTTGTGACGCGGAGTTCTTTTGACTGCAAACCAGAGTTCATTGCTTCCAAGGCAATCTGTTCCTCGAAGCCCATATTTGGCCACGTAGAATACGCAAAATGTTCCGAATCGCCACACGCAGACTGCCATTCGCAAACAAGAGTTTTTCACGTATTACCACGAGTTGGTTTGTAGACCAGAGGTTTTTGCTTGCTATAGCCCACGCAATGTTGCACGAAAACTCCCAAGACTCGTCTCCTCTTCACGAAAGCTCACTCCATCTGTAGCCATCTTGATTACGAAAGTAGGAAGGCCTTTCACAGCGTAACCTCTCGTGCATCGCGTGCGGAAATGCTTGCGGGCTGCACGCTCACTTTTCTGCTGCGCTCGAATCGTCGTGCTTAAGCAAACGGTCGTGCCTTTTCCATACTTGGTTTCGTTCGCGCCTCCACCCTTCTCAGTTCGTTTGCTTTCAGTAGGTTAGAGGCCGCCGAGCACTTGGGCCTTTGACGCGGGTTTAACCCAGAGAGAAAGGGAGAGAAGAGCAGAAAAAGTTTCTCTCGCGCGGTTTCCGTAGTTTCTGCCATTTATTGCGCACGTTGCCAACGCCACCCACTCCTATTAGGGACGTTCGCGACCAGAAGCGTCGCTGTGGTCGGCGTTCGCTGATTGGCCAAGCCATATAGCTTCCTGTATAGGGATAATGCCTGCCCAATCGCCGGTTTACGGCGAGGCAAATCCTGCCAATCACGGCGAGGCAAATCTCGGTTGTGACGCCACAAACGGAAACTATAAGAGAACGCCACCGAAACATCTCGGCACGAATACTCGTGTTCACCTCTGCAGAATTTTGTTTCCGCGTCACCTACTGAGGGCCAGCGCGGTACACAGATTGAATGCGAGTGCTGAGCCAGCGTTCGACTCTAAAGGGCGATTCACACACTTGCGTCGAGTTGGACCGAGTGCGAGGGTTGCTATGGCAACATCTGCGTCGGCTCCAGCGAAACGGGGTAAAAACCGGTTTTGTTGGAGGCGACGCATCTCGGTCGGAGAGCACCCTGCGTCCGCTAGGAGCCGCTACCGATCGCCCAGCGAACAGCGCCGCGCGCGGCCACTTTTGAGTCGGCGTAGGGAGAGCGGTAGAGCTCCTGTGCCCCTCCCGCTGTTCCCGCGCATCCGCCGATGTGGTAGCCCAAGCAGGCGTGTCGACCTTGCAACACCCACCGGTGTACCACTGCAGTCGAGCTGCGACTGCCGAGGTCGCTTCCCGATGAGTACGCGCGACGCCGCCGCGAGAGGCGCGAGTATTGGCACTGAGATCTGCAGGGTGCCGCTAGCGTCCAGTTTGTGTATCGCGCTGGCACTCAGTAGGGGACGTAAAAACAAACTTTAACACCACTGCATTTTTGTCTGGGGTGTTGTTGGCTGTTCTCTGTTCGGGACTACTTATTTGAAAATTCTACACCACGATTACGCGGTATATTTCCAATAGGCACCGAGAACAGCGTTCTGCAAGTTTGTGTTTTAAAAATCATCTTAAATGACTCCTCGAAAAAACGCTTATTACTCCGTCACCAAAGGTGGTATCCCTTACACATGCGAGAAAAAAAAAAATCGCCTAGATGGCTCGTCTCCTTTGTCTTTTTGTTGTTGTTTTTTTTGTTCTTTTTCTTTTTTTTAGATGTGACGTTTGGGCGGGAATTCGTTGTGAAATCGGCAAATGGAAATGATGCAAAAACCAACATTCAGATATACCCGCACTTTTCAGTGCCGTCACGTCAGTGGCAGGCAGGCTTGCCAGTCGAGCGAGCAGTCTGAAAAAAATAGAATACGCCAATTCATTTGTTCCGTGCTGGAGCGCGGTGACTGGAGCGAGCTCCCAAAGCATTCATTTGACACCATGAAACTATTTCGAATCCGTTGGGAACACATTCTACAGTCCAAAGAGTGAACCCCTGCCTTCCACTGGCGTCACTTTTTCGTTGTTGCCAGTCGAGACTTTCAGTTTGAAAAACACGGTGAGGACCAAAACTGTAAGTTCAATAACTTCGCGAAAAAAACTATCTTTTGACCTAATATTTGGGGTACTATTTTAGCGACGTATTTTGGTGAGTTTAGCAAAATGTCAAGCAAATCGGAGACAATGAAAAAACCTACGGAGTAAGCGTCCTGGACGCTACACCAACGTCGACTCTCTGGAAGCCGCAGCTCAGACTGCCCACGCACCGTAAAATGTGTTAGCAGTGTGTCATGACGTGACACGCATGAAACACGAGTGTCGGATCTATTTTCACTTCCGTTTCCGGGCGACGCATCAACGCCGGGCCTCTCGAATCACCGCTTTCGATTTCGATCTCGGTATACGAGAAACATCTGTGGGTGATGTCTGACGGGGTATCGTCTCCGGAGGAGACCGCAGATGTGAGTGTACGTTGCCGACCCCCCCCCCCCCCCCCCCCGTGTAAGAAGACGCCGGATTGTCTCGTCGTTTTGGAAAGCTTTTCGCGCCGAGACTCGCCTTCGCGCGGCGTCCTCCATTGTCGGGGTTGGCCGCTTGATGGATCGCCGCCTTCTACGTCCGTCATGTTTTCGCCTTTGTTTCGTTGGACTTCCAGCTTGTTTGTTTCCTTTGCGTCCTTTTTTTTTTCTTTCTTTTTTTCGTCACCGCTGAGACGTGGTACGTGGGTGCCTTGATGACGCTGGCAGCAGCTGTGGTACGTCGACCGTAATTCACGTTGTAACAGTTCGCTCTAAACGTACCTTAATTTTTGTTTGTTTGTTTGTTTGTCTGTACGCGCTAGCTCTGGGATCCTCGTTCCAGTAACGATCTAAGGCTACTGCATGTCGCACGTTGCAGCGGTGCACTATATGTACCTTCGTGTTTGTTTTTTGTCTGTCCGTTTGTCTCTATGTCTGTCTCTTTCTCTCTATGTGCTTGTTGGTTCGTTTATTTGTTTGCGTGCCCCTCTGCATGCTTGTTTATTTCAGGATAGTTGTCTTTCCGTTCGCGGTTTTGGGATTTTCGTGCCAGTAGTGATACAAGGCTACTTAGTGTCGAGAAACGTAACACGTTGATGATGGCGATGAAAATGTTTTTTTTTTTTTTTTGTTCCTTCTTAGCGTGGGGAGCGACGAGAATGATATAGCGACAGCTTGGATGGTTATAATTGGCTTCAGCGATCTTACCTCCCCAATTAAAAAATGACTGTCCAATAAATGCATAATAAATATAAGAACATATAACATATATTGTGTTCAAATTCTAGTATGTTTATTAGGAAAACAATCTAATGAAGGTTTCTGTTCTCAGTGTGGCGTTTGTCAAGCATTCCAGGTACTTTACATTTTGGTTTCGATAATCCGTAACATTCATTAAAAAAAAAAAAAAAAAAAGTTTTGCTTATAATTTTTGTTGCTCAAAATCTGAAAGGCTGTCGCTTTTTGTGTTCGTTTTTTTTCGTCGTACACATTTTTTGTATAATATGTATAATATGTAATAATAATATATAATGTAATATAATATGTAATAAAATTGTATAATATGATCTAATTTATTTGCCTTCCCTCATCGCTTCTGAAGCCTGCCAGGTTGACATCACACCCATTTCCGTCGACGAAAGCAGAATTCATTCTACTAAAGAGTAATTGGCCAATTGTGTAAGGCCCGCTTCAGGCGGGGCAACTTTCCCAGCAATATTGGGTTTGCTGGCGGGTTGTTCCCTAGCTTTCTCTAGATCAGCACGAATTGCTGAGATCGGGTCCGGCTCGAAACGGACGAGCAACTCGGACAACTCGGAGACGTTTGAAGCGGCAGCAGCCAATCAGAGACGCGATGTTTTCACGTGACATCCCTTTGGTGGTGATGATGACAGCTAAAGACTTGGTTCTGGTTTGAATTGGATCATTTTTGGAAATAAACCTTTTCAGAAATACGAGTTAGTATTCTCAACGCCATTCAAAGATATAAAAACACGCTTTTGGCGCGTAGCTGTGCGTCTAAATAGTGCAAGGAATATCAAATTGAATGATGATGATGGCAAGTCGTAGCAATTCGGTTGCTGCGTATGAACGCGGGCGGCCCGTGTTCGCTGGTGTTGCGACGTCAAGTTGCCGGGCGAAATTGTCCCGTCTGAAGCGGGCCTAAGGTTTTTGATGGTTTTTCGATGGCGACAACTTTGGTCGCTCACGTCGCAGACGTCGTGCTCGACCAAAAGCGTCGCTGTGGCCGACTCTCCCGACGTCTTTAGCGGGACCAATTCCGCTTTCATCGACGCAAATAAGAGCAACGCATGTCTGACAATCATCGATGTTGTTGGTCTACGATCGCGATGACCCGGGTCTCTATCACCAGGCTTCTTACGGACGGCATCTAATGTGCCGTTCGGCACTCATGATGAGGCACCCGAACTCGTGACGTCGTGGCAGGGCAAACGACGGTCGTGACGTCACGAACAAGAGCCATCGGACGGCGCCGGCGAAAGGGACACCGGGGGGCGACCTGTACCTACGGTCTACTCTTGCATATGGATTAGGTCAGCGGGAGCTGCGGCTTCCACTTGCACTGTCTTCGGCCCTCGTCTTGTTTGATAGAAAGAGAAAAATAAAGAGAGAGAAGAGAGAGTGTCAGTAGGAGAGAAAGAGAGCATCGGATGCCAGACGTTCCTGGTAGCCCTGTTGGCGGAAGCCAGCGACGTCTCCGTCCTCGTCGGAGGATCTCGTACCAGGAGTGACCTTGCACGACGCTGTCGCGCCGCTCCCGTTGACGGACCCCGAGCACGTAGCCTGTCTTTGACGTCACCATGGAAGCCCCCGGCGGCCAAGACGACTCGACCATCGGGGAACCCAGCTGATCTGGATCCGTTACTGATGGAGCGCGGCGGAGGCTGGACGGTCTCCTCAAAACGCTGCGGAGGAAGAAAGCGGCGTCGCGGCAGCGACGACGTCGACTGACCTCGGTGGGATCGTGTTACGGAACTTGAGACGACGACGACGCCGACCTCCAGAGACTCGGATTTCGGATTGGCGTCCGTTCGGCGTTCTCACATAACTGAGAAAGAACTCTTTGCATCTCCTCAAATGCTCTTTAAAGGAACCCCAGTCCAAAATCTTGTCCCCTCCTTCCGTCCGTTTATTTCCCGCTAAATATAGCAGAAAAAAAAAAGTTGATGTCTCATTTTTACATTAGATTTAGCGGGGTAATTGATAAAATTCTAGATTCTCCTTCACTGCCCGCAATAACTGCCTAATACCATTTAAACGATCGCGCCCTTGATGCTACTTTTTACGCATAGTGTGTCTTTAAAACTAATCGCTGCCTTTTTTTTTTTTTTGTAACTTAGAAAGGATTGCGAGGTGTTGTAGAGGCCGAGCCTGATGGTGATGGAACGATGCTTCGAATCCTCTGACTGGCAGCCTGCAAAAGCTGCAGCTGACGAAATGTACGAAGGCGACGACGTTTCGCCTGACCCGATTGTTTCCCGATGGACGTTGAAAAATCGCCGCTCTAGTCTCTCGCAAGTTAAGAAAGGCAAGGCTAGCTGAGTGTTTTCCTTTTGCTCCGCAGCCAATGAGGTTGCGGCGCCGGTAAGGCCGAAGAACGAATGGCGAAACGAGAGGACTAAAGCCACGCCCCATGGTTTCTTCAGTTGTCGATGACCACGGGCGCCTTTTAACGGTGGAGATCGGTAGAGTGCCTATGCGGAGAGAAAGCCGTTGGCTTCTGGCGCAGGTGTTGCGGGGACGTCCGAACGACGCCGAGCTCTGATTGGCTTTGGCTAAAAGGATAGTGGGTAGAGCTCAATACTAGATGCCTTGAGGTCTACCCACTATTTTCTTTTTTTCAAGCCAATAAGACTTTTGTGTTTTGAAATCATCGCAACATCTGTGCAAAAAGCAGACGAACTTGCGTTCCGTATAGCCTCAGTCACGTGACTGCTCAGACGTCGTACGAGAGACGCGGTGTTCGTTGCAGACGTGATGACGGAACCGTTTGCGGACACGGATCGAGCAATTTTCGAATCATGTCTGCTTGTTACGCATCTATGCTTGGAACATTTCCGCAGACAGTTTTTGTACGACTAATGGGACAGGAAAGTCATCACAAGGAAGAAACACGCTTCAGGCAGTGTATGGGTGGTATCACCGCGGCTTTAGGGTCGATGCAAATGTCGCGTTTTTTTTTTTTTACTCTTTTTTTTCTCTCTTTATTTCGAGAAACATTTTGGGTCAAAATTGTAAATCATCGGGAGTCTTTCGGCGGTTAAGATCCGATAAAAATAGGGGTTCGTATTTATTTGCATATTTGTTGAGATTTTTCTTCTTTTTTTTTCCAGACGCTTTAAATGAAAAATAAGCACGCGGGTAGCGGACGTAAACCAGGCCGCGGCGCCGTCCTAAAGTATCCTTCCGCTTTTCCGGTTCCAGAAAAAGACGCCTCGGTTTGAAACCATCTGTCGGTAAACACGCGACCCAAATTACCGACTGAATCTCCCGAAGCTATATCGCTCGTTGCGCGTACCCACGACTAGAACCGGTAGAAATAAGCTACGCTTCCAAGTAAAGGCACACTTCAGCCATGGATGGATGGATGGATGGATGCTAACGGCTGTACCTTTTATAACGGGCGTTAGCTCGCGCCACCTAGCCTCTAAATATGGCTTCCTGAGGCTTAAAATCATGGTTGCCAGTTATCTGAAGCATTCATTTGAGATGGCAGGAAACGCTTTTCGGTCCTCGGGAAATGTTAAAAACGCCCGAGAGAGAGAAAAATGACCTCGCTGGAGCTTCCTGCAAGCCTATCTGAAGCTCAGGAACTCCCATTTTAAAATGGTAACTATATTGTCCATTGCGCCCACTCCGAACTAAGCATCAATATGGCAGCGCCCACATGATAATCGGGGAATGGGCCTCTGTCACCTACGTTCGTACAGAGCCTAGATTGTAGAGAGAGTCCAACTTAAACCACGGAGAGCATTTGCAGTTTAATGGCGGACACTTCCATCAGAGATTGGTTGGTCCGAAGTGCGCATGCGCTGCGTTATCGCGTGTCTATGAGGAAAGCAGACGGAGAGGTGGAGACACTCGCGGTCGACCAACGCGTTCGTCATCTGTAGCTCGTATTGCAAACCACGTGACCACGAGCGAGTAGTTGGAAATTCTCTGTAATGCAGGTTCTCTGATTGTTCGCCGCCACCTTGCGGCTGTCGCCACCTACTCGTCGGAAAGCAATTGTGACGAATTGCGCGGGCATATGTGTGCCCGTCATTATTACGGCGGGATTCAACGTTCTTACGATTTGCGCAAGCATTTTCTGTGGCGCAAGACTTGAGCAAACGTTATCAGAGTGCAGCTGCTAAAAAGGACCTACCGATGAAAATGATCTGTTTGCTGCTAGGAACGCACTTGTCGGGGTCTTAAATTATGTCCGCACCTTTCCCATGTAAACTAACGCTTTTAAGGCACCTTCGACTGCCCACAAAAACTGGTTTCTCAACGTATCGCTGCGATTTACTTCAGAGGTGCAAGTAGGTGGTAGATGTTTACAGTGAAAAAAAAAAAAAGAACTTACCTCGTTAAAAAAAAAAAAAAAAAAAGAATCCTGTTTAGGGCAATCTACGCCGCCACTCTGTACACGATGCACGCGCAATGAGAGGTGCTTCCGACAGATGGCGTACACCGCGTCGAGGGAGCGCCGGCCGATTCGAGCGCGCTTTTTGCGGGATCGTCCGCTATCATAACCCGAATTGGATGGCGCTCCCTCGACGCGCTGTACGCCCTCTGTCGGCAGCACTTGTCACTGCACGTGCATCCTGTGCAAAGTGGTGGCGTAGATTGCCCTAAACAGGTTTCTATCTTCTTTTTTTCTTCTTTTTTTCTTTTTACTTTTATTGGAACAGTAAATGGGCCCCGACCATGCGTCTTTTGTAATTTGTTTTTTTTGCTATTGGTTTGTTTGTGATAGAAAACCTACAAAAGCGACGAGCACGGTGACGATTCACTTTTAGCGCTGCCTGGTTGTCTCAGTCGAATCGTAGCGTCGACCGCGTTCGGACTTCCCGTGAAACGGAGCGCGGGCTCTACGCACGACTGCGACAACGACACTCCCCCATTCCCTGCATGTAACACGATGTCGACACGAGTGACGTCACGCCCCAGAGGCGGTCTATATAACCTCTGCCACCACGCGGCGACGCCGTGCGTAAGGACAATTACAAAAATTAGAAAAAAAAAAAACACGCACGTTCTGTCGTCACGCGTGGCGTCACAAAAATACCGTGGGGGAGGGGGATGTCCAACAATTATGACACGCTTCCGGCTCGTTCGATATCGTATTCCGAGCTCGCGTATGTGAATCTCCGCGGCGCGAAAACCGTCTTGTCGACCGCTCCGAAGAGGGGTTACTATTTCCCAAGTCGCGATTACGAGATCGAGTTCCGCTTTCCAACCGACGGACGGTCCGAGCTTACCGCGTCTCTTCCGCTTTCGGATGCCTCCGGGCTCCCGTGCTCTCTTTCCCTCTCCCGGTCAAGGTCACACTGTGTGCTTTTCGTCCGGTTCTAAGGCATCCGAGCTCTTTCTTTTATTATTTTGTTTCCAATGCTCCGCTTCGTCCGAGTACACAAACGTTCCCGCAGTTTTTCTATCGGTTTAAAAAAAAAAAAAAAAAAAGTTACGATAACAGGAGGCACGGGTGCGACTCGCGAGCGAATGATTTCAGTAAGCTTTTACCTAAAGCCGCATTCTGTGGACGTGATGACATCTGTGGACATGTCTCAAGCATGTTCTAACCTTGTTTGGATCACGCATGCTTCGAACATGGCCGCAGACACGGTATCCCTGAAGAAAACGCCTCAGCTGCGCATGCGCGCCGCCAGCCTTATCTGCGTAGTTCAAGTTCTTGTGGCGGATTACGGAGCGCTATCCGGGTGCTTAACGGGCTGCGGAAACGGTCTACTACAATTCCCCAGTATCTGTATGACTAATCTGACCTTCATACAAGGAAGGCCTCGGACAGCGTCTGCAAACTGTCTGTTGTATGATGCTTGTTGTTGTTGTTGTTGTTTTACTTTTCTTTAATAGAGACACGTCTATAGTTCTCGCCGGCAGCCAAACGTGAATCTCACCGGCAGGGTTTCTGTGCGTGGAGCCCCGCGCGGATAAGTTCGATCGTCCGATCCGCATCCGCGGACATTTTATCAGCGCCCGACCCGCGTCCCCAATGTACTTAAGTTACTGTATCCGCGTCCTCACACTTTGTATCCCCATCCGAACCGCTTTCGCATAATTCGGAACAGCATCCGACCCGCAATCTGCGCATTCCTGTTATACTATAAGATCAAACGTGAAAAATAGAAAAGGCGTCTGTATGGTATACTTTATAAGCCTTTGCTTACCTATGCTCAAAGAACTCTTTAAGTCGGTGCACGGTGAAAGTTATTCTATCGTATTATCTTTTATCGTATTTATATTATAAGCGAGCATCCTTCGAGAGACACTTCGCGTCTCTGGAAAGATTATCGCAGTTATGAGATCGCCCTGGGAGTCTGCGAAACACTGCCGAGAAAATGCGGACAAAAAAAATTATATTTCTTTTTTTCCTTTTTGTTTTGTGACACCCACTTCGTGCAGCAGCGTATTTTCGAACCATGAAAATGAATAAAGAATGGACTTATAAGGTTGTGCCGTTTCAGGAATAGGTAAACCGATACAAAAGTGCGAAAGGAAAGGCGACCACTCATCCCAGCGAAGTACTTGCTAAAGGGCGACCATGAAATACGTTTTCAAATTGTTCCTTCTTGGCGTATCGTCTTAACTCGAAAGCTCGAAAGTGAATCGACTAATCACGTGGTCGCTACGTAGTATTCCACCGGAACGGGAAGCTCTCCCAGCAGTCTGAGTTTCGGCGAGGATAGCCTTCCTCAAGCCCACGGTGTGCTCAAGCCCCACGATGCGTTTCTCCCGCAAAGTAGCGTCAAATGCGACACTGCAGCGTGCACGTGGCCCGTGCCTCGTGCGGCTCTTGGAAGCAAATGGTGGCACTGGACTGAAATGAGCGGCCCTCGTAAGAAATGCAACCGTTCGCAACAATAGTTGTAAGAAATGCCAAGCATGAATTTCCTCGAGGGACTTTAAGCCATCCGTGTTCCTTGCGTCTGATGCATTCGTCGATACATGAGCTACAGCGACAGCCCTTCCAGCCTTCTTGCCGCCGTGTGATTAATTTGGAGTGAGTTAGAAAAAGTACTTATTAAAGGAATTGATACGTCATGATATCTCGATTAAGTTGTTCAATCGTGACGGGGGAAGGGGGAAGGGGATTATGGGGAGGGAAGCAAATACTTTACTGGAGGAGTACAGGACACTCCTCGAGAAAACATAGAAAACGTCGACGACGAAGATTTGCGGAAACACGCGTCTTCGCATTCGCGACCCCGTCAACCGCACCGCATTCCGACTCTCCGAGGCGTCGCCTTGTCACGTGCTCTGGCGGCGAGAGGAGGGAGGGGGGAGAGGCGTCGCCAAATAAACCACTCCACCAGGAGAGGTTTTGGCGCGGCCGTCGTACTGTCAAATGCATATGAGGAGAGTTTCCTGTACTCTCCTAGAAAAGTATTCGGGGGTAGGGCGGAGAGGCTATGTGGAATAGGCGACCCCTGATGCGCGGAATCAGAAAATCGAAAACGTGCTTGCTGCGCGGGTCTTTCGTCGATGTAAATGAGAGTAATATCGGACTGTCAATTCGGATGGTGTTGGTTTCGGAATGCACTGACCACAAGCTTCCACCGTTCTTTTTAAGCGCACCATGGAACTTGTCATTCGCGAGTGAAGAGAGATGCCGTCACGGCACTCATTGGCCAAGAAACGCGAATCCAAACGTTCGCCGACGGATTTATTGTTGACGACCGAATACGTCCGAATGATGACGCAGTACTCGTGTCGCATACGTCCGAATGACGCATAACTCGTGTCTAGTGCGTGAGCTGGATCGACTGACGTGCTTTGGGTAGCGCGGATGTATCACAGTGAAAAGGCGGAGAGCTTTCGAAGAAAAGAGAGTAAGAAATAGTCCGTTCTATATTCAAAATTTCGTATTGAAAAACAGGGTTTTGGCCTCTACCCTCGTCGACTAGTTTTATTCTAACCCACTATACGATATGCGATTAGTAAAATTTAATCTAAAACCATTTATTTCAGCCCAGAATATTTCCATTGTCCCCTGAATGCGTGGTAAGAGGCGTGTACTACACCACTGGTGAAGTTTCAGTTTTAAAGGGGTTCAGAAACGAAATGACTTGTGCCGCGAGCTCTTTACCTCTCGCTTCAAAATCGGCCATCGAGAAGCGCAGTGCGTATCCCGCTCGTGACGTCAGTAGCTCTTGCACGGCCAAGGATGCTGTAGTTGCCAGTGTTGCCGCTTGGTGGCGTCAACGTGTGACAGTCTTGCCTAGTAGTAATATCCAAGGGCTGTACGCCCTGTGGCCTATAGGGAGTGTTCACTGGAGGCTATAGCTGTGTGCGCGACTGCTGAGCGCATGGTGACGGCGAACGCCCACAGTCATAGCCTCCTATGTGCTGACAAAGCCTGGCACATCGCCGCGAGAAGCGGCCGCCGAAATGGAAAAAAATGGAGCGGCAGACAACGGATGAGAGGAGAGTCACGTGACTGGCGCCCCGCTGCGGCGAGACGCCGATGCACACCTCTCCCGGGCTAACAAGTGGGTTTCGGGTCGTCGCCGCCGCAAAAGCTGTGCGCTCAAGTCCAGGTTCCCCGCAAAATTGATGCTCTGTGCTACCAGATACTCGCGCTCCGAATCTGCGGCTTTGTGAGAATAGAGGAGGCTATGCCACAGTTCTTTCGCAACGTGCGTTCTGTACCATCAAGGCTGCCGGTCTTAGCAACCTATTAATGTGAGCTCGTTGTGAGTCTGCGTAAGTCTGCGCTCTAGACAGCGCCCTCAAATGTGGCGTTTAGTGAATACCCGCTATATTCGCGGCCATGCCGGTAATTTATGCGCCATGAGCGTTCTCTTCACTGTGTTATAGTCTCACACTGCAGCTCGAATGAAGCAGTAGCATGCGTGACGCCGCCATAACTTTAGTTCGCAGGAGGCAGGCAGCAGTGCACAAGACGGCTCGTGCCGCCTCATGCTCCACACGCGCAGAGCTCCAGCGAGGTTGTAGCACGTGCATAAAGACTAACCGCCGAATTCAGAAACCTCACTCAAACTACACTCAAACTTAAGGGCCCCTCCACTTCCTCGAGGAAGGCGCGAGGGCCGGCGCTGGCCAATCGCGACGGCGGGTCCGTCCTCGCGATTGGCCAGCGCCGGCACTCGCGCCTTCCTCGCGGAAGTGGAGGGGCCCTTAAGTTTGAGTGTATAGTTTGAGTGAGGTTGCTGAATTCGGTGGTAAAGCTCCCTCGATGCATTGCGGCAGCGGTGGCGTAGTCAAAGTGGCTGGTGAGATCGGTCTATAGACCTTTTGCGAAATTCCCAAGCGCCAGGGAGCATGCTCCCGAGTGTAGTTACACACGCTGCACGTGCTGACGTCAGCAGTAGTAGCTTTTCTAAAGCAAATGTCTAAAACAAATGGCATTTGCACGCGCGCTTGTCAACGCTTCATTTTGGTGTTTTACTTCGAATCTTTTATACGGGGAAGTCGAGCGCGTGTGGTTCGTGTCCATACATTCCCATCATTCTCCTTGATGCTTGGGTAATTTAGCAATAGGTCTATTGGTGACGTGCGCGATCGAAAGCGTCGCTGTGGTTGGCCTTTCACGATTGACCGAATGCTGACCATGACGTCAGCAAAGGCTTTTTTGTCGGCGAAATTAAGAGTAATGTAAGAACTTTAATTTTAACGGTGTCGGCAGTGCTGCTTTGAAAGCGCAATGACCTCAAGCTTCCACCGTGCTCACTAGAAACACCACCGGACTTGTTTTTCGCGATATAATGACGTCACGAGAGGGAACCATATGTAGGGCGCCACCAAAACATCTCGGCTGAACTCCATGGAGTGAATTATGTGACGGATAACTGACGAACTTCGCCCGACAGCACGCTTGCTTGGAGCGCGACGTAGCAGCCCCTGTGCTGGTGCCACGCGCAGAGCAAAAGCCGCCGGGCAGAATTCGTCAATTTTTCGCAGCATATTTGCCCTATGGAATCCAGCCTGCGATCTTTGCTCAGAATCAATTATTTCTTGGCGTAAAGAACAATTCTCTCCCCGATTGGCACACACTTTCTGAAATAGCAATTTGCCCCCCATAAAACATTCGATTATGCGCATCATGGTATCACTGACTTACTCACTCTACACTGCGGTCGGACACGTTTATTGGCCGCCTCAGCAAAAATGTAGATCCGAAACCGCGTATATCCGCATCCGATCCGCATCCGCAGCCACTGGAATCCGATCCGCAATCCGCCGAATCCGACTAATTCTTATGCGCATTCGCCAGTTGACTGCGGATTTCCCTGGATGACCCGCGGGTAGTCCGCCGATATGCAGGGTTCTAGCTATGGGCACCCTGCGTCCGCTAGGAGCCGCTACCGATCGTCCAGCGAACAGCGCCGCGCGCGGCCACTTTTGAGTCGCGGTAGAGCTCCTGTGCCCCTCCCGCTGCTCCCGCGCATCCGCCAGTGTGGTAGCCCAAGCAGGCTTGTCGACCTTGCAACACCCACCGCTGCGACTGCCGAGGTCGTTTCTCGATGAGTACGCACGACGCCGCCGCGAGAGGCGCGAGTATCGGCACTGAGATCTGCAGGGTGCCCATAAAAGCGCGATCCAAACCAACGCGTTTTTGTGCGCGCGTAGGCCGTGCGTCTCCCGGAAATTGCGTATTTCGTGACGTCTCGCTGATTCCTTGCACCTTCCGGGCGCGCATAAGAAAGTTGGATGATTTCAACTTTTTCTGAAGGCGCACGAAAACATGCTGTGACGTAGCAGGGCGCTCCTGTCTCCCGGCCAATCGGTGGAGGGCATTAGTTCCGGCTCCGCGTTTCTTCGCCGTCTGGCGCAGATGCTCTCCGCTCGCCCGAACGCGCACCGCCCTAACCTACGCGATTGGTTGTGACTCAGAAGGCGCACCGGAAACAGCGAAAACGTCACGATATACGTAATTTCCGGGAAGTGCACGGCCTACGCGCGCACAAAAACGCGTTGGTTTGGATCGCGTTTGAGGTAGTTGGGATCATGCTATATAACCCAGAAGACAATTTACGCAAAAAAAAAAAAAGAGAAAGAAAAAAATTAGGAAGGTAAAAAACGTTGGACGTCCTGAGACACGGAGAAGCCGGATCTCTCAATAGATAAGTCTTGCAATGTATGCCATGTCTCTCCGTATCGTCTCGGTCTTTACGGCTTTTTTTGGCGCGTGTAAATATCGTAAAGAGGCGCCAACGCCCCGAGGGAGATATGGATCTGGCAGACCGGGCTAGGGTTAGGACGCCTGGTGGCGTGACCACAGCCATGACGTGACCGCGTCGTCACGGTTTAGAGAGGCTCTCGAAGTAGGTCCCATTGACGTCATCGGTGGGCGTTACGATATGATGGTAGGGATAGGTTGAGGGGCGAGAAAGATGCCTATCGCGTCCTGTAAACGTGGTGCCGTTGACGTCACTGCGATCTGCACCGTGTACGCTTTGGGTAAACCTGTTTGGCTGTACTTCGGAGAGGTGAACTCAACCCATATAGACCAACACGCGGCGCTGACGTCACGCAGCTACGGTGGCGCTGTCGACGGCACTGCGCATGCGCAGACGCGTCACTTCACGCGAATTCGGTTTCTGCGCACGCGCAGTGCCCACACCCGGTGTGGGCAAACGCGGGCTTGTTTGTAAACAGCGTGTCGGTCTATATGTACATGTTACGCAAGAAAATAACAAGAAAGAAAAAACCTCAATCGTTGCTCATTTAGAAAATAAATTAATACGTTACTCGCTACTGCGACGCATTTGGAGCGCGTTATTTGAGCTTGAATGTAACGCGATATTTTCTTGTTACACTAAATTTGCCGGAGTTTTTTTTTTTTTATGAAGCAGTGGCAGTTTTCAATATTTGTGGTCGTTAATAATTCTTTGCTTTTTAATGCAATAGCTGTACCGACATTTCTTGCGCACATCTTTTTATGGTCTATATAACGTTTTCTTCTGCAAACTACAGGCGCGCGCTAGATGGAGAACTAGGTTGGGTGCTCGTGTTGAGGCGTTCCCCTCCAGAAGTAACTAAGTATCGTTACACGTTACTTTATCGGAAACGAAAATACTTTACTCGTTCATTCTATTAAAAAGAGCTACGTTTTGCTTTGTTACAGAAAAAAAAAAAGTAACTCCATGCAAGTAACGCGATACTCGAAACGCGTTATGTACAAGTCTGAGTCGAGCTTGAATCCCACGTTTGTCAAGAAATAGGTTTATTTCGAAAGTCACGTGCTCAATTCATTTGTTGCCTAGGCTGCAATCACTGAATGTTTCGCAGAGTAGCGCATACCGTAGCGTTCGCTCGCTTGACCGGAAGTATCGCCCCTCCCGAGCTTTCTGATTGGCGGATATCGGTGGCGAAAGTAGCGGATAACGGCCCTGCTGACGCCCGAAAAAAACGAAAACAACGAGAACGCGTATGTGCAATGTAGACGATAAGGACCCTTTTCTTTTCTTCTTCTTTTTTTCTTTTGTATTCACATTTCCGGGACGCTTATCTTACCCCGAATAATGTATCTTAACCCTGTTGTATGTATATCCAGGATTTTCGTTTTCCCGAAATACTAAGAGCCCATTTATATCATCTACTGACAGCTACGCAGGGTACGGAATGCAATGTTCACCCTTCTTGCATTCTGATTCGTCCTTCTTCGTTCTTATTGGCTGATAGCCCGATCTCATTGGCTGTGGATCAGTAACATTATGCTTGAAACGACCGCCGGGCCCTGCATATTTTTTTTTTTTTTACTACCAGTGATTACAACTGTTTATTAGACGATTCTTGCTTGGCATCATATCTGCACTTTCTAGCTTACTTTATTAGTAGGACAGAATGGACTCCATTGTTTATTTTCATCTCACTCATCCATATCTGCGTGCGTCGTCTGCGAACAACGACGAGTATTCTTGAACGTATCCAATCATCCATACACCGATGCGCACGTCTGACGTCAAGCCGCTGGGGTGGCGCTGCTGTCGGCACGGCGCATGCGTAGAAGCGTCACCTCGCGCCAATTTGGTTTCAGCGCACGCGCACTGCTTCCACCTGCCGTGGGCAAACGGGGGCTTGCTTGTAACTGTTGGCCTATGCTTATAGACCGACACGCTGTTTACAAACGAGCCCGCGTTTGCCCACACCAGGTGTGGGCACTGCGCGTGCGCAGAAACCGAATTCGCGTGAAGTGAAGCGTCTGCGCATGCGCAGTGCCGTCGACAGCGCCACCGCGGCTGCGTGACGTCAGGGCCGCGTGTTGGTCTATAAGAGGAAAATAGGCAAATGTTTTTCGGTGATTATTTATTTTTTAAACACCGGTGTATTTCGGTTGGACGTCTCGTGACGAAGAAAAACGGGAAGTATCGGTTTAAAAAAAAAAAAAAGATTTATTTGTTTTATGTTGGAGCCGAATTTGTCGCCGCAGTATTTAAAGGAAAGAAATGTCACGAAAGTGAAAAACAACTGAGGCTTTGTACACCCTTTGTCAACGCGAATAAATGCTGCCACGGCGAGAATAATTGAGGTTCATTATTTTGAAGGAGATCGGTGGGCACGTCAAGTGACGATTCTTTTTTTTGTGTGTGTGTGTGCGTGCGTGCGTGCGTGTGTGTGTGTGTGTGTGTGTGTGTGTGTGTGTGTGTGTGTGTGTGTGTGTGCGTGTGTGTGTGTGTGTGTGTGTGTGTGTGTGTGTGTGTGTGTGTGTGTGTGTGTGTGTGTGTTTGCGCTGGCAGCACTAGCTTGAGTCTCGGAATCGCCACAAAAACGCGCAGTTTCATCGTATTTCTCAGTTTAGTTTTTGCTATCGAAACTTGAAGGAAAGACTCACAAAATCCACATTTGCCCGTGGAAGTGGCAGGATTTTCAGAGCACATTCTGCGAGGTGGACAAAACTTACACCCGTCAGCCCCCCCTTCCAAAAAGTGGAACAGTTCCAGCGAACCCAAGACAGGCTGACATCAAACCAAACCCGAAGCCCAGGACCTCCTTGAAAACTAAACCGATAGCGATGAATGCATCTTCGTTCCACGAGGCGAAGAGACGCGTTCTTCAAGTTCAGTGGCCCTGGACCACACTGATGTCGGCAGTGTCTTTCAAGAACCACAGTAACCTCCGAATAAACACTGGAAGAATACAGAATCCACGAGATAACACGTTTGAAGGACCTCTACGGGGGAGGGGTTTCAAAGAAAATAGCCCTTTTCAGGGCAAAAACATTAAACCGTTTTTTTTTTTCGGTTTTAATTGGGTAGCAAATATTCAACCACCGGGGTTTTTCGGTTTTAACCGGTTTTGTATTATCGTCACAGGCAGACGTTTATTGGTGTTTCTCGGTTAAAACCGGAAAGTACACAGCCTACTTATAGCTATCGTCGACCGAAATTTTGTCGCTGGATTATTGCCATTTCTTTTCTTTTTTTATTCGCGTGTTTTGTAATTCTATCGTTTGTTACCGTCGGATGAACGTATTCCTTGACGCCCTGTCAGCTGACAGCCCGTAAATCTTAATCATTGCTATAAGTTTGATTACAAATTACGGATGCTACATGCAACCGGTGGTACCTTATCGCACCCAAGGTGTCACCGATTGTTTGAGCGAGGCGGGAAAGTAACGTTATCGAGGCACGTGGCAGGCGGGTACATTCCGTTATGAAGAGATTTCTTTGTTTTTCTATCGAACTTCCACATCCAAAACTACTTTTGTGGCTCTTGTTTCTAACAGCTACTCTTGTTTCAAGTGGCTTATCTATATGTGAAAAAAAAATACAGGATAAGCGAGAGAAATATGCAGGCCTACAGAAAGCCAATATCTTTCTGTCACAGCAGAAATTCTTCCGAGCAGATGTGAAATCAGTAGAACTCGAGACCAAATGCAACGAAGAGTGCATCAGTAAGCTCACTTGACGCGGCAGAGTGAAGTGCCCTGGAGGGTTTGTATTGTATGATATCGGATTCTTGTGACTCGGGCAAAACATGATCGCGCGTGATGTTTTTAGCCCGTTAGTCTTTTGTTGCAGATTTCGAGTAATCCGCCGCTTTGGTGATAAAAATAGATTATCATCACCATCCCCCTGAACGTGCATTGACGTGACTGTTATATGGTTCCTCCGAAGAACAAAGGCCTGCATTGAAAGCTTTTTGTGTCAAATATACCTTTAGCTGGGTCGGTACGCCGGAAAAAATATTTCGCTTACTGATGAGGGATAAGCAATGGAACAGATGCAGAGTAAATGAATCGGCATGTGTTGCTATCTTTCCTCAAGAGCAAACAAGTTGCTCCTGCTTACCAAAACTCTTTATCCTTTGTTCGATTCTTCGGCGCTCTGTCAGCTGGCAGTTCTTAACCTAGCTCGTTGCAACGTTTGCTTCCCAATTACACACACTAGGGATAACTCTCGATACCGTATCACATTCAAGGCGTTAAGATTGTTTGGGAAGTCACACGGAGCTCGCGTGTTTGTTGGTGGAGCACTTTGCCTTATGATAAAAGCGTTTCAAGTATGACCAGGATATGACTAGGTTGGTTTGGCACGGGCAGCTTTTGTGCGCCTCAAACTGTACTGTTGTAAGTTAGGTTTAGCGGGACCTTCATATATTCAATCAGTTCTGGGGGATCGGTGGCCGAATGGGCTAGCGCACTTCAGCTCGGCAGCACATAGAGCGAAAGCTCGCGCTGCAAAACCCAGGGATCCTGGGCTCAATCCCCACTTCTGCCCGT
The DNA here is from genome assembly GCA_013358835.2 of Ixodes persulcatus. Classification (NCBI taxonomy): domain Eukaryota; kingdom Metazoa; phylum Arthropoda; class Arachnida; order Ixodida; family Ixodidae; genus Ixodes; species Ixodes persulcatus. The sequence continues at coordinate 415,004 of JABSTQ010009632.1, read as the reverse complement.
TTCGATCAGGATGAGCATCGTACCAGCGCGCGGTCGTGTATCACGTGGTGCACGTTAAAGACCGCAGGCTAGCGATTGTACTGCACTGGCTAAATTTATCATCTACGTCTGGGAGACAGGTCGCACGTCGACTCGTCGAGGCAGACGAAGTTCCGACTGTATAAGCAGCATACCAACACCCAATTTTTTTTTTCCCATGAGTTCGGTGTTTTCTGTATTTCGTAGTGTTTGGTTTTCTTGTTTACATATTTTTATGTTGTTGGGAAGATGCCGTAGCTTTGAGTTTGTAACTTTCAGCTGCATGCATTTTTTCCCCCCGTCCATCTGTGTACCTACGTGAACTGTAAGGGACCAGTGCCTCGTCAAGTTTCTTAGCCTCGTACGGGCCCTCCTTTCGGCTCCTGCCCGAAAGAAAGTAAACAAAATAATGTTCTCTCCTTGCAGTGATTGGTACTTTCCTCCTCCCCACTGGAATCCTCTGCGCGGTTCGCTCTGCTAAAAGCGGGACGAGGGGACGGCTTTTGGGAGGAGCTTAATTGTCCCGCTATTTTTAAACTGCAACGGCCACAACAACGTCTACTTACATTGTCCGAGACTCTAAAGTGTCCCGTAATCGTATGCAATCCACGCATGTCGGGTTCGTGGAACACATTGTCACCAATTCTAGTACCATGAAGCAAGGGTCACACTGCCGATACATGCAACAAAAAGACAGACTGCAGACGCTGTCTGAAGCGTGTTTCTTCCTTGTATCGTGTGCAGACATGTTTAAAGCACACATGTGCATGAAGGAAACGTGCTTCGAATGCGCTTGAGGCATGAGGCCCATAATTCCGCCATCATGTCTGCAGCAAACACTGTGTCCTTTGTATGGTGTATATAGATACGAGCAGTGTGAAAGCGGACTTGGGTGAGAAAACGAAAGGTGAAACGAGCAGAATGCGGTGAAGCCCTAGAGTCGTCTGGCTGATCGGTGGCGCCCTCTTCTCTCCCATGTACAGTTTCGACCTGGAAGATGGGCCTGGAGGCGGTCCCGGGGGCCGTGCCCTCCTCGAGGCTTCCAGCCCTTCCTCTTCGGGACTGGTGCTGTCCAACTTCCCCCCGCAGCGCAGGGAGTCTTTCCTCTACCGGTCCGACTCCGAGTTCGAGATGTCGCCAAAGTCCGTCTCCCGACACTCGTCCATCGGCAGCGAAGCGTGAGTGGCACACGTCCTCCCTCGTGCATGTCTATGGCTCTCGGGGGCCGATGATACCTAGGGCTGGGCAATTGATTGATTAGCATTCCGGTTAATTGATTAATGCTTTAATTACGATCGTTTTTTTTTCTTACGGGTAATTGATTGAGTTTAGTTTGAAATTTGGAGTGAAAGTAAAAATGCTTGCTTTACTACTGGTGCGCATTTATGCATTTTAGGGGGCAGCACGGTTGTATTCCACAGCAATACACTAGCATTCCCTAGCATTGTGAGACAAAGTGATTACTAGGTTTAATAATAGTGTAAATATTTTCTTCTTAAAATGTTTTGCCCGTATCTGTTTGTGTGTGTTTTTTTTCCTTCGTTTTTATGGGCAGTACAGCGTTAAGTTTTAAATGAGGCGGCGTTTCCCGCCATGGATGACATAAAGAGGAGTAAAAACTAAGAATCTGTAGTTTTGATATTTTCTCCAGACCCTATTTATAAAGGTAAACACTGCCGATTAATTGATTAATAAACTGACTAAAGGGTAGCGATAAAGTGGGTTAAAATTTCTAATCGACGCCCAGTCCTAGTGATACCTATATGGACTAATCCGAACAACCCACTTCAATGTGCCGTCATCTTTATCAAGTGGGCTGCGCCACGATGCAAATGTGAAGCGCATTCCGAGCATGCGCACTAGCTTCGTTCGGTGAAATAGCGTAAGCCGCAGTCCAGTGACTTTCGCCTTGGCGCTTCGATGGGCTCGGCCAGTGAAAAAGGGGGAAGGGGTAGTGCCCTCAGAAAAGGCACATCCTTTGGGCCATGTCCGTTATAACAATAATACCGTATTTTCCGGACCAGAATAGGACAGGACGAAGTCTCACACTCAGCTGAGTTTGAGACGTCGTCCTGTCCTATTCTGGTCCGGAACACAAAAGGACAGGACGGACGTTCTCAAACTCAGCTGAGTGTGAGACTTCGTCCTGTCCTTTTGTGTTCCTTCGACTTATGTGTTCATTTCTGCTCCAGTCTCAGGTTTATTCAACATGGTTAACATTCAACTACTCGCCTACACCCTTATTATGTATTGTCTGTGTTTGGAGATTCGTGTTGGCCCGTCCTGTTTCACCACTCTCCAGGATTAAAAAAAAAAATCACGCAAGAAAGACTTATATAAGGCTGAATACGAACAAAAAGAAGTGCTCTTCTGAACAAATCGGAGCGTAGAGCTTGGTTTCTACCTTGCACTACGCAACTTCATGTTGCCATAAAATCAATACGACGCAAATGAAAGAAACGAGAACGAGAAAAGTAATATACCATTGCAACCAAGTTAAAATTCGAAAAAAGAACATCAAATAACGTTTTTTTGAATTAACAAATAAAATCGAGCTGTTTTTTGTTCTAGTTACGGCGACAAAAAGTTGTTAATTACACTGTACTTTACATGTATGGTAATTCTTTCTTCCGGGTCGTTATCACTGATCGTACGAATGGATCATTCAATCTGTCATGTTGAAAGAAACGTCCAGTGATAAAGAATCACGACGTCCTACCTACAGCGATCTGGATTAAATAAGTCTAATTTAAATCGAAGAAATCTCTACGACTTTTCTCGTATGTCATATCGAACGCTCGAAGTTCTGCTTGGGTTACGCAAGAAGGCGCTGCAAAACACGTGTAGACTTCCGCGATCAAGTCGATGCGCAACCCCAGTCGGTGCTTTATCGCGAATAACGTTATCTCAGGGCACTCTATGATAACGGCGAACGACGGGACGTCCGCCGTTATCATAGCGGAATATAGTCAAGCGCCGCTTGCCTCATAACCATTTTCGAAGCGACACGTACTCTGTCGACAAGGCCTTATCGAAGGCCGCTCTGTTTAGCGCTGGTTTCGCCGCTTCGTTGGTATACCTTCGCGGCGACCTCAACCGACCGATAGGCGAACTATCTGGGTGCTCAGCGAGGTGTTTTGTTTTTAATTTCTAAAAATAAAATAACTGAAAAAAAAATTGTGAACAACTTGCTAGCCAGGACGGATGTCATGGATTGCAAAAACATACTAATTCGCCAAATTAATTACATAAAGTTTACTCATTAACTTTTTATGTAGTGAAACGGAGCGTATGGTTCCAACTAGAAACTTGCTGAGCGTTTCCGAAATTTCCCGTGTCATTCAATTTTAGGAAGAATTTAGGTACGTGTGACGTGTGAGATGCGCTAATAAAGCAAGTAGAAAGCGGAAGGCTGGCGATGCGAAAACATGGAAGATAAGAAACTTATCTTCGGGACTACTTTTGATGCGTGGTCGGAATAATACGCTAAACACATTAGTCTAAAAGTAGCGTGTTCAGTGTCCGGAGAGCTGCGTTAGCAAGATGGCGTCACGACAGTTTGCTCCCAACTGCGTTCCGACAGCGGCGAAGCGGGACGTGAGAGATAAGGTTCTAGACTCGCGGTTCCAGCTCGCTACGCGGGTTAACGACCTGCCGGAGAGACCCCAATAAAGAAACCCTATACACAACACAGTGCCGCCGTATCTTATCCGGGTAGTCTCTAAAACGGTATACACTCACGTACACGTAACCGTAGTCAAAGGGTCCTCTGTTACGTCAAGAAACGCGATCGCCTGACGCCGTAAAACTATGGTAAGAGACCGCTAAATATATTGTATAGACTATTTTTGTGTTTCCTCCCGTCCCCAGCCACCTGCTAGGCATATCTGGTATAGGCGACAAAAAAAATAATAAAGCATTTAACCTGAAAATAGTGAAAAAATAGAGGGGAGACAAAACAAGAACGTGTGACGGTTACGCTTATATTCCAACTGTATTCTATCGGCATGGCGACGGCAAAGCAGTGTTTTCGCCCACACCGGAAGTGATGACATTCAAGATGGCGGCGCCCTTGTGCAAAAGGTCTACGCTTCGTTTCAGCTTACGTTCGGGCGCAGCCGATGAGCTGATGGGAGTGGGACCATTCAAGCAGTGTCAAACACGCTAGTCACTGCGTCCTCCCGCACGTGATTGGTTTAGCGATGATAGAGCACGGAAAAAAGCAGGACGAACACCATGACGTTGCGCTTTTGACGCTGTTTGATTAGTCCGTCGGTTCGTAGCGTCGGCTGAGGCCAGATTTGAGAAGATACTTGCGGGAGTTCCCGAAAAAAAAAAAAACGTGTTTTTTTTCTTTTTTTTTTTTTTGCGCCCGGGTAAGTAAACTATGCATCGCAGAAGGCTCAAACTCTGTAAGAAAGTCACGCTAGCGGTCGGGTTCAGAACGCGAAAGTTTGATAACTGATCGTTACCTGGATCAAGAGATAACTAAGAAAAACGAAATTTTACTGCGAGCCGGCGTCCACCTAAGCCTGATTCCATCAAAACGAGAAATTACGTTTTAAGCGCCTGTAAAATCTATTTCAAACAAAAAGAAGAAAAAAAGCTTGTCATCAAGAATGAGAAGGATATTCTATTTTTGCTGTCAAGTGTTTTTCATTGAGATAAATCCCACAAGCGTCCACAATGTCAGTTCTCGTTTTTACTATATTGTGGTTCAGGTCACCAGGCTCAATCTAAAATGGACGGTAAAAATCGACGCCTGCACGTAGCTATCTAAACTTTTCGTCAAAAGTGTATTTCACAGATCGGTTTTTTCTTGTAAAATTACAAAGCGTAGATCTTTTTTAGTAAAAAATAGGGCCAAGAAACTTGCCAGGGTCTACGGCGGGCGGCGACCCAGGTCCATTAACGGGGTGTGTTTGGCGTTCGTATTCATAGATGGCGTCGGGAGCAGCGTCTGAAGGTGCAGCCGACCAGCGAAAGATAGCAGACGACACGCAGACGAAATCCGTTTGCAGCAAAAACGCCGCCGTTATGCAGACGCGTTTTTTACTTTAAGTTTGGCTTTTATTGTTCGCATTTAATTTTTTAACCGAAGGTACATTTCAAAAAGATTATATTCATTTTAATAAACCACGGTGGTCGCGAGGCGTCGCGATAAGAAAGTAGCGCCATCTATCAATACGAACGCCAAACACGCCCCACTACTGGACCCCTGTCGTCTGCGTCGCTGCCCGCCGTAGACCCTGGCAAGTTTCTGGGCCTTATTTTTTACAAAAAGAGAGCTACGCTTTGTAATTTTACAAGAAAAACCGACCTGTGAATTCCACCTTTGACGAAAAGTTTAGATTGCTACGTGCAGGTGTCGATTCTTACGGTCCATTTTAGATCGAGCCTGGTGACTTGAACCAACCTATATATTAGGCTTAGGTGGGCGTCGGCTCGCAGAGAATTTTCCTATTTTCTTAACTATCTGTCGATCCAGGTCACGTGATGTTCTCAAACTTTCGCCGTTTTATCCCAACCACTAGCGTCACATTCCATCGGAGTTTGAGCTTTCTGCGATGCATAGTTTATTTACCCGGGACGGAAAACACGGTTCTCCCTTTTCGGGAACTCCCTGTATAGTCACCGAGAGTTTAATAGCATCTTCGATCAACTCGCACCGGAATCGCCCTGAAACCTGGACAGTGCACAGCGCTCCTCGGTCGTGCAGCACGAAGTCGGTGCGACATCGAAGACAAACTGCGCCGCGGCGGTGCACCGCGGCGAGCTCCACCATGCGTCACCTCGCATTTTGTTTGTTTTTTCTTGCGTAGGTCCGCGCGCGGTGCCCGTCTGCTGTAAATTTCTCCTGTTTTTTTACTCGCGGATTTGGCGGTCCCACACGAATGAACATCGTGGACATGATTGTCGATGGGGTCACGAAGCGGGTGACAATTTCACAGGTATAGACCTTTCCAATGTTTACAAAATCACAGTCCAGCGTGCGATCTTCACAGCCCAGCACGTGCGTGTTCGTCGCTTCGGAAAGCGAGCAAAGCACACGCCATACGCACGAACGCCCAAAATGGCACCGGCCACAAGCTCGTTTTTGGAAAGGTCTATACGCTGCCCATCATTGGGCAGCATATACCGAGAAAGAGAACCACCACATAATGGCCGTACCTCGGTGTCATCGAAACACCTCGCAACGCTTTCCACGAAGTTCATACCTTTCGGGCGCTACTTGCTACCGCAGCAATCGCCGGTAACTGCGGTGATGATAAGAAGCTCGTCGTCTCGCTCTCAGAAAAGCTGAGGAATTCATCGAGCGCAGATGCGAGGCGTGTTCGTTTTCGCAAGGTCGCCACCTCGACAGACTGCGCGTCTGCTATTCCCGCCATCTCCTCGATTCCCGCTCCTGGCCGCAATGCCTGATGGGACTGCACCCCGGCGCACCGTCGATTTTCTCGGTGCGCGTTGGGGCAACGAAAAGCTGCACCGGGAGGGTGCGCTCCGTTGATCGAGGACGTCCGGTGCGCACCGGTGCACTTGATCGAAGACGACGGGGCGCACCTCCGTGCACCGGTGCGCACCGGTGCGGATGATCGAGGATGCTATAAGAAACGCAGGGCTCGGCGAGTCTCGAACGCCTTATTGTCGCTCCCCAACCAACGAGACAGCGTCATTAGCCGATAAGAAGGTCGAAGAACGAACCCCGAAACAAGCAGCGCGAACATGACGAGCCACTCTCTCCGTTTCTTAAGTTGTCGGAAACTATATCACTCTAAGAAATCCGGTGCGTCTACTTTCTTTCCCGCAAAGCACCCGGGAGAGCCAATCGCCGGAATCTACGGAGGGAACTCGGTAATTGACGTGACTAAAAATACAACGTGCCCTCCCCCCCCCCCCCCCCCCAAAGAAAAAAAAAAGAAAAAAAATACATTTTTTTTTTTATTGAGAAAATAAACTACACGCATTGCTGAACGCTCACTCTCCGCTCCAAATGTAGCGCTACAGTGGTTCGAACCGGATGCCAGTTTCAAACCTAACCGTTATCTCAAATAAAAGTGATACGTGATTTTTTGTGAATTTCAATGGGAAAAGGGGCCCCGTTTCTTAGCCCGTTTTAATTAACTTGCTCCAGAGAGCTCCGTCGGCCGTCATTTTCCCATTGAAAATTTCGCAAAATCACTTATAACTAGGGGTGTCGCGAACCCGTCGAGGTTCGAGTTCGACTGGGTCGACGTTTTCGAACTTCTTGTAAAAAGTTGGAAAAAGGTCCCACTCAGGTTCGACTGCTATGCGCATGCGTGACAGGCTGCCCAGTTGGCTTCGGTTTGGATGGTCATGGCTTAGGGGTGAATTAAGGGCAGCGCTGATTGGTTATTTCAGTTAATACAGTACAAAAGAAAAATTATGTTATTAACTTCTTCAATGATTAGAATGTTTCTTTTAATTGCATCTGTTCATAAAATTAAAACCACCCTTTGCATACAAAAATTCTCTAAACCTAGACATGCTTGTATCAAGGTCTGGCAACACTGTCCGCAAAGTCCAACCGGTCGATTCTGGTTAAAACTTCGGAGGTTCGTCGAACCGGTTCGAAGCAGTTGAACCCTGAAAGTTCGACCTAAAATCTGGTTCGACAAACGTTCGCGACACCCGTACTTATAACTTTTCTAATGAGATAACGGTTAGTTCAGGAACTTTGGAATCTTGTGCGGACCGCAAGCGCTACATTTGGGGCGGATAATGAGCGGCGTTCGCTAATGTCTAATTTATTTCTTAAAAACAAGAACTGTTGTTTGTTTTTTTTGTTGTTTTTTTTTGGGGGGGACACTTTGTATATTTAGACCTAAACAATATAGAACCTACGCTGTGAAATTGATCATCACGTTTCACGTACTAATCGTGCCCAGTGTCGCAGCGTCAGACCTGTTTTTAAGGTCTAAACATATTATCAGTGTCGTCATTCGACGAGCTCCCTCTGCGGATAAAGGAAAGCAACATGAACGGCAAAAAGGACGAGGACAGGATTTCAATTTGTTTTAAAGAGAGGGAGAGATAGAAAGTGGGTGAGGAGGAGGGCGAGGAGGAACCGCGCAAAAGTGGAAAGTGTGACGTGGAGTTCTGAGGAAACACTCGTGAATTCTAAAGCCTGCTTCGCACAACTGCGTTTGCTTCGGACCGAGTGCGTGTGGCCTCTTACGACGAGATGGCACGCTGGCGCCATCTGTGAAGTGACCCTGGAACTGCGTTTCACTAGAAGCGAAGGTTTTTTAGGGATTTGCAAGTTGAAATGGCCGTTTATGATACTGTCAAAAGTTTTGAAGACAAAAAAAAAGCGAAAACTGGAGGTATGTCACGACAACTCGATAGATGGAGCCAGTGTGTTCTCTTGTCGTAAGATGTCGTAAGAGGTTTTGAGGAACACCGGGTCGTGCGCAGTCGCAAGTGTGTGAACTATCCTTTAGAATTTGACTAACAGAAATTAGCGCGCCAAGAAGCCGTCACGTAAGGCTTCCCCCGCACAGAGGGTAGATTTATTGTACGATATTTGGTTTTTGCCCATTCGTGGATGATAACCGGAAGCTAAGTTTGAAACTGCCATCGGACGAAAAGCGCTGGAAAAATGAGCAAAAAAAACTTTTCCCACCGTATTATCGCCAGCACAGGATTGATACCGTTGCCAGGATGTTCTCCAAATAATTTCACGCTCTTTATATCGAAGATTTAAAAAAAAAAAGGATTAAAAGTTGCAGGGGAATCCAGGGTAGAAAGAAAGAGCAGAAAAAAATACAATCAGTCCCTCATGGGAACAATAACAGGTGAAAGCATTTACACTTTATTGGAATATGCAAAACAAAAATTTGGACAAGAAAAGCGCGATTAAATTTGATAGCATGAGTTTCTGAAATGGTTTGTCCAAACTTCTGAGAAAAAAAGAATACTACAGATCGAGCCAAAATAGACTCAGCAGTAAGCTAATCAAACGCCGGAGCAAACCCAGGCGACACTCAAACATAATGTAATTTTAATGACGTTGCGTTTTGCTGTTTAATCAGCCAACCTGAGAAGAAAGACTAATACATAAATGTTCTACTTCACAGATGTGGAGCTGCCTCGTAAAAGGCAAGGAATAAACAAAACAATTCCAGCGAATAGTTTGAGACAGCATCTTGTTTTTGAATGAGAATTCCGGTCGTTGATAGACATAACAATAATAATAATAATATCTTTATTCACCCCATGCATAAAATATACACACTGGTAGGAGCTGGGGAAAAAAGCTGTCTAAGGCAGCTTGACTGGCTCCCAGCCCCCTAACACGTAAACGGAGGCGACAAAAGTATACTGGAATATTTTACAAAAACAAAGCAAGGCAGTTCCTTGGGGGTAAAAACTAAAAGCAAAAGATCAACACAAAGTAATCTGGGAACGCAATATCGGTTGGGCATTATACTCTCGTATATATATATATATATATATATATATATATATATATATATATATATATATATATATATACAGCAGTGTCCCAAATATGCTGAATTATGCATACAATATGAGAACATTCAAACCTTTAAAACCTAAAGAATTCGGGGCAAATACACCTGAGGAAGCAGAAAAGTATTTGAAATAAAAACGTATTCACGAAGTTTACGTGCGCTACAATCAAGTACATTAAAATTAGAACAAATGAGAGTGTTTAATAACGTGGGCAGGGTCCTTTAAATCGTTTGAGGGCCATAATCTGTACGCGATATTTTTGCAGAAGGGTTCAAAGTTGGGCTAGTTGCTAGCAGTTTATGATAAAAAAGAAAGCGCACAAAAAACAAGGACGAAAAGGAGAGGACACGCAGGACAGACAAGCGCTTACTCGCAACTGAAGTTTTATGAAAACTTGAGAAAAGTTTTAATAAAACTTTAGTTGCGAGTAAGCGCTTGTCTGTCCTTTGTGTCCTCTCTTTCTCGTCCCTGTCTTTTGCGCGCTTTCTCATTTATCATGATATATTTTTGCTATCCAGAAGTGAGACCAGTGAAATGTGTTAATGGTTTTCTCTTGAGCGATGCTAATGTTAATAACAAACTATCTCTCTCGGATAGGGAAAGAATTAATCTTCAAAAACAGTCCTTAAATCGGCGGGGATGATGAAGAATGCGACTATTTTTGTTGCGAGTAATTCTAGATGCGCCGGGAGTTAGGCAATCTATTTTATCTATGATGATAACAGATTTCGAACTGATAAGCTGGTTATTTAAGAAGGTAATGGAAGCACAAGATGAAACAAATACTCACTAAGCCATTCTATGCCCCAGAAATAAAGCCGTGGGGGAGCAATATCTGCCCAGGTTTCTGTTCTATGTTCTCAACGACACGGATAAGAAGAAAAAAAGATATATATAGGAGTAAAAACGGCAGAAAAGAGAAAGGGTAACCTTGAGAGTGAGACGAAAAGGGAGAGAAGGCGGGCGGTGCTATGCTTGCCAGCACAAACGACAGATGGCGCGACCAACGCGAGCGCGGAAAGCACAGTTCGTCGCCTTGACGAGAAAAGACGCGCGGTAGTTCAAGAGACCGCCGAGAGATGGCGAAACCGTCTCTAAGCGTGTTGCGCGAACACATCCCATGGTTTCACGCGACTCCTTGTTTTGAAGCGCTTGCTTGTCAATGATTGTGGCGTTCTTGCGCTATTATTATAGTCTGATTACTGTTTTGTTTTCAGTTATACGTAACTTTACGAGTCAAACGATGAACTAGAGGATTCAACAAGAGGAAGTTGTGGAGTGTTGTAACTACTCCAAGTAGACGCCATTACACAATTGACAGTATTAACATTACTGTTCTGAAATTGTAATAGTCACATTACTCCAATCAAATTGCAGTAATTACGTCACTGTTATAAAGCTCCAGTTATTTGACTACTGTAATAAAGGAAATTTCATTTTATCGATTGATTGTAGTCATTAGTAATGTAATTAATTGCTGTGAGGGTGAACTTATGTAGTAATTACTCCGTGGCACTAATTTCAGGGACGTTACGTAATTATTTGCTTAATATTTATAGTCGCCTGGCGATCAAGCAAGCAATAACTACTCTCGTCGCTGACAGCTTAAGAACCACCACAGGGCGTTTATTATGATGTCCACACTCTCGTTTTGTAATTCATTCTTTGGTATTCTTATCGGTGACTGTAGTTAGTGTCTTATAATGACCTAGGCATCGCCGGAAAACGACACTACGGTCGCGCAATTAAGTGCTGAAGCTTCCCCAAGACCGATTCTGCATTTCGATAACTTCTCGTTACGGGTTGAAACGTTTTTAATTAAAACGCAAGTATCCTAATTAGTATAGAATATTTTTGGCGGCGTTTTACTACTTAAATTTTTGTTATGTTAATATTTTTAAAAAGACTCGATTTGACGCGAAATTAAGTTTTTATTCAACGTTTTCTGCCGTCCCAATCATTACTTTTCTGCAAACATTTCCCAAACCTTGGATATTGCTAACGTTGAATCAGTGATTGCAAAGCCTAGTCATTACGGCCAGCGTGTCGAGAGCTTGCAGGAGGTAAATCTATTATCACGAATTTAGTACGAAGGATGTTTTCTTAGCAAGTTAAAAAATAAACATACGTGCACTTTTTCCGGAAATTAACACCCGTTCCAATTTTCTCGCCTTGTTCTACTCGTTTATATTTACCTTTTATTTTCCATTTTTTTATTGTTTTATCTATATTATCCTTATTCTTAAACTGCGCTAAATCTAATATGTCTGAAGGCGGTCAATGACGCTCGAGTGCTGCCCCCTCAAGGCGGCTTTGCCGCAGCAGTTCTGGAGCAAAAGGGGGAGCTCGCTTTACAGGCCGCGGTTTCTTTCAATAACGAATGGGGGGATAGGTCGACGCTGTTAGTGAAATGCTTAAATTAGGGCGCGCGCATTATTTATTGCAAGTTGGATTGCTTTTGGGGCTTGTTCGCTAAGTACGATTTAATTAGGAATCACTGCAAGGGTTGCGTCAGCTTGGTTGATGTCAGTTATATGTGCACAACAAATTATTTATTTCCTATTCATTGCTATTAGTGATGCCAGTATCCAAGATTCCTGAAGCGTTTTGCTTAATACGCTAGATGGACGTTTCGATCACCGGCGTTCCATGAATCAAGTTTTTTCTTTTAATATATTATGTGGTAACTGTAGGCAGTTAGTTATGAAGTCATTTTACGGACAGAGCGGCTTCGTTTATTATATTTCCTTATAATTTAAACGGTTCATTTAGAGCTTGCTCGCCAAATTACTTATGCAAAGGCTATAGTTAATTTTTTATTTATTTAGTTAGTTAATTTGCTCTTAACATCATTATTCACGAATTTAGGCCCTTCGTAACTGCGGTACCTTAAATTTGGTTCGCAGTCGTGGGTGTGCTTGACTTTTCGCTTCCTTATTTTCTGGCCTGTGCTAGATTTTGTCCTGGCTTTTGCTGTAATATTTCCTTCCTTCGGTTGGCTTATGTCTTCATTTCGCTTTTGCTGGCTTTTTTTTTTTTTTTTCTTCATTCTTGCTGTTGCGTGAATTTGTTTCCTGTCAAACTTGCCCCGTAACTTCCTGGCAGTAATCACTTTTTTTGTCACTTGGAATATTTTGTAAGTAGTTCGAATTCAACTGCACTTATAATGGTGTTCAAACAGAACTTCGCGTTTTCTAATTTAAAAAAAAAAAAAAGTTTCTTTGAATTTCGGAACCAGACACGCAATCAAAAGGTTAGCTTTGAATTAACTTTTCGGAAGGTATAAACGTATAAAGCAAATATGTAAGCTTAATGCTAAAATAGTTCAAATTAATTAAATACGTGCAGAGTTAGGACGTTGTGTGCGAGTGCGAAACTTTTTGCTGTGCTTTGGGTGGCTGCTGTCGCTTTACTCTCTCTTTCTCTCTCTCTCTTCCTCTCTATCCTTCCCCTTCCTTTCTTTTCCGCTTGCCCTCCACGCAGGCCAGGGGGCGTACCTACCGCCCAACCTCCCCTGGCTGCCGGCTCATTGCTTCCGAGGTATGTCTATCCATCCCGTCTACGCATGTGACCGTAGTTGTAGTAAGCGACGATCGTATAAAAGCGAACTCCACGTATAGAGCCGCTTCGCTTCAAGCGACGTGATACCTTCCCCATAACGCTAGCCTTTCGTGGCTCCAATGTGACGCTATAGCTTCCCGAGGTTTGTCAGTCCTGTCTACGCATGCAACCCTAGTTCGTAATAAGCGACGTTCGTATAAATCGAACTTCGCATATGGCGAAGCAGGTTAAAGCAACCCACATCTCCACGCGAACGCTCGCTATTCCATTCCGTCATTTGACGTGAAGATTGATTCCAAAATATGTACATTTCGTGTACGCATGCAACCGTAGTTCGTAATAAGCGACGTTCGTATAAATCGAAGTCCGCGTATAGCGAAGCCGGTTAAAGCGACCTGATGCCTCCCTCGGAACTCTAGCATTTCCATGCCGTGACGTGACGATAGCTTCCTAAGGTTTGTCCATCCCGTCTTCGCGCGTAACCCTAGTTGTATTAAGCTGCGTTGTTATAGGGCGAACTCCGCGTATAACGAAGCTGGTTAAAGCGACGTGATACCTCCCAACCTTCTTCACATGGTCTGGGAGGAGCGGCTGACCGATGACACGGCCACTGGCCATCGCGCCAAAGCGGTTGCCGCCAAGTATGGGGCCCCGGGCTAGGGGCTCCGCCCGAGGGTTAGTCACACGTCGCTACAATAAAGTTTATTCATTCATCATTCCCTCTCAACGCTATCCTTTTTGTGCCGTGACATGACGACAGCTTCCCTAAAGTTTGTCCGACTAGTCCACGCACGTAACCGTACACTGTAGCAAGCGAGTTTCGTATAAAGCGAACTCCGCGTATAGCGCCACCGGTTAAAGCGACGTAGTAACCGATATTGAATTGGGAAAGTTGGTAACGTTCTGCATAGAACGAAACGTACGTTTATTGCGGTTCTTGAGGCAAGAGCGAATATGTTTTTCATCTTTATTGAAACCAGGTAAATAAGAAGAACCAATCCAGTTTGTTTTGATGGTTGCGCCCCATGTAAAAGATGCTGTATAGCGTTCGTTTCGAAGCAGCGTGCAGCCACAGTTACACTGCTGTTCATGCATCATACAAAAGACGTGGTGTTGGTTGCGGGCATGTTCACACAATTATCTGCGGACGCACCTCAAACATGTTGGAAGCATGTGTTGACTTCACACATACTTGGGCTTTAAACATCTTTGCAGGCAAGTTTGGCACGACCATTGTGACCGTCATATGAGAAAAAAAATACGCCACAGACAGTGTTGGCAGACTGTCTCTTGTGCGATGTATTTGCCGTGTGACCGCGACGTAAGAAAGTTCGGAGCATTCGTCCTACTGGCCGAAACACGTGGATCGGATTGTTGGGTTTACGACGCAGCAACCATGAGATGACACTTAACAAAAACAAATATAGGTTTTGAGAGGAAAAAACGAAAAAAAAGAGGTCGTTAAAATGTTCAATGTTTTTTTTTTGTTTTTGTTTTTTTTGGGTACAGAATAGTTGTTTGCTTTCTCGCCGGGCGTTCGTGCTAGTGTTGCTTTTTTTCGTTTTTATGTTGGTACGCTTTGGGCCAAGTGGAATGTGAGAATGGAGCGTGCAAATAGGAAGGTAGGCGTTAGCTTGTCGTCGCCTCCGTTTTTTTTTGTTTTTTTTTTTTTTTGAGAAGTTTATTTTTAGCGCCTCTAATGACGTTGTTACCACCTCTACGCGCGATTGATGTTTAGAGGACACGTGCGACCACGTCGTTTACGCACGACGGTAAAACTTGCGACACAACCTAAAAAATAATAAAATGAAGAAAAACACGTGAGATTTCCGTTCTAAAAATATGGCGTACCTTTTTTTTTTATTTTTACTTTAGACTTGTTTTTGGGTCGACCTCTCGCGCGGGAAGTACAGGGGGTATTCACTGGACGCCATTTTTGAGGGCGATGTTTAGGGCGCATGCTCAGAACGAGCTTACACTAATAGCCTGCTAAGGTCGGCAATCTTGATGGTGTGGAATGCACGTGTCGAAAGAACTGTGCAAGCTCGCCGTCAGCACGCGCTCAGCAACCACGCTCACGGATATGGCCGCCAGTGAACACTGAACACTCCCTATTGGTGACGTGAGTGATCAAAAGTGTCGCTGTGGTCGGCCCACCACAATTGGCCGAATGCTAACTATGACGTCAGCAAAGGATGCCTCATCGACGGAAATAAGGGGAATGTAAGAACTTCAATTTTGACGGTGTTGGCAGTGTTGGTTTGAGACCGCTATGATTTCAGGCTTATAGAATGCTTCAGTGGTTTGTGTAGCAGATAATGAAACAGATGCTCACGCCGAGTGTCTGTTGCTATAGCATACGATGAAGTTAGACGTTCACGTGGAGCGTCAAATGCATGAGTGAAAATGCCTTACTGCTGTGCGAAGGGCTGCAAAGCCCTTCGCTGGACGCTGGACGCTGGCACTGGACGCCATTTTCGAGGGCGCTGTTTATACTCCGGGTCGCTGCTTTGAAGCGTTCTTCTGCAGAACGAGCGCGCGCGCTAGAAATGCTCGTCTCAAAGCAAGGAGCGCGTGCTAGCTCGCGCTTGTGGCCGAGGGAGTGTTCGCGTGCGCGTTTCAAATGAACTGGAAGCTCGCAATCAGCTCGCGCCCAGCAGTCACGCACACAGCTGTGGCCGCAGGTGAATGCGACGTAGTTGCGACGCGGCCCATACTCTCGTCAAGCTTCAGCCTGTTTGCCGCTTGGGGCGGGTCGGGGATCTACTAACGAAACGTCATGCGCAGGCCTTGTATTCTAGGTGGTATTGGTTGAGGGCGTGAACGCTGCTCGTTGTTTTTTAATTTTTTTCTGGGACTTCTAATGCGTCGGGTGAAAAACTAAGGCGTGTTTCATAGGTCATTAACGTCAGGGATCCGTTCTAAGCGGTATTTGCGCAAAGTAAAAAAATTGTTGCATAGCCCCTTTAAGAAGTTTTAAGAGATCTCGTCTCTCTCAGTCGTACTCGGTCGCAAGAGTGTGAACGGGCCTTTACACTAATAGCCTGCTAAGGTCGGCAATCTTGATGGTGTGGAATGCACGTGTCGAAAGAACTGTGCAAGCTCGCCGTCAGCACGCGCTCAGCAACCACACACACGGATATGGCCGCCAGTGAACACTCCCTATAGACCCTTCCAATGTTTACAAAATCACAGTCCAGCGTGCGATCTTCACAGTCCAGCACGTGCGTGTTCGTCGCTTCGGAAAGCGAGCAAAGAACGCGCCATACGCACGAACACTCAAAATGGCACCGGCCACACGCTCTTTTATAGAATGGTCTATACAGCTATTGTAATTTGATCTTTCGAGGCAGAAGTAACGTTTTAAGGAACACTGTTCCTGCAAATTATGCGATTTGTTACGGATTCTTTACATGCGAGCCTGGCGTGTCCGAACGTTATTGAACCAAATGTGCAAAAACAATAAACACTTAAATTTTTTTTGCAAAGAATGTTTTTTTTGTTTTTTTTTTTGGCTTTGGCAGGCTTAGAAAAGCAGGACAACCTGCTCCCACAAAGCCCTCCTCGCTTTCCAATTTAGCGCAGCAGATGCTGGAGAGAAGGCGAGTGGAGAGAATGAAAACAGCCAATCACGTCGAGCAGAGAGCTTTGTGGGGAGGAGCTTTAACTGATTTCCTTAACCTCCAACAGTGTATAACAGAGGCTGAACACTCTTCAAGTTCATAAAAAGATGGGACAAGTCATGTTTGTCTTCTTTTTGAATGAACAAGTTGTTGGTGATAATAAAAAAAAAGTCAACCGTAATGAGAGAGAGAGAGAGAAAGCATTGCTCAGAAGATCAGTGACGCCACCGAGAGACGGAGTTTCGTTGCTGTGGAGATAACCGTATTCCAATTAATTCGAAAAATGTGCAGGAGCGTGTTGCGAAATGAGAACTATTTTACAATCGAGTCAAACTTTTGTGTGTGTCATTTTTTTTTTTCATCACTGGGCGCTTTTATATTTATGCCCACCTCGTTGGCGATAGACTTTTTTATCTTTTTTCAAGAGCTCGCGCCATTTATTAGCTGCTGCGTCAATGATCCACTCTTGACTTGTACTGAACACGAGCGCCGTGTCAGCGTGCGGCGTGGACTCGGGTCCAACCACAGCCTTCGCGCTGGAAGCAACGCCCCTAACCTGGCGACCGCTCGTGCTGCTTTCTAGGGTTATGGAGCCATTTAACCGTTCGAATAATTACTGCGCGTGTAAGAAAATCCAGCATCCTGCGATGGCTTGGAAAAATTCGGGTCCCTCAGGGACAGTAAAAACGAATAAAAAAAAAGTGTAGCAAAGTTAATACTGAGTGAAGTGAAAATAATTTAGGAGGTTTTCAATCTTTGTATTCGGAGGGATTGCCAGATTCAATATCAGCTACAGATGTCTATTAATATTCAGCGTAATCCGGTCAGAATATCAAGAGAAAAAACAAACAAATAGAAACTTAGAAAGGACAAGACGGTCATATGTATACTTTATTCCATTGTATTTCTCTTTGCACTCTCGTTATGTCTTATTTTTTTTATTTTTTTTTTATTTTTGCCCACCGTGATGACGAAAACGTAATTTTGCTGTCTTTGTCCTTAGAAAGTACAGTCGGAATAAACCAATACCGGTATCAATTGGCGCTCGTTCCATCTAGCTTAGCTAAACGCCCCGTAATGCCGCTTTCACCTAATGGCATATTTCCGTTCGCACAGGATTAGATGAGATGTAGTACGCTTTCGCGAATGTGACGGCTACATCTCCAGTCGCGAGGAAGCTATAGTTGAATTCTTAATGGCACTGGAGAACGGGCGAGGCAGTCACGCTTTATACAAAGTACCTCTTTCGCGTCTTAAACATTTACCAACATTTATATAGCTGTTAAAACAAAAGACTAACTAGCTTTGCTTTTTTTTCCTTTTCGCTTTTTTCTTCTTTTTTTTAATAAGGGAACAGGGGTTTTAGGATGAGCTTTTACAACGCCGGAGGCGGGCTTGTAACGTTTCGCATAGCACTCGTTTGCATATTTGAAGGAGCGCAATTGAAAGCGCCGCTTTAGTCCGTTTTATGTTGTTGTTTTATTATTATTTATTTACTCCGTGTAATTTGTTTTACGGCTAGCGTGACGCGCGCAATGTATTGGCTACTCGTTGCTCGCGGAGGGCGAGCGACGCAGCGGACTATTGTCTACCACTTGCGACACCAGAAGTGCGCAACCGAAATCTAAATATTGCGTGCCGTACTGAGAACGCTATACTATATCGTAATTACGCGCCTGAATAGATAACGGCCGCCGCCGGCCACCCCTAGAGCCCCAGAGGCCTCGTCAAGTCAAACGTTTTTTGTTTTGTTTTTTTACTTTTTGCATTTGCAGCTTGCCGGTGTCAGCTGGAGCCTGACATGAAATATACGCAACTTTCACGACCTACACGGGGGCGTACTGGCCCCTGTAATCTGGATGATCGTCGTAGAACAGCAGTACGAGGCTGGCTTTGCGACGCCAAAGTAATTCTACTATTAAGTCAGTATTAAGTCTTAATTATTATTTTTTTTCGCCCCCGTCAGGAGGGTGTATAGGCAAGCACATTTATTGTGACGTCAATCATCCAGGAGCTAGAAGCGGCGGGATTCTCGCAACGCGGTACCTTTCATCGCTGAAAGTTGCCAATTAGATCGATCGATCGATTCGATTTATTTACGCGTTCATTTATTTATTTATTTTTAGTTTGAGAGCTATAGCTAACTGTGAAAGTGTTTCTCTTCAATAGTTGAAAGATCCTTTTATTATTCGACCCGAATGAAATAACACCGAGACGTGGCTTACCGGTGAGCGTTAATATTTCATCGTCTATCTCGGGGCTTCGTGTGGATTCACACAAAGTCCCGCCTAGTTTGCGTCTGCGTCGCCGCCAGCGCGTTTCGTAGCGTCTCACAAGGAGCGCGACGTTAGCAGGCTGGCGACGCCAAGACAGACGCGTACTGCCGTTTTTGCGCCGTCTCTCGATTGAACTTCAGCGTGTTTGTCGCTTGGGCGAGGGTCGGTCGGGGGTCCACCAACGATGACGTCATGCACAGGCCAGAATGCGAAATACGTGAACCTCCCTTATATTATATGGTACACAGCAGACGACTCGGCGCGTCCAGCGATACAAAAGAGCGTGCCCGCTCGAGCGCTGGCGTTTGCGCTGAAATGAGGGACGCGGATGTCAGGTTCGACTCAGTTCAGCTCTGGCCTCTAAACGGACAAAGAATCGACATTGAAAATATAAAAAAAAAGTCGTTCACAGTGCGGTGACCTCGGTAGACCTTCGGTTACGCCCTTTGTGCCGTTCGCATCTCGGCTGCGTTTTCTGTAAAGCGCACATCCTTTCTGTTGTGCCGCTTTCCGCTCCGAAATGCGTTGGCGTACAAAAGAGAGTGTGAGGAGATCGAATGCCGCGAAAAGCATGGCCAGCGCGGGTGCGTGCTTGATCCATGCTTCGAAATGACGGCACGAGTTCCCGCTAGCAAAGCGGAGCTCCAGTATAAGGTTATACTATAAAGGGGTATTCACACCAGGGTTGCTTTCTTTTTTTTTTTTTTTTTTCGAGGAGGGATGTGCGTGACGTGAGTGATCGGCGGAACCAGTGGGACACTCTCCCCGACTCACCCGTTCACACGAACGGCGGGGAGCCGAGGGGGACGTCAGTGTCATCGGACGCATTTAGCGGTCTTGCTCTCGATCAACACGGCTCGATGCGCGCTGACGAGAGTAGAAAAATGGAGGACGGCGATACGCGATTATGGCAGCGGCAGCGCTGTTGGATGCAGAAGGCGACCAACTGCTTCCTGCTGAAAGAAAGATGCTTCTCGAAGGGGTGGATACGACGCGAAGGACGTGGGATCAAAAACCTGTTGTATGAGAAGCGGCTTGAGGACGGCATCGATGAATATCGAAGGCTCCTTCGGGCGCCCTGGACGACACGCGCAACAGCCCAAGCCAGAAAGTTAGGCGATCCCGAAGCCACCGCCCGCATCTCGGATGGATGGATGGATAAATGTTAATGGCTATACCCTTTGTAACGGGCGGCAGCTTGCGCCGCCTAGCCTAACACAGAGCAAAATATGCAAAGTTGCCAGACACGCGAACAAAATACCGCAAACTTGCAAAGAGATCCCACGCCAGGGCAGGGAGTGTTTGTGCAGCCCGAGCAAAGGCTCTTCGGATATCTATACGTCAGCGTGGATCCGCGCAAGAGTGCGACGTTGTTACCACGTGATGCGCATATCGGGGAGCAAAGGGAGGGATTTCCCCCCGTGTGAATACCCCTTAAAGCTCTAATTTTGAGCTATTGCTAGCGTGCGCTATGCCCAGCTCGCGTCGGTATGCATGCATGTGTACGAATCCGTTCGTGTGTTATGAGTGTACGTGTACTTACGTATGTTTCGGTGTGTTTTTGTGTGTGCGACTGTGCCTCTTCGCTTGTCTGTTCGTGTGCATGCGTAGGCATATAAGGGGAAGACGCGCGTAATGTTGCTTTGTATGCGTGTTTGCCAGCGTGTCTTAAGTGCGTGTGCATATATGGAATGGACATTAACTCATTCAATCAAGAGTGCAGGAGAGATGCTTAAAAGTAGACGTTTGAACCCTGTAAAGTAAAGACAGAAAGTCTGTGGTTGTACCTTATATTCCAGGATCGAAAATGTAATATTACTACGCAAAAGTGTTCTTTTTTTTAAGTCGATCCAAGCTGAAATTGTGTCTATATAAGAAAAGTCGAGTTTTGCTTCAAACGAAACTGTCGCCATAAAACAAAATACAGGAAGATCTATTGATGGATCTTTAGGAAAGTGCAATAGCATGACCTTGGGTACCGCATCCATCGTTTTAACTACACACATACATCAGTAGCCCACGCACCGCTACTACGGAAACCCAGAGCGAAGAACAACCGGCGACGGCAGAGCGGCAGCTGAGCACGCCCGCATTCCACCGCGCCGCGGCGCGTCCTTCTCTCCGGCTCCGCGCCAGCCTGTGCTCGTGACTTTGACGAAAACGAAAGGGCTCAGTTTTGACCGAAAATCCGGCGGTGTCCGTCAGTTTGTCAGCGCCGGGGAGAGACGGAGAGTATGACGCGTGCTGACGTCAGCGCTTCGGACCAATGGGAGCGTAGCACGCCGTCACCCTCTCCCCCTCATTCTCCGTCTCTCCCCGGTGCTGACGAACGAAAGACACCGCCGAGTTTTCGACAAAACGAGCGTTCTAATGGTGACGCATTAAAGGAAACCTCATTTGGTTTTTACGCCGTACATGTTGCTTGCCAACGCTCGTGCCGACTTTAGTGAGGTTATACCTGTACGTCTACGTATATAGCAGATCGAATGACAATATAGACACCACTTGGTTCGTGCATTTCATACGCTGGAATGTTTTTCCTTTCTTCAAGTCAGTCTTTTTGCATGGCGTTCCGTTTAAAGGGCCTCTGACACGCCAAGAAAAATTTTTTTTTCATGCTAGGCGTTGAAATGGCATATCAGCACATTACAAAAAAATTGTTTCACTATAGAGTTGCGTAGTTTTTTTTTTTTTTATAAAAATAGAAATACGAGGCCCAATTCAAAGTTGCCGCCAGTGCACTGTAACGTAACAGTGTACCGCGAGGTGTCGGGGCGGTCAAAAGGGAGGCATCGCCGGAAGTCACGTGAGTTGTATCCCTCCTCGTGCTTACCGCGAGCGCGTGTAATATTTTTTTTAAATATTTTTGTTATTCACCGCACCTCCACGAGCAATCCAAGCAGACAAAGTTTCTTTTATTTGTTTTTCATCGCTTAATGTTGCTGTAAAGGTAGAAGACGAGGAGTCAGTGAATTGACGTGATCAACTACAATGCCTAGAAGGTGCTGTGTGAGGGACTGTCCCGGTATTTCAGCAACTGAAGAAAAGATCACACTGGATGCATTTCCGAAAGACATGCAAGAGATGAACCGGTGGCTGACTGCGGTTCCCGCAGCGGCAGGACAGCTATTAGAATCCGTGGGTAGGTGATGGATAGGCTCGATGCACTTTAGTGATGAAGATTGCAACCCAACGCGAAGTTTACTAAAACTCACAGGTCTCTATGTGAAACCTCAACTGCAGGTCTACGTTTCCTGCCCATCCCCCTGCAGCAGCGGCACTCAAGAGGCTTGAATTCAGGCATCACGACGCATCGGTTGCATGTGCACCTAGTAAACAAGTTCTACTCATATTCTAGACAAAACACGTACTTTATGCTTGACGTTTATTTGTACTTGGTACACTCACCAGTTCGTATTCTTTAGACGGCAGGCATCTTCAGCCTGGAGAGTATCCGATGATTCAACGACCTCGGTGTCTGAACCTTCAGCAATGCGCGATCGGGCGTGTCGTATGCTAGCAATCCTAATTTCTTCGAGCGTTCTAATTTTTTTTCTTCAAACCTTGATAGCTTGTTTTGTGCCCAGTATAGCTCTGTATCATCGGACTGACGGCATGCACCCGTACACTGGCTTGTACTCGCAACGCTTTCATCATTGATCTCCATCACGTCGATCCACTGACTCTTCGTCCTCAACTTTTACAGCACGCAAACTAACAATTTTTTTATAGTGGAACTGAAACTTCGTTTTCTACGATCGCTCGTACGAAGAGCAGAATAAAAAAAAAATAAAAAAAAAAATCTTAGGCACGGTCGCGGAGAGCACGAGGAGTGAAACTAACGTGACTTCCGGCGAACCCACTTTTAGTGACGTAGGTCGATGCCTCCCTTCTGACCGCCCCGACACCTTGCGGTACACTGTTACGTCACAGTGCACTGGCGGGAACTTTGAATTGGGCCTCGTATTTCTATTTTTATAAAAAAACCTACGCAACTTTATAGTTAAACATTTTTTTTTTTTGTAATGTCCTGATATGCCAATTTAACGCCTAGCATGAAAAAAAAAAATATTTTTTTTTTTTTTTGGCGTGTCAGAGGCCTTTTAAGAGAATGTAGTACAAGCACGTTTAACTTTAATCCTTCAGTTATCGAACACTTCTGCTTGCTATAGAACATACGTGTTACAGTAGAACCAGGGGACAGATCGCTGTTTTCGAATTGCAATACCTCAAATCACTGACTCTTCCCTTTGATATTGAAGTAATTTTTTTTTTTATGTAGGAGATATCATCGTGCGCATTTCATATCTGTAAATGAATTTTGTTTAAAATATATTTATATCTTTATTTATATACTTATCGATCTATTTAATTATTTTATTTTATTTTGAACATACTGCCAGCCATGATGCCAAAGCAGGTCGGTAGATATGTTAAAAGTAAAGGTAACCTCGAGTATTAAAAACATTTTAGATAAAAGGAGACATGTTTACACTATTTACATTATTCGTCGATAGACAGTTCTATTCGTCGATACATTTCACTCTCTCTCTCACACACCCACACACACACACACACACAAATAAAAAAGGTCCTAAAAGAGTTTTTGTTAAAGCTTGACCTTTTCCGTCCTTCTTAATTTGATTGGGCCCAACAGAGGTTTTCTCCCGTTATTTTTTCTTTGCCGCTTCGCCCTCGAGGGTTGGCAACGTTTAAATCCGCCTCTCTTGTTTGTCGAACGGATCGAAAACACGACTCTGCGCGCTCGCAATGAATGGATTACCCAACATCAAAGCTTCACCTTTGAACTTCGCCCTACAACACACACTGCAAAAGAAAGAAAGAGAAAAAAAATCGACTAGCGCGCAGAGCTCTCGGCGGAATTCATCGCGAGACGGGTGAACGTCAAGTTTATATACACTGTACGTCAAACCTTCTCAACTTAATTATGGATGACACGAGCTTTTGTCTAACCCGAGGCTGAACCAGTCTGGCGAACTTTCGAACTTCTGACGAGATTGGACGAAGTTGGACTAATTGAGAGTGTTGTCCAGCTTCCGCACAAAAATGGCAAATGCCGAAAAGCAAATAATTTACAAAATGAAATATTTATTTTACTGAACAAAGATATATTATCAACGCTTGCGCCACATAAAAGCGCAAATATGTACCTTTTAATGCTTTAGTTAGCTCTGTAATGCGAAGCATTTAAAAGATGCGCCCAACAAAAATTAGACTTCTCCTTCGCCAGCTCGTTTTCAAATCTTTGCGCATGCGCACAAAAGTCGAACTTGAGGAACTGTTAGAAGTTCGTAAAAAGGTCGAATTTGGTCGAACTCCAACATCGGCAGACTCGCGACAATCCCTAGACGTGAAATGAATGGATGAATGGATGGATGTGTAAACGACTGTGCCCTTTATTACGGACGACGGACGGTAGGTCGCCTCACCTAGCCTCAAGACTAAAAACTGTGGGCAGGACTCGGTGTTGCCCAAACGCGATCCATTTTTTTTTTTTTGTCCGTCAATTACTTTGGATTGCCGCTATACGGATGGTGTTCCCGGTCCAATATTCTCTCGCGTAGTCTCCAGGATCGTTAGTTTTAATTTCCGGCACACTAAAGGTCCGGGGAACAAAGGGGAAAAAAAAAGGGGGGGGGGGGGGGGGGGAGCGCGATACAACTGCGCAAACCCCCAGCGCTAGGGATGAGATATTTTGGGAGACGAACCTAATGTCATCACTGCATTATAAATTATGTTTTCTCAGGAATGATGAGCGGGGGAAGGGGGGAGTTGGGGAGGGGGAGGTAAGAAATATACAGGGTAATCAGGAGCGCTGTTTCAGCGTAAAAATATTTGTATGAATGAACCGAGTAATTGAGTACAAGAAAACTTCTTTTTCCAGTGTTTTTTTTAGGTGGAGGATTTATCATAATCCTATTTTATTAGTCTAGGTTTCAGGAAACAATAGACATTTTTTTCGCAATTTCTAAAAATTATGCGTAGGTTATGTGCGGCCGTCATTAGTTGTTCATGCACTGTAAGCACGCATTGTACATGATCGCTTCGTCAGCATTCGGAGTGTACTCGTATCGAAACGCATTCCACACGAGTACTGCGTCAGTGTTCGGCGCGCTCTCGGAACCAATCACACGGGCTTCACGCCGGAAGCGATGAGAGCGACTAATGCGCGTAATCTATAAATCATTTCACAATTTCGAAAATGGTCTATTGTAAACCTTAAAAAAATTTTGTTTTCTTTTCTTTTTTTTTATGGGCAGGGAGGAGAAGGGCAAAACCCAGCTGGTTCACGCTGCTTCCCACAGATGGCACAACAAAGAGTAAAGACGTGAACGTTTGTTTGAGACGATGAGCCGAAAGCAGACCTATAGCATACCTCAGCGTGGGTGGCACCGCCTGCGAGTATAGCAGCGGTAACCGCATACGGTTCCGCACAAAATCGAACAGTGTAACTACGCAGTTATACTGCTGGACAAAGAAGCCTCACCCGGGAAGTGCTGCAATGGCCAAAAAATGGAGATTCCAATTATATTATCTATGTAGCCGCCACACCTTCAAGAAGCGGAAGGTGCAGATGCGTGTTCCAGGTTTTGATCGAGTTAATGCGCGATACAGAGAGTTTGAAACGTCTTCGGGTTTTTGGAGGATATTTCCTTAAGAAAACACCGATTGTGTGCGTGGAGCCTGTAAGGTCAATAAAACCTCAAACAGTACTCGTAATACCGAACGTGGATTTGTGAGCCGATCCACACGTGCTGCCCATCGCCTTCGCCTCGTCGCGTAATTTGAGTTTGCTGGAAGTCGACGCATTTTGACCTATGGACGTTGATTCTCAAGTTTCAACCAGCCGGGCTTATTCGGGTAACCCCAAAGTCGCGGTGACGCTGGTAATACATTATACAAACTCTGCAGACACCGTCTGACGCGTGTCTCTTCCTCGTATGACGGTTCTCACATAATTGGTCTTGCAAAACTTTCTGCGGAGACGTTCGAAGTATGCGTATGCATGAAGCAAACCTGATTCGAACTTGCTGGAGGGATGTCCGCTAACGTTTAAATCCAGCGAGACCTCGCTGCTTTTAAACCTAACTCTAAACCATTGTCACTCCTTAATTCTTTTTTTTTTTTTTTAACGATTGGCGTAAAGCGGTATTTACACGAGGGAGTAATCCCGGGGATTTCTCCTCGGCACGCGCATCACGTGACGAGTATACGTGAAGCTTTTAAATGCGGAGCTCTGACCTCAGCTCCGCGGCGGAGGGTAGGGATAACAATCCCGGATAACAATCCCGGATAACAATCCCGGATTACAATCCCGGATAACAATCCCGGTTAGGTGGCGGATCCGTTTTTCTTCATATATATTTTGGCGGTAAACGCTTTGATGTCCACCGTAGAGTCCAAATTCGTCTGAGGTGGCGTCAGGGCTGTAAGAACGGTTAAAGTGGACTGCAAACGCTGGCATCCGACCCTCCTCCCGGCCCCTCGATGGTGTGAACGACGAAGCTGAGGAGGGAATTGCGCCCGCCGTCGACGGCACGCACACGTCCCTTGGTGGATTTATCCCTGGTGTGAACACCGCTTAAATATCCCTTTAATATCTGTTTTATACAGTTTTTAGGTCGGAATCGCTAATGCAGCGGCGTGAACAGTAAATTCCCGTCATAAACATTGCCTGGCTTTGAAGAAGGCATCTTAGAAGCCGCATTCCGAAATCGGCAATTTGAGGACACGGTCCAACAATACGAGTGTGAACGCATCCTTATACGGGACCGAACCGAGTATGTCGATATCATTGACTCCTGCGTGGCGTTGAACGCGGTTCACAAAGACGCAAACGAGCTGCAAGATATTGGATGCATTTAAACCTAGGGTGCCTCAATGTCCTTTTGTTTAGGGTGATATGCCACCCTTTGTAGTACCCGATGCCGACATCACGCGCTCACGAGGAAAATACAAAGAAATCGACAAAAACAAGATGTCGCCATAGCACAGTAAGCGCCACAAACGCGTGCAGGGACACGCTCTTTCACGCGCTTCTCAGCAAAAAAGAAAAATAAACGTGTGGGACAAAATGGCCGCATGTCTCCACCCTAGGGTGCCTCAATGTCTTTCTGTTTAGGGTGATGCCACCCTTTGTAGTACCCGATGCCGACAGCGCGTGCTCACGGGTAAAATACAAAGAAATCGACAAAAACAAAATGTCGCCATAGCACAGTCAGCGCCACAAACGCGTGCAGGGACACGCTCTTTCACGCGCTTCTGAACAAAAAATAAAAATAAAAGTGTGGGACAAAATGGCCGGATGTCTCCACCCTAAGCGAAGCGCACATGAAGGCACCCTACTCCACCCTAAGCAAAGCGCACATGAAGGCACCCTATTTAAACCAGTTCCAGCAATGAGGACACAGGCACATAAACGCACATGCGCGCGCGCGCACGCGCACACATACACGCGCGCACGCACATACGCACGCCCGCACAGGCACGCACAGACACACACAAGTATACGCGCGCACATGCATACATACACGTACAGGCATGCACGCACACACATGCACACGGACGCCCACAAATACACACACGCGCACGCGCGTACACACATACAAACTCACAGCCGGCCTATACGAATCCCCAGTTGGCGGGAGCGCGAATCCTCACCAGGGGCCCCGCAACGCTTAATTTGATGGAGGCTTATTGCGAGGTAGGCGGCGTGCAAACGGTTGCACGCCAAGATATTAGAGAGTTTTAGGGAACCGTTTTTGCACATCCGATACGGTACGATGGGCCCTCCGGTACGAAGTGCGCATGCGCTTGTCTTCCGCGATCTTACCGTAATGCGCTGCTCGAACCGTAAGGCACGACCGGCACGACCAATGGCCGACATGGACGGTCTCGCTTGGTTAGCAAAACGGCTATCTCGCTGGCGGAGAGAGCGTGCCTTGGCTTCAAACATGAATAAAATAACTCGTGGTAGTACCTAGCAGGAGCGCCATATGTGACAGCAAGTGCATAAAGTTGGAATCAGCAAATAAAAAAAGAAAATACAGACCGTAACGCAATAAGACATCCTCGATAGAAATAAATAAATGTTTAGCAGCAACAAAAATCGTCTGCTCAGTGGCGCAGTGGATTAGAGCGTCCAATTCGTGAGGTCCTAGGGGTGCGGTAGTGGAGAGTTCGAATCCGGTTGGCCCATCCGCCCTTTTTTTTTTTCCATATTTTAATTTTTTTTATTTTTTACGTTTTTTTATATTTAAGTTGTTTATATTTTAAGTTTTTATATTTTAAGTTTTTATATTTTAAGTTTTTTTATATTTTAAGTTTTTTATATTATAAGATTTTTATATTTTAAGTTTTTTTTATATTTCAAGTTTTTATATTACAAGCTTTTTATATTTTAAGTTTTTTTAAATTAAGTTTTTTATATTTTAAGTATTTTATATTTGAAGTTTTTTTATATTTTAAGTTTTTTATATTAAGTTTTTTTAATATTTTAAGTTTTTTATATTTGAAGTTTTTATATTTAAAGTTATTTTTATATTTTAAGTTTTTTTTCATATTGTACGTTTTTGTTTTTTTTTTTTTTCATTCAAACGTTGGGATGTGCATTTCGAGCTCTTATCACCCGTTCTTACAGCTGCTTTATGAGTGAGGGTTATCTGTAGTGTCAACAGAGTGAGCAACAGCCTTCCGGATCAAGGATCTGGATACTTTTTTGTTTAAAAATGTTGCATGAATTAAAAATTTGTGTTCTAATGCTAATCACATATATTCTATAAAACGAGCCCTTTAAATATTGGGTGATAGTTTTAATAAATGCACAGCAGTAAAGTTACAGGTTTTCCTTTATTAATTTTTTTTTTCCGTGGTAGTACCGTACACGGCACAACGATCGGTTCGCGGGCGTCCGACCGGGATCGTGTGCTATCTTTACCGTAAGAGAGCAACATGAGCGCCGTATCTACCTCCGTCCCTCCGCCTCGTCCTCGCAAGCGGGTTTCAGCGGAAGATGATATCTTCCTACTTCGGGAGGTGTTAGGCCCTAATCCTTTTTTTACTCCGGCCCTTTGGAATGACGTGCTTAAGTCGAAAAAGAACTTCTCGTTGCGAGGAGCGAAGGAACGGATTGACCTCCTCGTAACTTTGTACAAGAAAAATGACCGCCTTAACTTGAGAAAGCGAGTATGTTTTTGTTATTTTTGTATTTTCTTCGCGATTTAATATTCCTATTTTTATTTGTCCATAACTTTCTTAATACTCGACCCTGCAGTGGGCCTCGAGGGAAAGACACAGGATCGCTGGCAGACGACGTCGAATGTTGATGATAAGCGCGCGCGAGCGTGTTCTTATTTGTGTGTCAAATCGAGTTTGCTGTCGGCGACTTTTCAGCATATCAGGACGTGGTTGAAGTAAACATCATATTTGGTTGATGTAAAACACCAAACACTGAGAACGTATGACTTACAAAACAAGTTACCACGTACGATCGAGGAACTATTTTATTTCCCGAGGATATGAATCGGGTAAACTAAAAAAAAAAAAAAAATACGGTGGCAACCGTTGGTTGTCCACGTCTCCGGGATGCGCAGCGCCGATCGGAGATGAAGCAGATCCTCCTTTCTGAACTTGAACAGCCGTACGACGTCCTCCTCGTCCATCGACGCTAAGTTGAACGTCCCATGCCTTGCCGCCATCAAGCACCTTCTCTTAGTGCGCAGACAGTCGTACAAAAGAACGTTTTGTAAATTGTTTTCTCCGAATAGAGCCAACTCCAAGTCATCGTCAAAAAGATCGAGCGTCTTAGTTGTCGGAAAGCTCGTCTGCTTCTTTAGCAGACGAACATTTTAGAACTTCGCAGCGCCAGTGGCGACACGCCATGGAGCGCCAGGTTTTGTATTACGGAAGCGCATTCATTCCAGTAAAAAAACGTGACGAACTATAAGTAGGTATATATTGTTTTAGGTTCTCTATATTTTTAGGATGAGATTTTTATTTGCTTCAGCTTTTGCGATTTGTACAAACAAACGCAAATATCTACATTCTCAACGAGGCCGATGCAGGTTTCCGTTGCCAGGGGACGCGACCTGTACCGATCGTCTGCTCTCGTCTGCAAATACGGTTCCCCCAAAGCCGTTTAGAGGCACACGATCGGTCGACTCGCCCGATCCAAGGTATCGATCGTTTTTGTTTATCGATCGTATTTTGTTCCGGTTCCCTAAAACTCTCTATTATCGGGTGGTCTAAACTAAACCGCAGTCTAACGGTTGGTTGCACGTCAAAACATCCTCGGGTCGTCTAAAATAGACCTAATGCGAAGAGCAAGTCGTCTGCTTCTTGCGGAGCAGTCGTGGTGACGTCAGAACGACGACGAGCTCTGATTGGCTTTGACTGAAAGGATAGTGGGTACACCTTAATGCTAGGTGCCTTAAGGTCTACCCACTATTTTTTTTTTTTTCAATCGGCCAATAAGAGCTCGGCGTTCCGACATCATCCGACCCCTATGCAAAAAGCAGACAAGGGTACCTGGTTTAGCCCCCGTTGGATTGGCGGGGAAACCACCGAAATTCACTTCGAAACACACACACACACACACACACGTACGCACACATTTGTGTGTGCGTGCATTTGAGAGAAAGAGTGAGAAAGGGAGTGACGGGATGCGCCAGGCCTCCTTGATCTTTGCGACTTGGCGGCAAGCACGTCCTTGGGCAGTACCACCCCGAAGAAAATGCCTGCGCCATGACGTCATCGATAGTGGGTCCCGCAACAAGCGATATACGCTTGGGGAAGCTCGACGATAGACTCCGCAAGGCGGCACACGCTGTGCGGAGACACTCGTGATGACGTATGGGGCAGAACGGTGCGAGCCTCGTCTGCCAGCAGTGGGTATTGCCTTGGGTCGCGCGCCGTTCCATCGAAGGCGGGCAGGCACGCGCTCTTTGACGTCGGCGCATCTTTCTATTCCGGTGCTGGAGTCCCCGCAGTGCGGGAGCCCAGTCATTTACACGGCCGACGACAAGCTTTCTTTCTTTTTTTCTGATGCGACGGCGAACAGGCAGTCAAGGTAGTCCCGTGGCGTGACGCCGCCTGGCGATGACCAGATTGGCCCGCTATTTTGAAACAGCCATCCTTCACCTTCGGCGGCGGGGACGCCGAGAATGTAATCCGGGCGCGCTCCCGCAAAAGTCGACCCGGTTCCCCCCTGTTTTCGGCGAAACCGTTCCCGTTATTCCTAATCTTTATTAATGACCTTCCAGCCTACGTCTCATCCCCCATTGGTCTGTTCGCCGACAACTGTGTAATATACTCTGAAATAACTAATGATTCTGATGTTCAGTCACTCAGACAGACCTTAACAATGTTTCTTTCTGGCGTAAAACTAGCGCTTATCCTTCTTACCACATCGAAAGTGTTGCCTTATATTCTGTATCTTCATATAAATACCTTAGCGCACACGTAACTAATAACCTAATGTGGAATGCTCATATTGAATATGTAACTAATGCTGCTAACCGGATGCTCGGCTTCCTCAAAAGAAACTTCTCTCTTGCACCACTGTCCTTAAAACTGCTCCTTTATAAATCGTTCGTTCGCAGTAAGCTCAAATACGCGGCCACTATCTGGGAACCTGCCAAAACTCTCGCATTATCACTAGAAGCGTTCCAAAAGCGTTCCGTTCGTTTTATACTTCATAACTAACATCGCGCATCGAGCGTGACAGCGAAGAAAATGACTTTAAGGCTGCCTGACCTCCCCCTCCGCAAAAAAAGTATCCAGGCTTCGCTTATTTCATAAACCCTACCACCATAACCCTTCATCGTTACGTCAGCATCACTTAACACCATCATCTTATCTCTCATCACGCGTCGATCATCGAAATAACGTAGGCATCCCCCTTTGTCACTCATCAAGTTTCAATCGGTCTCTTATACCCACGACATATCTGGATTTGAATCGCTTTCCCTGACCTATTGCCGACAATACCCTCAGGGGAGCAGATATTGATGTTTTTAACCCGAATTTCGTAGCTTTTAAGACTTTTGTAACTAACCTGTGAACATTTTGTTGTGCATCATTACCAAGGCGTCAAGCTGTTCATGAGCACAGAAAATAAACAAATGAATGAATGAATGAATGAATGAATGAATATAGTCGAAAGCGCCGAATGTAAAGATGTCATTTGTGAGTTGGTTTTGTGGTCGGATTAACAGTTTCGTGTTACGTTTAGCTGCTTCTAAATAATTTTGTGTACGTATTTAGATGCTTCGTTCCTTTTATATTCACCTGCCTATTTTTTTCTGTGTAAGTTATTTAGTTTTTTCTTTTCTTTTTTTCATACTCCTTTGTAATGTTTTCGGGCCTTGAGGAAGGAAATAAATAAATAAACCTATATGACGCGAACGTGTGCCCACTGATACTCTCTAAAACTGCGGCATCACTCCCAATACACCATACAGAAGACATTCTGCAGACACTGCATGTCTGGGGCAGGTTTCTTGTTTATATGGCAGTCCTGTCACAACGGTCTATTGGCTCGTGCTTTTCTCCCTCTGCGATTCGCTATTCGGCGACATTATACGCTGATGCCGCAATGTGATGGGCTGCTGAGGGATGTTAAGATGCCCGGGTCGGACCACGGTATACGCTCTGCAATTTTTCTTTTTTTTAAAGTTTTTAGTGACAAGTAGGCATCAACGACCAAGAGTCACATCGAAGTTCTCAAGCGTCTTGGCAGAAGCCCTTGAAGTCTCGGAGGACGTTAATTTAGGCGGAGGCGGGCTGTCAAACTGCAATAAAAAAATAATAATAAAAAATTCTGGATTTAAGTACGGACCAAAAAAAAAATCATTATAAATGCGCAATTTAAAATTCCTTCCACATGTGCTTAATATAAAATAAAAATTGAAAATATGGAGATTTAAACAGCAGCCAAATTACAAGTCGCGGCACACAACGCCAAAAGTGTGTGCCGCGACTTGAGAGTGTTTCCAACGGATCGATCAGTGTCACGTGGTTGATGGTCCGCGTTTGCAACTAGGCCCGATTATACTCTGTTTCATACTTAGCGTGCAACGCTGTCAAAACTACTGGCGCGAGCGCGTGACTTCATCTATGGTTTTGTTTGCGCGAGAGCGCGTGCAAATGATCAACGAGATCAAGCCCCACGCTCGTGCCAGTAGCTTTTACAGCGTTGCACGCTAAGTATGAAACAGAGTATAGTATAGGCGGAAGCGTCAATCGTCTGTAAGCGTCTTTAAGCTTGGGCTCAGCCTGTCTGCACGCTAACGTCTTCGCCACTCAACGACACGCGCACATGCGCAGTAGGCATCCGCCATATAAACTGGAAGGGCTCTCCGTGGTTTCAGTTGCTTCCACTCTCAAATCGAGGCTCTCGGCTCTAAAAGTAATCAGGCAGCGACGCCTGGATTGCTTTAACCGACCAAAAACATGTAAAGGTGACAAAATAAATTAAAAAAAAGACGACGGGAAAAGTGGGAAAGGTGGGTGCTATGATAAAGTGGCGCATGCGTAATTGCGCCGCTTGCGAAATTCTTCGCCCGCGGAGGCCCGCGCAAATTTAACGCTGCGAGTCGCGCGTTTAATTTAAGAGATCCGAACGGCGGCTGGCTCCCCTCCCCCTTTCTGCGCTGCCCTCCTGCCGCATTCTGATCTGCAATCAGATTACGGGGAGCGATTCCTACCTGGCGGTTGCGACGCAGCCTTCCCAATTTAGAGCCGCTGCGGCTTCGAGGGCCCCGTTTTGGGTTCCAGAATTCCAGTTAGGAGTCGAATGTCTGCCCCATTATCGAGAAACTTCGGGAGTAGCTTCGAGTAGTTTCGACTATTCGCCCCCTCTCCCCCCCCCCCTCTCTCTCTCTCTCAAGGTCACACTTAGATCTAAGCTCCCAAGTGGAAACTTGAAAGCCACCGCACTTTTTTTCTTTTTTCTCTCCTGTACTTTGATCGCTTCGGTGGAGTGGGACAGGTATGAAGTCTTGTTTACACATAGTAAGGTCAATGACGGGGGAGGACGGCAGGACTTCTCTGCCGTTCTCATTCTGGCAGTGACTATAGTTACTGACACCTAGTGGCTGGAACAGAAAGCTGCGGCGGCACGTTCGTTCGCCAGCCTTTTGGAGCGAATCGGATATTCCCAGCGCCCGGCAGTCTAAACACGAAGCCGTTAAATACGTTTAAAAGCACGCTATGAAAATTAATAGTCGTAACAACGGCTCTTTTTAGTTTTTTTTTTTTTTTAGCAAAGAACAATTTACATTTTTCTTGAGCGAACGAATGATTGCGGGATTTGAGTATCACTGAGAGTGGCTTCTCACCCAAACAAAATAAAGTAAGATCTTTTTTTTTTTTTTTTTTCCCCGGAAAAGAAAGACAAAAAGTGAGTGTCAGCTCATTAGTGAAACGAGAAGTTCTTTGACACCTTAATAATTCTTTCTCCTCCGATTAACTGGGAAACTATTTGAGAAACTATTTCAGTAACAGAAACCAAACAAACGATCATTCGTCTGACGCAGAATGTATTTTCCTTTTCCGTCTGGGCCGTACTGTTATATTCCCGACGTTCTCCATTACCTCCTTATTTTGAAACTATAAAAAAAAAATAACGCAGTTATAATGTGGACTTTTTTCTTTTTTTGAAGGGGGGGGGGGGACGACTTTTATTAGGGAGTTAGGGACTTAAGTATACTCACTGACAAATTAAGAAACCCGGTCGTGTCAAGTCCCGAACTTCTTCTTATCGCTCCAGAGCCTGTGAGTGATATTACGGCAATAGCCAATCAAAACGCAAGGAAAAAAAAAAGAATAGTTATAAGCATTACATTTTCACGCATTCGAGCCACAACTATTATGCGTCGTTCTCCCACTGGGGGCGGGGGACATATGCGAGACGGATGTGACAACGCGCCAATCATAATAACAGCGAGACAGGTGTTCATCGAGGAGTTTCCGAAAGAACAGAAGCTCCACAGCTCCCTCCGTCCATTGTACGTGTCAGCGAGGTGGCGCCGCTTTTGTTTACACTCGTGTTCTGAACTTTGCTTTCTTTCTCGCCCCGCCCTGCGTTCCTTACGTTGTCGGTGACCATAGAGCCTCGAAATAAGCTACGCTTCAGACTAAGGACATTTCAGACATCTTTGCGCTTGAAAACATTGTTGCCAGTTGTCTAAAGCTTTGTCTGAGATCGCAGGAAACTCTTTTTCGTCCTCCACAAATGTTAACTCACGTACGCGCGCGCGTGTGTGTGTTTGTGTGCGCTCGTGTCTTCAACGCTTTTCACAAATGCTCCGTTTAACTTCACTGCGATGCTTACTTCTCAATAGAGCCTTAGAAAAAATTCCAGCAACATCGGTAATTGCCATCTTTTAAAGGGCGGGAGGAATCATATGTTTTTTGTCTTTTTATACTTAGGCTAGGTGGCGCAAGGTACCGCCCGTTACAAAGGGTAAAGCCATTAACATCTATCCATTCATCCTTAGTCACGGAGCGTGTGATTGGATCCGACTAATCGCCGAACGCTGACACAGCTCTCATGTCCAATAGATGCTCGGAGTTGAAGGCGAACATTTCGGCAGACGTCTGCCTGGTTGGGTAAAACGTTATAAATAAAGGGCAAACGCCAACCAACCCCTAAAAAATTGTAGGGTCCCAACGTTTCGGTGCCGCCTCGGCACCTTCTTCAGGGGGGCTATTTAAAAGAGAAGCAGCTTCTTTCTTTTCTTCTGCGGTGAATGTAGGGCAGTATCTTCGTTTTTTACGGTGGTTAGTTTTCAAACCAGGTGCGGTACCTTCGTTTTCTTCAAAGTGTGTTATTTACAAACGAGGATCAGCATCTTCGTTTTCCTCTATGGGGCCAGTTTCTTTGGTGTCTCCTCTAAGTGTCGTAGTCCACTGACGTATGCTGAGGGCAAGGTGCCGGAGGATCGATTAATATTTCCTGGTGTGGTCTGTATGCGCCATGACTCAATAAAGAGCCGTTGGCGCCAGTTGGTTTCTACATCCAGGATTCGGGTGTTTTCAAAGTCGATGCGGTGGTCATTGTCGTCGCAGTGTTCCGCAACAGCGCTACGGTCTCGGTCAAATTTGCGTACGTCATTTTTATGTTGGCGGACTCTTTCCTTTAGGTTTTTTGTTTCGCCGACATATGAAGCGGAACACTCAGCACAGGGAATTCGGTACACAACGCCTTGTGCTTTTTCTCTTGCTGGACGGTCTTTCGGACGAGGCATTAGGCGCCCAAGTGTTGAAACAGGTTTGTGAGCCACTTGAATACCTTCTTTGGCCAGCGTACGAAAACGAAGATACTTCCCTACATTCACCGCAGAAGAAAAGAAAGAAGCTGCTTCTCTTTTAAATAGCCCGCCTGAAGAAGGTGCC
The DNA here is from genome assembly GCA_013358835.2 of Ixodes persulcatus. Classification (NCBI taxonomy): domain Eukaryota; kingdom Metazoa; phylum Arthropoda; class Arachnida; order Ixodida; family Ixodidae; genus Ixodes; species Ixodes persulcatus. The sequence continues at coordinate 378,610 of JABSTQ010009632.1, read as the reverse complement.
GAGCCGGCACCGAAACGTTGGGACCCTACAATTTTTTAGGGATTGGTTGGCGTTTGCCCTTTATTTATGATGCTCGGAGTGCGTGCCCAAACAACGGCGGATTTGGATAATTGGCGCAGCATTTACCAGATGACGCTCACTTTTGAAAATGGTCTATGTTCTATTTACAATAGTGGGTTCCACGATCGGAGACTACATCGCAATCAACGCTTGGGAGCTGCTCGCTCTGTGGTTGTGTCTCGGGCATACGAAAGCAACCTCTGCGCACCTGTCTTGTCTAAGACAGATGGAGTGCTGAGGCGGATGTACCTTTAACAACGACAGCAATGCCAAAGCGCCGTTTACGCGTGCATCGTCTTGTACGTTCTCAAGCGACGCAGAACGTGCCGAAGGTCACCACGAAAAGCACCGCAGAAGCGCTACATTCTGCTTTTCGAAGGGTAGAGCGAACGCAATAATGAAAGGAAGCTAGTTTCGTTTTCCGTTTCGTGCCGCCTCGCGGATGAGCCTCCCTCCGACCCGCCCCCCTCCGTGCCGGGTTTTAACCACAGCCCGCGCCGCGCGAGCGTCCTCTCCTCGGGCATTCCCTCTCACTATCCCCCACCGCTGTCGCTCCTCCGTGCGTTCGTCGTCTGCTAACTTCGGGGTGGCACGTCTTCCGTCATCCAGCGCCAACAAAACTTTCTCCGTTATTATCGCTTCTCTTCGCTTTCTTCTTTCTTTTTCTTTTATTTTTTTTTCCAACGCCTCTCGCACAGCGGTGCTCGCAACGGCCACGTTCAAACAACGCTTCCCTCTTTGCTTGTGTCGGTGTTTGAGGCACCACGAGCAGCGGTGCATCGGATTTCCGGCTTGATTTCTTTCCCGATAAACAAGAGGACTTTCTCGTCTACCGAGTCAGAAGGGAAGTTCTGTCGACTTCTAACTCTTCCGCACCTGGGTCTTCGGTACCTACGGCACCTCTCTTCTTAGTCTCCGATGTACCGATTTCTCAACACCCTCCAACAGTGCACTGTTGTCTGGCGCCAAGACACCGGTAGTGTATAGTGCTGCCGGTGTAGTGCTGCGCATTCAAGCACGAGTTCAACCGGCTGAGCAGACTGAACAACCTCTTCGCTTTGCATAGTCCTTCGGACTCGGTGTTCTTTGTTATCGTGTGATCACCGGCCCAGTTTTCACGTTGGATCAGCCCCGATATCGCTTTTGATCGTGGTGACAACGACATCGTCATTGTGCATCGTTGTTGAGAGGGTGTTGGGTTGGGTTTCGTTTCTCGGGCGGGGGTGTGCTGTGGTCCCTGCGTCCGACGGCCCGCGGTGGAATATAGTGAAAGACGCAGACGATCGACTGAATTTGGTGGTGGCGGACGGATCACTCGGTGTGGTGCTTGTGAGCGTGGCAGGTGCTTGTGTGTGATGCGCGATTCTCGGAAGTAGATTGTTCCGGATTTGAACTCAGCTCATTGAAGTTTGGGATTCCCCTTAGTGAATATTTTATCGCATCACCATGGCTCGAGAGTCCGGTCTTCACCTTCCGCGAACATTGAGCACTAGTGCGCTCAGGATCAAGACCCGATGTTCTTTCTGGGATAAAATGAATGAACTTCCTTCGCGGAAACTCTTTATGAGGTACGTGTTCTTTTTAGTCTTTTTTGGGCTTTCGTCTTTGATGCCGTTGTCATTCTTTTCCGGTGTGATGTTCTCATTATCTGTCGCAAAAGAAAACCGTGCTTTCTTTTTTTCGTTACGCGCACAAGATAGTGATTTTCCTCAAAGTAAAGAAACACGGCCTTTTCGTTGATTTGCGTGAATGTCGAGCGCTGGAGACCAAAGCCTGTTCTCTTGTCACTGCGGTGTTTTAGTTCGAATGGATATTTCAAATCGAAGTGACGCGCGACTGTCGAATACATTAAGAAATACGGGATAACGGCGGATCGCGCCGCGCCATTCAGAACAGTACGTATTTGCTACACTGGCTTCTGTGGGTTTACAGTACTACAGTGATTGCCGCCTACCATACCAACACAGGTCATCCTTGCATCAGCGAGGTCAGCGGTACATTTCGAGCACTGACTATAATAGCGCTTAGGTAGCGCTGTGGTAAATGTTTGACCAGGCTTTAATGAAGACTGTTTTGTTAGTTTTCTTCTTTTTTTTTTTAATCAATATACCCATTCTTTCAATTGCGGGGGGGGGGGGGGGGGGGGGCATATATTCAATGGATGTTTTGTTTTTGTTTGTAGTTTGGGGAGCACTCTCTGAAGATAGAACAAATGGGCAGAACAAAAACTCGTAAAACTAACTTTGCCCTCACTTCGGAGAGTCGGACTGCTCCCACATAATACAAGATACACGGTACTTGTTTGCTGCATACATAATGGCATAATTAATAATAATAATTCGTTTATTTCCATCTACATTGATGGTGGAGGTCGAGGGGAAAAGCTGTGAAATACAGCTTGACAAGGCCCTCGACCCCCTACATAGGCACAACAGCAGAGGTACAGGGGGAAAAAATGCTACTTCATGCGAAAGTACAAAACGGGTGGATAATATACGCACCCAACACACAAATAAAAAAAGATTGAATAATCCTGGAAATATTAATCAAACCGCCAGATCACTGGTACTTTACCTATCTAGGTTTACAAACTATTCTCTAAATTGCTTATATGACATCTTTTTTTTTTTTTTTTTTTTGCACGTGCGTGTGCGATAATGGGCTCCAGGTTGGAACTGCAAGCCTTCATGGTATGGGCATCACTGCCTTTTGCGACCCTGTGCGCCTGGATAAACCCCTCCAAAGTACGAATAAAGTATTATTAAAGTATTATTATTAAATCCAACTCACTAGCATCAAACTGGTTGAGCAATTTAGGCAGCGTATATCTATTCATCTGAGAGCAATGATTTGTCCTCCGCGCTAGCATCTCCCAATGTTCTACGTGACGAGCGGGGTAAACCGGTTCCTTGAAAGATAGATGTGCCGAATTCGTAAGAAAACCCGTGTTTCTGTAGCTTTCCCATTTCAATGTATTGCTAAGTCTATAGTTGTATAAATTGTATATATTAATAACGCGGAGAGCCGTAAACAGACCAGCTGTGTGAGGGTCAAACGAGACGCCACCGATAGACCTCAACGTCCTTTTTTGTAATAAAAGTATTTTCTCAAGATTGAATAATGTAGCTGAGCCCCAGACGAGATGGTAGTAATTTAAGTGGGAATAAAACAGTGAATTATAGATTAGTAACTTCACAGGCTTTGGCAAAATTGATCGATGACGGTATATCAATCCAGCTATTCGTGATAGTTTAGGGATTATAAAAGTAATCTGATTGTCCCAGGACGTATTTCGAGAAAACGTTCCTCCCAGTGCCCTGAAATGCATCAGAATCTCAATTGTAGTTGAATTTAGAGTGATATCTCACGTTAGTCTGACCGATTTATTTTGGTGTGAAGAAGTACAGCTTTCGTTTTGTTCATGTTTATTTGTAATGAGTTCTCCCGATTCCAAATTTCCAGTTTTGACAACGTCAGATTTGCGGTGTCTACTAGCACATCGCAGTTCTCTCCCGAAATAAGCATTGTTGTATCGTCGGCATAGTTTACAAATTACCTGCGCAAATCCTGCAATAATGTTCGAAGCATGTTTTCTTCACACGTGTGTGTGTGCTCCGAATGTGTCCGCAGACAGTTTTTGTACGACCAATGTTGACAGGTCGGCCATACAAGAAAGGAGCACGCCTCAGAGATTGTCTGCAGATTGTCTCTCGTACGAAATTATGTATTATCTGTGTGACCCCGGTTTAACGATCAACGCTAGACTCTGGTATCTTTGGCTTTAGGCCCACGTTCCGTTTTGCGCAAGTCCTTCTTCGGAAACCGCCTTTGTCAATGTCACGTGATCTTGCACATGCTGTCTCGACGGCAGCAACCTTTTGCGAGTCCGGCTTCAGTGCGCCGCCATCTTCCTCAGTGGGGTGCGCTTGGGCGCGGCCAAAATCCGATTACGACGCCTTAGCAAGGCTTCGTAATCGGATTATGACGCGTCCAAGCATATGGCGACTCCAGCGAAACCAACGCCGAGAAGCTCAGGAGAGGAGGTCGTTTCGACTCTGTCGTCTGCTATCGCTGCTTGGTTCCCGCGGGCAGCATGGAAACAAACATCGTTTCCAGTGATTATTTTTATGCTTCCGCCGCGTCATTTCTACGCACTGTCTAGAAGAAGGTTTCTACCGTCGAAATATCGCTTTGCTTTCATATGTACCACCGATTTTACGCTGCAGTGGAAGAAATGTATGGTGGTCCGCGTGCTGAACGACGAAAACGACCTCCTTTCGTCCGCCATTTTGTCTGACCAGCGCGCCCCCTATAGTTCGCTGGAGTCGCGAGTAGTTTGTCTCACTAAAACCGTGCAGTACAGCCAAAGCCACAGGGGAGAGAGCGTGTGTCAACCCTTTCAAGGGGAAGGAAAGGAGGTACAGGAGAGGGAGAAGCTGGGATCCCCAGCCTCTCTCTCCTCTTCCTCCTTTTCCTCTTCTTGAACAGGTTGGCGTACACTCCCTCCTCTGTAGCTTTGGCTGTACTGCAGGGTTTTGGTGTAGGGCGGAATATAGGCAAGATGGCGCCGCCCTGAGGCCGGACTTGCAAACGTGTATAGGTCTCGCCATTGCCGGTGTCACGTAGCCCACGTTCCTCTGTCTAAAAAAAGGGGGTACTCTGTCGCAATGCATCGACCTTCTTTGATCACCACGGTCATTAGGGACTTTTAGGAGACCGTAGGCTAAAGCTTCGCTTTGCTATAGCGGGAGAGCTCGTGCCGTGACTTGGACGTATGGCTTGAGCACGCACTAGCTCAATCTACTCAATACTTCCATCTACTCAATACTTCCATTGAGAAGATGAGAACGACGGGGGGTGTTCTTTAGTTGCCCCGTTTCCAGCGCCACCTTCCCGCCTTCGATAACGCTCAGACGTCTTCTCGTGAGCCTTGAGCATGCACACGCAACCGAAGCGCGACGAAGGGCAACGAGCGCAACCGAAGCACGACGGAGGGCCTCGGCGCACCCTGCGTTTCTTAATCATCCGGTAACCACAGCAAATGAGCAATTAATGGACTTCATGTTCATTTTCTCTTTCTATCTGGATTTTCTTTTTCTTTCCTGTTTGTCACGATAGGCGCTCTACATCTAACAAAGAAAGCCACTGCGTCTCGAAGCCACGCTCTTTCGTCCCTGCCGAGGTAATATTGCGCCACTGCCCCCCCCCCCCTTTTTTTTTTTGTTTCCCCCGTTAACTGGTTTAATTTTTTTTTTTTTTTTTTGGAGGGGGAGGGGGGGGAGGGGGGAAGTTTGATAAATATAGCAGCTCCGGTGTTGTGTGCCAAGCAAGCCACTTTCATCTCGTTTCACCCTTCTTTCCGTTCCCTCGCCATCCCCCCTCGCGGATGCTGATGGATTGAACAACTTCGCCAAAATATAATTTTTTTTTTAACTGCTGTTTATTTTTATTTATTTGTGCGTGTGTGTTTGGGGGAAAGGGGGGGGGGGGTACCGGTTTCATATATGCGATACGACCGTCTGTCCGTTACAATACGTCTCGAATCGCCTTGCTCCCAATCCCCACTTTATTTTTTTTTTTTTTTTTTTTTTACATGTTCTCATATTTTGTTTTTTTGGATGCAATATCCTCCGCGTCCAGGAACGAAATATGCGCGAACGTACCGACGCCGTAAACTACGTTGCCTCGAACGCGTTTCCGACCGGTGTGTTTACTGCGTCCAAAGAAAGTAGTCCCTCCATTTCCGCCCGATGACGTCGTAGATGTGTCACGCTGTCGCCGACCGCGATCCTGGCGGCGTCCCAACAGCCGTGGTCGCCGTGGCAGACGCCCGTTCCGCTGCAGGTCACTCTCCAGCTTTTGACAGTCCACGGTAGCTTCGGCAGCCAGGAGTTGGGACGCCGCGACGACGGCGACACTCGCGTCCCCTCGTGCCTTTCGCCGGAACTACTACGACCAACCGCCAGGATCGCGACATCCGACACTCCGGCTTCTGTGACGTCATTCGTTGCCACTTTGGGAGCTCAACGCACAAATCGGATAACTAATGAACCGACACCGGAATGGAAATAAAAAAAAGAAAGAAAGAAAATGATTCTCTCTGACGTCACGCCGCTGCGGTGGCGCTGCTGTCGGCACTGGGCATGCGCAGGTGATTCGCCTAGGCCGAATCTGGTTTCTGCGCGCGCGCAGTGCCGTCGCCTGGTGGGTAAACGCGGGCGTGTTTGTAAACAATGAGTTGGTCGATACACACTAAGAGCGACACAAACGTGCCACAAAAGTTTAATTGGAGGAGGGAATATTCGGTTTCTGAGAATGGCATCGCAGCAGCTCCCTCTATATGTGTCTTCGAAAAGAATGTAATACGAATGCTGACGGCAATAAACTGCAGGAACTGTTCCTATCAGCCGCTTTCTTAGGACACTCCTCTTCACTTTTATTTTTTTTTTCCGGCCTCCCCAGCATCGTTTGTTCTTAAATTCACCGTCAACCTAAGGAACGCAGCGCGTGACGTGTCCCTGCCAAGCATCTTATACTATCCACTCCGTGGACGATAAAAGACGGCCCATAAGGACGCCAGAGAACGAACGTAGAAACGTGAACGTAATGAACCGCGCCATGCGTTTCTTCAACTATCGATCACTGACAACCTAAAAAAGGCGGATAATGGCGAGTTCGGTGCATCTCATTGTCGCTCCTAACCAGTGGCCGATAACAGCGCCAGAGAACGACTCACGAGGCAAGTTTCTTGAGTTGTCCGTGACATTTGTTCCGCAGCTGAATAGTGACGTCGTCGGTCTCCTTTTGTTTTCTTCTTGTAACTTACTCGGTTTGTTTGTTTGGATTAAAGCGGTGCAATTTTTACACGCCCATTTCTTCCTAAAGTGTTCACTCACCATCTCTTTTCTTCATTTATTCTTTGCTTCTTCCATAATCCCCTGTTATTCCGCTTTACTACTCTCCTGCCTAAGGTCAAGTTGGGTAGTGACGTGACCTGCCTTCCCCAACCCTGATTTCTCGGCTTTGTAAATTTCTTTATAAACATTTTCTTCCTCTTCTTTTCTTTTTTTTACGCTGGAACAAACGATGAGATATTTGTTGAAGTAGTCTAGGTGTGTGCTTCTCTCTCTCTCTCTCTTTCTCTCTCTAACCCTCTCTAACTCCCTTACAAACCCCCGCGTAACTTTTTTTTTTTTTTTTAAATCCGTTTCTGCTGTTAACGGAGCTTTCGATCCAAGATCGATATGTTGCTGCGCGGTTGCCCATATCCTTTCCGTTTGCGCTCGAATTGCGCTGCGTTTCACTTTGGTTTGCTGGACTATAGAACGAATGCGGTCTAGCTGGCATCGCAGGAAAGAAAAAACCGTAGCGCGCGCACTCGTGTAGCGGGCTCACGTGATTATTTTCACATTACCGCTTCTTTGAGTTGTCACCCGAAAAGCGTTCACATTCTTAATCAGGATTCGAACAGAAACACTACAATATGGTGTGTGTGTATATAAGTGTGTATGTGCGTGCGTGCGTGCGTGCGTGCGTGCGTGCGTGTTTGTTGAATTTTGTAAACCTTATCGTTTTCATTTCGCAAAAATTAAGTTTTCGGTGCTGAAAAATTAGGAGCGCGAAAACGTTTGGAAATAGTATAGACCTTTCCAAAAACGAGCTTATAACCGGTGCCATTTTGAGCGTTCGTGCGTATGGCGCGTGCTTTGCTCGCTTTCCGAGGCGACGAACACGCACGTGCTGGGCTGTGAAGATCGCACGCTGGACTGTGATTTTGTAAACATTGGAAAGGTCTATACTATCTCCTCCAAGAACGCATTTTATGCTGTCCTCCAAATGAACATTCAGTTTTAATAAAATTAAGGAATTCGTTCGGGCATGTGTGTTCTACAAGCTCGGAGAGAGTTTAGCGCGTTTAAAACCTCATAATAGTTTGTTTTTTTTCCAGCGGTTATAACCCGAGTGCGAAATGCCGAGTCACTGGTTATGTGGGACCATGCAGGGCGTCTAATCTTCGGCAGAAGAGAGCTACCGCGCGTGCTTAGATTGCGTTCCACAGCCCCAGTGCACTACAAAGATTGCGATGCCGTTTTTCTTCAGAGCCGACGTTCCTTCTCTCGACGTAGAGGAGACCGGGGCGAAATATCGATAGATTTATTTTAGCCTAATTAGCCCGAGACGACGATTCACCGACCCATTGCAGTATTTCAACTCGTGTCGAGCAGCGTAATTTATTGGATTTTAGACATTATTAGAAGAGACGTACTATTTATCTTTTACTGGAACGGCGCCCACGCAAAACAAAAGCTGCCATTTTTTTTTTTTTTTGCGGGTATATTTTTTTACAAAGCTGCCATGTGTTATTTTACGGTTTATTTTTTTTATTTTGTTTTCGTGTGTTCTTTAAAAGAAAAAAAAAAACGGCATCAGGAGCGTTTTAATGATATTAGGAATTACAAATGCCTTCCCAGAATACGAACGGCGCGCATTTTCATACTAGAGCCATGTTTCGTTAAGATGAACTTCCGTTAATATAGGAGACCTCTGTATATGGACGCCATTTTCGGGAATAAACTGGGAAAATGCGTGAATTTTTGTCTCGTTGTTGTGGACAACTCACATTATGGACGATGTTTGAAGGGAACGGAGGGGTTCATATTAACGATACATCGCTGTATCGTGTTTCTGAATGTGTTCCGGTTCCATTGCCAACTCACAACTTAACTAAAAAAGAGTCGCTCCTCCCCCCCCCCCCCCCCCCCCCCCAAACAAGAAGAAATAAAATTATGTTGATGTTTTTATTAAAAAAGTAAACTATGGGTCGCCGAACGCTCAGTAAAACTTTGGTTGGGGCCAGTTGGTTCATATCGATTAAAAGGTTAAAAGGCGCGAACAAAACAGGACGAAAAAAGACACGTACGACACGGACAGGCGCCAACTTCCACACGAAACACGTACAACACGGACAAGTTGGCGCCTGTCCGTGCGTCTTTTTTCGTTCTGCTTTGTTCGCGCCTTTTGTACGTTCAGTGTTCGCCCAAGTGTAGCGCTAACGGTCCGGACGAGGTGGCAAAAGTTTAGGAGCTTCCTTTTATCTACTTTATAAGTATAATATAATATAATCCTCCTCCCCTCCTCTCCTCCCCCTCCCCTCCTCCTCGGGTCGGGCCTCTAAGGTTCCGGCCCGATCTGGTCTCTAATACTGCGCGACAGGGTACCATCAAAGCAATCGACGTTTCATTTTTCTTCGCATAATTGAGAAGCTGCCATTGACACTTCTAATGCGGTGAAAAATTATAATTCGAGGAACCGAATTACGCGCTAAAAATTATTGTGCTGGTCAACACCCTGTCTAAGTAAAATGCGAAAAGGCGTCCATCTCGTGTTCGCGCCGAACTGTTTCCCGCAGTGCTCCACCTGAGTGAGAGGCGCGCCTACAGTTTTGTTGCGCTACTTCTATGAGATGATGTCGTCCACTTCGCATAGAAATTTAATTCGAGGTGAGCTTTTCTCCGGAACGGCACAAAAAAAGGGTGAGCTTTTCTACGTTGAGCTTCTCTCCGGTTAGCTTTTTCCAGGATTCATGAGAGGCGCGAGATGGGTGAATCCTATTATTTCAGCGTCGAAACGCTACGTGTCGTTCGAGACAAAGCTGGAATTATTTTATTGATTTTACGACAACGAGCCGTCGAGCTCAGACAAAACACAAAAGAAAACAAAAACAGCTCTTGTACTTTTTTTTTTTTTTTTTTTGTCCTAGCTCGTTGGCAATTCTATATGCCACGAAGTGTCATAACCATCCCCGTCTTTGCGGGAATGGTTTCATCTCGTAATAAGACGGCGGCCGCACGGACAGCTTCGCGGTACGGCGGCAGCAATTACAACGAGGCAGTATTAATAATTATAGCGCCAACCGCCGTCTCGTGCAAATGTCGCGGTTCCCTTCCCAGGATATTGGAGAGCCGAGATCGAAGAGACGGTCCCTCTCGAACCACGGGGAACGTTTTGCCACGTAATGGCGGACGGCTCCTCGTGCGGATATCTGTCGCTAGTGCGGTACGCTGCGTTTCCGCGTGGCGAGTAGGAAAGCAGGCGGAAAGGCGGAGACGCTTGAGCACGATGGACGCCTTTCTTCCACCTCCTCGCAGCTCGTATTCCAAACGCGGCCCCCGTAAACCACGTGACCCCCATCCAGCAGTTGGAAAAATCTCCGTAATATAGAATGCTCTCGACGTGGCGGGGGTCTTGACGTAAATTTGTAGGGTTTTCGGTTTCACGAAACGGCTCATTAACGTGCGTTTCCTTTTTTTTTTCCCCTTCCTTCGAAATGACGCCATTCCGAATTGTTAGCAAACTTAGCTAAGAAGCCGAGTTTGCTTTAACAATGGGCATATGTCGACACTGGCGATTCTATTGTCGTTGTTTTGCGCCACTGTGAGACGCGTTTGCACCTCGTGATTTTAGTCAATTTGGGGGAAAGGTGGGAGGTTGCTTTATTATTTCTTTTCTTATCGTTCTCTATGTCTAACTTTTTTTACGTCCGCCATTGAGTTCAGGGCGATCTCTGTGTTCCGAAGTAAGCGACGTAACGAACAAAACGATCTGAAGCGTAAATATATTACTCGCGAAGAAATGCGTGGTGGCATGCCTGTTTTACTTCGTTACACGTTTCCAACTTGTATGCAGATAAAGTATACCCGTAGACACGCGTTTGGCGTCGTAAGCCCCCGTAATATCAGCCGCGTCCAGTTATCTCGGCACTACGACCTTACGCGGCCCGGGCGTCGCGACGCTGTGGTTGTCGGCTCGGCGCATGCGTAGAACTCAGGCCAAGATGTGGCTTCTGCGCACGCGCAGTGCCCTCACCCGATGTGGGCAAGCGAGCACGTTTCCGTAAACACTGACAACCTGAGAAATGCAGCGGAGGAGAACGACGCGCAAGAAACGCGTGACGTCACAAATAGTCGCGGTACGACCCTGCCGACGTCACGTCGCAGTAAAAAAACTTGGATGATAATGCAATCAATGGAAAGGCGCCAGTGAGCTGGACAAGAATAACGATAATAATTATCCCTGGAGAAGGGGAACAAGGGGGACAAAGGACGAACACAAAGCTCCAAACACAGCTCTAGGTGGCTGGTGCGCGACCGAAAAAATCCGCCCGGTCCTGGTATCGAACCGGAGACCTCTCCATTTCCAGCGGAGCGCTCTACCAGCTGTGCTAACCAGGAGTTGGACGTTAGTAGAGCAAACAGGTTTTATCAGCCTAACATTTCCAGTCTAACACCAACAAGGGTGAACGGCCCGCTTTTTAAGGTTATGGGCGATAATGCAATTACACGCAAAGGTTCGAGCGAGCTGGACAAGAACGACGAAAATAATTATCCCTGGAGAAGGGGGACAAAGGACAAACTGGCGCGCGACCGAAAAATATCCGCCTGGTGCACCCTAGGTCCTGGTATCGCGTCAGGGCCAGGCGTGTTTCTTTCTTGTCTCCCTTGTTCCCCTTCTCCTAGGATAATTTTCGTGAAAAAAAAAATAAAAAACTTTTGTTTGTCGCGCGGCGTTTGGTTCCTCCTCGCGAAGTATGTACTCGAACGCGGAAATGTCGAGGTCGTTTGTCGGGGAGCGACGGCAGCAACAATCGCCTCTATCTGCCACCTGGGAGGGACGAACCCAATTGATGCCCCGATAAGCTGATCAACTCCGAGAAAGTTGCTGAAGGGGGGGAAAGGATAGCGGGGTTCGCGCTTTGATGGCCCTCCCGTGTTTTCTTTCTTTTCTATTGTTGCTTTTCTTCTTTTTTTACGCTCTCGTTCCCTTTTTTTTTTTTTTTTTTTTTTGATTGGCCACGTCTTTTGTGACTTGTGTTACAGATTTTTTTTCTTTTGTTCGTAAGTTTTCCGTTATAGGTTCCGGGCCCCCCGAGAATGGAATCAATTAATCGATTCAGCCCGTCTAGGCGCTCCCACTTTTACGGAGACAGTACGAGCCAATTACAGACATCAGGCATCGGGGCGTCGTTTGTTAACGCGCTCTTCCTTCGTTAAAGCTCTTCCGTGTCCTAGAACCTTCTGGATTTCTTTCTCAGCGCGGAGGTATCGATCGTGTCTAGAAAAAAAAAGAAAAGAAAAAAGAGTGACAACTTTTTGGACTCACGCAGTCCGGGAGAGCGTGTCCCGAGCACGTGATCATTATCATCGCCCCGCCGCCAATCAGATTGCGGCATTTTCCAATCAAACCCCGAAGAACCAATCACGAACCGACAACATAATAACTCGCAATCATTTTTAGAGAGTATACGTCACATCCCTAAAAGCCACGAGAAAGTATGCTGACGTCACGACAGCTTTCGCGCTACCTCTCCGTGTTTTCCACTGTTTTGTTCCCAAAATTATTAGTTAATCTCTCTCTCTCTCAAACTCAACAAAAGTTTTTAGTACGAACTCTCTTGAGTAGAGCACAAATGCGTTGAGAACGTAATTGAATTACGTCCGAAGATGCTAGGCAAGAAGGTTGGAAGCTGGTTTTATAAGAATAAAAAAGTCAAAAGGGGGTGCTCTACTTGGGATGACTTCGCTGAAAATCACATTCTGCTGGGATTTTTATGACTTTCAAGAAGTGACTTAGCTAGGCCTCCCAATTGAAGTTTACCTCGAAACAAATCTGGACATGCAACATAATGGGTACCGAAAGATTTTAGGAACAGGGGGACTCGCGTATTGCAGGCAAGGCAACTGGCGTGCTTTCGTTTGGCAGCAGGCTCGGCTTATAACGCATTCCGCAATAAGTTTGTAATATGCCTTGGCGCGATTTGGCGGACACTACAGATAGTCCGGCATTGCGTATCCCTAAACAGCCGAACTAAACGTTGGTCAGGCAGCCAGACTCGATGCTGAGTACGCGAGTGAACAACGAACGTGCACGCTCAGGAAAAAACATCGTCTAAGGGAAAGCAGCCTCTGTCGCTGATCAACAACCAAGACCGAGTATTTAGTCTCCCCAACCAAGGGTGAGGAGTAGCGTCATGTACTTCAAACTGTCAAAGAATATTAGGAAAGTCCAGAGGAAAACACAAGTAACTCAAAATAGTGTCCACGGAGCCGCTTTCAATTCCCGGCGGAAAACTGGGTTGGATCAATCTGAGAATGAAACAATGTGCGCTTTCGAAAGGAGATGAAAGGAACGCTTTTGGACGAGCTTGGGCGCCAAAGTTAAGCCACAACGGGCACACAAGGGGCTTTGGGGGAAATTCAATATAGGCCACTGCAGCTTAGTAGAGCCAGCAGGATCTAGCTTATTTGCTTCAGACAAAACGTGTAAAATCTGGATGACGTCAGCAGCTCTTTGCTAGCTTCAGGACTAACGTTCTATTCCAAAAAACAACTTGAAAAAAAAAAAGTGGACAAGAAGACATTCGAAGGCGGTCGTATTTGGGGCTATCGATTTGGGCTTTGGTTGACATTCGGAGACTGTGTTTCGCTCGTGCTTGTCTCTTGTCCTGTGTTTGGTCACTTGCCTCCAAGTCTGCAATCGGTTCAGCTTTGCTTTGGACTCTGACGATCCCCAGTTCCGAAGATTCTTCCGGCGACAAATATTATCAAAGGCTGAAAAATGTATTTGAGATACCGGGTACAAGATAATTAAGATAGAGTAGCAAATACTCTAGACGAAATGTATTTGCAAGATAACCGAAATACTGCCAAAAGTCTGATATATGGAACAAGGGTATTCTAATCCAGAAAGAAAACGTGCAGGGCAATCTTATCCCAATCTAAAATATTATCCGTCGATTTTTTTTTTTTAATATTAGGTTTAATAAACGTAATTTCCCCTTTTTTCGTAGTTAATCCCCGATTTATTGAAGTGCACTTTGCAATTTCGCTATTATTGTTCGTAACACTATTCTTTAACGTGTTTCCCTTTTTTTGTTTCGCTCGCGGGTGCAATGTTTCATTTTATAACGCGACACTCCTCCAGTAACCTCATTCGAAGATATCCTTTCGCTTTGAACTAGATCTAATAAACAAGTCTTCGGGCAATACTACCCTGGGATGCCACCGATACACCTGCGCTGGCCTTACACGAGGTAGCACAAGACCTTTCATCAGTCGCGAAGCGTTTCATTTGAAGAGTGTACACAGCTTAATACGTTCGTAAGTCCCCGCTGCGTCCTCCGTTTCTTCGCTCGAAGGCCTCCAAAAGCCTCCGAAAATTAGATCTTCCACTCTTTTTTTCTTTTCTTTTTTTTTTCAATTTATTGATTCTTTTTACGGGTAAGGCAAGAGAAACCCCGCAAGCGGAAGTATAGATTTCTTCCAGGTTTCTTAAAAGCGCGTTGGGTACGTCTTATTTTTAACTGTCGTCCAAAAAAGGATACTAATAAACAAAAAAAAAACTAAAAAAGGAGAAAAAAAAACGCGAAGTTGTTATTTCTAAGAGACATACCGGCTGCCGAGCCGCAATATGTATCACCACTTCTCCAAGCGAAGGGCCTGCGCCATAACGGTATGAAAGACGACAGAGGACCAATCAAAAAGCAAGAAAACACAGTAAAAATAAGGGGGAGGGTGGCTGATGCGGTTTTTCGACATTGGTTGAAGAAAGAAATTTGCAGAAAAAAACAAAAAAAAAACAAGAATGGAGGCGACTCGGAGTAATATCGATCTATTTCTCCGGTCTACTTTATTGCGCTTGTTGTGCCGCGTTGGGTATTTCTCGCTCGTATTCTTTGGATTCGCGCCGCTCTTTCTCTTCGATTCCTTTCTCTCTCTGTAGTGGCGCGCGTGCCTGTGTGTTCGTGTACCGGGCCGCGTTGTTCACTTGGCCGCGGCGACGTCGTTCGTGACGTCATCCGTGACGTCGTTTCTAGCCTCGACCCAGATAGGGGACTATAGCTTCCCGCGCGTTGTTTCAGTCGTGCCTTTTGTTTGCGGGGGCTTTCGCAGTCGTGCTTTTTGTCGCGGGCCCGCCACGCGTCTGTGTGTTTACGCCGAAGAGACGGCCTACCGATACAGTGACGTCGTTTAGCGTCACGTCTCCGCGTAAAATCACACTCTCCACCATTCGAGCTTTTCTGCAGGGAAAACAACAACCCATTGTTTCGCAGGCATGCATCGTCCGCGCTGCAGGCCGATGAGACGCTAATTGTTGCATGTACGGCAGCTCTGCTTCTAATGTGACTACGGAGAGATCGCACTGTGCTTATATTGCGCTAATATTAAGGTACACGCAGTGTTGTGACACTGTATGCTGTAGCCGTCATTATTCTCGCGCACTTTGAACTTACATAATAGTTCTTGTTGTTATTGATTATTTTCCACTTCAGTCGCGCTTACTTTTGCGACTGAATCGGCTACGCGACATAGCGGAACACTCTCAGAGATACGACAGCGCTAAAATTTCATCCGCTGCGACGTTGCAAGCGGTCACTAACAACGTCTCACCCTCTTAACTGCTGCAGTAACAAAATTACGAGCTGAACATCTTAAGGCTGCGATGTTCTCCAGTTACGCCATGGCCGCTCGTGCCACACTATGAATAAAGCTGCACATTCGGAGCAAACTTATAGACGTATAGCGGAAGTGTGTTAACAACATCGCTCCTTAAATCGCGGGCTCGCCACATTTCTTCCGCATTTCCTATACTGAGGGCAAGTCGTTCACTTCTTAAGCCCGAACCACATAGGGCGTATTTGCGACGTATTTACGGGCGTTTTGTCGGGCGTAATCCCGACGTACAGCGGGCGTCGGGACGAGCGCTTCCGAGGTCGGCGTAAATACGCGCGTATTCGGCGATCCGACCGAGACAAATCTCGGAGCTTCGGCGTATTTCGGCGCGGCGTATCCGTTAGCGTACGGCGCGGTGGCGGCCAATCATCTACGAAGTTGAGAGCCGGAAGTTGCTCGAGAATCGGCTTGCCTAGCTATGCGGCCGGCTGGCTGGCTTGACTAATAAGCCGCCGAAATGGGAGCTCGCTTGTCGCGTTCGCCGGTTTATCGGCAAACTGTGCGAAATCGCTATATCTCTTTGGAACGAGTGATGAACGACTGAGACAGAAGAAAATACCATCGATGTTGCGGGCGATGTGAAAAAATTACAAAAGGAAGGGTTTTGAGCAGAGATCGCGGCCGTCCTCCTGCCGGGAGCTTTTGGCAACTTGACGTTTGCAGCGAACATTTATGAAACGGGCGTTAGCAAATTAGGCTTTGGTTGCTGATTAGCATTCAGTTATTTCTGTCCCATTACGGAACGTATCAATATAGTAACCGATCTACATTTTGCCGCCTTTCATGAACGGCGCGAGTCGGGCTACACTGCACCAAACGCCGAGGAGACGTCGACGAAAAGCGTCGTGTGTGGTTTTGCGTAGGGAGCCTTCATGTGCGCTCCCTAGTTTGGCGACCTTCCCCTCTTCCCTTCTGGGAAAAAAGCGCCCGCCAAATCCCGTGATTACGCGCGCTGAAACACGCGTAAATTCGTCGAGAATATTCCCTATGTGGGTCGGCCTTTACGCAGGCGTTGCGATGACGTCAGTACGACACCGAGCTCTGATTGGCTTTGATTGAAAGGATAGTGGGTGGGCCTCAATGCTAGATGCCTGGAGGTCTACCCGCTCAATCAGCCAATAAGAGCTTGGCGTTCTGACGTCATCGCAGCCCCTGCACAAGAAGCAGACGAGCTTGCTCTCTCCGCACGTGCATCGGACTGCGGTGTCGCCGCTTTACTTCCTCGCGTATACGTTACAGTGTACAGCTATTGTGTAATAAACTCCCAGTTGCACGCGATACCAACCCACGCTTCACAGCGTTCATGACCCAATGGTAGAATGTTGCGTTCCACTTTAAGTTCGACCGCAACCGACGCCACAATTTAATGGAGCCCATCGAGCCAGCTCGTCGCCTTTGTGCATTGGCTAACGTGACTAAACCAATCACGCACAGTATTAGTATTTTGACCAATCACTGTGCGTGATTGGTTGGCCAAACTGGCCGCGATCCTGCGCTTTTCTTTTCTTTTTCTTTTTTTTTCTGCGCGCGATTGGTTTAGCCGTTGGCAGCAGACTGTAAAAACACAACGAGCGCCGATGCGATATACTCTTTGGTGCTTTCTGATCGGCACCATCGGTTCGTGTACTGTCGATTGGAGTCAAAATTAAAGTGAAACGAAATAGAAAAAAAAAAAAGGTTTAAATAAATGACTACACACGAGTAACTTGCACTCCTTCGCAACGTTGACATCGCGGAAGAATCTGGAGTTGGGCAAGTTGGTACATCTTAGATTCGAAAAGCGCCAGAAAACAAGGACAACAAAAGGAATAGACGAAACGATGCGCTACTTTCAACTGAATTTTCATTCGGAAAAACAAACATATATATACACATCCAAGCAACCATTTGCTCGTAATCAAACTTCTCGTGAGATGAATCCAAATTCCTTATCTGATCAAAGGACTGAGGAAGTGCTGATACATGCATCGCCCTTCACCCTGATTTTAAAAGCCTCGAAGATTTCTCTTTCTGTTCCTGTTTTATATCGTCCCAAAATCTGCTTTTCATGGAGTGCAGGAGAACAACATGGGCACCGACCACAATGAACGGCCAAGTTTCCGAGGGCGACCGCCTCACAGGAAGGTCATGCTCCCTGGCCCTCTCGTTGACGCACCTCCCCGTCTTCCCTATATATACGTTCTCCCGCATGACGTTGGTATCTCGTAAACCACCGCTGTTTCGCATTCTACATATTTGTTGGCATGCTTTTTTGTGCATGCTGCCGCCTTGCGTGACTTGTTATTCACCCTTGGACATAATCTGGATAACTTCGACGGTGCTGTAAACACTACAGGAACGCCGAAACGTCCGGCTATCTTTTTGAGATTGTGGGACAATCTGTGAATGTACGGCAAAACCGTCACTTTTTGTTTATTCTGCGGGATGCCTTCCGATTCACTTTCTCTTTTTTTCAACTTTGACACGCAGATTTTGGGACGATATAAAACAAGAACAGAAAGAGAAATCTTCGAGGCTTTTAAAATCAGGGTGAAGGGAGATGCATGTATCAGCACTTCCTCAGTCCTTTTATCAGATAAGGAATTTGGATTCATCTCACGAGAAGTTTGATTACGAGCAAATGGTTGCTTGGGTGTGTATATATATATATGTTTGTTTTTCCGAATAAAAATTCAGTTGAAAGTAGCGCATCGTTTCGTCTATTCCTTCTGTTGTCCTTGTTTTCTGGCGCTTTTCGAATCTAAGTTGATATCGCGCACTGTAATTCATACTCGAAAAGAGACATAGGCGAGTCTATACTTCGTTTCAGCTTCGGTCCGAGCGCGGCCGATGTTATGAGCCGAAGGGCCAATCAAACAGTGAAAGAGGCACAACGTCATGGCGTGCTCTTTGCGGTTGATAGGACCAGCCGGTATTCGCCGTCTCTCTGTGCGCGCTCCTCCGCCGGCTACGCCATGACGCTGCGCTTTTTGCGCTATTTGATTGGCCCTTCGGCTCATAACATTGGCCGCGCTCGGACAGAAGCTGAAACGAAGTATAGACTCTATAGAGTGAGCCTAGGCGGCTCCGTCCTGTCCGTACGTCGGATCGGAGTAACCGGTCGAATTTGTCAAGGCGGAAGCAGGTGTGCGAATGGTTTCCTTCTTCTTTTTTCTTTTTATTCAACTTGTTCGACGTTTGTTCAGACTTCGAAGCGAACCGCTGACCTTGTAACCGACTGCCGCCGTGTTTGTGGCAGAAGCTCAGCGCGCGTTGTGTTTTCGCTTAGACGGAGTCCGCCGTCGAAAATTGTTACGTGTGAAAAGTGTTTTGCTGGGCGGCGTTTGACAGCTGGGAACTATATAAACAAACACACACGCGCACACAGACATACACAGAATGTGAACGTTGCTTGCGGGTTGTTCGTGTGCACGCTACGCACACCGAATCTTTCAGCCGTCTCACAACAACCGTTCTAAATGCAAGCTTTTTTTTTTTTTTTTGTTTGCGACCTTGAAATATGATGTCTCACGGCGGAGCGTAGAAGTTACATAGTCACTCGCCGCTTACAGCCGCAGCCACGCTGCTCATACATAATACGTCGAAAACCAGTTCGTCGAAGACCAACTCGTCGAATATTCCGAAAGTTCTCCGTAGGTTGCCCTTCTTGTAGTGGTCGTTCCATGCTTTTTACTTTTCGCCTTCAAATTAATTTCTTTTTCTTTGTACGAAATGGGCGGGGAACACACAATTAGAGTGGGGAAACTCCGAAGACGCCCATTCACGGATTTCTCAGATCACACTCCGAGAATATGCGTTCGGGGAGTGTTCGTTTTTATGTTTTCGCCATCGCTATGTTGCTCGTGTACGCCAACGGGAGCTCGTAACCTGACTTTGAAACCTTATAATTCAACACGCGTCCGCGGTGCTCCCATTTCACAGCAAAATAACGCGACGGTAATTGGGCCACATTAAAAACGAGCGTGTTGGTAAATATGCTTAAACAATCGGAAAGAATAAACACAAATTCGGGACGAAAACAGACGAATTTGTGTTTATTCTTTCCGATTGTTTAAGCATAATTGGGCCATTTTCTTATATTGTTCACGCATGCACCGGCTTGAGGTAGCCTTTTATTTACTTACGCACTACCGACGTCACCCAATAAGCGTTATTAGAGAGAAGTGCTTAAAAAAAAAAAAAAGAAACTAATTCGTCCTACACATGAATGTTTCAACAAAGATATCGAACAGAGCTCACCGTGACCGTACAAATTGTTGTCCGCATGAATTGGTCGTGTAATATATTCGTGCATGACACAGAAGCTACCTTTAAAAAAAACGTGGCGACCAGATGGCCTCTTCGACGAACTGCCCTTCTACCAGTTGGCCTGTTCGACAACTTGGCCCTCGACGAGTTGCCTTTCGATGAGTTGACCTAGACTTCGTGCGAAACACGTCTGCTTCTACATATGTATGCCTTGAACTTTTCCGCAGACTGTCTGTTGTGTGGTCTATTGACAGTGTGGCCGCGGCTTTTGCAGCGTAAGAAACAACGAGAAATTCCTGTCGATGCAAAAGCGTATAATATCGTGACCTCCACGATAACAACGGTCCTTCCTAAACGGTGTGATGTTGTTCTTATCTGCGTCGTTTGTTCTGTCGCAGCGTCGTTGGCCATAATAACAGGGATGAAGGTCGACACGAGGACGAGAGTAGTTCTTTTTGTTTTCTGATTGGGCGGTCATTCCCGAAGCTCTAGGAACGACGCTTGAACGATAATCTTGCGATAGCGTCTCGCGTGACAGGTTTATGTAACTTGCGGCCGGTCGCGTGCAACTCGGCGCCCGGGCCTTATCGTAATAGGGGTTAAGAGCGCGCGGTATGGCGCAGGCGTCCCTATCTGGCGACCTGGAAAATAAAAACAACAAACAGACCCATGACCGTGTAAAGTTGTGCTTGTCCCCGGGGCGGAATCGGCTTACCCTTTGCTTCTATTTGTCGTTGGGCGAACGGCATGTGCCCGTGCGTGCGGCGGACCGACCTTATGTGTATTGCACCTGTGGTCGTCGTGTTGTTAAGCGTCGTGCTTCCAGCGTAGGCTTTATAAAGCTTGTGCAGTTTGACGTGTCTGTTTCTGTTTTTTTTTTTTTTTTTTTTTTTAAATGCGATGACATTTTTGAACGAACCGTACGCAATCTCGCGTCTGTGACTTGGGTTGTAATTAACGAAGCAGTCGGCACGCATCTGTTACGAACCGGTGGCACTTGCTGTTCGTCGAAGGACGTTTCGTCGACACTGCGATGCTTCGTGTACGGATAGTTTCGTCGACAGGGCGACGTTTGATCGACAGTTCGTTTCGTGGAAAGGTTCCCGCGTTCATTCGCCGACACACCTTGCGACGTTTCGTCGAAAGCGTCTTTCCTCGCACAGCGCGTCGGCCGCAGGCATCCAGATGATAGCCTGGCTTGTCGCTTCCGACGAGGTTTTGCAAGCTCAAGTTTGAAGTTATATTCCATTTTCCCCCCAAAAAAAAGCAAAATAAAGAAGCGGGTTTTTTATCTTTTTTTATTTTTTAAAGCTTAGGATTAGGGTTTACGAGTTTGTTAGAGCCGTCTGGGTGGCTCCGCCATATATAGTCCAATATACAGAGTGGACGAAATGGATTGAACGCACTTTAAACTGACCGCATAAATCGGTTTCTTAACTTATCGCGCTGGGCTTTACTGCAGAGGTGCCTGAAGTTGGTAGAAGCTTTCGCTAAAATGCTAAAAAGATTGGCTCGCCCGAATAAATCAAGAAAAATCAAAAACTATGTTTTTCTATACTTAGCATGTACACTAAAAATATATTATGTGTTACTGTGGCGCTTATTTGAGCCAAATGAAGTGAAGAATCGGTAAGCAATTCTATTTGCTTTCCATTTTGCAATTTTTGTTTTTTTTCAATCGTACGTAGTAAACGCCAGAATAGGTCACGATGATTTTGAGATAAAAGGCTTTGCGATAATTTTCCCATTCACAAAACCAGTTTCTTTTTTTTTTTTTTTTTTTGGGGGGGGGGGGGGGTTTATATGTTTATGTTTTCAACTAATGAATCAGCCAGCTTCCAGCACCATTGTAGTAAAAAGTTCTTCACGAAATGTGTCTCCAATGGGACGTGTTTACACGGAACAATATGCACCCCATCAAACCGTGTCCACCGAAAGTCGGAGGAAGTCGTGTTTTGTCGCATTTTGGAACTTCCACGCGCGATGATAAGGTAGCCGCCAAGCTTGCAAGGTCTTTATTTTTTCTTTTTTGCAATATTTTAATGCAATGGGTTGGAAGCTTCGGTGTCTGAAACGTCGTTTCCCAAATGCCAAGCTTAAAGGGGTGGTGCAACGATATTCAATTGGAATGTTTTTTTTTTTTTTTTTCACTTTACACGAGCTTACAGGCACTAGGGGACTCAAGGATACTAAAGCCCCTTCATGTTTCAAAAGTAGCGCAAGGTGCGGCGATGCACGATGCACATGCAACGTGCAGCCCTTGGGAAGATCATGGCGGCACAGCGCAGCACTGAGCTAGATTTCAGACGCCATGTTCTTCCCAGAAGTGGCGTGCGGCACGTGTCTCGAACATTTCCACAACAATGAATGGCGCCACTTTTCCCAGGATAGAGCGGCTTTAAAGGATACTCGCACACAACACCACTGGTCAAGAAACTTGTTTGTTGCGGCGTAACTTCAAGGACAAAAGCGAGCGTTTTCATTCAATCTCTCTTTCGCAAAACCTGATGACATAGCTGGGCGGTCGCAGTACCGCCCAGTGACGGTATTTGAATGCGGTTGGACCCGAGCATTGTGTGGGCACTCGATTTGGGTTCGTGATAATCGATAGCTCGACAAACATTCGAATAGTGGCCGAACCATACCAATGTCTGGAACTCAGCTCCATAGCACCATCTATTTCCTTCTTCTTCTGGAACTCAGCGCGTGCACGTCCTGTGCCTTGCCAACCCCAGCGCGTGGCTACGATCAACATCGGCTCCAGATCACGTGGCCGCTTGTTCTGGCTGCGAGCTGAGGGAGTAAACGCTGACTCGTTTTTCCTTAATTTTTGGGGGGGACTTCGAATGCGTGTGGTGAAAAACTAACCATCCGTTCTAAGCTGTATTTGCGCAAAGTGAAAAAAAAAAATCGTTTCATCGCCCCTTTAGCTCTGCGAGGGCCGCGCTCGCACGTGCCGTTCACTTCCCATTGTCGAGAGGCGGCCCATTGTTCGCCGGTGCGAGAATGACACCTCCACTACACGGCCATGCCAGGTGCGGGAGCGAACGGCGCGCGCGGACGGGCCAGCGCCGCGGCGTCTGAAACCGAAAAGACCCTCGAACACCGGCAATCTTCACCCATTTGGGACCATGTTCCCTTTTGCCTCGTTAGCCCCTCGGGTGAGAATTGTTTTACCCCAGAAACAATGCAGACACTCGGTAGTCAAAAAATACAATGAATTATCGAAGCGTCGGTGAAACAAAACAGTCGAAAGTGCGGGATCTTGGGCTGTACAACGTGGAGTTTCAGAATATCGGTCTGCATTCGCGTGGGCCGCCCAGCTTCGAGAAAGGACCATGTCCGTAAGGCTCTTGTTTTCTCCGATATCACCTTCACCGTCACTCAAATCGCTGGATTTTTTTTTTTGTTTTTGTTTTTTTTTTTTTGTAAAAAAGCGAACGCGGGAAAAAAGTTGCCGTGGTAACGCGTCCATGTGCGCGCAAATTTCCGTTGGTCCGTAAAAAGTAAACGTAAAAGAAAGAGCTTCATTACTTACTTTCTTTACTTGCTGGTCTAGCATGGTTGTTGAATGACATTATTAAAAAAAAAAAATAAACATTTAGTTGTCAGTCTCAGCGTCTGTCCTGTGTGCTCCCTCTACTTTCGTCCGCTCCTTTTGCGCTCTTTTTAATGACGATGATCATGATGATGAAGTAGGCAAAAATCGTAAGGGTGCAATCGGTGAGCTGGTGAATATTATTCATGCTGAATTAACCTGATTATGATTGTGATATAAACGCCGACGAGCGAATCACGAAGCAAGAACCGTGAACGTAATATTGCGCGTCCCGCGTTTTCTTAAACAGCTAGCGGTGGCTGCGTGGTCCGACATGACGGACCTCCTCGTTAATACCCAGCTCCGTGTATCAAATTCCACCGAACGCGCGGAATTGGCGTCGATCTAAGCGCGCCGATATATCATCGGCAACGCGACGCGCGTCTCTCTAAGCGTGCATCGAAGCGCCAACGATCCTTTTTTTTTTTCTTTTTTCGCTTTGGCGGTTGCGTCGTTCGACCGTTAAATGATCCCGGACGAGGTCCCGCTCTCTACTGCTATGTAGTATACCGGCGACGGCGACCCATAATTTCCGACAATCGAGGAGAAAACGCTACGGAGCGCGTATACATAAACTCAGTCGTCGCTTCCCTCGTGACACAGTAGTACGCCTTCTGCGCCTGCGCGGACTGGATTGTCACGTGACGGTTCGATGTAGTGTCTCTTCCAGCTGGAGAAGCTTTTGAAGTCGCACCGCTCCCGCGTGGTACAAAAAAGGCACGCTGTTGGTTGCGGACGTGGTGACCAACATTTCTGCGGACACGGCTCAATCATGTGCGGAGCATGTGTGCTTCGTTCATGTCGGCAGACAGTTTTCCTATGACCAATGTGATAGGAACGTCACACAATGAACAAAGACGCCTCAAACAGCGTTAGACACAGTTTTTTTTTTTTTTTTTGGTCGGTTTGTTAGAAGCGTTACGTACACGGATTTTGGCTACGGATGATGAAAACTGCTTTCCTTCCTTTCCTTTTTTATGTTTTGAGTTTTGTGCTTTTAAATGGCTGTTCGATGACACGTGACTTGGAAGTGATACTTGTTTTTTTCTAGTTGACTATTCACTGGGATCGAAGTTAATCTGCGTCGTATTTTTGCGACTATTAGAATGTATCTCCGGTATGGATAGCATAGCTGATCAGTCGGGTGTGACTGGCCAAAATTTATATTTTTTTTTTTTTTTAATGAGTCGGGATAAAATCAGGTTTGCCCGTCAGGCGCCGACAATGAAGTGCAATCCTCGAAAACGCGACATCTCTCTTCGACTCACAACCTCCTCTGGTCCGTACGTCTTTTGCAGCATCGCGGAAACACTCTCCATAACAGCAGCAAAAAAAAAAAAAAGAAAAAAAGTGGAACAGAGCGTACGGCGAGACTACAAATTAATAACGAGGAATAGACGAGAACGGGATGCGAGGTTGGTAAAAGAGAGCGGCGTCACTCGTCGGTTAGCACACACGCATCTTGATTAATACGAGAAGCGAAAGCTCGGGCATGCCGTCAGCCTCCGTGTATCGGGCAGCCTTGTAAGGTAACTCAATACATGTAATCGATTATCGAAGTAACTCGTGACCGAGTAATTTTACAGCGGAGCTCTTAAGGGCTAGTTTCCCCAGTTTCGTGTTCGTGGACAAATAAATCTCGACACAACCCTCTGGACAGCTACCGCGATCCATGAGCGACGGCGGCAACCAGACAACCAACTTGTCGGTTGTCTGGTTGGCGCCGTCGCTCATAAATGGCGACGGCGACCCATAATTTCCGACAATCGAGGAGAAAACGCTACGGAGCGCGTATACATAAACTCAGTCGTCGCTTCCCTCGTGACACAGTAGTACGCCTTCTGCGCCTGCGCGGACTGGATTGTCACGTGACGGTTCGATGTAGTGTCTCTTCCAGCTGGAGAAGCTTTTGAAGTCGCACCGCTCCCGCGTGGTACAAAAAGGCACGCTGTTGGCTGCGGACGTGGTGACCAACATTTCTGCGGACACGGCTCAATCATCTTTCTTTCTTTCTTTCTTTCTTTCTTTCTTTATTGGTTTCCATTTTCTACAGAATGGAGGAGGCCGAGGAAAAAAGCTGCAAACGCAGCTTGTGGGGCCCTCGGCCCCCTTTAAATGATGGCAGCATTGGACTCACAAAACACTCACACACAGTAACAAAACACTTCCTGGTCAATTAGATTCACTCATTCGATACAGCTCCACACATTAGTATACAGTTGCAATTTAACATGATTAGGTCGGGTAAGGAACACAAAACAATTTTAGGAAATAGCTTGTTTTCATCTTAGGTAGTTCTAAGGGCGCCGGTATCAGAAAATGAACATAAAAGATATCTCAGTTCAGAAGGGGTTATAGAGGATATATCGGTGCCAGCCTCCTCAAATGAATTTAGTAGTCGAGGCAAAGTATTCTTAAGCATTTGGTCACCATAATTTGTCCGAGAACGAGGAACTATCCATGGTTCTGGAGTTCGTGTTTTATGCGAAGGTTGTCTTTTTTCTAAGTTTCCTATTTCTAAGAGTGTAGAGGTATTTTTCCTAATGCTATAATAAAAATCTCGCATAAGCCTCCTCCGGTATATGTCATGAACTTTTGGAATGTTATATTTCTTGAAAAGGTAGTCAGTATGTTCGGTGTATGAGACATTGGCAATAACCCGTATCATTCTCCTTTGCATTAAGTGTAATTTATGGAGGTTAGATTCTCTTGTTGTGCCCCATACAAGATGGCAGTAGTTAATATGAGATACAAATAGCGTATTGTAGATTAATAATTTAACTGATTCCGGAAGAATATACCTATTTCGATTCAGTATACCAGCTATTTGACTAAGTTTGAGTAGTACAAAGTTAACATGCTCGTCCCATTGCATGTTACTGGAGAAGTACGTGCCAAGCACTTTTATAGTGTCCAAAACTTCGATATTTGTGTGATTAAACGCTATGTTATGATGCAATGGGATAGGCGTTCCTCTTGTATAGAAGAAAACGGCTTTAGTTTTATTAGAATTTACTTTTAGACGGTTCTGTTTTGACCAAGAGCTTAATTTACGTAGAACATCATTTGCCATATTGGTTATCTCGGCGTAGGAGCTGGACGATACAAATATGCTAGTATCGTCCGCATAGATTATAAACTTCGCCTGTTGACATTTATGTATGATATCATTGACGTATAAGTTAAAAAGCAACGGGCCAAGAATGCTACCCTGAGGCACACCAGAGATTATTTCTTTGCTTTTAGATGTTAAGCCATTCAGAAAAACGAATTGTCGCCTTCTGCCGAGATAGGATTTTATGAACTCAAGTGGCAGACCCCTTATGCCATACCGCTCAAGCTTTTTAACTAGAATATTGTGATCGATATGATCAAAGGCCTGGGTAAAATCAACAAAAATGCCCAAAGTCAGAAGCTTCTGCTCGAAGTTTTGTAAAATATATTCTTTTTGCTCAAGAAGAGCCAGCTCCACAGACTTATTTTTTTGGAATCCATACTGAGCTTTAGTTATTAGCTGATATTTTGCACAAAATGACGATATTTGATTTAAAATAACTTTTTCTAAGCATTGCGAGAAAATTGGAAGGATAGAAATTGGGCGATAGTTCTTTATGTCTAACCTATCACCTTTTTTATATAGTGCTGTAACTTTGGCAACTTTCATTTTGTCTGGAAAGGTTCCTGTGGAAATACATAAGTTGTATATATGAACCAAGACATGGACGATTTCATTAATTACGTACTTGACAGGTCTTATCTGAATACCGTCAGCATCACGGCTGCAAGAGTTCTTGAGTCCAAGAAAGGTTGAACATACCTCTACACTGTCGGTTGCATGTAAAAAAAATACTGCTTTCGTTTCCGGACAGGGAGTAACTACAAGACTCATTTGAACACAACTCAGGTTCTCTATGGACAAAATAGTGGTTAAACGCATTCACTAGTTCAACTCCTGTCAGTACGCATCCATTGAGAGAAATTCTTTCTATTGTTTCAACATTCTGTTTTCGTTTCATGACTACACTTAGCTTGCTCCATAGCTTATCTGTGTCCCCTGCACAGCTAGAAAAGAGGTTCATGTAATAAGCTTCCTTGGCATTCCTTAACTCTTTAGTTAGTTTATTACGATAGACCTTAAACGTTTCCAAGTCTGAAGGGATCCTTTTCTTAATAAATGTTAGATAAAGCCTCTCCCGCTTCTTAATTTTCCTTAAGAGCTCTTTTGTTAACCAAGGTTTCCGAAATTTCTTATTGAATTTGCGCTCATTATTGATAAAGTGCTTCTTATATGCTGCAACAAATATGCCGAGGAAAATATTATAAGCTATATTGGCATCTCCTTGTTGAAAAACTTCGTCCCAGCACATATCCTTAAGCTCTTTCTGAAACTCGCTTAAGGTCTTTTCGTTAATAAGCTGGAATGTTACGTTAGTATTAGCTTTTTCCTTTTCAAGGGGGGTTGTTCGAACTGACAAACAAACAGGCATATGGTCACTAATTGGACAACTCAAAACTCCACTAATCATACACGATGGATCATAGCTTGTTAAGAAAAGATCAAGAGTTGTTTGCGTCGTTCCAGTAATCCTTGTAAATGACTCAATAGCATTCGTACACCCATTCGAAAGGAACACTCTCTCAAAATCTTTTTTCGACATGAACGAAGCACACATGCGGAGCATGTGTGCTTCGTTCATGTCAGCAGACAGTTTTCCTATGACCAATGCGATAGGAACGTCACACAATGAACAAACACGCCTCAAACAGCGTTTACACGCTGTCTTTTTTTTTTTTTTTTTTTTTGTCGGTTTGCTAGAAGCGTTACGTGCACGGATTTTGGCTACGGATGATGAAAACTGCTTTCCTTCCTTTTTTTTTTCATGTTTTGAGTTTTGTGCTTTTAAATGGCTGTTCGATGACACATGACTTGGAAGTTATACTTGTTTTTTTTTTCTAGTTGACTATTCACTGGGATCGAAGTTAATCTGCGTCGTATTTTTGCGACTATTAGAATGTATCTCCGGTATGGAGCATAGCTGATCAGCCGGGTGTGACTGGCCAAAATTTATATTTTTTTTATTTTTTTTAATGAGTCGGGATAAAATCACGTTTGCCCGTCAGGCGCCGACAATGAAGTGCAAGCCTCCAAAACGCGACATCTCTCTTCGACTCACAACCTCTTCTGGTCCGTACGTCTTTTGCAGCATCGCGGAAACACTCTCCATAACAGCAGCAAAAAAAAAAAAGAAAAAAAAAGTGGAAGAGAGCGTACGGCGAGACTACAAATTAATAACGAGGAATAGACGAGAACGGGATGCGAGGTTGGTAAAAGAGAGCGGCGTCACTCGTCGGTTAGCACACACGCATCTTGATTAATACGAGAAGCGAAAGCTCGGGCATGCCGTCAGCCTCCGTGTATCGGGCAGCCTTGTAAGGTAACTCAATACATGTAATCGATTATCGAAGTAACTCGTGACCGAGTAATTTTACAGCGGAGCTCTTAAGGGCTAGTTTCCCCAGTTTCGTGTTCGTGGACAAATAAATCTCGACACAACCCTCTGGACAGCTACCGCGATCCATGAGCGACGGCGGCAACCAGACAACCAACTTGTCGGTTGTCTGGTTGGCGCCGTCGCTCATAAATGGCGACACATAGTACAGATCCGCTGCTTTTCCTTCTTCACCGGAGTGGAAACGCTGAAAGTTTTCAGTTCTTTTTCGTATTTTGATGACTTGAACGGGATGGCAAGTAATTACGAGAATGATCTGGTTACTCTCGAGAGTACTAACATTACTCGTAATCCGGTGCTATTTGTTTTCTCTCCCCTTCCTAATGGCGCTCTAAGTTGTTTCCAATTGTTTCAATCCTTAAGGGCTGTTTATACTGCGACGTTGAGCGCACGGAACGCAGCGTAGCGCAGAACGCGCGCCTTTTATTGGCCGGCAACCAGGAACTCGATATCTGCAACCAATAAGTACCTGCGCGCGCTGCGCTACGCGGCGCCCGACGACGTTACGTTGGAGTATAAATGTACCTTAAAACTAAGTCTACCGACAGGAGGGTATGGTCGACTCTACCAAACTAGACCGATCTCACAGCCAGTTTGATTACACCACAGCTGCCACCTTGCATCGCGGGAACTGCAGTCTTCCTTGCACGTGCCATAACCCACGAGCTGTCTGGTGAACTGGCGCCCCCCTCCTAGGAACGACATAGTCATGGCGGCGTCACGCATGCGTAGAACGCTTTGTGAGATCGGTGTATTGAGAAGACGAGTAGTTTGTAATTCTGCGATTCTGATTCAGTAATGGACAGTTACGAAAGGCCCCTTTTCAACCCGGCAGAAAAAAAAAATAAATATGTGGATTTGAAAATCCGAAGCAATCGGAGAAGTAGCGGTTGCGTTTTCAAGTATTGATCAATTACTTTTCCTCTCAAGTAATCAGGTAATCTAATTTAATACTTTTTAACTGAGAGTAATAGTAATTATAATCAATAACTTTTTTTTTTTTTTTTTAGTAACGCATACAAGACTGATAGTGGGCCCATCCCGGCGCCATGTGAAAGGCGTCTGATGTGCCTCCGGCAAATTTTGATAGTCCCTTATTTCCCTCAACGTTGTTTCCGCGTATCAATGAACCGATTTGAGCTAGTAACCTAAATGACGCGTCAAAATAATTAATTTTACGAAGTTGCGTCATTTTCAAATCTGTTCCTCAACGTTCAATCAACCTTACGGGCTCTATTGGCAACACTGAAAATGTGATGACGCTGCAGCTTGACTTGCATGGCAGGCTAGGTGGCGCAAGCTACCGCCCGTTACAAAGGTATGGCCATTAACATCCAACATCCATCCATCCATGGCGCAATCAACAGGGGTACAGCCGTTACACTGAGTCGTTAGCATCCATCCATTCATCCATGTAATGACAGGTGTTGATCACCC
The DNA here is from genome assembly GCA_013358835.2 of Ixodes persulcatus. NCBI lineage: Eukaryota > Metazoa > Arthropoda > Arachnida > Ixodida > Ixodidae > Ixodes > Ixodes persulcatus. The sequence goes on along the minus strand of JABSTQ010009632.1, from coordinate 348,248 downwards.
GATGCAAAGAGGGGAAAGCCGCGTAAGATCCAAATCTATATGTAACTTGCGCCAGGACTGTACAACTCGTTCCCGACAGATTACATATTTGATGGCGTGAGATGAATGCTGGGAAAGCTCATTTCAACATAACAAAAAAACAAAATGCGCAACGTGCTTAGTTTTTTTTTTTTTTTTTTGCATATTTTATTTTAAGTTGTACAGCATTTTAATATTGGCTTCGCATAACCGTTTTCTGTTGTCTGGATCGCTATTCTATTTAAATATAATAAATGGCACGGCGGGAAAAGTAAAACCTGGGTATTCCGAAGATATGTTTAGTTTGGGTGGCTCAAAAAACTGCCAGCATTTTGAAGCTGGGGACGGTCGTCAGCCTTTGTATACACATACAACGGGGACATCAGACGCCGTTTTGAAGGAAAACTTACCACTCGCTGTGCATGCACTCAACCCAAAGTTGACTCTGACTTTCTGCGATAGTCCGCCCCCAGTATATACTTGGTACTCTATGGGCCTATTATCTCGAGGCCATTCCTTCTCTCAGTCCTTCCGCTTCCTGCAGCCATTTTTAACCTCTTCTTCCGACGGTCCGGGTATTCTAAAGTTGTCTCCTTTTATTAGTGTATTTGACAAACCTTTGATTATTTTTTTGTCTTTTTTTTATTTTAACGTGTGCCGTCTTTGAGGCACTTCCACCCTCCTCTCATTTTGCAAAGTCTCTTTTCTCTCCCTTTCTTTACACACATACACGCACACACACACTTCTTTTTTCTCTTTTTGTTTTTCTTTTTTTTTCCCCTTTTTGAACGTATATACGTTTTGAAAGTTTGCATAGTGCTCACCGAGTATAAGTTGTTGCGTCTTCGGGAATGAAATACGAGAGCAACTGTTCCTTAGACTGTACGCGCACGCTCTCGCGTTAGCCGGCATTAAACGTTTTTTAACGAGACTGTTTCGACGGAAAAAGGGAAAGCAGAAGATAGTAATAGGAACAAAATGTACGATCAATTAATAGCGTGGGTGAACCATTTTTACAGACGCTCTGTTTATCGAACCGTTTCGTAATGGTTCGATCGCGCGGTTACTCTGCTGCTAAATTTAACGGTCAAAACGGATGTGCGTAGATTTTGTTTTTCATGATGATTTTTTGTTTTTATTTGGAATTTTGCGCATGCTGGTTTTTACGAATGTGTCTATTTAGCGAAATCGTTGTTTTAAAACATAAATAGTATACAAGTAGGCCGTAGAGTTTCTGGTGTTCATATTTTCGAATGTCCGTGTATTTCAGTGATCTATTTCCTAGCGACGGTAAAAATTGGGATTTTTGGTGAAAAATTTTTTTATGCAAAACTAAGAGTGTAAATTTAAGGAGGGAGGGTTTAAAGAAAAACAGTCCTAGCTGGAGCAAGAATTTCCAAAAATCGTTGTTTTCGATTTTAATCGATTTTGTGTTTTTGACACCAATGGTTGTTTATCGGTGTTTTCTTCGGTTTAACCCGATTTTGTCGTTTTTTACACTTACGAATCTCTATCGGTGTTCATCGGTTAAAACCGGGACGTCCACGGTCTATGTATGTAAGATCGATCATAAATGGCGGCTTGTAGGTTCCGCCATCTTTGTTACTGATATGTTCTGGTGGCCAGACATGGTCGCGTTCCCCACCAACGGTGCATGGCTAAACTTGTTTCTAGTAGTCTCAATTTAGCCTCGTCCTCTTTGCGTATGTGTATATTCAACTTGCTTCATTGTTTTCTATTCATCTAGATGTGAACCTTCCTAATTAGCTACCGCTACCACATATTTGGGACTTGAGATAATGAAGCATAAGAATACTGTTTATCTACCTTTCAGCATAGACCAGATTATTACCCTTGGTTGTAGAATCGATTCGACGAAGGCGTTGACGTAAGAAAAACAGATATCCTTTATAATTGCCTTAATAACTGTTCAGGCAGTCTTTCCCCCTATTTCAAAACTGTTCATTGCCGCGAGTAACAAAAAATGCAATTCCTACCTCGTTATTTTATTTTTTACTCATTTTAATGGCAACGGACTTCAGCAAACACTGATGCATAACCGAAAAAAAAAATAGAAATAAAAATATATATCTTTTTAAGCGCTCGAACGGTGAGCTTGTTCGACAATGGAACTATTTTAGCGCGAAATTAAAAAAAAAAAAAAAAAAAAAGAAATAAAGAGACGGATGAAATGCTAATAAAGGGCCTTTTCTTTCGGACTGAACCGCTCCGATGAACACAATTATCTCTTCAAACAACTTTCATTGCCTCATTTTCTGGCATATATTCTCCGGTCTGTTTCATTCCTTTGTGAATGAACTTACGCATCGCTGGTATAGTTTCATCATAAGGAAAATAAAAGTCCTGCATCTAGGCGAATTTACCTTCTTTTAATATATATATATATATATATATATAATCAACTTAATATCCGGGCATGCACATATATAAGCTTCTTTTTTTATCACATATATGACGTACTTCCTCTTGCTACGGCTGGAAGGAAATGATTTTCGCATGCAGATCACGTCTCACGGTCGACTGGGGTTGGTCATCTGAGCGTCTTTGCCTTGTGGCGCATCCAATGTCCTGTTGTTCAGCGCCGTCACACTGTCAATACGACAGACTACACTGCCTGAGGCCTTCCTTGTATAACGGTCACATTGGTCATACAAAAACAGTCTGCAAACATGCTCAAAACATGAAGCCAACATGCTTCGGACGTACTTGAGGAGGACATGTCCGCTGACAGTTTCTCTCATCGTCTCTCCAGAGAACTCCGCGTCCCTTGTACGAAGTATACGAGGAGTGCGACTCAGGCTTAATACACAAACCTGAAATTCATCAACCGGAAATCTTAAAAAGAGAAAAAGAAAATGCGTAGCGAATTGCTGGGCGATTGTGTTGCACGTGACACGTGTGGCGTCTATACGCTCTTCGGCGCTCTGTTCGTTCAGCGACTGGCTTAACGCGTGGCGCGTGCACTTGGTAGCAATTCCTTGAATAGAGAAGATGTACCCCGGGTTTTAAAAGCGTCTGACAGGGTGTCAAGTTGCTCCATCTGCCGGACGCAGAGCGGATGCCCCGCGGCACTTTCCCGCCAAATAGCGCCTCAACTCACGGCAGCGTGTCGAGACATGCTGTTAAAAAAAAAAAAAATGTATTGTGACATGTCGGAAAGACATTCGCTTAATAATCTAAATGGTCCGGGTTTGATATCCGCCTGACGCAAACGCTTTTTAACTGCGATGGCATTATACCCCCCCCCCCCCCCCCCAAACTTAAAACCAAACAGTGTCGAGCCGTGCGGCCACGCTTTTATCCAGGCTCCAGTTTTGGGCTTCACAAAATGCCGAACAGATACTGTAACCAAACATACGTTCCACATAAAAAAAAAGAAGAAAAAAAAAACCCGTGACACCGCGAGGAAAACGCGCAACAAAGGAACAATGTCTTAGAAGCGTAGCAAATTCTCCCTGAGCTTTTTAAGTGTTCTTTCACTCGCAATCTAAGTTCAAAACCAAGCAAAGAAGGAATTACCCGAACGAAGGAAGTAAAATGTTCCGGACGCTAATCATTTTATGCAGCCAACCGCGTCAAGTACTTAGGCGAAACGCGGGTGAGGCGCCGCGCTTCTCTCCAGAGGAATTCGATCGGCGCCCGACGTACGCGTGCGCATACCGAACACATTATGCACATTTTACCCCAGAAGGTTATATGAGAGATTTTGGCGAACTATATACTTTGTTTCAGCTTACGACAGACCACGAGTGACGTACGGGCCATCGAAGTCAATCCAGTGCCGTGTGAGCGTCACAGGACCTTCGGGAGGGCATAGTATAGAGAGCCGTTTGACGTGTTTGTGTACAAAGCGAAGCGTGCATTTGATCGAGTGGCTTCTTAAAACCGCGCTCCCACTGCACTACATCGCATATTCGAAGCACGTTTTGCTTCGTACATTTGCGTGCTTCTAAGGTGTCTGCATCCAGCCTACAGTGGTCATAACGCATACAGTGTCTGCATACAGCCTGCAGGTGGTCATACGGCATACAGTGGTTATACTACCTACAGTGTCTGCATGGAGCGTATACAGTGGTTATACTGCATATAGTATACTGAATACACTGTCTGCATACAGCCTACAGTGGTCATACTCCATACCGTAGGACTACTGTGAGAGAACCTCAAGAAACACGCTTTGGACAGTGTCAGCAGACTCTGTTTTGTACGATGTATTGGAGCAGCACCGCCGGCGCTGCCATGCGTGATCGAGGCCTGCGAACATTCTCGTCTTCCTCCGCGGAAGGTATACCGTCATCACGGTCGGATACGGCGGCGATTCGGCAATCGGATCCTAGCAGGATGCCGAGTGTCCTTCTTCGACGCGTTCATTGGACACGATCGGCCCGACCGAACGCCGAGGCAGCTCTCGCGACCTATCTGCGTCTTCGCTCGACCTTTGCTGCGATGACGTCGACGTTCGTGTGCACAGGCTTCGATTATATCCTGGGTGGTGTCGGTACATCGCGCGGGACGCATAGTCACGTGATAACTTCGCAGCGCTGGATTTGCTGGGATGCCTCGTACCGTGCGCTGTGGTCCGTCGAAAGGTGAGAATGGAATATACTTAAAACATCAGAAAAAAACAAACTTTTTTCTTTTTTTTTTTTTTACGCTCGTGTATTGGCGGACGTGAGAATGAAAAACATCAATCTTCCGTTGCGGCCCCAATGCACGATGCTAATATTAAAAGCGCGAACGCTCCGAAGAGAGGGAGAGAGAGAGGCGGGATTTTAAGAAGGGGAAAGAAGAGAAAGGTTGAATTCAATCTTGACTGGGTTTAGCAATTTGCAATAAAAGAAAGAAAGAAAGAAAGCAAAAATTATGAACTTTATTGCGAAATCCCCAACGCAGAAATGAGCTAAACCCCGGAAGATCGTATCCAACATTTTTCTTACTTTTCTTTTGCGTGTTTGTGTGAGTGTGTATGTCCTCCTTTCAAATAAGTTCGAAATTCCTTTGATCATTTCATTTTAAAAATCTCGTTTGAAGTATCGTCCCATTAGCCCCGCCCTTTTCACTGTCATCTTCCTCTCTCCATCTCTCTAGCGGTTGTGCTTCCAAATTGTTGTGCTCGAAATTGTTGTACTAAAAAACAACAACAAATTGTTGTGCTCAAAAAAAAAAACAAAAAAAAACAGATATGCGGTTGCGACTATGGAATGGAATTAGTAACGAAGGAGCAGAGTCGAGATGCGTCTCAAATATTTCTTTTTTTCCTTCGGTAAAAAATTTAGGAAGCAAATTTATATTCGTTGTTCTTGTGTTTATTCTCGGTCCTGCCGGTCCTCAGTTTTTTTGTTTTTTTTTTTCTGTTTTGTTTGCCACGCTCGAGTCGTAATTTAATATGTGTGCCGACCGAGATCAAAGAGGGTACGTGGAGTTCGCGACGACCCGCGTATTTTCTCTCTCCTTTTTTGTGTTCCGAAGTCTCGCTGGCTCCGAGACAGTGCGGGATCTCCGGGCGCCGGGTTAGGGCACCGGTCGAGGTGCTCGAAATTCATCGCGGGGCGCAGATTGGCTTTGTCGGAGCGAACGACGAGGTGCCGGGGGGAGGGGTGTCAGCGCTCGCAGTCCAATAGACCCTTTTCAAAATTCAGTGCCATCTGGTGACTCAAAAAGCAGTTTCACTTTCGACAACCTGTAATGGCGGTCATGAAACTGTACTTCATCAGGCACCGTCACTTTCGCGCGTCAATGGTCGATAGATGCGTTTGTTATTCAATCAGCTCCTAGTTCTTAGTTGTTTTTTTTTTTCAATTTTAATGGTGTGAACATAAGATCTGACCAGTATTGAGCGGCGACCCATTAGGCCCTGGATTAAATTTCCGTCGTAAAAATGCTTTAGAGTCAAACTTCTACCAAGAGATTGATTGGACCACACTCCAAAATAAATGCTTACGTTGCCGATTCTTTTCAATTCGTACTTCGTGTTATATTGACCTCTCGAACGTAAACAGGCTTCATATATCCTTCGCTCGTTAGTATCTTCAACTTCTTCCTGGATGAATTCCGCAAGAAGGCCACCATTAGTTTGCCACAGATGCATACACTGATAAGATGATGGCGATTAAAGCTGCCAGGCTGAATTTCGTCGAGGGTCTATTTAGTGGTTATTTTGACACAGATGCTATACACTGAGATGGTGATCGCGATTGAAGTTGCCCGGCTGAATTTCGTCGAGGGTCTATTTAGTGGTCTCCCCTCTCGAGACCACTAGTTTATCCATCTCTACACTTGACACCAACGGGTGTAACGACAAGCTATCCTGAGAAAATTAGAAACGACCCCAGAAAGTGTGCTGCGATTGACAGCGGTAGCGGCTGCGTTGTGGAAAGGCGCGTTGAAAAAGATTTGCCTTGAGCCAGTACGCTGTACAATGTTCGGAATGGGATATTTGCTTTCAATGGAATTGACGTAGTAGACGTGTGTGAGGAGAGTGTGCTTTGCTGGAACGATTGTTCGAGATGTTGCATGTGTTAAAAAATACACACACAGACTTTTTTTTTTTTTTTTTGCTGGAGCGTTTTTTAGTACGAGGGTGCCCATGACCGCACCTGCGGTGGAAGAGGGGAAAGTACGTATTCGAGCTGTTCTGTAGAGGCGCGGAGAGTACACGAGAACTGAACCTGGGTGGCGGAAGTGGGGAGGCGAGGTAGCGTGTCGGCACAACGGCGACCACGTGGGTATTTCTCGACGATGGCTGCCGGAGGGGAAGGCTGGCAGAAGGAGAGGAGAGGAAGGTAGAGCGGCGCCTTCAGAGCACCAACAGCGGCGGCCTGCAAGGGCAAATGGAGGGGAGAGCGAGAGAGAGCCTTGCCCTGTGTGAGGGACTGTCCCTCCCTCCCTCCCTCCGCTGGACGTCACAGCTCCGCATCGCAAAAGCCTGACGTTTTCGTCGCGCGATGCGCGCGCCGAGGTGGACATCCCCGCCATCTTTGAAGCAGTGTTGTCTTGCGGCACACACAACTCGTTGTCAAGGTGGGCCGGAGGAGGGGGGGGAAATAACTTGATTGACAGAAAAGAGACTCATTCTCGTTGGGGCCCCTGGTCTAGGGCTCAAGTGCTTTCCGCCTCCATTTTCGCCCGCTCAACCAGCTCTCGCTGGCTTTGAAGAGACGAGCTGAGCAGCGCAGCTTCCCAGGTCTCGTCTTTGCACGCTCTAACGAAACGAGCACTGGCGAGTGTCAGTAAACTGCCTTCGTGCACTCGCTCCGGTCCACGAAGCGGCACAATCGTCACCGTGCGCATACGCGGCCGCTCCGAGTGTGAGCGTAGCCGGCTGAGCGTGCGCACTTGGACGAGCTCGGAGCGGAGCAGAAACTGAAAACGATGTACGAAAACGATACAGCGCCTTGTATTGTCGACGTCCTTCGTTCTGCCCTTGTTTTTTTTTTTTGTTTTTTTTTTTTGCGCTTAAATTATGCGTAATGAACGAACTAGCCAACTCACCATTTTGGTACTAAAACTTCCTAACATATCTCCGACAAGGTCCCTCTTATCTTGTGTGCGTTCAGTGAGATGGTTTTCGTCGAGTGGAGATGTTCAGCGGAGAAGGCTCTAAATATAGCCCCCCGTCGTCGTGGACTTCGGGTTTTATCGATTTTGCGAGGCTCAAAACTCTATCGACGTGCTAATGAACCCTTGAGAAAGTTCCGCTCCGGATTTCCCAAAGGTCTGAGTCCTTGTCGACGGAGCTGTACGTGCGTGCTCTGGGCTTAAGAGACTAACTCTGTTCGTTAATCGGATTAACATATTCGTGATCCCGGGTCCGTTACCTCTATTTTCATGCCTGCGATGCATGATAAGAAACCAGACTGGTACGTAACGTTTTAAAGGTAACGCGAACCTACTTACTTTTTTTACTTAGTCTCGATCCACTTAATTCTATAGAAAAGGAACGGGTAACGCATTTTCGTTACTTTGTAACGAAGTAACGGTTAGCGGTATTAAGTTCCTTCTGGAGGTGTACGTCTACAACGAAACGACCGAACCTAGCTAGTCCTCACCCCAGCTCTCGCCCGTAATTTTAACATTTTTATTTTTTTTTTATTCAGGTACCCACTTCGCCATCAGGCATTACAGTGGGGGGAACAAACAATATACAGACACACAAAAAAAACTCACACATTCAGCGCGTGAAAAAAGGCGTCATTGGAAGCTATTGAGACAGCGCGGGATGGAAGGGAGTTCAAATTGCGCACTGTCTCTACAAAAAATGAGTGTCGCAGTGCGTGAGCTTTAAAATAAATTTCTCTAATTTTTAAAGCATGGTCGTTCCTACTGGATATGTAAAAAGGCGCTTTCATATATTTATCCTTTTCTATACCGGTTTTACCATAATAAATATCGTGTAACAATTTGAGACGGAGGTGCTTTCTGCAATCTTTTAATAATTGCCACTTAAGTTTATGTTTCCACTCAGTCATACTTAGTCGCCAATCGTAATTACTTATTATTAACGACGGAAAAACGCCAGATAGGCCATAAAAAGATGTGCACAGAAATAGCCTCCTCTATACTCACAATGCCTGGCACTTCGATGACGGAGCCATAGAGTGCCCGGTCGCATATTTGGAGCGCGAGGATCGGGTAGCGCACAGCATCAAAGAGCCATTTCTCGGGGAACCTGGATGTCAGCGCACGGCTTTTGCAGCGGCGAGGACCCGAAACACACTTGTTCTCTCGGGAGAAGTGTGTCTCGGCGTCTCGCCGTAGGGGGGCGCCAGTCACGTGGTCCTCCTCTCATCCGTTGTCTGCCGCTCCACCTTTTTCATTTCGACGGCCGCTTCTCGTGGCGATCTGCCAGGCTTTGTCAGTTGAGGCTATGGCACAGAGAATGCGAGCATGGCCAAAGTTATCCCCGAATGAACGCGTTAGAAAGCGAAGAATTATTAACGACAACAAATGTTGGAACCGGCTACGGCTTCATAAAAATGACACATTCGGAGTAACAGATGGAAAAAGAAAAAGCGCATTACTTTCAAGCCGAAGTAACGCGTTCCTATTGTATAGGAGTACTGAGTAACGTATTAGGTATTTTCTTGAGCGAGTAACGAGTAAAGGTATTTGGTTACTTAATTTAGGTAGCCTGTACGTATCTGTAAGAAACCCGTGCTGCCAGGAATGTATCCGTCCGTGCGTCCGCGCATACCCCTTGGCAGGGTTTGTCAGCACAACCGCCACGTTGGCTTTCGAGTCCTTATGTCGCATCACGTCACGTGACTGTCGTGACGTCAAATGACGTCACATCACGCGATGTGAATGACGTTCTTCTTCCCTACCCGAAACGAGTGTTTTCAAAAGAAACGCAGGTCCAAGCTCGCACCACTTAGGGCTGCTTCACGCACTTGCGACTGCCTACGACCGCTTGCGTTAAAACCTCTCGTGATCTGTTACGGCCAAAGAACACGCTGGCGACATCTATCCGGTAGCAGTGGAACACTTGACATTTCCACTTTTTTTTTTTTCGCGCATCGTTATTTTTTAGTTTACTTAAAAAAACTGTCAGTGTTATAAACTACAATTTCTTATAGATAGTATACGTACATTTCATCTCGGAAATACCGCAAGACCTTGGCTCTAGTGAAATGCAGTTCCAGGCTCCACGTCATAGATGGCGCCAGCGTGCTCTCTTGTCTTAAGGGATCGCAAGAACTCGGTCGTAAGCAATTAAACGCAAGTGTGTGAACGGGCCTTCGGTCACCGACAAGTTAAGAAACACAGGGCGCGCGGTCTATTAGACTAGGTCCTTTTCGTGATTCGTTCTTCGCCGTTCTAATCGGCTGGTGCCGCAATCTGATTGGCTGCGGAGCGATAATGAGATCTTCGAGACCCGTCGCGCCATGCGTTTCTTAAGTCGTCGGAAACTTTGTGTGTACTTCCGTAGCCTCCTATATATAGAGAAAGCCCAGGCCAGGTCGCGCTAAAAGAGGGAGGAAGAAGCGGCAGGCTGGGGGAAAACTATTTTGTAGGCAGCGCCACTCAGAAATCCTAGCGGCCGCACAAAGAATCGCCTCTCCTTTCTTTATGCATTTTGCGGTAGAAGCGAAAAAATATGAATAAATAGAGTCTACATCTTACCCTCGATTCCCTTCTAGTGGGAGGGAAATATGTAGGTGGATTCGCCGAGGAACTGGGAAATGAGTGTAAGTCGTGGGGACGGTTGACAGACACGCAAGTTTTCTTTAAAAAAAAAAAAAAAAAAAAAGAGAGCTTTGGAAAGTGCCCGCGGATTCGTGAGGGTGCCACCGTTTTGTTCTTTCATGTTCCGCCCTTCAATGTTTCCCTTTTTTTTTTTTTTTTGCGGCCGGTTCTGGTGCGTCGTCTACTCCCTTTTCCTGCTTTGATCCCCGACAAGAGAACCGCGGTACAACGACCGCCTTGTTCTTCTTATCGCGATATCATAACTCGGCGTCCGTTAACCTTCATTTTTATTCCCACGTTCGCCGTGGTCGCAGTGCGCTGAAGTGGGTCGTGAGGTTATCTTCGTCAGCACTGTTTCTTTTTTTCTTTTTTTTTAGGTTTAATCAGATGTCATATTCTCATGCCGTGACCGATGTCATTCTTGCGTGGCCTCCGCTTCGGCTCGTCTTTGACCTCTTTGGTTTTTCCCGCCCCCCAAATTCTATTTATAGCCCGTGGTCGACTTCCGGCTGCTTGAAATAGACGCACCAACGGGGCGTGTCGGTGCTCCCTGTGCGGGTTGTGTCAGCGATGACGTTACGGGGAGAACTCCTTACGTCATAATGGGCCACTTTTTTTCAACACCCACCTGAGCCGTTGGGGCACACGCTGTGACGTCATTGGGGAAACAATCGATATTGCTCCGAACCGTAATATCTGGGTCGTTCGTCGAATCGAGCGGGTCGTGTGGAGTCATGGGGTTAGTCCCCGCGAGGCGAGAACAAAGGATCGGAAGACGCGTGCGGAAACCCCGACCGAAAATCGTACGAAGCATCGACACGTGCCAGAAATCGTTTCGCGCTATTTTCGGGAAACAGAGTAATTCTACTTGGTTGGGCCAAAACGGTGGCTGCAACACAAACGCGATGTCACGATGCATTTTTTCGCGCTTGATTGGATCAGTTGGCGGTAGCACACGCACAGAAACGCGACGAGTGATGTGATCTAGCGGTTTTCGAGAACATTGATTGCTTCCATTGCGAACTGTAGGGCGCTTGCTAATTGCAAATTTGATTTCGTCGGAACACACAATTACACCGAAAAGGGGAGTTTTCTTTTTTGTCTTTAATTCGTCGAATTATTTTTGTGTGCCGAATTGTGTGCTAATTTCGACTTATTTATCGCGCGCTCTGGCAAACCTGTACGATGCACATTAAAAAAAAAAGAAAAAACATTTTTTTTTAAATACATTTTTGGAATAGAAGACGAAGTGCGACTGGGATGTCACGTTCGCTACGTTCGGTGGAGTTCAGAAATAAGTTCGTTGGAGACGTTTTATTGGAGACTTTTTGCCTGGCGTCTTTATCGTTCAGACGGATAACTTAATCCGAGCGATGCATAATTGGCAAGCACAACGAAGAACGGCGATTTATGCCGACGCCAGTGGTGAAGGGGTAACCCGCGGGACGTTGCCAGTTTGCCAGTTTGCATTTTTTATATTGTTTATCCAAGCCCAAGTGACCAAAAACGCGTCACCTTTCCCCGAAAAACTGCTATTCTGCTGCGTAATCGCAAGGACGAATTATTTGCCGATCCGCAGCCGCCTGTGGTGGCTACGGGAACTAAAATGACAGCGTCTCTGGGGGTACGCGGAAGTCAACAAACCCTGTCCCCCTCCGCTGCTACACTCGCAGGCAGCCCCGTGGCGATCCGTCCTTTGTGTCCATCGCGCGCCGCGACCTTCGACGAGGCGGAGGAAGCGGCTGGGGTCTCGGAAGAGAGGGCCCAAGGGGAAACCACGTGAACCCCCAGAGTACGTCACTCGAAAGTCGGCGTGGAGAGTTGAGGCACTTCGACCTTCGATTTGTTTCATTCTTTTTAAATAAGAACTAGCGCTCGCAAGATAATGTGGTTTTCGGTTTTACGTTCCATATGTGACGCAGATTAATTTCCGCAGTTAATTGGCCAAAGTCTGAAAATCGTTGCACTGCCCCTTTAAGAGACGCCGGGTGTAACTTATGACGAAATACTCAACACTCGTCACAAAAACTTTTTTTTTTCTTTTTTTTTTAAGCGGAGCTCCGAATATTTTATTTAGGTCCGTCCTTCAATCCGCACATTTCCCGCTAGCGATAAAGTTGACGTCACGTGACGTGATGTCGTGTGACCTATGCACCGAGTCAGTTTCCCCGCCAAATTTAACGGTGAAATTGATGAAAAATATGTATTCTTTACTCCCCGCAACGACTGTTTAATGTCTTCCAAACAAATTTAAATGTTCTCTCCTCAAGTGCTCTACTTTATGCAGTATAGAACTTCAAAAATAAAAATAGCTGTCATTTTTTTTATGTGTATGTGGGTGGGCACAATGTACAGCATGTCCCCAAAAACATTTTTTTTTTATTGCAAAAAGTTACGCATCGTTGAACGTTTAGTTTTAGGTTTTGGAGCTTGGTGTTATGTTATTCTAAAGTTGTAAGCGATTCTTTTTTTTTTATGTTTCGACGGGAAAATCGGACGCCGGCATTTATCTTCAATTTGTGAGTTTCCTCGTATGCCATTTTCCCGCTGAAAACTTCCGAAAATCCTCGATAACTTTGGAATCAGGTAACGGCAAGCTCCGAAACATCATCGTCTGGTCCGGACCACTAGCGCTACAAATTTGGCCGGAGATTGACCGTGAGGCCACGCACAATAGATTTTTTCCCGTTAAAACACCGCGAAGTTGCTTTGGCGAGACCCTGTAAACACCCAGGAGAATGCGCGCTGGATATCATTCATATTTTAGACGACTGTATTGGAATGTTTCCGCCGAATATATTGATCGCGTCTTATGTGCCATATCCACATATCCCTTCCCTCCATATACACAACATCTCCATCGTCGTCTGATTTTCGCTGAATTCGTGTCTCCGGTTGCTTGCCTTTTTTTTTTATGGAATACTTGTTTTTGGGGCAGACTGTGTGTACATTGCGTCTGCCAGCTAGACGATCTGCAGCAAAATATGAGACCAGAAAATATGAGGCCGGAAAAGAACCTAAGTCAATTTCGGTTCGACCGTGGAACGTTAGCGCTTTAGACAACCTTTTTTTTTTTTTTATGTTCTCGAGCGTTTTTGTATTCGCGAGATGAATTGGATTCGCGCAGGCGCATCTTTCTTTCATAAACTTTAACGTCGTTTTCAAAAAAAAAAAAGGGGGGGGGGGGGGAGAGAGAGATTTGTCTGAACAACGTTCCCTGGCTTTTTGCTAAAACGTTTTTGTCCTTCAAACATTTTTTTTAGTAGTTGGTTTATAATACACATTAAATGTTCTTCTGTTTGATTTTTTTAAGATACTAAAGTTAGTGAATTTTCGTAAAGCTTTTTTTATTATTCTTTCCTCCCAGTAATAGTATTTTTTTTATATCGTTGAATTTTTTTTTATTCTAAATTATTTTGTTACTGTATACTTTGGATTCGGCTTTACAGTTCCGCTCTTTTGGTGAGCGTCTAGTGATGTGACAGGTAGGCCTGCGCACTAAACTGATCTTTTCTGAGTGCACACTGACGCTGACAAGGACAGACAGGCGCCAGTCCTGACGCATCCTTTGTCGTCATGTTTTCAGTGCGCTTGTAATTGACGGGGAGTACATTTTTGACATTCCCTAACTTCGTCAGAGCGCTATGTGACTTGCGTATAGTGGGTTGGGCAACCCTTAAAAGAATTTTGTACGTGCTTTTTTTCGCCTAGCTTTTTGCGCGTGTGCTGTAGGCACACTTATGTGTTTTCAATTTTAGATTGATTCTGTTCACTGGAAACGTGGAGATGTGAAATGTATGTTTACGTTTTCCCGCTAAATATAGATATCGAGCCGCGACGGGTGGACACATTCGATCTCAGGGTTTGCTGGCCTTATTAAAAATTTATTTTTCCAACGTGTGGTGTGTGTGTGTGTGTGTGTGTGTGTGTGTGTGTGTGTGTGTGTGTGTGTGTGTGTGTGTGTGTGTGTGTGTGTGTGTGTGTGTGTGTGTGTGTGTGTGTGTGTGTGTGTGTGTGTGTGTGTGTTTAAACATGAAAAGGTGGTGTGCACCGCGTCCTTCAATCTCCGTGTGATTTCGGACTGTGTCATTGCTGGAATGTGAAGGCCACGTATCACGCTTCGATACAGGTGCCTCCGACTATACCTACATGTTCAGCCGCCACCGGTTTGCACGAGAAAGCGCAACGGCCGTTGCAGTTCATTGCCTGTTTCCCTTTACAGACCGTGTCGAAATAACCGATTCCGGCAGATTCCTGGAGGTCGTACACAATTACAAGGAGAACCGGACTAATAGTTTCTACCGGGAGGCGAAATCTATTAGCCAAATGCGCATGTTTTTTTTTTTCCGGCGTGGATTGTCCCAGGTGGCATATAGTTACCTCGGGCACATAGTTTGTACACCAACTGAGCTTCTGGGAGTCGGTTATATTTAGCTCGGTTGGACTGACAACAAATTGTTTCTCGATTTTGTTATTACGTCGAGAGCAATGAATACCTCTTATTTTGCTCTCGAAATAATTACAGACACTCCGCAACACTCACAGTGTCACTTTATAAGCGCGTTAAACTTGTTTTATCTTCATGGTGTAATACCAACTAGCCCAACTAGCCATCCTTGTTATCTTGTTTACTTGAGGGGGGCGCTTGTTGGCAACTCGGTCAATAAATGTGCCCGAATAAGGCGCGTGAAACTGAAACAAGCTTAACTAATAATCCCCCCTTAAAAAAAAAACGAATTTGTTAGCAATGAACCTCACTCAATGAATCTGAGTCAGTCATTTGACATTTAAATCTGTTTCTGGTGAAGCTTGCGAACCAGTTTGACTAATAGCTCGCCCACCCCAGTGAACAAAAATAAATAAATGTAAAATACAATATTTCGGTGATCATGTAAGCTCAATAAAATTTCTTTCTTACCGATGATACACACGTTACGCCGCTGTAATCTTTCGCCCCCCCCCCTCAAAACAAACGCGCGCGCACACACACACACACACACACACACACACACACACACACACACACACACACACACACACACACACACACACACACACACACACACACACACACACAAAACAAAAACAAAATAAAACAGCTATATTAAGTTGGCAGAAACGCTGAAACCAGTTGCTTCTATATTAAGTTGGCAGAAACGCTGAAACCAGTTGCTTCTATCGGTTTCGAGAGAGAGAAAGAAGCAAAGAAAAAGAAAAGTGCATTTGCTGACGTCTGTGCTGGACGCTCAAGCATACGTCAAATGTCATCAATGTGGACACATAGCCAGCGGACGGATAACTCGACAAACGTCTCGGTTGAAGTACGTTGCGCAAAGGGTTCTCGAACAGCGAAAGGGCAGACGACATCCTCGTGTCACCGTTTTGAACCCCGAACCCACAGCGTGGTGGAATCTATATGTCGTCGCTTTTTGAACCAACCAATGGCCGCTCTAGTCGCCTCGTTGATCGCCCCTACCCAACTATATGAGTAGTGAAAGATAAAAAAAAAAAAGAGCGGTCACGTGGTGCGAAGCAGGGTTGCTGATTGGACTGCCCAGAACGTAGCTTCTACCGCGCTCTCACTGATCTAAACTGACAGCGCGGTGAGAGCTACGTGCTCGTTGAGCCAGTCTTTCACCACGTTATCGCGCAGGATGGGGTCAGGTGATCAGAGCGAGGCGGTTGATTGGTCTGGCGAGAGTGTAGCTTCCACTACGCTGTCAGCTTGCGAACGGAGCGTATAGCTATGCTAATTTAAAAAAAAAAAAGAAAAAGCTTAAAAGCGCGAACGAAACGAGTACAATGTAGACACAAAGACGACCCGACAGGTGCTTTTAAAAGACGAGGACAACGAAGACGCAAAGCCGAGCTGACGGGCGTTGAAAAGCACGAACCAAACAAGGACAACGAAGACACAAATACGACGCGACAGGAAATTTTCATGAAATACTAGGGACTTTTTTTTTAGAAAACCGCCGCCATGTTCGGCGTACCGGACTGTATACCTGAGCCTTTGAAGCGTGCTTTTAAGCGCTTACTGCGGCGGAGACTACGGTTGTAGTGAGCCAATGAGCTTGTCAGAGGGAGACACGTGACTATACTCTATCTCACTATAGTTGCGCGCGGCGCTGTCGAAGCCGCGGGTCGGAGAGAGAGAGAGAGAGAGAGAGGAGAGCAGCTTTTGTGCGAATTTTGAGTGACGGGTGGTCACGTGCTTCGCATCCGTCGCTCTGATTGGCTCGAGGGGGCCAATAGCGTTTGCTCTTTGAACACGTTATGGCCCGTTCACACACTCGCGTTTGCTTAGGACCGACGTCTTGCGAACTCTCACGACGAGAAAACAAACACGCTGGCACGCTAGCGCCGTCTATGAGGTGGCCCTGGAACTGCATTTCACTGGAGCGTAGGTTTCGCAGTATTTGCGACATCAAAAGTACGTGCTACTTATGAGCAACGGCCGTTTATAACAATCGTTAAAAGTTTTTCGAGCCAAAAAAAAAAAAAAATAATGATGCGAGAAAAAGGAAATGTACGGAAATGCCGAGTGCTACCCCATAGACTGCACCAGTGTGTCCTTGCGCGGTCGTAAGCAGTCGCGAGGCGTGTGAACGAGTCTTTTACGGTGAAACGAAGTACGGACGCGGCCGAAAGGCGGACGTGATCGAGACAACGCACGTGTTTCGATGACTGCGTCACCGCGCTCTGTTCTTGGATGACGTTATCTTTGTCCGCTTTTTGCGCAAATAGAGGAGGTGTGAGAATCTCGACGGGGTTTCTCGGATAAGCGAGGAAATGTGTGCCTCGAAACACGGACGGTCGCGTTTCACATCGGCCCGGAAAAAGACGTCACGATCGATGATAGAGACGGCCTTTTCTGAACGATTCCTCCTCGAGACGGACTGGTGCGAAGGCCCATATACGAGTCGATTGAGGCGGTCGCGCCATGGCGCTTGAAACGCGTCCAAAAGCGCTAAAAAAGACGGCGAACACCACAGAGCACTAGCGCTCTGTGGTGTTCGTCGTCTTTTTAGCGTCTTTATCTTATACAACGTATCACTGACTGGCCCAGGTACATACCCTAAGAAGTGGTCCCTCAATCCCCTTAAACGATGGTCCTTCCCCAAAGTCTGAGATGGACCCTCTTTATCAATCTGAGCTCTCTCTTGGGACACTGCGACGACAGCGACATTCGCCGATCGCTCGTATGCACTTTTTTTTTTTTTCCGGGATTTTTATCTTTCATCGCCAGGATCGCGACTTTGACTGCAAGACAAACGGGCTCATGTGACGTGCCTCGTGTCCACTTCGGATCCACTTTTGATGTATGGGCTCGGGACGGGAAGGGACGCTAAACACGCAACTCGAAGACGCGTTTCAGGCGGGTCCGTGTTCTGTCAGGGCGGTCTACTTCGGTCGGACTAACCAGTCGAATTGCGCTAATTTGCCACCGCTGCCTTTAAAACCGACGCGGTTAGGAGGCGAAAATTAGTTGCACTTGCCTACGACAACATCCGCTTAGGAGTTAAAAATTAGTTGGACTTTAGTACGTCAATTATGGGTAGGGGGAATTAGTTGGACTCCCGGTTCTCCGCGTGTCGCTGACAGACGCGGCTATGTTGGAAGTGAAAGCCGTTAGGCGGTGTCGCGTGCTACATCGCAGGGGCGAAAATCAACGAGAGCACGGTGTATCGAAGGGCCGTACTCTATCTAAAACGCGTACAGACCGTCGAGTTCAAACCGTTATACTGGCGTCTCCCAACTGAGTCATTCGGCGTTCACATCAGTTGGATCGGCGTGCCCCCCTTGAGGTATCGCACGCTCCCTATAATTAACGTTACATCCGGGCACATGTCGAGGAAAGTTGTCATCCAGTACAATAATATCTGCACGAAGACTAGAAGTAAGAGAAGAAAACAAAACGCGAGACAAAAAAACTTTCAGCCTTTCCACCCTCGTGAAGAAGGAAGAGCAGCGGAGCTGTACTGTGTGCCGCCGTCGCTCATAGATGGCGGTAGCTGTCCAGAGCGTTGTGTCGAGATTTATTTGTCCACGGACACGAAACTGGGGAAACTCGCCCTTAACAGCTCCGCTGTAATTTTGCATCACACAGTGGAAGCAATACCTGTCCTTGAACCATCCGTCACCCATGGGCCTCTAAACTCGTCAAACACAAAGTTGTGTCCGAAGTTGACGGAGCGCACCGATTGGCCTATCACGACGATGACTTCGCGCTTTTTTTCGCCAACGTCCCATCGGCGCGCTCTGCGAACTTTCGGCTCCAACTTTGTGTTTGACGAGTTTAGGGCCCCAGGAGGAAGTCTGTCCCAGAATTTCCAGAAAATTCCGTTCCAATGGAAACGATGTTCCACTTGCCGTTACGTAAAACGCTGTAACGGCCCCGCAAGTAAAAGAAAGAGTGGCAAGGTCTTTCTTTTGTCTGTCCCAAAAGACACGCCGCTCCACGGAAACTAAGTAATTGATTACTACACTTTCCCCTCGATGTTATAAAATGAACGATTTTCATTCGGGCAATGAAGTGACTAGTTGTGATTTCTTCGATTGCGCCAAAGCTCGTTTGTATTTCTTTTACAATCCCGTACCTTCCAAAAAAAAAAAAAAATCCTTTCATCCACCCACGTACGAAAATTATAATAAAAAAAGGTTCGTTTCTGGTAAGCGAGAGACGAAATAACGATCCACTTGCCTTACGTTCCCGTCGGCAAGCGTTTGAAGTTGGAGCGTCCTCGCATGTACGTTCTCTATTTTTACAGCGGCTTACGCTGTCCTCTGGCTGAAACGTTCTCCTATACATCGGTTTTTCGTCGCCCATATACCGATCGCATGTTTGAGGCTCAAGCTGTAAAAGCCCACTCTGTCAGCGAACTTATGCGGGCGTGCTTGATACGCTCTCAAAAGATGTCCCCCATTGATCACTCCCGCTGTACGGAAAAAATGCTCTATCTCAGCTTTAAAACGTACGCGTCCTCAAAATGGTGTTCTATGAAGACGCGGCGTTTGTTTGCAATCTCTTTTTTATTTCGTTTTATTGTTACTAATATTTTAAAGAACGCTGCGGGGTTGTTTTTTTTTTGTATCGTTTTGTTTTTGTTTTTGTTACTTTTTTATTTATTAATTTTTTTAAGGGGGAAAAAAAGGGGGGGGGGGGGGGAGGGTGGCTTGTTATTGCTGAGAGACGGAAAGGTCCTTTTCGGTAAATCATTTCCCGTCCGCCAAAAATGTGTTTTTCGCAGTTTGACGTGTCGCGGTCGCATTTGGAACTCAAAATCGTGGCCGACCCTTTTACAAATGGGCGAGCAAACTGATATCATGGCGTCCAAGTGAGTGTGTATGTGCGACCGTGCCTCCTCCGCATTGTGGAACCTGTGTGTGCGTGCGTGCATCGACCGTGTGTGCCTGTGTGTGTGTGTGTGTGTGTGCGTACGTGTGCGTTCATTTGTTCATGCCTGTCCTGCACGGGCCACTATAGGTGTGTGTGTGTGTGTTCGTTCGTGTAGTATGTGCTTGCGCGTGAATATTGCATTTATAATCTGACGGTTGGTGTACATTCTTCTGTAAATGCGTGCACGCGCGTGTGGAATTTCTTTTTTTTTTTCTTTTTTTCGCATTTATGGACATGTACTGACTTTAGGCTCCTGTAGCGCGGTACGCATTTACCGACATTTTAAGAAGCGCGGAACGTGGCTTATGATGTTCAGCGCAATCTCAGTTGCCTACAAACGCAAACAATCCCAAACTCACCTGCTGCGAATGCGAAGCCTCCGGTATATGGGCCTCCAGAGCGAAGATTTCTTTCTCACCGGAAACGCCGTGTAACGACGCATGCTTGAAACCTTTTTTTTTTTTTTTCCTTGCCCGTTCCGTAAGCCTCACTGCAGTCCTTAACGCAGTATAGGGCGGGCTACCGTGCCGACGAGGTTGTCAACACTGAGCGGCCGTCACGTGCTGCTCCTTTGCGCAACCAAAAGTCTGTTTAGACTCTTCGAGATCGCGTTGCTAATGCAGCTGTCGTTCACGAAATACCTGACTCTGCCCGGTCATAAAAGCGGCTGAAGAAATTCCGGGGCCTTTAGCGACGCGGAGCAGTTATTTAAAGGCTCTCGAAAGTTAACTAGCCACTAGCGCAACGCATTTCTTTTTTTTTTTTTTACGAGGCCCGTTTAGAGTGCTTGGTGTTAAACCGAATGCCGGGGGCATTACCGTGTTGACAGCAAACCGCCGTTCTGTCGCGGAGCAGAACCGCGAACATATATCACCGTCGTCCGTGGTCAGATCGTCATCTTTCGGGTGGGCTTTGGGGGCTTAGCTCGAAGGCTCGGCTAGTTTATGATGAGCTGATTTGAGGCGATAGGCGATCTCGGTTTGATCGCCGGAGCTTGCCACACCGCGCGGGACCACGAAGTATCGTGCGAGGTATACGTTGCAATGCGCACGACTTGGCGCCTCGTGCCCGCGTCGTATTTTGCGCCGCGGAAACAACTTAAAAAAAAAGAAAAACAGATAATTAAGTGCCGTGATGACAGATAAAAAGGTTAACTTCCTTAAGAACTCCAGCAGTAAAAAAAACTTAGCGCCCTGCCGCCGCTGCGATGTTTTGTAACTCTATCCGGGGGAACGCCGCCGCGACCACGGAATGACGAACCTCATTGGTGATCTTTTTTGTTTTTCTCTTTTTTTTTTACGTTCATGGTTCGCAGGACTCTGGAAACCTGGCCAATCGAATTCGATTTCGAGAGCTTAAAGGGGGGCTATATATGCGCGGTTGATCTTAAGGAATGCTTAGTAGCTTGTATACAGGTTTGCGCGTCGCTTGAAATGTTGACGCCGTCACTGCGGTCTGTCCTCGGCTTACTCTTTGCACGGTAAGGATTCGAACCGCAGGAACCTGGAGTGTTTCGTGAGTGTGCTACTTTTGTTCCTAGTACGGAAAACTAGTTCTTGACCGATAAGCTTAAGTTGTTACGGTCGTTTGCGCTCTTTCTCGCAAGCTCTAGCCTGGTAGAAACTTTTCATGATATGGATTCGAACCCGGCACCGGCAGTGAGTCGTGAGTGCTCGAAGTTTGGTGCTGATATGTGGAACTAGCTGTAGACGATAAGCTCGTGTTGTCACGGTCGCATGTGATTTTTCTCGCAAGCACTCATGTGGTAGAAATGTTTTGCGCCGGTAAGGATTTGAACCCAGAGCCTGGAGTGTTTGGTGAGTGTGCGTCTTTTGGCGCTAATACGTGGAAGTAGCTCGTGAAAGGAGCTCCCTTTGCGTGGTAGACTCTTTTTACGGTATGGATTCGAACCCAGAACCTGAAGTGTTTGGTGAGTGTGCTTCTTTTGGCGCTAATACGTGAAACTAGTTCGTGAAAGTAACTCCGGTTATTGCGGTTCTGTGTGCCCTTTCTCGCGAGGGCTTGCGTGGTAGAAGCAGACGCTGCATGGTTCGTCGCTAAACTCGCGTTCGTAGCCAGTTGTGCTCGCGACACGGGATAAATTCGTAACACCAAGAAAAAAAAAAAAAGGCTGAAATGTTTATATATATATATCTTTGTTTGGCTGCTGAAACTTCTTGTCTTGCGGTGGCTTTTATACTTGCGGCAGGCGATAGCGTATGATGAAGTGTAACCTGATGTGAATTATTACTTCATATGTGCGTGCACTTATATGTCCCCTTTTAAAATTATTCGTTCCCCTCGGTTGTAGCCTGCGTCTAGTCCGGCCATAAAAGAAAATAACGAGAATATGGAGGAACCTCGGCGAATGACGAGGCGGGGAAGTCGTTTTCGCCGTAAAATAAAGAATAAAGGCTGTGATCGACACCGCAGCGTGTAGCCTCTGACAGTTGAAAAGCGGCCGTGGCTGCGTCTACATGGACGCGACAGTATGGTGCCGCTAGTGTCGCTGTCGTCGCAGTCCTCCCAACTTCTGGCTGCCTAAGCTTCCGTGGACTGTCCAACTGGAGAGCGACCCGCAGTAGAACAAACATCGGGTCTGCGAAATACACCACGGCTACTGTGCCACCGCCAGGGGCGCGGCCGGCGACAACGTGGCGCTTGTATGACGTCACAAGGTGGAGATTGAGGGACCACTTCTTGGGACGCGGTAAACACACACCAGTCGGAGACGTCGTTCCAGGCACATGAATAGCGACAGTAGCGCATCGGATTGAGAGCGAACCAATCACACGCGTCCGTGACCCACCTGTTTCTTGCTCTTCTACCTAATCACGATCGTCGTATCTCGATTCGGCGCGCTGCGTTCGCATCCATGTGTGCGCGGCTAACGGGATCGCAGCGCCTCTCAGTACGGAGGTCCGAGAACCGATCCGGAAGCTACGAACGCCGTCGTAACGCGTAGTGTTGCTTCGCGCTTTGTGATTGGTGCTTCGGCCGTCTTGTTGGCCAACGCCGCAGTCTGATTGGCTGTGTTGCGATAATGATATGCTCGGGGCACGCCCCGCAGTTCTTAAGCTGTCAGCGACTGTCGTCTGTTGCAACGAAAGAACTCCACAAAGAGGTTCTGCCCCCGAACTCTGGGGACAAATGACGTCACTGGGCCACTCATTATCAATGCACAGTGTTGTTCTTACCGTTGTTGTCGCTATTGGTGTTGTTTTGTTACGGAAAGTTGCGAATATTTTTCAGCTAGCTTTCCTCAAAAGTGGCACCTACAAAAAAAAAACATTGTTTGGTGCTTATTGAATCTCAGCTCAATGGGCATTTTTACGATACAGTTCTTGCATAAAAAAAAAAAATTGTGCTTCTATTTGTTTTTTTTTTTTTTTTTTTACAATTTAAAGTAAATGAGTGTTAGACGATTCGACGTAAAATTCATCGAGTCGCTCAGAACATTGTTCGTCATTGTATCCAACCTGTAAATAATCCCATGCCCCGAAAACGCGGCTCACGTGACATCCATCCACTGCCGCGGTCGGCGATATCTGAGCTCCGTTTTCCCGCAGTACACGCGTACGTGCCGTGAAGCCGAACTCGGCTTCCGAAGTTCCGTCCTCCTTCGCGGACTAATTGAGCGCACAGCTGAGAGCTTGCTTGTTTGGATAGCGGCTCCAAATTGGACCCTTAATTCGCCCCAATTTATCCCTCTATCTCTTTTCTTTTGTTTCTGCCGAGTTATTTGATTAGCTTTGTTATCGGAAACTTTGTAAGTCCTCGGGTTGTTATCCTTTTGGTGGCGACCCGATGATAGGAATAATATTTTCCCGTCTTCACCCTACAGCCGTGCATCTCAGCGATGGCTTGGAGGGACGCTTTGAGAACGTTAGTTTAACGCTGCTAAAATAAGTCGTGCGCTTTTTTTATTTGTGTGCGTGTGTGTGTCTGTGTGTGTGTTGTTGAAACCTGTCATTATAGGGGGGTCTTTTTTTCGTTTTTTTTTTTTCGTTTTATGGAATATACGCGGGCGAGATGGTGGGGTAGGAGACAGCACGACGGACCCACGAAAGGACACAGAAGAGGCTCATGTTAAGACCAGGGACGCAGAAGAGAGTGTCGCGTTTGAACACGCAACAGCGAACACGAAAACTGTCGTGTTCGTGGCCAGACAACGTCACACGTTGTTGTTCCTGTTCTATTTCTAAAGTTGTACGCTAGACCGTATATATATATATATATATATAATCACTTTTAAGTCACGCTTGAAGAAAAGTGGACCCCCTCCGAAACGTCCGATTAAACTATCCAAGTTTGTGTGAACCTCAGTGGCATTTATATATGTGTGTGTATATATAGCTTCGATGAATGTGAGCAACTTTGTTTGTTCTAAAGCATGGAATGCTTTCTAACGCTACCCCCCAATCCCGGAATTTGCACGTGACCTATACGTCAGCTCAGTTTTCCCGCTACATTTAGCGGGAGGCTCACGTCTTGTGGCCAAGACGACAGTTCGGTTTTCCCGCTTAATTTAGCGGGAAATCGACGTCAAGTGATCTATACACCAATTCAGTTACCCGCTAAATTGCGCGGGAAAGTTCACGTCTTGTGACCTAGATACCAATCCAGTTTCCCCCCTAAATTTAGCAGGAAAAAATCGACATCACGTGACCTAAACAAACATTGGATTTCCGCGGTAAAATATGCGTCACGTAACACACCTATTCCGTATAATTTATTTTATGTATCGAAGGACTTTAAACGTAAAGGTCGCTGCCAATATATTTTTTTTACTTTATTTTTTTTAGCTTTATACGCTCAGCTCCCCTTTCCTTTTTCTTTCGCTTAATCTAACTTTTTCATGTTCACGTTAAGATACAATTTAACACTAGAGCGACGGAACCTAGGTACTCTGCGTTCGCCCATCGCATCGGCTGAAGTCAAAGATATACGAATGCGGTATCACACCTTTTCAGATCGTATTCCGCCGTACAGGAATAATCCATGTTCCTGACCAGCGAGCTGTCGCGTCATTCTCAGAGGAGAAGAAATTGAAGGATTTTTTTACCAAGATATTTTTCTCCTCTCCCTCTCTAATGCGTCCGGATAACTGATCAAAAAATCTAACCCCTGTTTCCGTTTTCTTTTTCTCTCGATTTTGGGGGCAAAATTTGAGGAGGGGGTATTCCTTTCCCCCATACAATCGGCGTTTTCCAGTGTCAATTCTACACTTAAAAAAAAAGGGCGTCATGGGGTACACCCATGGGGGGTGTAAGTGCTTGTCACATATACTACACCCTTTGGGGGAACACTTGCACACCCCAAATATGGGAGTACGTGTACACCCGTTGGTGTGGTGCACAAGTACACCTTTTTCTACAGAAATCTCACACGAAGGGAACACAGGTGCGCCCCATTCAATGGTGCATGGTCACACCACTTTATGCACCCGCTTCATAACTAACTTCATAAAGCTATTTAAGACATCGAGGAAACCTTTAAAAAATGTATGCGCCCCGGTGATAGCAAAAAGGCAGGTAAACGGACACACGGGATTGTTTTCAAACCTCATAGAAGTTTATTAGACAGCTTATTCCGTAAACAAGTACAAACTTGCAAGCAATCCTTGATATGCGAAGAGGTACGAAGAAGAAGCTGTTACACAACTGAGAAGATTACTAAGCAAACAAGAAACGGAAGTGAGTCTTAGGCAGTGTCTATTTTCCAAGCAGCCGGCAGAATTATTTCCACGAAATTCCACCAGCCGTCGCCATTCATTCATCGAACGACGCTTCATCGACAGCTGTACACGCGAAGTGACGTGTACGGGGGGGACAGGTTGGTTAACATTTTCGTAATGAGCCCAGACTGTCGCCATGAAGCGGCGTGAACGGGTGTGCTGAGTCGGTGAGCACGCGCCTCAGAGATACACGCGCGACAAAATGTCCCTACAGCGTGCATTGCGCGTAACGAGTGAAGATGAAACGTTAGTGTTGATGAAACGTGTCTACAGAACGTGTATCAACGAAAACGTGTTTTCACAGAACGCCAGAAGATTAAGAAAGTCAGTATTCTACCTGCAATTGTCACATGATTGTAGTCAGCTAATGGCAGGCGACTGCCGATAGAATTTCGGGGAAATTATTCTCCCGGCTTCTAGAAAATAGACACTGCCTAATTTTAGAGGTAATCTGGAACGGAACGGTCAATTGTTGCAAAGGAGTAGGTTGCAGAGCACTTACGATGAAAATACCGGGCTCGAAATATGTAATCCGACATATATGTCGACACGGGCACTGCAGCACAACACAAACACACACAAAAAAAAAGGAAGGGGGTCCGTGAAGATTCAACACGATGTGGCAGAAGCAGTAATTTTCCGAACCGAACACTAAACGCATCACATGAATTCTTTGGGCTTTTTTGAAGAAATCGCTCGTTGCCGATATACGCTTAGGACTTTTCAAACACTGGAAATCTTGGTACACTCGAATACGTTGTCGCGGACGAAACCTACGGCAGCCCCGCTGGTCGCAGCACAGCACACAAGAAACTAGGCCGAGAAGCAGACATTCCGAGGTCGGGAAAAGCTGCTACGTCATCCGTGAAAACCTTTACCAAATGATCACGCTCCTGCGGTCACCCGCGCCTAGGGAGCCTTCATGTGCGCTTTGCTAGGGTGATGCCACCCTTTGTAATACCACTCGCCGACAAACCAGCAGCCATTTTGGTTCTCGGCGATAATCCGTGGAGCTTATAACCCTCCCGGAAACAAGCACCTTATCTCACAAGTTCGGAGCAGCGTTGTGGAACCTATGGAGGGAGGATTAGCATCTTCCCCCTCGGATGGGATTACCGATGGACACAAAGGCCACTTTCCGGCGAACGGGGAAACAATGAGAGGAACAAAATGGCGGTGGAAGAGGGTGTTGGAAAGGGAAACAGGCAGTTGGCATCACCCCATGCGAATCGCACATGAAGGCACCCTACCCGCGCCCAGACAGCGGAGTCGAAGGATAAAAAAGCCTCCGGTTCATTGGTCCGGCAACTGCGCACCTTCTTCCATGCTTTCAGCTTAGGGAGAGAAAGAAAAAGAAAATAGCAGCTCCTTCAAGGCCAAAAGGGGGGCGCCCTCGCAAAGGCTGATCTTCAGGGGCAACCCAACAATGAACACAACGAGAGGTTTTGTCACTTATATCCTCTTGAAAGTTCGACGAAAAGTTAATAGTGCAGTGGATGCTATACCAGTGGCCTTGGCCTTTAGGCAGGTGCCGTGCTCTGCCTTATCTCTAGCTTGGAGACTGTAGTCACGTGATCCTGCCTGGAGGCCCGATTGGCCTAAAACAAGCATAGCGTCTACTCTACTGTCAATACCGAGTGTACAGGATAGCTCCATACGTCCTAATGGCGAATTCCACTGGTCGTTTTGGAGCGCGCCGGGATCGACTTTTCTGGAGCGAGCCTATTTCAGTGGGCGATCGGGATCGAGACGGGCGTGTTCCACTGGTCGTTTCGGATTAGCTCCCGCTCCAGATCTCGATCTGGATCCGAGAAAAGTCGTTCCGACAATTTCGGTGGATTCAACCGGAAGCCAACCGGGCCAGCCCTTGGCGCACACACGTGACTTCCTTTCTCGCGGGGCATCTCGCCTGATCTCGCCTCAGAAGAATTCGTAATGGCCGCTTGCTTACCCCTTGGCTCGACAGCTGGTTCGTTTTCCAGGAAGGAGAAGAAAAGGTTTTGCCGCGCTACGGGCATTCCGGCAATCTTTGCTAGAAGCCCCTGAGCCATTCCTGCCGCTCGTGCGTCGAACACGTGTTTTAGCGCCGCGATTGCGAAAACGTCTTCGAAACGACCGTGGCGGCCGCGGAAAGGGGATTCCCGGGCAGGTGAATGACAGGAAGGCATCCGCCGATCCCGTAGCAGTGGTCATGTTCCACTGGGGATCCGTAGGCGGCGCGACCCCGTTCGGATCGTGTGCTCCATTCCGGATCTGGTCAACTGATCCCGGCGCGCTCCAAAACGCCCAGTGGAATTCGCCATAAGAAACTGCCTAACCCAAAAAGTGACCCCCAAGAGGGAATACAAGAACAAGCTGATCGGGGCGCGTGGCTAGCGGGGGGGTGCACTGATATACCTATAGGTTTTTAAGGGAGAGGAGGATGCTCATTGTCGGTGTACAAGTACACTACCTGGGTAACGCAGGGTGCATCTTTCAGGAAAAGGGTGCATGTGCGCCCGATGCACCCGACTATACCCTTTTTTTTTTTTCTTAGAGTGTAGGTTTTGGACACATGGCACACTCATTATCCGTAATGACTGCCACTTTAATGTAGCTTTCGTTTTTGAGTCCCGTTAAAGGTGAACGCAATATGCGTCCGTGTAAGCACGCGAGGCGGCATATAACAATACCTTGCTGCGAACGCCTTTGGATCGGCGCGAAGCTCTTCTCCAAAGGTCAGTCGTTCCTTCCCGTCCGAGACAACACCTCGCGGTTCGGACAAATTTTCTCCTCGCGCTGCTGGGCCGCCGGTATCCCAGCAGCGCAATTGGGTCGATGGTATCCTTCCTAACGGCGCCCGGGTTGTCCGAGACTAAGCAGGAGGAGTGGCTGCTCGCTCCACGTTCATTTGTCCGGGCTCCGAAAACGCGGAAACCCGCTTTCGCGACGTCCGAGTTAACGGTGCACGCGCTGGCGCTCCATGCGAGGCAAAGTAATAAAACAAATGAGACGTTCGTTGTTTGGCCGCGGTCCCTCCGTTAATACATCGCAAAACAAAGCCAGTTTCCAGACAGTGTCTCCAGACTTACTTTTAAGTATTAAATGATGTATGAGAGCAGTCTGACCTCGTTAAAGGTCGGTCTGCCCTTGACCGTGCAGCGACAGATAAGGTATTTAACCGGTGCAGTACGATTGCTCCACGCGCGCGTTTGGGACGCGTCGGTAGTAACGGGTCGTCTGTACGCCACTTAACAGTACTCGAAAAACTTGAGAAACGAGGGGCGTGTCTGGTCGCGCGCTGCATCTCATTATCGCTGCTGGGTCATTCAGATTGCGGCATTTAGAGGCCGATGAAGCCATCGAGAAGCGAGGAGCAGCCAACTTGATAAGTCACGCCCCAGGTTTCGTAAACTCTCCCTGACTCTAAATGGAGTTTCGACGACCCTAGATACGACTGCGTGGGAACTCGTGCCGCCGTTGGAATTCGTGCAGGCGTCTACCTGAACGCGAGCCGAGCCTCGAACCTCGCGCTGAGATTACGCGGGCCGAGATATCGATCCTCTTGTACTCGCCGATTTGTCATTCGGCGTCACGGCCGCCGCACTTCTTTTTTCTTTTCTTCGGTGTATATATATTTTTTTTTTCTTTCAAGCCAATTGTTTTGTGTACGCGTACGTGATTACCATCGATTTAGTTTTACTCGTTCCTGTCTACCGCGTGCGTTTTTCCTTCTTGCGGTGTTTGTTCTTATCTTTACATTGTTATCAAATTTACCGCTGTCTTTCATTGCATTCGATTCGTCTTCCTGTTGAGATCTTCGTCTAATCAAATTTTTTGCAAAAAAAAAAAACTTTTTAAGGGAAAAAAATAAGAACCTCTTTTTGCTTCACTCTGTTTAAGTCTGACCGCTGCTGTCGCTACGTTCGGGTGGATCAAGCAGCTCCAAAAGTGCCTTATCGTCGACAGTGTGGGCGGTAACACGTTACGAGTAACGGCTTCGTTACCGTTACCGAGTTACTTTTGCCGGTAACGTTGGAACCTACTCGTCGCATTTTTGCGAGTCTGTAAGGGGTAACCTACTTTCGTTACCTACTCCGAGTTAACGTAGTTTCGTTAACTCGTTACATATTAGGGAGTTGTAGTAGATCGTTTTTGTCCTCCGCTACGGTATCCGTAAAGAAAACGCCGCAGCTGCCCATGCGCGCCGCTAGCCTTGTCTGCGTAGTTCAAGGTCTTGCGGCGGATTACGGAGCGCTACGGTCTACTAAAGCTCCCTATTCTTCCCAACACTTCACGAAAGAGCACATCATTTTTGTTTTTGTTTTTAGGCGTTAAGCCATATAGTTTTTTTGCGTTTTTCTTTTGCATTTTTTGTGAGTATTTATGTGGAACTTTAAAGCGCCATGACGATGCATTGACTGACTCCATCTGAAGCGCAGCGGTTGGGGTTAAAAGCGAAACGGGGCATACTTGCTTCCCTTCTTACTGCGATAGCCGTTATCCTTGGCATTACCGCCATACCGGAAGCTAGCCGAAAACGTACCGCAAACAAACTACACTCGCCGTCACTTTTTTTTTTTTTTTTTTTTTTTAAAGGCAGAGCTTTTTTGGGTCACGGTTGGCTACAACTAGGATTCCGTGTTTGCGGAGTTTTTTTCTCGTGAAAAATCGGAGGGCGTGTTTCGGAGTTTTATGTTTCGCCGAAAAGTTGGGCTTTGACGGAGTTTATTTTTGATGGATTTCCTATTCTTGGAAATTCCAAGTTTATTTTACGGTATTCTTATATCTTAAAAATTCATAAAGAAAATAAATAAAATTCGGGTACCACGGACTTGTCCCGAAGGAATTCCTCGACGTGCAAAAAGGCAGATCCCTCTTGTCTGTGGTTATAGATTTCGAAGGATACTGAAGTGGCATATCTCCTCAGGACCACTGACCATGCGCTCTTCTAAAACTTATTTATAAAACAGTGTCTTTTTTTTTTTTTTTGCTTTATATTTTGTCGTTGTGACCTCGAAATTCTGAGTTTTTCGGATAAATTCGAATTGACAAAGAATTTAGCGGTGACTTTTTTTTTTGCTTGATTTTTTTCGGATTTATTCAAAAACGCGGAACTCTAGCTATAACCTGTTTTTCGCGGTACACTCTAAGAAATCCGGTGCTTCTACTTTCCCGCAAAGCAGTTGGTAGAGGCAGTCGCTGCAATCCACGGAGGGGAGATAAAAATATGTTTACACCCCCTTAAAAAAAAAAAATAAAAACTGTCTGCGCTGGGAGTTGAACGTGACGTCAACGCTTGAAACTGTGCTCGTGTTGCATTGCCGACGCATCGCATTTTTTTTTTTTTTCTCGTATTTTGGGTTTTGTCATTTGCTGGGATTTTTCGTTCCCCGTAGTCGGTTCTCTCCGTGTTCTGCAAAAGAGCGAACCTTTCTTTTTTTTTTTTTTTCTCGTTAGGGTCTATACTCCGTTTCACCTTATGTTGTACCGCAGAGAAGGCTAGAAGCTCGTGCTTACAGCGTTGGGAGCTGCTCTTAACGCACGAGAGCATGTGCCGACGAGATGTGCCCTGGAGCAAGGAGCTCGCGCTTGTAGCCTTTCCTGCGGTACGATCGTAAGGTGAAACAGAGTATAGCAAAAGACGCACGCTCATACTCAGTACCGCCTGTGTAAACTCCCCATCGCGACTGCTTACGACTGACTGCCGTACAACACCTTGTGACCTCTGACGACGAGAGAACACGCTGGCGCCATCTGTCGGGTAACCGTAGAACGCTTGCCAATGCCGTACTTTTTTTTTTTTTCGCGTAATTTTTTTTTTTTTTTAGGGGGGGGGGGGGGGGGGTTGGAAGGACTTTTGAGAATGTTATAAACTACCTGTGCTCGTAGACAGTACGCACATTTTATCTCGCAAATACCGCAAAATCTTCGCTCTAGTGCAAAACGCAGTTCCAGGGACACCTCACAGATGTCGCCGCGTGTTCTGTCGTCGTTAGCGATCTCAAGAACTCGGTCGTGAGCAAATGCGAGTAAATGAACGGGCGTTCACTCCCACGGGTCTTCCTTCGAGCAGTCTGAAACCCGACATCTTCCTTAACGCAGCTTGGTTTGTTGCAACTTACAATCGAGTCCCGCGCTATCGCGCTGCAGTCGAACGTCGATTTCTAGAAATCGAGAGGCTATATTTAAAAGAGGGAGCAACTGAAACCCCGGAGAGCGTTTGCAACGTAATGGCGGACCAGACGCCTACTGCGCAGATTGGTTGCAAGTGCGCATGTTTCTTCTCGTTGGGGCGAGGAGGAAACCGGGAAGGGAAGCGAAGACGCTGCTCGCTACATGTATTTGAAACGCGGCCCATAAATCACGTGACCCGGCAGTTGGAAACACTCGTCAATCCAGGCCGACTAGTTTTCATCCGGCTAAGTGGTCCGGGGAGATCTCTCGACGCCGAATACGACCAACACTAGGCCTTTGTGCCGCGTCGTTTTCGGAAGCTGGGAGGAGGAGGTACTCCCCGGAGATGGGGAAAGAAGGAATCGCTTCGTGGAGAATTCGCGAATCATTTGGACGAAGAGGTTTTCGACTCCCCTCGCTCTTAATTTTGAATGGGGATCGAAGATTGCCTTAGGGAGGAATCGGGAACAAAATGAAAAGTATATTCTCTAATGTTTTTTTGTTTTTTTTAACATTTGAAAAAAAAAAAGAATGTGCTCAGCAGTATATAACACACATAAAGGATGTGTATTATATTTATTTTCTACCCGATTCGCGAAGTGAACTTTTTTTTTTCCTGCGAGATACTTGCCTTTTATTTGTAATGGTAATTGGCTGTGTCGTGCGATGCATTCCGCTAGATACCACGGAGATAAATAGCTGCCGGAGTCCTCCTTTCATTTGGCTCGGTAGCCGTTGCTTCGTCGAATCTTTTTTTCTTAGGGGGTCTGCACTCCGAAAATCGGTCCGCCTGCTGTCGAAACAGGGTACTTCAGAACGCGTGAAGCGACACTTCACCGCCCCGTATGAGGCGAAAGTGGAAGTCCGGCATTTCGTCTTCTGTTTGGACATCATCCAGGCAAACGTCACGGTTTTGCCCCTCGCCTCCTCCGCTTTTCTGTGACGTCGGTGCTCGTCAGACTTGACGTCACACGCGCCCCGCCAATGGTGCGCCTATTCGACACCTCCTAGATAAACAAAGCCGTAGTGCTGATCGAGATGTCGTCATCGCTGATTGGACACGACGATTGCGTCAACGTTCGGCTCAAACTCGAAGCCGAGCGCTGAAGCAGCACTCGTTTCCAATCTGAGTCCAGCGCACGGTCCAGCATTGGCCTCCGCTGGTGACGCAAAAATGTCAGCACGACGGCCCCGTCTTCGAGGCGCTGTTGGCCTATTGCCTGTCCATCTGTGAGTGGCATGTCCGAACCGACGTGAGGATGAGTATGCTTTAGGACCTCGTCAAAGACAAAAGCAAACCTTAATAATAAAAAAATCTCCCAATTAAAAAAAAAAAGGCGGAGGCGGCTTGTTAGACGTATTAGGGCGGATTTGTGTGGCTTCACGCGTTTTTGAATTCTCCTGAGCCCTAATCCGCATTTCAGAACTTTTTCGAGCTTTCTCAATTACCAGCACTGTACTTAAAAGCTGATAGTTTCTTAACGTGTAAAATCTTTCTTTCGAGAAAGGGGGGAAAAAAACATTGCATTGCGGCGTTTTTTTTTTTTTTGTTTTTTTTTAGAAATATGTTTTTGTAATATGCGAAGATCCCATTTAACTTACTTCCCCCATACACACACAGACACTGATCCCTGTGCTTGTTCCGATCTTTAATTGATTCTACTGTGTATTTTTGAAAGGGCAATGTCGAAGAAAAGGAAGTAATACACATCAACACACTTCGTAATACATCGGCAATCAGTGTAACACCACTCATCAGAGTGTAGATGTGGTATATGTAGCATGTGTGTTTGTGTGGGGAGGGGGAGACTTACGTCATCCCACAGAGAGACAAGGTCTTTCTTGTCTCTTTCTGGACCCGCGAAGTGGTCATTATCATCAACATGAACGCGTTGCTACGTTCTATACTCCGTTTCACCTTATGTTGTACCGCAGCGAAGGCTAGAAGCGCGAGCTCGTAGCGTTGGCAGCTGCCCTTGGTGCACGAGAGCTTGTGCCGCCGAGGTGTGCCATAGAGCAAGGAGCTCGCGCTTGTAGCCTTGCCTGCGGTACAACACAAGGTGAAACTGAGTATAGGGAGTATTCACTGGCGGCCATAGCTGTGTGATCGGCTGCGGAGCGCGTGCTGAACGCGAGCTTCCACAGTTCTTTCCCCACGTGCATTCCGCACCACCAAGATTGCCGGTCTTGGCAGGCTATTAATGCGAGCTCGTTCTGAGCATGCGCTCTAAACAGTGACCTCAAATATGGCGGCCAGTGAATACCTCCTATAGTTGTTTTTCTATAACTGCACATCGTATCCCACGTGTGTAGTCAGTAGGGCAAAAAAGCGGTTGAAGTGGTCGACCAGTTAAGAACTCTTTCGGAAACGGATTGTCCGTGTCGAGTGTGCGTGCGACGTGATGATCAAGTACGAAAAAGGAAAAAAAAAAACTATTTAATCTCTAAGATATCCTCGCACGACACTCGAAATACCGGATGGTCAATATCTGTAGTACGACCTTGTCTGACGTCATCCAGCTTCCCGTATCACCCTCCGCGCCCTTTTAAAAGAAAAAAAGTCAACCGACGTTGTCTTTTTTTGGTGTCAACCGATACCACCTAGAAGGCAAGGCCCATGCATGACGTCATCTTTGGTGGGTCCCCGACTCAACCCCAAACCGGCAAAACACGCTAAAGCTCGACGAGAGACGCCGAGACGCTGCGAAACGCGCTCAGTGATGACGTTTTGGGGCAAAGGCGCCGGCCTTGTCTTCTATGTGGCATCGCACTGACTCGGCGCGGGGTTTTTACCTTTTCCCTCGGCGCCGACGATCAGCGTCGGCCGCTGCGATTGGTTGCCACGCCTGCAACGTCACCCGGCCTACGCGAGGCGTGTGTGTGTCGTCGGCTGCAGTCGGCGCTTCGCCGGACATTGCTCACGCGCTCGTTTGATCGCTATGTGCCGTGACTGCTACCGCGTGCCTCCGGCGCCTAATTACAGCGTGCCTCCTTCCCGTCTCTGGTGCAGGCACGGCGAAGACCAGATCGTCACTCCCTTTGCTCAAATCTTGGCCTCCCTGCGCAGCGTGCTCAACAACATCAAGCATCTCACCAAAGACGTACCTCCCACGTGAGTATACGCAAAACGTCACCTCCCTTTTTTAAAAAACAAAACGGAAGGGGTAAGGAAAATTGTAAATTACCCCGTGCATTTTTTTAAAGGGAAAATGAAAATTTTGGATTACCGCTTTTTTTTTTGCGTACGTGTGTTGTTTACGTTGTTTACTGTGCGTGCGTGCGTGCGTGCGTGCGTGCGTGCGTGCGTGCGTGTGCGTGTGTGTGTGTGTGTGTGTGTGTGTGTGTGTGTGTGTGTGTGTGTGTGTGTGTGTGTGTGTGTGTGTTTCCCCTGGGTGTGAGAAGTGTTTTTCTTTTTGTGTGGAAGTAATACATTTTTAATTTAGTTCCGTGCTAAGAGTCCGACGCTCTTACAAATAGGAAGTTTTTCTAGGTCGGGTTTAAGAATCGAAAGTATACATTCTGGAGGTTCTAATTAGTATTAATTAGTGTTGTATCGGTATTATTGCCACCTATATCATTTTTCCGGGCAGTGTACCGATATCTGCGGTTGCTCGAATGAAATTTTTTTCTCTCTCTAAATATACAGCGAAGCTCAGTAAGCACGAACAAATAAGCGCCGATTTTTTCATACTTTGCTTTTTTTTAAGTTGGAAGACGGTCATGAAACTAACTCTGTCGATGACAGGCTAAGTACAGTGCAGTAGGAGCTCCACCTTGAGAGCGAGATCTCTACATTAGATAACACATCGGCGCACAAGCGGCCGAAGCACGACGCAAGGCGACAGACGCGTGTTGGAGACGGAACTTCTGTCACCGGCTGGTAGTGGGCTGGAATGCGCTTATCCCTCTTTCCAACGTTGGGCGATGAAACTTGATATTCGTCGCTATCTTCTCCGGCGAAAATGATAAAAACGCCTGATGTTGTGTTCTCGTAACTGTGTCACCATACACCGTGCACGTGTGTGTCTGTCTCTCAATGCTAGCGTGTGTGCACACGTGCCCGTTGTGTTTTTTGTTTTTGTGTTTTAAGCATCTTCGAGTACCCACGCGGTTGTGTACACGTTCGAATGCATTGCCGACTCCAGCGAACTATAGGGGCGCACTGGTCAGGCAAAATGGCGGACGAAAGGAGGTCATTCTCGTTGTTGTAAAATCGGTGTTAGAAAGCAAAGCGATTTTTCGACGGTAGAAACCTTCCAGTCAGTGCGAAGGAATAACACGGCGGAAGCATAAAAAGTAATTACTGGAAACAATGTTTGTTTCTATGCTGCTTACGAGAACCAAGCTGCGATAGCAGACGACAGGGACGAAACGACCTCCTTCCTCTCTTGGGCTTCTCGGCGTTGCCGCTACGCGGCGTCAAATTCGCTGGAGTCGCCAATACACACTGAAAATGTTCACCCTCTAAAGGGTGTAGATTAGCTTGTCCTAAGGACTTGGAGTGCTGCTGGAACACCCTGAGGGTGTTCGGAGGGTGCTACCTTTCAAAAGGGCTGTTCGCCGGACTTCACTATGTAGCACTCCTTTTCGCAGCCATCTTGAACCCTTCAGAATCGAAGGGTGTTCTATGCAATGAAAAATCGTGTATTAATACTCAAGATAAGACTACCGAAAGAGTTTAGCCATGGGTGTAAGCCTCTGAAACACCTTTTTCCACTACAAATTTGTAAAATTTCTCAGCGTGTTCGTTCATGGACGTTTAGAGATTCGGCAAGTGAGTGCTACAGGAGAGTACGATGACGCCGTTTGTAACTCTTGTCTTATTTCTTTCTTAGAATGAAGCAGCCATCTGGCTCACCTGGCAGCATTATCGCCAGTACCCAGTCCCTATCGGGTGAGTTTGTCTCCAAGATCAGTACTTCACAACCGACTGCATTTAGGAAATCGATCATCTCGTCACGAGCTAGTACGAAGCTTTCACAAATCGTTTCCGCCGTCCCAGCGGTGGGGTGCTCTATCAAAACTGCCCGCTATTTGCCCAGTCGAGCGAACTAAAGTTGTTTGTCTCTATACAGTGATAAAGAAAACAACTACTTGGTATCTCGGGAGACTAAAAAGAAACAAAAATTAATATACAGTTCTGTTTTGAAGCCGAGCTCCGCGCCTTATAATTTTTGAAGCATAATCAGCGGCGTCTTCAGCGATCTCCGCTTACCGTCGAATTCAAAACTATATAAAAAAAAAGTCTATCAGCGGCGTGACAGCGTCCTTCGAAATCTCTTCTCAAATTTCAAAATTCGCTCAGCGTGGTCACGGCCGACGAAATACGAAGCTCCCCGACGCGGCCGCTCGCATATCAATGACTGTCTCCTTCTGATAACATCATCGGATACGGGTGAAAACACTCGGGGAGTGCGCTCTGTCGTTGCTGCAATGACAGACTTTCTTTTTTTTTTTTTTTTCGGAAAGTCGCTGTATCCTGCGGTTCAGTTGAACCGAACGCCTTCGAGAGCATACTGATCTGGCAGTGCGCGGTTCTGATTCCCATAAACTGGCCTACGTATATAAACAAACTCGCTAGGGGTTCATCTGTTTCTTGCAATATCATGTATGTGCCTTGCCGATAGTAAAACTAATCGGGTCTTTCCGATGAAGCCCGGCCCCCGGCCAGCTTCCAACAAACACGCTGCTAAAAGCATGAAAACAAATTGTCCCTAAAGAAACGAGGCAGTGACGCGCTCCAAATGCGCAAACTAAGATATCCGATGCGCCTTTGATTTATGCCCGGTGAGTTTTCTTCGGCAGACGTGTTGTCTCTGATGTCATAATTCGCTCAATAATAAATTTTAAATTCAGGCATACGTAATTAATCCACGTAGGGTTTCTTTTAATCCTTACTCTAACGTTCAGTTCTGTGTTGAAATGCTTATCTAAATTTATTTATTTAGTTTTCCTTCGTTTGTGATTACTCTTTTTTTTTTCAGCCCTACAAACTGCTATTGATCGCTAATCCGGCCCCTTAACCAAAACGTTTGGAGACGCCTGGGCTAAACAAATCACGCGCAGCTAAAAAAGCGTATGCCGCAGAGTTTCTCTATCACAAAACGTTACACATTTTTGTCTAAATTTATTATGTGTACAGTAAAGTGTTCCATCGTAAAAGTTACGGTTACACGATTATCACTCGAAACTCCGATGCCTTTGCGTGCTCTAGTGCCTAATACCATCGTGCACATTTCACGTTGCAATCTACATAAAAATAATGCCCGCGCGTTGCGGAATAATTGATGCCTGTCATTCCGCTTCTCCGCACGGCGCCGATGCTTGGGAGGAAAGGCGATCCTCAAAAGAAAACAAAGCGCGCGCGTGCGCTCGGCTAATTAGGGTTGGGTTTAACTTACGTAAATTCAGTTCCATGCTGACGTGGGAATTTGCACGTTTATGACAGCTGGAGAATATGGTGTCTCGGAACTAATTATGGTGTTGGTTTTTGTTTGTTTGCTTTTCCAGAGGAAGAGTACAGTCAACTGGCATCTTCGACAGTCAAGGAGTTGGAATGGTGCCTGGAACAGTTGGAAACAATACAGTCTCATCGGTCCGTTGGTGACATGGCCTCTAGTAAGGTAAGCTATACCTTTTAATAAGTTGTTTTTTATTTTACATGCATTAGGGGAAACATTTTTTTTAAATTATTATTTGCGATAACTAAGTAAAACTTTCACAGTTTATTGTGCTTGATCTCTTTTCTATAAATCTGGTGTTAAATATAATATAGCTTGTTTTTTATGTTAAAACGTTCTTGCGCACACATGGGGCATGGCAACAGACTTAAAAGAGCCTAGTAAATTAAGCTAATTTGGACCTTTTAAAGCACCGGGTGCAATGAACAACAAAGATAGTGTATGTGAAACTTGTCTTATTTTAAAATAAAAAAAAAACATAGCAAAAATGTATTTTTTAAGGAACTCACAAAGGCTTCTTTAACTTTTCATAAATATATAACAAATATACATTCTATCCTAATCTAGATAGTTGCATTCTACACATTCTAAAGCATGTGTGTGCCAAATTTGGTTGTGATAGGACAATATTAAGAACAAAAATGATTGTGCGCAAACTGTGACGATGCTCCAAAACTACATAAAGAGAAAAATCTGTTCTAATGTTACCATAGATATGTAGTGAGCGATGGTGGTCTGTGGAGAGAAAAATAATATTTTGTTTCTAATTTTTTTACGAGACATTCAAGCTACAGAAGACTGCTATGGAGAGGAGGCTGCTAGGTCTACTTGTCAATGTAAATGTGATGGCAGGCATTGCCCAATTGCCCAAAGGCCCAAAGACCCAAATGTATGCCGTTCTGGGTTGCCGGAAGGTTTTGAAATGCGTATTTGACTACTTTCACAATCATAACCGGCACTCATTATTTGTATAAATAAAATAGGAAAATTCAGAGACAAAAAAACACCATAAAATTCAAAATCAGATTTTTGTAAAAAAGATTGCCCTTTATTACGAGGCATGTTTCTTGCTCTTGACAATTTGATCCCTTTGAATTTTGAAGCAGAGAAGTAGGGGAATGTTTTAACTGATGGCTCTTAAATATGTTCCTTGAATGAAGATTAATGTGTTCTTTGAAATAATGCAATAATGAGGAATAAGAGCTTTGCTGTGATTTGAACTGACTTCGTGGAGATATGCAGCTTCAGTGAGATTAAGTTAGTATACATTTGAGAATGCAGATAGTCTGTTATTTGAAAATTTTTCGATAACATTATTGCCACTGTTCTTAGTAATAATGTATTCTAAGATAGGAAAGGAGAGCAAGGAAGAAGTGGACTGAGGTTAAAAGTAAAAGTGCTCTCAACTCGAAATCACTTTCTTGCAAGAATACACACCTCAGTTGATGCCTCAATTGTAACTTAAAGTAAGGATCCTCTCCATGAGGCAAACATC
Organism: Ixodes persulcatus; assembly: GCA_013358835.2. Lineage (NCBI taxonomy): Eukaryota > Metazoa > Arthropoda > Arachnida > Ixodida > Ixodidae > Ixodes > Ixodes persulcatus. Next base: position 308,775 of record JABSTQ010009632.1, on the reverse strand, counting down.
AGTGCATAACTTTAAAGGTGTCCAAAAAGACGAAGAACACACAGTATTGCTAGAGAAAACGAACCCTAGTTTTTCGTGGTCCCTAGTTTTGGGTTCGTCAGTGTTGTGTAAACTGGAGCAGTTCTGGAAGGAAGTGACCAAACTAACAGAGACTCATGTTTTCTGTCAAAACCAACAGTTCAAGAGGATGCTGAACAAAGAACTGAGCCACTTCTCTGAATCCAAGTCCGGGAGCCAGATATCGGAGTACATCTGCAATACTTTCCTGGGTGAGGACTTGTTTTCATCTAGTTTCCCCTTTTTCGAGCTACGTATGTAGCCATAGCTTAGAGCTATCCATAACTTAACTTGTCACTCATCTGTTGAACGATTAGTTTGTCTATCTTGTAAACCAAAAGACAGTAAGATGGCCACACATTCCAAGTTCTAGTAAATTCCAAAAAATACTGCAACAAGCAGTTTGCAAGAAGATCTGCAGGTTTTATTTAAAGGTGCTCTAAAAAGGTTCCGGACTTCACCTTTATAAGATACCAACTCAATTTATGTGTGCCGAAAATTTGGGAAACAACAAACAAACACGTTTAACGCGCCACTCTGAGACGCGTCCTAAGCGCTGTAGCTTCACGTGGTAGGTGGCGGGGGGCGTAGGGGTCTTCAGGCGCGGCGTTTCGTGGTCTTTCGTAAGAGGTCCGTCGGCGCCTGAGCATCTTCCGATTTTCTCGCAGACAAGGTGCAAGACGTGGACGTCCAGGTGATGCGGCCCGAGGAAGGCAGCGCCCCCCCCGCAGCCACCCCGGTGCCAGGGGGCACTCCAGGCGTCGTGGCGGCCCCCGGGGGCAAGCTGCGGCAGCACCGCCCCTCGGACGCCATGTCCCAGATCACGGGCATTCGGCGGTCGCTCTGCCACACCAACAGCCTAACGACCCTGCCCAAGTACGGCGTGGAGACCGCTCGGGAGCAGGAGCTCGGGCTCGTGCTCCAAGACCTGGATCGCTGGGGCTGCAACATCTTCAAGGTGGCCGAGTACTCCAACGGCAAGCCCCTCACGGCAGTCATGTACACCATCTTCAAGGTGCGTGTTGTCACAACACCGTGTAAAGTCGCCACTTTCTTCGCATTTCACTTCAAAAGGGTATTGGCAGGTTTCGAGTTTTTCCGTTTCTTTTGCGAGGGTTGTGGTGAAGCTCTGATTGGCTCTGATTGAAGGATAGTGGGTAGACTTCAAGGCAGCTTACTTTGAGGTCTATTCACTATCGTTCACCAATCGGAGCTCGGCGTTCTGACTTTGATTGAAAGAGAGTGGGCGGTACACATCAAGGCAGCTTACTGTTCTATCTAGCATCGTTCAATCAGAGCCAATCAGAGCTCAGCATTCTGACGTTGCCACAAACTTTGCAAAAGGCGCAGACAGTGATTTCCCTACACACCCCCCTCGTTTTTCTGAAGGCACCCTCTTAATTTGCACTGACTCCTCTATTCTCAGTGCCCCCCCCCCCCCCTGACCCCCGCCACCCCCTGCAAACTTAGACACCCCCCCAATTTCAATTCCTGGGAAATTCCTGGGTCCTTAGGTTAGTGCCTGAAATGCGGACGTTCCACTGAAAACAACAGCCCTCCGACTCTAATGCCCAAGGCCCACTAGAGCGACAGACAGACACGATTACCGAAATCGACAAGCCTCGGTCACGTGCAGCATATGCACGCTGTGTTACCTTTTTTCCTTCGGCCTTTCTTCCCCAGGACCGAGATCTGCTCAAGACGTTTGACATCTCGTCCAAGAAGCTGTTGACTTTCCTGCTGACCCTGGAAGACCACTACCTCAAGGTGCCCTACCACAACAGCAGCCACGCAGCGGACGTCGCCCAGTCTATACACGTCCTGCTACTGTCTCCAGCGCTAGATGTACGTTCCTCCGCTCTCTGCATGCCCGTAAATGCTAGTCATGCAGTTACTTGTGGCCTTACCCAGGTAGCACCCAGCTTGCGATGGAGTCGCGTTTTATGGCAAAGTACCGTGTGCGCTTCCCACTTTACACATCTGGTTACTTCCTAGTCTCTCACTCACTCTCTTTTTTTCTTCCCATTCACTGTAGTATGCGCATTACACTTTACAAGGACTGTAGGCTTTTGCACTGCTTTACTTTATCGGTTGCGGGACCAGTGGGAATTCCTAGGCTGCCAACCAAGAGAAACACGAGTTCCTTGAAGTGGTAGAGTTTTAGGCGAAAATCAGTCCACTTCCAGCTGGATTATGGAACTGGAAGTGAGGCAGTCCAGCTGGATCCAGCTGGAATCCAGCTGGACCCAGCTGGAATCCACCTGGACTGCCTCATTTCCAGTTCCATAATCCAGCTGGAAGTGGACTGATTTTCGCCTGGGGAACTCCTGCTTGAGAGTAGAAGCCAGGACAGAAAGTACTCGGAGACGGAGCAAGATCTTTTTTTTTTCCTATGTCCCTCTTTTCTTTCTTTGCTACCCTCATAGTTTGAGGAAACTGAGGATCTTTTGCCTTGCTCGTAAACCGACGTTGTGCCTTTAACTTTTAATCTGTTGCATTCTATTAGTGCGAAACAAAATACTTCATAGTTTCGAGGAACTCAAGATGACTTTCAAATAAGGAATCATAATCGAGGTTTTACGTTCCTATTTGGTACAGCCTGAACCTTAGTTACATCACCAAGATTACAAGACGTACGAAAAACACAACATTTTAGTTGTTTTTTTTTATTATTAATCTAGTGAAATGCTGCGTCTGTTGATATCATGTTTCCCTAGTACAGTTGTAATATCTAAAAAAATGTTTTTTTTTTTTTTTTTAATTTCTTAACAGACTGTGTTCACAGACCTCGAAATCCTGGCAGCCTTGTTTGCGGGCGCAATCCACGACGTTGATCATCCAGGCGTCACCAATCAGTACCTCATCAACACAAGTATGTGCCCTCATTTGTACATCTAGCAATTTATGTCTTTTTTTGCCTGAAAATTTTTAAAGACGTCCTCTAATTCTGGTTACATAACTTCTATCTTGTTTTTAAGCACTGACTGGACTTACCTAAACCCATTTGGGTACCAATATACTGGGTAGGAGATGAAGGGTTCACATCTTTTCGGTATAGAGGTCTTCTACGTTGTTCAAAAGTGTGTACGCACTAAGCCCACCTTGGTACCAATGCTGAGTAGGATACAATGCGGTGCCTAGTATCGTTGTTAGACATCTCCCGTCTTCTTCTAGAGTACCATATTTTCCGGATTATTGTCCGCACCTGGACCCTGGCGCATACTCTGCTTGTAAAAAATTATTGGGCACACAACACTTTGCAAACTGCCCGCTTTATTAATAGGCAATGAAGCTTGTGTCATTCACATATATTCTGTTGTGCACAAAATCCGTCGTGTCTCGTCGTAATAAACAATCTTAAAAAAAAAATCCTCGTACAGTAAACTTTTGTTAATTCGACCTCGACGGGACCTTGAAATTTGGTTGAATTATCCGAATGATCGAATTAAAAAAAAGGACAGAAAAACGATTAAAATTAAACTTCCTTTTATTGTCCAAAGTACTCGCGGATGGTCTGCCGCCGTCTGCACTTAAAACGCGTGTCCAAAAGCATGCTCCGGAGAGCAGCGTAACTAAACGTCGCGTCCCCAAAAAATTGCGCACAGAAAAAGAAGAAAAAAACGGAAAGAGAAAGTTTTTTGAGTCAGCTCTGGCGCCGGGCAGTCAGACCGTCGGCGACAGAGAGAAATAACAACAAAAATAAAAGGAAAAAGAACCTGCGCTTTAAGAGCGCGCACCGCGCGCGCTGTCTCCGCGCCCGACCACGTGCTATGTTCTTCGCGCTACTCCACGCCAGATTGGTTGCGGTGGCGCGTGTAATTCCCTGCGGTCCATCTCAACGGCGTAGAGGAGCAGGCGCATATTTGCGCACGTTCGGCTTTCCAGCAAAGGGCCCGTGTTTCGCTGTATGTTGGTGGTTTTTCTGCCGTGGTGCCGTGCAATGCGGGCCCGCGTGCATTCGCTTGGGACGAATTATTTGATGCGGAGTCTTCCCGAGTTCGAACTATCAAACTTTTCCTCCCATAGAAATGTATGGGCGCTCGCCGGGACTTTCGAACACGATCGATTTATACGAAAAGTCGAATTAACCGAGGTCGAACTAACGAAAGTTTACTTTATAGTCTGTGCACCTCATAAAATCTAAACTTTTAAACATGTATAGCTTTCAGGCTATAGATATGATATTATGAATGCACCAACTGGAGTTACCTTAAGCCGCAGCCACACTGGCCAATACATTGTACCATCTGCAGACACTCTCTGAGGTGTGTTTTTTTCATGTAGGACAATCATTTAACATGGGTCAAACCAAAACTGTGTGCAAGCACGTTCTAAGCATACACACATATGAATCAAACATTCTTCGGACGTGCTGGAGGCCACAGATAATTCTGTCATCACGTCTGCAGCAAACATTGTTTGTACGACGTAAGAAGAGCGTGATGTCAGCTTAAAACCCACTTTGGTGCCAATACTTGGTCAGTGCATCTCCTAACCTCGTTAGACACCGCACCGACTGGTGTCTTCCAAAGCCCCCCCCACGATGACTCCTTGAGGCCACGGCTGAGACCCTCCTCCCACGCAGGCTCCGAGCTGGCGATCATGTACAACGACGAGTCGGTGCTGGAGAACCACTCGCTGGCGGTGTCCTTCAAGCTGCTCCAGGACGAGAGCTGCAACATCTTCGAGAGCCTGAACAAGAAGCAGCGGCTTACCCTGCGCAAGATGGTCATCGACATGGTGCTGGCCACCGACATGTCCAAGCACATGAGCCTGTTGGCCGACCTCAAGACCATGGTGGAGACCAAGAAGGTGGCCGGCTCCGGGGTGCTCCTACTAGACAACTACACCGAGAGGATACAGGTGCGCACTTGCCTCTTTGTCCCGCCGTGATGTTGTCGAGCTCGCATAGCTTTTCCAGTGCTCCGACGCCATCAAAGCTACTTGCACGAATTCGGTGGCGTGGCTAGTAACCATTTGGGGGGGGGAGGGGGCTGAAGTTTCATAATCCTCCTCCTTGCGTGGCTATGTTTCAAGCTATGTTTCGAGCGAAGAGAGAAAATACGCTTACGAAGAGAAAATATAGTGGCACCATCTGTCAGCTGGCTCCGGAACACTTTCGCATTTAAACGCACACTCATGCCTAAACGTAGCTGTGCAAACCAGCCTTAGTTAAGACTACGTAACCTCCCCTATTGCAGTTAGCCCGCTTTTCTGTTTTCTTCGTCCGTCGTCTCTCGGCTCTTTGATTCCTTCTGGTGACCCGAACAGACGTCCCAATTTGTGGGAAGATTCGGGAAGCGTTTGACCTCGACGTCTGTTCCGTCCAGGTGCTCCAAAACATGATCCACTGCGCCGACCTGAGCAACCCCACCAAGCCCCTGGACCTGTACCGGAACTGGGTGGACCTGGTCATGTCGGAGTTCTTCATGCAAGGTGACAAGGAGAGGCAGGAGAATCTCGACATCAGCCCCATGTGCGACCGCCACACGGCCACCATCGAGAAGACTCAGGTGAGAGACGACTCAGTCCGGAGCGACAAGCGTGTGCGGAAAGTGTGGTCGCCGGGCTCATTAAACTTACCTGCATCAGCATGTATTGGCAGCTGCCTCGTGGTTAAGTAGAGTTATACAGTGCTCACCCAAGATTAAGTGTTGTCACATTTACAAATAGAGCCAATGTTGTTAAAGTTAATCGATTGTAATGTAAATCACTTTTGCACATTCTCTTGGGCTTGAAAAATGTTGCAAAAAATAAATCGTGCAAACAGATTACGTACCCTATAGTAATGAACACATTGCATGCCACTCTCAATTTAAAAAATTTTGTACCTGCGAAATATTTTCGAAACCCACACTTGAAAAAATTTGCAAAATGTTGAGCACCCCAAAAAAGTTAGGTAAAGCATTTACAGTATATGACATGCAAAAATTTGCAAGTCTGTTTAGTAGTAGTGTACAGTGGCACGACCAGGGGAGAGGCTTTCCAGCCCCCCCCACCCCCCCTTGGCCTCCAAGTCATGGACATCCCAACCACCTTAGCCCCCCTGAAACAAAATTCCTGGCTACGCCACTGAAAGGGTACAAAATTAGAGAATATAGAAAAAATATAAAGACATCACGTTGTTAACAAAGGAAGGGACAGGATAATACATTGCCGATATTTATAGGTATCGACAATTGCATAATGAATGTATGTTTTGAAACCTACGCTGTTTTTCATGGTTGAATGCGGAGGGACAATTAATATATGTTTTTATTACGCTATAATCTTGCAGGTTATTCTGTTTTGCTATTTTTCTTTATATAAACATCACTTTTGAAAGTATGTCGGACTCAAATTTCTCTCTGTCCCCGAACCCTCAGTCCCCATGACTGGCAATGACACCTTGATTGGTTGCTCCGTCCACAGGTGGGCTTCATTGACTACATCGCGCATCCACTCTGGGAGACCTGGGCGGATCTGGTTCATCCGGACGCCCAAGAAATCCTTGACCGGCTCGAGGAAAACCGCGATTGGTACCAGAACATGATCCCTATCAGCCCCACGTCGAGCGTGCCAGACATTGCTCCGGACTCGGCCGACGCAGACAACGACGACGGCAAGGGCTCGGGTGACAAGATCAAGTTCCAGATCACGATAGAGGAGCCCGAAGACGACGACAACTGCATCCGCGAAGAGAGCCCAACGTCGTCTGACGGCTAGCAGATGCTGTCGTCCCCGAGGATCCAAAGTCCGTCGGAGACGGATCACGGTCGTCGGAAGGCCAGCAACGGCACGACTCATGCCTCTCCGCCACCGTCGGCGGAAGCGGTCCGCAAGGTGCCCAAGCGCTTCTTCAGCCGTCCCGAGACCTGCCGCTGCTGGCGCGGGATCCTTAACTTATTTGGCCGTTGGTGCAGCGTGTGCGGGCAGAGGAAGCGTGCCCGCGAGGTTTCGTCGCGCCGCGGCGACGACGCTTCTTCGTTGCTTAAGTGCGGTCTAGATGCTTAACAAAGGAGATTCTCACTAGCAATCGTGTCGAGGAAGTGTCCAGTTTCGGCCATCGGACCCAAAGACGGTTTCGGTGAGACCCTCTGCCGTTTCGATGGGCATCTCGGCCATTTCAAGACTCTCGGCCGTTTTGCCGCTTTCTGCATCCTTTTTCGAGGCACTCCGGCAGCGTTCCTGCTTCGAATGGCTCAAGGTAGGCCTGCCGTAGCCTTCCGACGGTCTCCGGAAAGTGTTTGCAAGGTCCAAGGACATTCTTCGGCGGTTTCAAGGAGTGCCCGAGAGGATGTCTAGAGGTCTTCGAAGACAAACCGCTGCAAACTCCTGCGTGGCAGAGAAGACGCAGTCCACTCTGCAGCTCTCTCACTCTCTTTCTTCAATGTAAAAAACCAGACTTCAGTGCTAGAAAACCCCCCTCCCCCCTCCCCTCCCCACAAAAAACAAAAAACAAACTAGATCTCAACTGCATCTCGGGGTGTGTTTCGTGAAAGAACTTTGCCTCGCGGCCATCTTGTTCTGGCTTCCTCCACGGGGTCTGGATTCTGTGTTGTGCGGGTCGAAGAAACAGCAATGCATCTAGTCAATAACAACAGCAACAACCAACTTCAGCTGCAGTGTCGGAACTTTGTCTCTTTGTCGGCCAAAGCCGCGAACCCCCGCGGCGGCACCGGAGGCGTGCGGAGGTGGCGGCCCATACTTAACACTCGGGGCTGCCACCCTGCAGCAGCTGGACTCTTCTGCAGAAGTTTGAACAATAGGGTTCATGCGATCGGAGTGGCAGCAACGCGCCGTCTTCTTCTTGCAGCCGTGTCTTGAAATGGGACGTGGACTCCCGGACTCTGAGAGAGGTGTGAAGAAAAGCATGATGGTTGTGGCTTGTGTAGGAATAGTAGCAGCTAACCCAACAAACGGCGAGCTAAGAACTGTCGTCGTGGCGGTGCCCCCAGCATTTGACGTTCTGTTCGCTTCTTGGTGTGAGGAGTGGCTTCGCCTGCCTGCACCCTTGACTCGGTTTATCAATAGTTGCGTCCCGTGTTGTTGATCTCTTTTTAGAGTGCACGACAGAAAGAACGGGAGGGCGCCGGTTCACGTGAAATTGAGATTGGCGTCGTTTCTCTTTCTCTCTCCGACTCATGATTTGTTTGCTTTCGCTCATCAGGCGTCGGGTAGTCTGTGCGGTCCTACCGAATTGACCCTGTGGGTTTCTTTTTTTTTTTTTTTTGTCACCTGTCGCATTGCATAAAGCTGTGATGCACCTAAGCCCCTTACTCCTTATAAGTGTTCCTTGTACAAACGAGTTTTTTTTAGAACTAGCGAAAACACGACATTGATTGGAGGAGAGTCGTCTGCTAGGGCTGAGCATCCATTATTTTTAATGGTTTGTATATGTCTCACTGAGAAGAAATTGGAACAATGCAGTCTGAAAGTATGCAGATTCATTAGTTTTCTCTAAGGAGTTTTGGAACGGAATGAAATATTTGTTAAACTAGCCAAACAGCTTAGACAGTCTTACCGGATGACTTTAAAGCTCCTCAGGAAATGATGCACATTCATTTTGTTTTTCTTTATGAGCACTGTTTAGAAATTGAGCCATTTCACAGAATTTTCATTCCCTTGTCTCTTCAATATCATTTCTATCTGTGTTGAAAAGTTTGCCAAATTCAGCTAACAGACAACGCCTCTCCTAGGACAAGCATAAAAAACTACCTTCAGTTGTCGAACATTGGAGTCGACAACGTTTAGTCACGACGTACACAACTTGCCCATCTCACAGTCTAGAAATGCAGAAAAAAGTAACTGAAGGTTTTTGTTGTTGTTGTTTTTTTTTTCTGTGAAAGGCATCAGTTGTACACATTTGCAAAGAGAATCGAGCTGCTTTAAACTCGCTTTCGCACCTTGCAGGCACGTGTTTAGGGCTAACCAGCTCTCAGGGTTCGAAATGCCAAAGGTCCACACCATGGTTTAGTCCGCTATCGCCTCTTGAACCGCACAAACGGAATCCATCCTCTCAATCCTTTCGCGGGCAAGACTTTTCGTCGTCGTTTTCAGAAATCATCGGCCCTTCGCTTCTTTTCTTAGAGACTGCCGCGATGTGCTGTAGATAGCTGTGTGTGTGCGTGTGTGTGTGTGTGTATGCGCGCTTCCTCGAGGTTTCGTCTTGAAGACCAGAAACGGTCGACTCAAATAAAAGAGGCGGGGGCCCTAACTTAAGTAACTCTCTTCATACCCTTGTCCCGCAAAGTCAAAGTCACGCCGACGACCGTGTTTCTTTTCTTCGCTTTTGTTTTTACTCCAACCATTCGTCGTTTTGCCACATTCTGTTTTCTTAGGACCCGCATACTTAGTTCTGTCACGGCGAGGTCGGATTTGAAGAGAGACCAGCAGAAGACGCAGTCTTTGGTCGAAGGGTTCTCACTCACCGTGTAAATATCTTAAGACTACACAAGTGGTGAAGGTCTCATACGAAACCGAATCAACATTCGCACGTGTAAAGGAAAAAAAAAAAAAAAAAACGACACAGTGACACCACTCTTATCGTGCACTACGACGAAGAATGGCAACATAGAGACGGGGAAGCGAATGTGAACTCGCGCCTTCTCCTACTGTGTGGTGTGTTGAAACAAATGTTCTTCTTTTTGGCCCTCAAAGAATGGAAGCTGACCGTACAGACGCACGACACATCTTTTTTTTTTTTTTTTTTTTTTCAAAGAGTGTACAGGCAAAAGAAGCGTTAACAATAGCCCCCTGCACAGAGGGCACTGTCTGGTCGCTGGTTCTCACGATTTCTCTCTGTGTCTGTCTGTTTTTATAGAAGGGAATGAGAGAGCTCTGTATATTACCTCGGACTGCACTGTTGTTTGCCTGAAATATATTCGTTACAGACCCCTGACTGTTCTGTGTTTTCTGTTTTTTTTTTTTTTTAGTTTTGCTCGAAAAACGACATGTGTGGCTAGATCTACAACAATCTATGGAGGCTAAACCTCAAAATAACTCGCAAACAATTGGCGTAGAAACAGGAAGGGCAAAAAAGAAATAGCATCTAGGTACTGAGAAATGGGCTTCTGTTTCCTGGGTCTTTGTGTTTATGCACCATTTAGGTGAAATTCACAACCCTGTCCACAGTTAAGTTCACCGCTGCAACCGCGTCGACGCCAGGCACGTAGCCAGGGGGGGGGGGGGGGGGGGGGCGCCATGGGGCTTGCTCCCCCCCCCCCCCCCCCCCCCCCGAAACAAAATCCTGGCTTCGTGCCGACGCGCATATTTTCCAAAGGAAATTTCTATGCAGAAGTTGTGCATTTCTGAAGTACCGTCGTTCATCGTCAGAAAATGGTATAGTTTTGGCCTGTTACAGCTATTCACCAAAGTTCGTCGGGCACGGTAAGACAAATGTCATGTAAAATTCCCCATCCAAGTCAAGAAGGTAGCGGCAAATGCCCCTCAAAGGGAATCATATATCCCTCCGCCACCTCCGCATCCAATAGCATCCCATCGTTTCCGTGACGTTGCGGCCAACGCGCGAGGAGGGTCGTGCCTTTCTGTACATATTTGCTTTATCTCTCGACTTTGACTTAGCATTGTGGAAGCCACGAGGGGGAGATTAAGTCTTCCCCCTTCTGATGGAAACAAAGACGACTTTCGGGGATTAGCTTCCCCCTCCGATGGATACAAAGGCTGCTTTCAGGGGCTCGGGTCCTTCTCCGATGAATACAAAGGTCGCTTTCAGTTGGCACCATTCTGTGGCCATTATCTATCCATTGAAGCGGAACAAGGAGCGTTTCCAGTGAACTCTTCTTTCGATTGCGGAGGGATTTGAAACCGGCGCACCACGCTTGTGGGAGGAGCTTCTCCTACCTTCTTAACTTGTAACCGACTATAGCTGGAATATGTGGAGGGGAGGGGGACACCCCGGACATGAGTTTTAGTAGTGACAAGTCTGGAGTAATCGTGTTTAACGACGAAAAGGGGGAACCCCTGAGGATACAAGACATTGTAATAGACCATGTAGGAAAATACAAATATCTGGGAGTCTGGCTCAATGAGGGAAGGAAATATCTAGGGTTGTGCGAATATTCGAAATTTCGAATTGTAGTTTCGAATAGTGGACTATTCGATATTCGCTTCGAGAAGAACTGCACTATTCACGTTTTTCGAAGTGTTGATTGCGGTGGGTGAGCCCCGTTGAGTGCGTTTCTTTCCGAGCACCGGTGCAAACCGGAGAAGCAATCCCCGCAAAAGCGAGCTCCGCGTCTGCTGCTTTTCTGCATTACATCTCTGCTCGGTGAGAAGCGCACTTAACGGGGTAACCCGCCGCGATAAGCACTTGGAAAAGTATGAATATCGCAATTGCGTGCTTGGAAGAAAAGCATAGATTCAAAGCGGGATGGTGCACGCGTGCCGGCTGTATTTGAGAATAAATGGAAAATTTGTGAATGTGTATACTATCTAAACTGTAGTAAAAGTTCAACAATTAAACTGACTGTATGTTAGGCAAAGATGCACTAAATAAGCGCATGCGGGTTTTGTTTTTGTTTTTGTTTTTTCTCCGCACGTAGCTATACTTCGTCTCACCTTAGCATGGACTAACTGCGAAGGCTGTGCAAGCGCGAGCAGCCAGCCTTGACTGCCTTGACTGGAGCACTCGCTGCACGAGCTCCCGTGCAGCCACCGAGGCTTCATCCGAAGCAACTATAGCTCGCGCTTTTAGCATGCGCGGCTAACAATAGTCCATGCTAAGGTGAGACGAAGTATAGACGAAATGCGTTCGTTCGCCATGTGATTCCTTTGCAGTTATGTTTGTTCCGCTCGCTGTTCTGTACTTCAAGATGAGTTTTTTTTTTTTTTACATTTAAGTGTTGGCAATTAGTAGTGAGTGCCGTGGTGAATTCCCGTGATCGGCTCCGAAAAGAATACTCCCAAGATGTTGCGTGAAGAGTTGTCTCACATGTCCTGCATCGGAAAGTGGCATTGTGCGGCAGAGTGCACATGTTTCCGAAAGATCAACGGGTCGGGATCAATGGCTGGCTGCAATTCCTGTAGAACAGTTACGCGAAGCTCGGAAAGCGGACACTACCCGATTCATATGCTCCTTGCATTTTGTGGAAAGTGACTACATTGAGTTCGCAGGTGTCAAAAATAGAATCCCATACCATTTATTTCAGCGGCGTATTGCCCACAACAATTGTTTTTTTTTTTTTTTCAGTGATAATTGTAAAAAAAGAACTGTAAAGATCGCAAAATGCTTGACAAAAAAAAAAGAAAAAAAAATATACACCCACACCAGGGATTGAACCCGTGCCTTTGCGTGCAAAGCGGACGTCTTTCCACTGAGCCACTGAAGGAACTCATTCATGCGTAGTAATGCAGCGGGTAGACTGTGTGTCGGAAGTTTGCTGCCGATTTCCCTTCAATACATGCACTCTCAACTTGAAGTCGGGCAGCACCACGCAGAGGCCACATTCGCACCTAGTAAAGAAACCGTACGCGTGCGTATTCAACTCGAAGTACGCGCTTCGTTTGTATGTACTTTCTGTATTGTGTATATTCTGTACATGTATATGTCTGTTATGCTTTTTCACATGTGGTGGCGGGCTGGCAGGCGCTCTGCGTAAGGGTTTTTCACCTATCTGCCTAGCCCCGCACACCACCACATGTGCCCATTCCAGTATGTGCAAATAAAATTATTATTATTATTATTATTATTATTAAGGGACGACGGCTCGGCGACGTCTTCGTGCAATCGGCTTGCTGGTCGGGCGTTTCGTACGGAATAAATATCAGTTCTTTTGATCGGTCCAAAATTTCTCTTTCGAAGGAAGACAGAATTCGCCGGTACCGTGAAGGACAGTTCTGAAGTAGAGGTCCAACGCCCGTCGTCCACTGCCTCCACTGCCATCCGCTAGTCCCACGATACGCGAAACTACGCCATGTTGAGAATTATGCAGTGAACGCACAAAATGCTTCCGGTTGTCTGTGCTACCTTTTTTTTTTTTTAATTAACGTATTTGCAGTTTTTTGGAAGCCACAAAAAATGAGTTTCATATTTTTATATTTTTAATATTGAGTGTGTGCCTTCAATGACCCACGGCTTTGATTAAATTTGGTGGTCGCGTCGAAACCTTAGAAAACGGCCCGTGACCACGGAAAAGAGAGTGAGCGCGACTCGAACCGGCCAGGTTCTCGATCGGCGGTTTTCGGGCGGAAAGAAACCGAATTTCGAGCCGCAAATTCTGTTCTGGGTAGTTGGGCTCTCATATATCACGTACAACTAAAAACCTCGGCGAGCATAAATGATATCCTGTCAGTGTCCCTTTAAGCCCCATTGTAATTGTGTACTTTTCACAAATTTCTCCAAAAGCATCTGCAAAAGTGAATGATCGCTTTCACGCATTATGTAGTGATGGAGAATCATTTTCCCTTTGATGCGGAACAAAGTCGATCGTCTGTAGAAATGACTGCAATGGCATGTTTCTGCAATATACCTCAGAATGTGCAAGTATCCCTACCGTAGTATATAAAATTGCTGCCATTTTTATAGTCAAGCATGACCTAGCCTCCTAGCAGCAACGGAAAGCTGGATTTTCTGCTTCGCTTAGGTGCCCTGCAGGGAAAACTGCCCATAGTTTCGATCTGACATCGCACTTGTGCAAAATGGTTCGCTCAACTTGAAAATGTTCTAATGCATCTAAGAACTAACACGAATGCACAACATAGGAGGTGGCGGTCCTAAAATATTTGCAAAAAAAAAAATAAAAACGATCCAGTAAACGACGAACAAATACATCGATCAACCCTGTATGCATTCCTCACCTTGTTTCCCCACCACGAACACTGATGACGGTTGTTGTAAGCTTTTACATGAACAATGTAATTTAAGAGGTCAGCTTAATTTATAAACGTAATAAACAGTGCAAATAAGTGAATGTGACTCCGTAAGTGTGACGTCATGGGTCCAAACAAACCGTTGCTAGGGTCGTTGTTATGGACGAATACATGTGGCTCGGTTTCGCTGCGAAAACCCGACCGTTCAAAAATCAGGAGTAGGATTTAAACTTCTAAAAATCACAAATGTAGAAAGCTTGAATGTCATATATGTTTCGACAGAAGTGTGCCGGTAATCGCTCGTTTCTGAAAATTTACGACTGCAACTTCCGGTCCTCAAGATGCCTGCAGCAGACGACGAATGCAATAAGTCTGCCGTCTGCCGCACGCCGGCCGGCCAAACAGGGGCCGTCGTTTGAATCGTGTGAATAAAGACGATATTCTGACATCGCATTTGTTTGAAATATAATGAGTTTCAGACACATATAAGAATTCATAGTGGGGTGCGATGCGAAATATGGTTTATCGAAAGTCCGGGCGTCGATCGAGATGATTGTCTGCTAAAAGATCGCATTGCACCCGTGAGAAAAGCACTTCAGGCGATCGGTAGAGAATCCCAAATTTTGTTTGCGGACTCGCGCTATGCGAGGGTGCTTCGTATACCTGGTTGTAACCATCGCGTGGTGATCCTTGCAGTACGTTTCTTCAGATTTCCGCAAGACCCCAAAGCGCAAAAGAACTGGATAAAAAACATAAGGTGAGTTCATTACAGATTGTACTCGCATCGCGGGTTCGATGGAGATCTTCCCCAAAGGAGCACATCCACGAAATTTTATGCATACCAAGGGGGAAAAAAAAGCAAAATACGAAATTGCGATAGACATGCAATTCTTTAATGACCTGACAACCACAATAATAATAATAACAAACGACTTACCTCGACGGCGTACGATTTGTTTCTCATGCTGGCCTGCACTACGCCGGTAATGCACTTCAGGGGGGCTATGTTGCGCTTTTTGGACTCCCAGGAGAATATAGTAGGTTACAAGTCAAGAAGGTAGCGGCAAATGCCCCTCAAAGGGAATCATATATCCCTCCGCCACCTCCGCATCCAATAGCGTCCCATTGTTTCCGTGACGTTGCGGCCAACGCGCGAGGAGGGTCGTGCCTTTCTGTACATATTTGCTTTATCTTTCGACTTTGACTTAGCATTGTGGAAGCCACGAGAGGGAGATTAAGTCTTCCCCCTTCCGATGGAAACAAAGACGACTTTCGGGGATTAGCTTCCCCCTCCGATTGATACAAAGGCTGCTTTCAGGGGCTCGGTTCCTTCTCCGATGAATACAAAGGTCGCTTTCTTAAAAAGTGGGGGTCGGAGACAAGTTGGCACCGTTGGCACCACTCTGTGGCCATTATCTATCCATTGAAGCGGAACAAGGAGCGTTTCCAGTGAACTCTTCTTTCGATTGCGGAGGGATTTGAAACCGGTGCACCACGCTTGTGGGAGGAGCTTCTCCTACTTAACTTGTAACCGACTATAGGGAGAAGGAAGTGACGTCAACAACGCAGCAAATGCAGATTGGATGTTGATTTTGTTTTCTTCTGTCAACATCCAATCTGCGTTTGCTCTTGTCGTTGACGTCACTTCCTTCTTCCAAGTCTCCTGGGAGTCCAAAAAGCGCAACATAGCACCCCAGGTCGTCGTCGTGACTGATCTGCATGACGTGGTTTGATTTTACTGCATTTTTACCCCTCGTAACTAAGCTGGGTTCTTCACAGAAAAGAAGAAAAAAAAACACATTGCGGAGACCTCTACGGCCATGCTGATGCACTTGTTTTTGTCGCTCGTTTACCCGCTGCAACAGAGGCCAGCAAATCTATCGTGTCGTCTGCTACCAAAGCAAAGCGGAATGTAAGTCTTCAGAAATGGCTTTCATCGTTGCGATACGACATTGAGACGACAAGAACATCTTCATAATTCGATATCAAGAAGTTAGGTTGCTTACAAAAAATGATTTACTTACTTGTAAGCAAAAACCTAGCCTCATGTGGAGTCTCCATGCATTAGTCCATAGCAACGTCCCTAGCAACGGTTTGTTTGGACCCAGACGCCTTGTTGTGACGTCATCACTTACGGGGTCAAATTTTGCTTCGTGCCGAATCTTCCGTTTTTAGCGGTAAACCTTCCCGAGTCTGGCAACGTTCGACAGTTTACAAGATGGCCGACCTCCTCGCTGGCGGCAGCGACTCTGATGAAGAAGTTGAGCTAAAGTTAAACGAAGACTACGCTAAAAACTACAACAAATGGAGGGAGAAGGAAGAACTTCAGAAACGTGAGCAGCGGTTTTAAATTGTTCCCGATGATCGTCTTTCGTAGACGTGGGCAGGTCATGGGCAAACGCGTGCGTCGCATCTGTCTGATTGAACTCGTTGGAACGCGTGTCCCCGGTGTCTCGGCAGTGTTTTGGTTCGATCTGAGTGTCTTTGTATGTTCCTTCAACAGTGAAGGACAAGTATGGGGATGGTGCAACGTTGGATAGCTCGTCTAGTTCGTCGGAATCTGAAGACGAAGATGCTGAGGTGAGTTCTTAAACGTTTCACCAACACACCGACTTGGAAACGTGCAAAAGATCGGACATTGTAGAAGCTACAAGAGCGAGCCCCGGGCTTTCAGCGTACGCTAAAAGCACGCGGGCTCGTGCACTGTGATTTCAAATTAAACATCTATATTAACTGTTACAGCGAATTAGAAAAATCAGTGTATGGCAGCAGCTAGTTGTAACTTCTCTCGAGAGGGTGTTTTACTGCCTCAGTTATCTTGCTGAGTTTTCAAACATCAACTCGTGCAAAACTTAAACAATAATAAAAAAAAATATTGTTTTAAGAGAAAATGGGGCATGAGTATATCATCGCATAGACAATTATTTTTCCTACAGCAGGAATATCAGCATCTGTAAGACAAATTTTCCAAAAAAAAAAAAAAAAACGTTCGTCCATGTCCTACGCGCTTTTTGGGCCAAATCTGTTCATTCCAATCTCTGCTTGTAAAATTCGAGCGCGGTAAATGTTGCATGTAAACACTTCTTTGTTTTAAGCTACACTTTTCATCTATCCACTATCACACACAATTTATTTTATGAGGGTACGTTAGTTAAAAGTTTGCTATCAAATCAAAGGCTATTTCATTGGTTCTTCGGGACGCAGGAACTTACTCCAGACGTTGAGAAAAAATTTCTGGAGACCCTCAGTGCACTCAAGAGCAAGGATCCCAAGATTTACCACAAGGACACTGTTTTCTTCGAGGGGGTCAACGGTATGCACAATGCGATTTGCCAGGAGTGGGCACGATCCTTACCATCCTCTCGTCTATTTTCTTCCCCTCAATGTGAAGATGCTGCTGCTGCCAAAGGCAAAGGACAAGGCAAGAAAGAGAAGCCCATGTTTCTCAAGGATTATGAACGGAAAGTGATCCTGGAAAAAGAAGGGTGGGCATTCTACCAAATCGGTCAGGTTCCAAAGGGACGCTGGTGTGAGGTTTCAGTTTGCGTTTAGTAGTGTAGATGGTATCTTCCCAGTGGTGCTGGAAAAGTTGTTCAAGAGGAGCTTTACAACTCACAGTTTTTAATTGAGTGATTTGGTGGGATTATGCACAGCATAATCACACCAAATCACTCTACTGTGATAATCACACTACAAGGGGATTATGCAGAGCATAATCACACAGTAGATGCAAGCTGCCTCGTACTCAGTGTAAAAAGTCTTCCCATATTAATTGTTCTGTGTTTACATCACAGCAGATGTAGTGCAGATGAAAGGAGACACGTGCTAACTTTTCTGTGCCACATTTGTTCACAAAACCATTTACCTAAAAATCTTTAAAGAAAAATGCCTTAACTTCTTGAGCTTCTTCACAATAAAAAAATGCACATTACTTCAAAAAATTAGTCTTTATTGTTTTCAGTTTAGGTTTATTAAGATGACATGTGCTGACCAAACCTGTGGCTCTTTACGTTGCAGTGTGTTTTCCGACGACGAAGAAGATGAAGAAGAAAGCGCTCGTAATATTAAATCCTCCAAGCATAGTGGCCAATATGCCACAGCCGAAGAAGAGGAACAACTTAAAAGAAGGTAAGGCTTGACATGCTTGAGATCTTTGTACTAGTATCATGTTGGGAAAAGAGTCAGTTGGCATTAAACACTTGCTCCTGAGTCAGGCTCTTTCAGTTGAAACATTAGTTCAAGTTATGTACTGGTGACATGAGTAGTAATGCTTAAATGGTTGCCTACATGGGTTCTCTAAACTCTGTGTTGGGTAAAGTACATCTAAAAAGTATTTCAAGTAAAGTACAAAGTAAATCGGTGGTGATGTACTTCAAGTAGTAAGTACTCTGGATCTGGATGCAGTGTACTTGAAGTACTATAAATACAATTTACTTCAGAGGAGTGTTTTTTACCTAATGAAAAAAACAGTGAGTGTGCAGGCCAGCTGGCGATAATTAGTCATAATGTGACACCTGAGATTCTGGTGCGAAAAAATTAAGGAACTTTCAAGTCGAAGGAAAAGACAAAAGAGAATGTCTCAAAACATTGTGACGTTCTCCTCCATTGTCTTTTTCTTCAAGTTGAAAGTTAAATTTCTCTGCACCACAGTGTCAGGTGCTACATTACGACTAATTTTGCTCTCCTAATATTTTTAACCTCCTCGCTTGAGCTAATCGAGCGAGAGTTCAAAAAGCTACGGGAAAGCCGCCCCCGGAACAATTGGAGTGATACGTTGTCTGCTCACGTTTTTGGTAAAAATGGAACATCCCTCTCAGTATTTCTTCAGAGTTGAGAAAGCATCATTTTGTGATACAAATTTAACGAGACCAAATTTGGGGAATGTACTTTGAAGTCGGGAGTTGTACTTTCCTCTGAAAATACCAGAAAAATACACTTTAACTAAAGTACAAGTACATACTCAGTGAATGTACTTCAAGTAAGGTAGAAGTTTTCTAAACTTACTCGAAGTAGTACTTCCCAAGTAAGTGCAATGTACTGAAAGTACTTACCAACACTGTCTAAACGGGAGTTTTTATTTTTTTGAAATCAAGGATCTGCCATGTGATCTGTCTTGCTGGGCAGTGTTCTATGCCATAAACATCCTTTCAATGTTTCCTTATCTTTTAGTGTTTATTACTTTAGAGTTTTGAAATACTTGGCACAAACTTGATTAAATGGAAAGTCGTCTTCTTCCAGCTTCAAGGCTGCTCTAGCAGACGACGACAGTGACGCAGACGATGGTGATTCTCTCCTGAAAACTGCTGAGAAGAGTAAAGAAAAAAAGGTTAGTCCTAAATAGATCGGCAGTTGTGTTATTCTTCAACAAAATGGTAGGTTGGGCTAGTTGGTTCATTACATACTAAAAGTGCCAAAGGCACCTTCTCTGACCCTGTCTTTTGGCATTTTTAGTGTGTGTTGTTATTCAAAGTCAGCCGAGAGCTGACTGCAGTGAGAGAAATAATTCTCATCTTTTGTTTTCCCTTTCGAATGCAGTACCTTCATCTGCTGACTAAATTGAGAATAAGAAAAATTACGGCTCATTTCATTGCAGGCTGAGAATGACCAAGAGTATGTGAGCTGGCTGAAAGGTGAAGTGGACAAGCTCAAACAGAAAAAGGATGCAGAGAAGTTGGTGAGAAACTTTTGTTTATTATTATCCAATGCTTGTCTTTTTTTTTTTTCTTTTTTTTTTTTTTTACCTGGATGCTGCAAAAGGATCCAGCATTGCACCAACCTCCATACAAAAATATGGGTGCAACATCCACACAGATTAAAACTGTTGGAAATGATATTCCTTCCTACAATCCATTCCACCCCAAACTATATTTAAAAACTCAAAGCTTCAGTTAGGCCAGATTCATGAAGAGCTTCTTAGGCTATGACAACTTAGCTAAGAGGTTTGTAAGTTACAGACATCGTAAGAAGTGGAGAAATCGGTGTTCACGAACGCATTCTTAAGTGAGAGGAGGAAAACCAAGTTCTCGTACGCGAGAGCAGGCTGTTACTATGGCGACAGCGGCTTCCGCAACACAAACAACCAATCAGAGCTCGGCATAGTTCGCAGCACGTGGATTCTGAATACAGTAAACTCTCAATTGAGCGAACATCAAGGCACCCAAGGAAATAGCTCACTTAACTGAAAGTTCACTAAACTGAATATTTTCGCTAGAAAATGGAACAGCATAGGACACAGCATACATGGAGTCAAAAGTGTGAAATGCAATTTATGGAGTCATGTACATCGATATATACTAAATGTTTAACGGTTACGTTGCTGCCTTTCTCATTTTGAAAACAAATCTGTAATTTTCATTTGCACCGGCGCTTTTAAAGCGCATGAAGTAACAAAGCTGTCCAGAGAGTCTGTTTTTTTGCACTTCCTCTGGCACAGCTTGTTGCTGCGACGAAGCCCTACCGCAACGGCATCGTCCGCTGGCTCGAAATATTCGGTGCAGAGTCATTTCCTGTTGGGATTGAACACAGTTTCTCCTTCAAGCTTCGGCTTTTGCTTCACTGTCGTTGACAACGTCGACGGTAGAATCCCATAGTCCTTCGCAACGTCCACTTGCCTTTGACCGTTGTCCAGACGCTGAAGGATTTTGAGCTTATCTGATAGAGACAACCGCTTCCGTTTCGTTGTACTCATTACGAAAATGGGCGCACAAACTGCCGTCCTGCCGTCGTTACTCAAAACTAAGATGGCCGAACGGAACCGATGACAAAGAAAAAACAGACACAAAGCATGGTTCCTTTTCGTCTACCGTACTGTTGCTTTGCCTCGGCGGTGCTGTAAACGCCAGCGATGATATGCCGCCGCTGCAGAGGTGGCGGCGGCGGGGCGGCAGGCATCGGCTAGGCCAGCACTGCAGAGCACAAACCTTCGTTGAACTGATTGCAAAATTAATCCTGGGTCCACCGGTCGTGGGTAGACAATTTTGGCCAGGGACCGTTGGAGCAATGCTGTGTCAGAGTGCCTCGCGAGGCCTAGTGCCGAGCCAGCCCTTGGCGTTCGCTTGGTCAATGGGATCATTGCCGTTGTAGCTTTTGCCAGATATCTGTGTTCCAGCGTTCATCTCTGTCGTGGTCGGTATAGAGTACTTCTTTCTTTTTTTTCCTTGCTGCTTGGTGTTGGGACATGTGATGAGCATGTAGAAAAATAAATGCCCGCTGGTCGTCACGGCGAGTAACTGAGCGACGCTGTTGGCCATGCTTCGATCGTAAAAAAGTGGATAAGACACTTCTGGAGCTGTCGTAGAATTCTGGCGTAACACACGCCAAACACGTTTCACTTCGTGAATATGAATTTGTGCGTATGTTTTGTCATACACACTTTTTTGGCGTAAGATTGTTTCGTGAATCTGTCCTGAGAAATTTAGCCATTGCAGTATTACCGCTAGCCTGGGGCCTTTCGCGTGCACCACACAGTAGTGATACACAACTGTACGTAGGCACAATGCTCATCCAAATCGAAACGGGCAGGGGTGGGGATTAAGCCTAGGATCTCTGGCTTCTGCAGTGTGAGCTTTCACTTCACGTGCCCTGATCTGCAGTGCACTAACACAGTCGGCCACCGATCCGCCTGTTGGTTCATATGTGAACAGTTTAGCAGATTTGAAGTGGCACAGAAACTACAAGCAGCTTGCTTGACTGGGGATCGTTGGCTCCTTCTAGGGATACCTCCGCAGCTACTGGAACAGCGACAGCCTGGAGAAATCCGAAGAGTTTCTGCGCGACTACATCCTGAACAAGCGCTACCTGGAAAAAAACAACAGGGCGCCGGTCCGCGTGGAAGAGGAAGAGGATTTGAGCGAAGACGAGGCAACCTTGGAGCAGCAGGAGACGTTTGAGCACAAGTTCAACTACCGGTTCGAAGAGCCGGACGCTGAGTTCGTGAGTATGTTTGGAAATGTCCTCGCGAGAAGATCAAAGTCAAATTTGGAGATTTTACGAACCAAACCAACAAAGGGTATCTGACACGCCCCGTCGGAGGACTGACGCTTAGTGTCAACCAGCTAGATGTTTTAAGGTGCGACCGAAGTCTCGGTCACATGGCGCCTTCTCGGCAATAGGCCTTCGTCAGATTTCGAGCACCTCGGCCGAAATTCAAACCCACCACCTGGTGATTCATGGACTGCCAGGTGGTGGGTTCGAATCTTTTTGCGAGCTGCCTGGGAGCCACCGAGGGCTCACGAAAGGTGAAGGCAAGGATGTTGATGGGAAGCTTTTGGCCTTTGTGTTGGCAACTTTAGGATGGAGCCTTGAAGTTGAGCCACTTTGTTGGAATCACCGCAAATATATTTTGGGCGTTTGCTATCGTCCTCCTTCAAAAAGTGCTACATTTCCTTCTGACCTTCATGACGTCGTCACCGCAGTCACAGTCCGTTTCCCTGGCGTTCCGGTTTTACTGTTGGGTGACTTTAATTACCCAAACATTACGTGGTCAATTTCTGTGCGGAATTTAACTTCACTGAGGTTGTTACACGGAGCGCACTCATTACTGGTTATTAGGCCACGGTGCTGGACCCAGTGCTGACGACGCCATGCTAGCTTATATCGTCTCTCACGTACCTGCGTGGTCTTAGTGATCATTCAGTGCTCAATTTTTGTTTTTAATGTTCCAGAGAGTCTCTCTGGAGTGAAAATCAAACAGATATTTCACTGTGCTAGAGCTGATTTTGGAGCCTTTAATCGTGAATTGAGTGTCTTTCTAAGCGACTATCTGTGTAATCCGAGCGTTCTGTTGAAGATAACTGGATGTTATTTAAAGAAAAAGTTGCTTTTCATACGAATATTTTTCTTCCTATACGGACAATACGTAACTACACTCGCTCCTCATGGTTCAACCAGACGCTCAGGAGACTCTCAAATAAAACGAAAATAATGTTCCGTGCAGCACAGTTATCCGTGTTTCCCCAACTCAGAGCACCGTTGGGCAGCATATTATTCTGCTGCAGCAATATATAAAGCGTCTATCGCTGTGGCAAGGTTTTGTTTTTCCGAATTCACAACAACCCTCAACAATTTTGAAACATTGTAAACCCTTGTGAGAGACTTGACGTAGTGCTAAACAACGACGATGGTGAACTCGTAGAGGCGAGTGAGTGTGCATCTGTGTTAAATGAATTATTCGCAAAGTCATATTCGAATTTAACCAATTCTTCCTATTCGAATGTTCCTCAACACAATGTTCGTGCTATGAATTATATTGACGTTGAAAGTGCCGGTATCGTGAATATAATCGCCAACATTAAGCCATCTTTATCGTGTGGAATTGATAATATAAACTCGAAGTTTGTAAAAAAACAGTACTATGTATTCCTCTGTTATTCAAACGAAACTATCTCGTCTATCAGTCGAGCTCGGTATCCTTCCAGAAGACTGGAAGGTGCGGAATGTGATTCCTATGCATAAAGGCGGGGACAAATCCAGCCCAAGCAATTTTCGTACAATTTTCTTAACAAGTGTCTCTTGCAAAATCCTACATCATATAATCTATTCTCATCTCGTTAATTTTCTTATTTGCCATTCATTCTTTTCTCCTGCTCAACATAGCCTCAGAAAAAAACTCTCTTGCGAAACCCAGTTATTAACACTTACGCATAACCTTCAGGCATCCCTCGATCGTCGATGTCCGGTTGACTGCCTCTTTTGGATTTCTCTAAAGCATTTGATAAGGTTTCACACAGGCTTCTATTTTACAAGCTCAGTACTCTGAACTTTGACTTTCGTGTTTTGACATGGATCAACTCGTTTTTAACTAATCTTTTATCAATTTGTTCACGTTAATGGCACTAACGCTCACCCCTCTCCTGTGACTTCTTGTGTCCCACAATATTTAGCACTTGGCACTCTTTTGTTTTTAATATATATTAATTACATCCCTTCGCATATCTCATCCTCAGTTCGTCTTTTCGGTGACGACTGTTTCATCTATTCTGAAGTAACTAACGATTCTGATGTTGTTTCACTCCAATCTGAACTTGACAGTGCTAACCGTTGATGTGATCATTGGCTAATTAAACAAAATATTAGCGAGTGCAAATCCATGAGAGTATCAAGTCAAAATAACACCTGTCCCTAGTACCATATAAAAGCTATCGCACTGGAATTTGTTTTTTCATCTAAATATCTTAGTGCTCATAACATTAACAAGCTCTCATAGAACATTCACATTAAATATACAATTAAAAATGATAACCGCATGTTAGGCTTCCTGAAAAGGAACTTCTTACAAGCCCCTCTCTCCTTAAGACTACTTGTGTACAAAACATTGGTCCGCACTAATCTTGAGTATTTTGCACTATCTGGCACCCCGGCGCAACGCTTGCATTATCAAAAAAAGCTGCTCGAAAACGTTTTGTTTGATTCATAGTACATAACTTTGATCGCACATCCAGTGCAACAGCAATGAAAACCAGCCTAAGCTTGCCTGACCTTTCCCTCCGTAGAAAAATATCCCGCCTGTGTTGATTTCGTAAAATCTACCAACATAATCAAAGCCTCGTCAGCATATAATAACCCAACCATCTTACATCTCATCGCGTGTTGATCATCAATATAAAGTTGGTATCCCCCCCTGCCGCACCTCACACTTTTATTGGACTTTGTTAAGGAGGCCCACCTTCTCTGCAGAACATGAATTGCAGACTGCCCCACCGTCCTTCCCGTCTCCCCATACCGGCCACAAAGCCATCCTGATGCAATACATTTATTTATTTATTCATTCATTATTCGAGATTCTATTTGTTATGCCCTGTGTCGGAACACTGTGCTAGAGGACAACGATGCTGGCACAGCTGCCACCAACACAGCACACAGCACGCGCGCACTCACAGAACGCG
Source organism: Ixodes persulcatus (assembly GCA_013358835.2). Lineage (NCBI taxonomy): Eukaryota > Metazoa > Arthropoda > Arachnida > Ixodida > Ixodidae > Ixodes > Ixodes persulcatus. The sequence continues at coordinate 284,026 of JABSTQ010009632.1, read as the reverse complement.
CGTGCTGTGTTACCGGTGTACGGGACAACATAATCCGCACAAGTGCCGTTTCAAGAACGCGGACTGCAGATACTGCAACAAGCGCGGACATATTAAAAAAGCTTGTATTGCCAAGAAAAAGCATCAGGCAAGCAAACCGCTCAAGAAAGAGAAAGAAGCAGCGCCCAAGTTCTGCAAGGCTTGTTCCGTTCCACTAGCACTGCGACCTGCAGTAACACAAGAGCTCTCCCGACTGCAAGTGCAGGATATAATCGAGCCAGTACAACATTCGGAGTGGACTACACCCCTAGTCCTCGTCCGTAAAAAGAGTGGAGAAATCAGACTCTCGGAAGTACTGTCAACGCCGTATCAAAGAAGGCAGCCTACCCACTACCAACTACAGGAGAAGTTCTGGCAAACCTGAGAGGGGGCACCGTTTTCTCGACGTTGGACCTGTGCCAAGCCTACCAACAGTTGAAAGTGTCTGAAGCCACTGCAGCTGTATTGACCATCAACACCATAAAGGGCTTGTACAAAGTGAAACGCCTGCCTTTTGGAATCTTAGCGGCACCAGCAATTTTCCAGCGTACAATGGAAACAACCTTGGCTGACATTCAGGGCATAAGTATCTACTTGGACGATATCATTGTGAGTGGAGAGAGCCGTGAACAACATGCTGCACGCCTGGACCAAGTACTGTCCAGACTCGAAAACGCAGGCCTACGGCTCAAGAAAGAAGAATGTCAGTTCGCAGTTCGCGAAGCCGAGTTCCTCGGGCACAGAATTGACGCAGCAGGAATTCACACAACGGATGAAAAAGTGCAAGCCATTCTGGACGCGCCGGAACCGAGAGGAAAAAACGAACTGCAGGCGTTTCTGGGACTGCTGGCCTTCTACGACCGGTTTCTCAGGAACAGAGCCACAGTTGCAACCGACCTCTATGGACTTCTTCAGAAGAATGTTCCGTGGGAATGGAAAAACAAACAGGGAATCATTCCAGAAACTGAAAGAGTTGGTTAAAGAATCCACTGTTTTGGCACACTATGACGAAAACAAGCCGTTGCTGCTCTCCTGCGACGCGTCGCCCTACGGTGTGGGGGCAGTCCTTGCCCAGGAAGATGACCTAAAACGGGAAGCGCCAGTCGCCTTCGCGTCAAAGACATTGGGAACTGCAGAAAAAAACTATTCGCAGCTAGACAAGGAAGGGTTGGCCGTCATGTACGCAGTGTGTCATTTTCACGAGTACATTGCCGGACGACATGTCGTCATATACACTGACCACCAACCGCTCCTTGGAATCCTTGGATCGACCAAACCGATTCCACATATGTTATCCCCAAGAATGACAAGATGGTGCGTCAAGTTGAGCGCGTACGATTACACCCTGGTGTACAGGCGAGAAGCATGCCACCAGAACGTTGATGCGCTCAGCCGGTTACCATTACCAGCCAATGTAGACGAACCGTGCATACCTGGAGATGTGCTAATGCTGGCATGTTCTCCGATTTCGGATCTGTCACCAGAACGCATCGCAGAATTGACAGAGCAAGACGATATCCTGATTCGCGTCTACAGAGCCGTTCAAGAAGGAAAACTGCAAAAGTTGAAAGGCGAAGACTATCGTCCATACAAGAGCATCTTCAATGAGCTGTCAACAGTCAACCAATGCCTAATTCGTGGTACAAGGATAGTAGCCCCCAGCGCATGCAGATCTCAAGTATTGGAGTTGTTGCACGCTGGCCACAGAGGCATGGTTACAATGAAGAGCGCTGCACGCGGCCACGTGTGGTGGCCGGGAATAGACAAGGACATCGAACGAAAGTCAAGATCCTGCGTCACTTGTCTGGAACACCAGCGATCCCCACCTCAAGTACCTGTTCCAGACTGGCATCGTGCATCCCAGCCATGGGAAATCATCCACGCTGATTTTGCCGGTCCTCTGGAAGATAAAATGTTCTTAATCGTCGTGGACGCCTACAGCAAGTGGGTGGAGGTACGCCAAATGAAGAACATACAATCAAGTTCAGTAATCGAACAGTTCCGAAATTTATTCGCAACGTTTGGACTGCCGGAGAAGGTGGTTACGGATAATGGAACATTGTTCGTACCGCAAGAGACAGCCGAGTTCTTTAAGAAAAACGGAATTAAGCGCAGAACAAGCGCGCCATACCATCCTGCCACCAACGGTCAGGCCGAAAGAATGGTGCAAGAAACGAAGCGTGCACTGGCCAAAGATAAAACAGGAACTCTGGCATGCAGGATCGCCCGGTTTCTTCTCGGGCAGCACACCACCGCAAGTGTAACTACAGGGAAGACGCCAGCGATGATGATGTTCGGTCGAGAGTTAACAACGGCGATCACTCGCCTGGGTCGCCTCGAAACCGAGCAAAGGGGGAACACGGAAGAAAGGAAGGAGCAACAGTCTTTGTCTCCGAGGAGCCTCGCGGTAGGCCAAGACGTCTTTGTAAAAAAAAATTTACAGGAACACCACAGTGGATGCCAGGAACCGTCACAAAGAGAATTGGATCGCGTTCTTGGCTGGTCGCTACTGAGCGAGGTACAGTTGGACGGCACGAGGACCACATTAGCAACCGAATTGAGAAACACGCAGAACATCCGGTGGCCGAGACCTCTTCGAGGGACATTAGTGTGAAGCCGGCTGCGGGTCTTCTACCACAGTGGACTATTGCGATAAATAGTGAGCCCACAAACTTAGAACGAAATGCTCCAGGCCCAGAGACTGTTACACATCCCGACTCACGCATTGTGCCTGCATCGTCGAGATCTCTACGCCCAAGACGGCTGCCTCAGCAACATGGTGACTCTCTCTAGGGGGGAGAAGTGTTGTACCCTGTGTCGGAACACTGTGCTGGAGGACGACGATGCTGGCACAGCAGCCACAGCACGCGCACACACACAGAACGCGCGCACTCGCAAGCTCTCGATCTGCCGACCGGTCGCAACGGCCGGACCAGAATAAATACAAAGTATTCGGCGGTAGTCTTTCTGCCTACGCGAATACAACAAAAATAATTATTCTTTATATGTTGGTGAGGTGTGCTGCACTGCGTAGCACTCGTCACCCACAAGTGAAAATAGCTGAAAGCAATGTCAGTATATCGGAAGAAGTTTGAGGAACACATCACCTACACTACTGGAAAGAATTTCTGACATTTAAGACGCAACAAGAAATTTTTAAAACTTCAAGTGCATTTATCTCAGCTTCACTTTTTGGCAGAAAATCCCACCTTAAAAAGGCACGACACCCCAAAGGTCGTATTTTTTTTCTTGTCTAAAACGATGCAAGTTGTAGTCATAGACACGCAAAAAAAAAAACGCATTGCGAAAAAAAAAATTTTGCACACGCGTGCGCTTTTTTATTTTTGGCGCCCTTCTCTCCCGCTCTTCACCTCCTCGCTTCTTTTGATTGGTGACATCAAAAATCATGAAATTTAGAATCTTTGTAGGTGACATTTCTATAACATTTAATAGCTGAAATCGTAAAGCATGTTTTTTAATGCAATTGCGAACGCACTACGGCCCTTCTTTTTGAAATACCAAAAATCAGAGTCCGGAGTGATGTCACTTCCTGGATTTGTATCCTCCCTCGGAAAACTTGGCGGCGCTCGAGCAGAGGATGGTCAGTGAGTCGGAAAACCGGACAAAGAAACCGGTTTTTCCCGGTCCGCCGCCGCCCTTCTCTCCCGTTCCTGACCTCCTTGCTTCGGGTCGCGGTGGCAACGACGCTTTGCTTTGTAGCGTGGAGCGGAGGTGCGAAAGGAAGTCAACTCGCAAGAGACTGCAAAATTTGACGTCACTGCACTGGCGCGGATCGCGCGGGAACTTCAAATTCGGCATTTGGAAATTGTTTTTTTACTTCACAAATACTGAATTCCCAAGTTTCAAACTTTGAGGGTAATGTCCCAGCATCGTTTTCAATCGTTTCGGATAATAAAAAAAAATGATTTTGATGTGTCAGTGCCCCTTTAATAAAACTATCAATTCATTATGAAACTACCGAGAGACTTAATATTTGCGGATTATATGCCGAAATTTTATCAAGCCGGTTACTATGAACTCAGATTAGATTTTGCATTTTCATGTTCCTTTATTATGAAAAACTGTAATTTGCAAAACTGCAATTTGCAAAAATGTAAAAAAACAAAAAAATCATTTCTTTTTATTTGAAAAATGCATATTTTCTGAAATTTCTTTTCATAGCAACCGGCAACAAGTATTCCAGTATGCATTCCACCAGAAAAATAACTGGTGATCAACACCATTTCTCAACAATAGATTCATTGAGCAGATTCCATGCAGAGCTATGCTTTACTTCGTTTGGGGGGTATAGAACCTCATAAAATTGGTTCACTGGGCTGAAATTTTGCATGCCCTCCTTCTATATGGCTACAAACACCACCAGCGAATTTCAAGCCGATTGAGTGAGCAGTTAAAAAGTAGACATGCCCAGGTAGTTCAAAAGTAGACATGCCCAAGTAGTGGAGTACCCCTTAAAGGGGTACTCCAGCGATTTCTTCATGGTCCCCGATTTGCTTGAAATTTTGCTAAACTCGCCAAACAACATCGCTGAAATAGTATTCCAAATATTAGGTTAAAATAATTTTTTTTCACAAAGTTATTGAATTTACAATTTTGGTCCTCACCGTGTTTTTCAAACTGAAAGTCTCTACTGGCAACAACGAAAAAGTGACGTCAGTGGAAGGCAGGGGTTCACTCTTTGGACTGTATAATTTGTTCCCAACTGATTGGAAGCAGTTTCATGGTGTCAAATGAATGCTTTGGAAGCTCGCTCGCTCCAGTACCTGCGGTCCAGCACGGAACAAATGATTGGCATATTCTATTTTTTAGACTGCTTGCTCGACTGGCAAGCCTGCCTGCCACTGACGTCACGGCACTGAAAAGTGCGGGTATATTTGAATGTTGGTTTTTGCATCATTTTCATTTGCCGATTTCACAATAACTATTATAAATTTCGCGATACTAAATAGCATACCGGAAAGGGTAAATTTATTTTTTATTTTTTACCAGGCAATTCATTATGGTGTCAGAAGACTAATCAATCAATATTTTGCTGCAGCGTCACATATATTTTTAATAAAGTAAAAAAACGTAACTGCTCGAAACCGAAATTAAAACTGGACTGGGGAGGAAGAAGAAACATAGAGAGAGTTGGCGAAAATCACGTAGTTGTGCAACTTTTTTTTCTTTTATTTTGATGAACGTATTTGTAGATTTTAGAAGCCACAAAAAATAGGTATCATACTTCTTTTCTATTTTTAATATTGTGCGTGTGCCTTCTATGACCCACGATTTTGATTATATTTGGTGGTTGTGTCGAAACCATAGAAAACGGCACGTGACCACGGAGAAGAGAGTGAGCGCGACTCAAACCGGCCAGTTCTCGGACGGCAGTTTTTGGGCAGAAAGAAAACTAATTTTGAGCCGCAAATTGTGTTCTGGGTAGTCGAGCTCTCATATGTCATGTACACATAACAACCTTGGTGAGCATAAATACCCTGTTAGTGTCCCTTTAAGGGGAGACATGGGTCTTTGACGGCAAAAGTTTTGTAAAAACAATTTTTTTTAAATGGTGATTTTAAAATTTACAGCTATTCTGGCAAGTTTTCTAATTTTATGGATCAATATTAGTGCTATAATATCAATTTTTAAGGTCTATTCAGACTGAATTTTCATTGAAGTTTATGCTGAAATGGCATTTTCTCAAAGCACAAATTTTGGGCTCCTTGCAGGTTTGCGGGAGGGATATCTCAGCGTCTAGGACAGCTAGAACTATAACTTTTTTTGCAATGTCTCGCTAAACATGTGAGGCATACAATGTTGAGTTCAGATTTTTTACTAAAATTCTAGAAATTTTTCAACTGATCTATTGTTTTATTACTTAGTTGCCACATATTCACTCTGTTGCAAAATCGCTAATAATGGTTCAATCTTGAGAGTACTTCCAGCATTGTATTCTTCATACTTCGTAGGATCTAGACGTGCATTAAACATAATTTTTTGTTCAGTAAATGTTTTTTTATTGTTCCCAAAAACAAAGGCAGGTGAGTTTTAATTATCTTGAGGACTGTTGAGTTCCATCAAAGCGAAAGGATGAAAACTCCAAAACCAGTGTTTCCCCTTAGTGTACTCTCCAACACTGAGAAGGAGCAAGTATTACGAGACAAATGGACTATAATCACCGGCGGTATGAGAACAGCAGGGAGAAGTTTCGGTTCTCCCGTTTCCAGTGCATCATAGATGACGCTTTGGCGTCTTTCGAGCCTCGGGCAAGCACGCGCAACCAAAGCATAGCAAAAGGCAACGAGCACGTGCTGGAGTCTGGGCATTCAAAAGAGACACTTTGCTATTCTTATCTTGTCAGCTGCCATAGGATAAATGTCAGTGCTGGAGTTTAACTTTTCAGAGCGCCGATCTTAGGCGCCCGTTTCCGGGTTGAGCGGGGGCGCCGTCGGCGACAGCGTAACCGCGCGCATTGCGCTATGGGGCGTCACAGTTTCCCGACTAAATTTAGCAGGGAAACTGAATTGGTGTTGAGGTCACGTGACGTCAATTTCCCTGCTAAATTTAGCGGGTAATTGACGTCACGTGACCTCAACATAAATTCGATTTCCCCGCTAAATTTAATGGGGAAATTGATGTCACGTGACCTCGACACCAATTCAAATTCCTCGTTCAATTTAGCTGAGAAATTTTCGCTAAATTTAGCGAAAATTGCCCGCTAAATGGGAGGGGAGGGGCAGGAGAGGCATACCCTCCCCTCCGTACCTTCCCTCCTCCTCCTCCTCAAGAGCTGCACTCTAGTTCGGCATTACAAAAATTGTAAACGTCATTCTTGTTTTTTCTTTTTGTTTTTTTTTTAGGTGATTGGTTACAGGATGTGTATTGTCAGAGGGGCTACAGCATTGGTGTGCTGGCCCCAACGGAACTCAAATTCTCTACTCACGACAAATCGGTGGCAAGGAGAACATGAATTGCGCTAGTCAGTGACCTTGTAACCCCCAGCTTTGTAACAAACTTGCTTGTCGCCACAGTCTTGTGCTTTTGGACCTCATATCAGAGGCAGAATGTTTCTGGAGTGATCTTTTGTATACCTTAACATCCCGAGCCCACCTAAAATTAAGAGCAAATCGGGTGAATATTAGGAGGGGGCTAACTTTCGGTGTGCAATCGGGCAAAGTTTAAAAAATGCTATTTTTAGGTTGTGTGTTCCTGCCAAGCTTGTTATCATGGCTAGGGAAGCAAAGATGACTGTACTTCCCAGTCAGCAATGTTTGCTTATAACCAGCCGCATTTACGCCGAGGCCGTTATTGATCTGAACACTACGATTACTAGAAGTGGGCTAGCATTCGAGTTAAAAGTAGGGGGCGGGTTATCTATCAGGGGAGGGGCATCTCTGGGTATATTACGATAGAAAAGAAATGCTTTGTTGATGTTTTTTCTTGCTTATGTTTATTCTTATGTCTGTCTTATCTCTGCCTCGGTGGCTGCAGGAGAAAGAGCTGAAGAAGGAGGAGATCAAGCGTCTGAAGGCACTCAAGCGCAAGGAGATTCTGGACAAGCTGGAAAGACTCAAGGAGATCACCGGCAACGACCAAGTGGGCTTTGCAGACGAGGACATTGACGGCGACTTTGATCCCCAGGAGTACGACCGACGCATGAATGCAAGTCCCCTCTCGATCCCTCAGGCCTCCCTGACCGGCTTAGACGGACTGACTCCGCATTTGCCGCAAAGTCACACTGCTGACACATCGCACAAAAGATGCGGTTTCGCTGCAGACACGATGTCCGAATTATCTGCGGACACTGCTCAAGCATGTTTGCTTCGTGCATATGTATGCTTCGAACATGTCTGCATATCGTTTTTGTATGGCCGATGTGACAAGGCTGTCGGGCAAGGAGGAAACACACCTCAGTCGGCGTCTCCAGGCTGTCTTTTGTACAATGTATTAGTAGTGGTGTGACCGCAGCTCAAGGTCATTCCTCGAAACACACTATATGTGGGGCACACGGGGTGTAGGTCTGATGTCGGCACGAGTTTGGTTGAACATCGGCGCAGCATCGGGTAGTGTCTCGAGTGCCTCGTGGTCGAGTGTCGGCAAACATTGCTTGCCGACTGGCTTAGTGGTGCTTTGCCTTTGGCGTATTCGTATTGTGTGTGCCTTGGCTATCCTGCTTTCCCCGTTTTATTTTTTAGTTCTTTCCCTCTTAACGGTCCTTTCTCCTTTCCTTAACCTTTTTTTTTAATGTAAAATATGTTTTCTGGATGTGGGAAAATGATTTGAAAAACGGATATAACATCGCGGATGGAGCACGCATCTTTTTAGCGCTTCATTCAGCGGGGAAGTTTTCATGCTAAACTTAGTGGGCAAGTTCACCTTGTCACATGACATGACGATGTGCTGTGATTGTCACGTGATCGTGTGACACCTGTGAGCATATTACTCGTTCATAGGGGTCTGGTAAAAGCCCGAACATTTTTTTCCTTTATGCTCCCTCTGTTCTTCACCTGTCCGAATTTTTTCGCCTCACTTGTTTTACTGCAGTAGCAGTTATAGCCTTTTCCCACTACTGAAGTGACGTTCGCCAACCTCGTAGTTGTCGGCGTCACAGTTAACGTAATAGGGTGCAGGCCATCTGTCGCGACATTGCCAACCGCTTGTAAAAAAATAGCCCCCTGCTCTGGAGATTCAATCCTGGGTCCATTACGTTCGAAGCGGTTGCGTTATCACGGAGCTACGCCACCACAGCTTTGAAAATCCCCTTTATATATGATATTTCTGGAGAAAAACATGTTTGGTGAGAGTCTCGTGCGAGTCTTGCCCATTGGATGGCCAGAGATGCTGCGACATCGCCATAGAAGATTCTTCATCATTCTTAATCAATTCCAAACTTAATCCGAGGTAATTTAATAAATTAAAAGCTTCGGGTAGTTGGCACCAGCCGCCGCCGCTCGATTAAAAGGGGCTGCGCCATTGACATCATTAGAGGGAGTGGGGGGAAAAGGGGGGGGGGGAGGGAGGAGAAGGAGGAGCATTTGGCCGCGGTTCGTATGTGGCCAAATGCATCAGACCTTTCACTCTAGATTATTATATTAACTGTATGATCTCGACAGAAAAGCTTTGTACCCAACTTAAGGTTTGTGGACTGCAGTTCATGTCAGGTGAAGAACCTCTTTGCGATTGACTAGGACAAGAGAATATTTTGAAATGCGGTTATACAAAGACGGCTCTCTGACTCTACGGCACTACTGCTGCCGCAATAAGACGCCGATTGCCTCCAACATGGCATGGATGCACCGATAACAGACGAGAATGTTGGTTTCAATTTCAAGTCTAACCGGAAGGTCAGGTGCAAGAAGCCTATGGAAGTTTTATATTTGGTCTTAGAGGCTTAGAAGGCTACCTGGCAACACTGAAAATGTGACATCAGGTGGTGTAATCCCATGTTTTTTTTAGACTGCCTGCTTGACTCCTCTAGTGGAGAGTGTGGGAAAATTCGAATGCTAGTTTTGGCACCACCTCCATTTACCGTTTTCTCGATAGCTATCTTGAATTTGGAGATAATGCTGAAAGAGTAAAGCCTGGGTATTCCGAAAATTGGTTTACCTTAGGTAGCTAAAAAAAAAACTGCCAAGGCTCCCTTTTGAGAGTGCCACGGGGTCTTCTCTCTGCAGGACATTTTCAACAAGGACTACTACGAACAGGCGTGCGAAGAGCAAAAGCCCGAAGACCCCGTTGACTGAGGAGGTTGGCTGTAAGTTGCGTCATTCGACCCTCATTATTCGCCAGGAATAATTGGAGAGTAAATTTTTTTCTTTGAGATTTCTCTTAGCCTTGCACTGGGGAAATTTTATGCCCGATCGGTTCGTTCCACGACACTGCGTTCGGGAGCAGTTTCGAAAGCGGAATTACCTGTTAGGACTATGCACGTATCTGTGTCTGTTAGTGGATTCCTGACGGGAAGCTGCGGCTGTTCTTGTACATGTTTTCGGTGTTCTCCTTCGTTGTTACACAATGGCAAACCGATGTCATTCAACCTCTCACTTCGTAGTGAGCACCAAAATTTTGAAGTTACTAGTGAACTCGGTATTCGACGACCGTGAAAAAAGAGGAAGTTACACTTTCGAATGAAAAAAGGCCGAGTGAGGCCATTCAAAAGAGCGACCTCGGGGTGCAAGGTGGAGGTGCGTGGCACCGTGTCTAGAAAAGTACAATACGAAAAATATGTCATACGCCGGAGGCACGCAGACATTCAGTTAACTTTTTGCCCATAAAATAGTGCGTATTTTATAAACAAATATTCTTCACGAAGCACGCAACAGTGTTACCGAGACCATAATTTGCGTTCGGCCTGCAGGAACGAAAACTCTGCACTCCAAGGGTTAAAAACGGCGAAGAGGTCGTTTAAACGGTACTGGTTGGAGAGAGTGTCTCGTTGTCTGGCCAGGCAGTGCTTCATAATTCATTTGTGTCTCTGACCAGTGGAAGACTGGGACAACTGGAACGGGGAGCAGGGCGAGGAAGAAGCCGGCGACGAAGGCGGCTACGACTGCGACGACAACGGAGAAGACTACGACGAAGCCGACCCGTCGGTGAGCTCCCCACAACTGTGGTGCCTGGGACGTGTCTCCGCCCGGTGTGTTTACCGCGTCCTAAAAAGTGGTCCCTCTATCTCCTCCCAATGACGTCGTAGACGTGTCACGCTGTCACCAGCCGCAACCCTGGCGGTGTCGTAGCGGCGATGGTAGGTGTGGCAGACGCCCGTTCTGCTGCAGGAGGCTTTCCAGCTCGGCAGTCCACGGAAGCTTCGGCAGCCGGGAGTTGGGACGCCGCGACGACGGCGACACTCGCGTCTGCTCGTGCTTTCTGTCAGAACTTCTACACCCAAGCGTCGGAATGGCGACGTCCAACAGCGTGACACTCCGGCTTTTGTGACGTCGTGTCGGGACCCCTTTGATGCACTGGCAGAATGGGACGTTAAACGCACCGGTTGGAGACGCTTTTTAGGCACCGTACCACAACTTCCTCGGCCCCTCGGAAATTTATGAGGGTTTCTCAAGATGTCAATCGTGTTGCACGCATTAAGCACTTTAAAGTAATGCTAAGCAGTAGGAGATTTGATCGCCTCTGGTGGTCGCCCGGGTAGACGAATTCCGGCACACGTGTCGTAGAAGCGTTTTCTACACCGGCAATTCGGAATGTCTCGCAGTTAAAAGGAATCGAGACTCCTAGAGCAGTCCTAATTGTGAAAACCTTTAGGTAATTGAGATTCATACCTTTTCTAATTCAAACCCATTAAAAGTCTCAGCTGAAATGACTCCTTTTTCCAACTTTGAAAAACAAGTGTTGATTACGAATATTGGGGCATGCAGCATGATGAAGTGGCGCAGCATGCCTGCAATATTCTCTGCGAGAGAGCGGACATGAGGATTCAGCTGCATTTCACCTACTGGAACGGGGAAAATAAAAGACGGGATGATTAGAATCCATTGTGCGACTGGCACCTTTTATAATTCAGACAAATTCGGGCATACTTTTAAGTACAGCATGTACACTAACGCTTTGAACCCCCAGTATCATTGGTTGTTTTGACGTATAATTATGCTTAGGTGGATGTCCGCTCGTAGAGAAATTTCGTCTTTCTCAATTGTCTTTCAATTCAAGTAACGTCGTGTTCTCGAACTTTTGCGTTGTATCCCAATCGCTAGCATCACATTCTTACGTAGCTTGAGCTCTCCGCAATGCATATCTTATTTACACGGGCCGAAGAACGCGGTTATTTTTTCTCACAGCCGCACGGCACCTGGAGATAGATGTGGTTTGTTTTGCGAAGAAATAGCTGAAGGTCACTGACCTCTGTGCTCCTCCCTTGTTTCATAGACTTCAGACTGGAGGGGTGACGGGGAGAGGCGCGGCAAGCGACGGCGGAGATCTGTCTTTGCAAAAACCATCAGCAAGAAGAAGCCGCTCTTTGACCCCTGTAAGTCTTGTTTCAGTGAGGGTTGCCAAGTCTTTACAGCCATTTCAGTACAGTACTGAGTTGCTGTTATTATCTCTTCTATTTGCAAGAAGATTGGACGGTCTAGCAGAATGCCTCAGCTGTGGGAACAAGAAACGTAACCTATTTATTAGTTTCAGATCGGAGCGATGAAAAGCAAATGCTCGTGTTGACTGTTTCTAATGATGTTCCCTTTTTATAAATTAAATGTAACCAACGTTTACTTCTATCAACATACTTTAGGTGTTGAGCTTTGTGAAAAGCGAACTGCAAAATGTGTGGCAGTAGCTTGTTCTCATTGCCAATACTAAAATTCATCAGTAGATGTTACAAAGATGGGTAATACATAATAATTAAACACTGAGAGATAAGCACTGAAGAAGAGAAATTTCATTTGAGGGAAACAGTCACTCCCAGTGTTTGACATAGCAATGACCTAAAGCTAAACATTTGACAGATATCTGTCTGGTTGGGTAAAAACTTAGAAAACAAAAGGAACTTTAACCAATCCCTAAAAACTGGGGGCCCAACGTTTCAAACCCTACTTGGTTCTTCTTCAAGGGCGGCTACAATTCTAGCTATGACCGTACAGGACCAATTAGGATGGTACAAATTCCATGTTTTGTATAATTCATAGATATTGCTTATTCTTTTCACTTCATCTGAATGTAGGGCCTAAGCATAATTCATGTTTTTATCTTTACATCGCAATTTTGTCCGCAGTAAGGATACACAAGGTCTTACCCTGAATTTGGATGCTTAAAATAATTCCACAGCTGAAGTTGTTTAGCAGACTTTGTTTTTCTTTTCCGAGGTTTCTTCTTATTGTTTCTGCAAGTCACCTTGAAGTGGTACACCATCATTATGGTAAATCTTGTCCAGACCTGCGTGGTTCACTGTACTTTGTCCATGTTACCGTCGCTGCAGCCAGCAAGACGTTTGAGGAGTACTTTGACGAGTACTACAAACTGGACTTCGAAGACATAGTCGGAGGAATGCCCACCCGGTTCCGGTACCGCACTGTGGTTCCTAACGACTTCGGCTTGACTGTTGACGAGGTAAGAGGCAATAAGAGCACAACCTCTTCTCACTTTGCCAACTTGCCAAGTGCAGCAAACACGAAACTGACACTTATTGTTTCAGATCTTGGCAGCGAAGGACAAGGAGCTAAACCGGTGGTGTTCGGTGAAGAAGACGTGTCAGCACAGGTGGGTCGACATCATTGAAGGTAGAGTCGCAGAGAGTAATAATCGTAGCGTACAGCTGTCTTGTCCCAAGATTCCAAAGATTGCACTCGCTAGAACCCCGTGGCACCACAGTGGAACTGCTGCCATAGAACCAGATGAAAGAGGCACCGTTCGTAGTATGCTCCTTTTACCTGCCTTGCCTAGTTGGTCTGAAGACCAACTGGGGAACTGGTAGCATAGTGCGCTGCAGTGTATCTCTTGCCCTTGTTCTTATCTCCTTATCGACAGTCTTTTTAACCAGTCTACCAATATGACCGATTGACCGTTTAATTGAAATCATGTTTGATTTTGTTTCGCCTCTTTGCACGAACGTGGAGCATTATTATTGTGTTTGCCGATTCCATCCTATTTTGCCTGCAACTGTATCGGTGCTATATCTCCTCGAGATATTATGAGTCATGGACGATCACTCTTTCTGCAGGCCAGAGCATGAGGAATTCCAGGAACTCCAGAATTACAAAAAGAAGGCATCTAACCTGGCTCTGAAGCGAAAGATATTTCCCAGCTTGTTCCAGCCCGGGTGAGTCGGAAGATTTTGTTCCTTCATATCAGGCATGCATCAGGTCACGAGTCACAAGCGATTAAGTCTTACCAAAGGCAGAAAGCTTGCGCTCAAAACTGAGCACTAAGCGAGTTCTTAAGCTGTCACCGACTATAGTTTGCTCAATGTTTCTTCTATAAAATGACATCAGCACCCAGCCATTGCTGTAGTCATCGCCAACAACGTTAAGATTTGTCAGTCTTAAGGGGACACACCCCCTAGGGGGGTCAACTTTTGAACCCTTGTCTTAAAATTAATGAAATTTACAGGGTAGGCTGGTGGTCATGCTAGAGGGTGTATAACAAAATTTCAGGTCTGTCGGTTAAATGAGAAGGAAATTAGAGTAGCTTCTATTAGCAACACGCCTACATTGTTTAGTTAATCTATCGTCAGAAAACTATCGCGATATTCAAGATTTTTATTTGCTAGATATGTAGCAGAATGCCTAGAGGGTGCGGCTATGGAACGTTTTTTCTAAAAAGTCATTTATTTCTATAAATTTTCTCTTCTGCGAAATTGGTAAACTTTTTGGTCTTCTGTGTCTTCGACAAAATGTCAACATTTTTTATAAAAGACATCCGTAAAGATTAAATTTCAGTCAGGAAAAGGGAAGAATGAGCCTCCCCTGTTTTGCCATTATCAAACGATAGATTGACTAAAATGGAATTTATACCAAAAAGTTGAACGGAGGAAAATGCGTTCAAAGTACTCCAAACCCTACCTTTTCTTTAGCTTTGGTGGACAGAAAATAATTTATAAAAAATTAACTATGCAGTGAAAATTAATTAAACTTTTTGGGAATAGTCTCTAGATGTTGGTGGATGTAAATATGTCATTTTTCAAAATCAACTTTTTTTGCAGAAATGTTTTTTTCTGGGCAGTGTCTCCCCTTAAAAATAGTTTTGTTCTGGTCATTGAGGCGTCCCATTTCTGGTTTCTTTTCCATTTCCATTAGCGAGCCCGAGACCACTTCCTCCGAAGCGGCGGCAAAGGACGGCGCAGACTCGAGCTCCAGTAAACAAAAAAGGAAACGTAAGAAGAAGTCTTTATCAGCTGTGGGACGACGGTAATGAAACGGCCAAACAGATATCCAGTCACAGCACTGCAAGAACTTCGAACATCTCGGAGCAATTGAACTCTGGAAGGAGCTCCGAAGACACGACGACAGCCGTCGACAGTATCCCTCAAGCAAAAAAACAGAAGCTTCTGAAGTCGGAAAGTTTTACCGAGGCCACACCCACCGCGGAAAAGGCTCGGACTGTCCCCGCTTCAACGAGTGGCAAGAAGAAGAGAAACAAGGTGAAGAAGGGAGGCACTCCGAAGCAGGCCCGTGCCCAGAGACAGCACGACGCCACCTCAGCGCTGAAGATGTCGGACAGCCGGCTCAAGGCGTACGGTCTCAACCCGAAGAAAGTGAAGGCGCGGCTCATCTACGGGAGGAAGAAGGGAGAGTCCTAATTCGTTGGCGGATCGGCTAGACTGCATCGTTTTTAAAGGTACCGTGGTGTACAGGGAAACCAACGTTTGTTGTCTTTTTACTCGTTGCAATGAAATGTACAGAACCATTTTCCACCGTGGTCGTGCGATTCTTTTCACATATTTGCGTTTGTCGCCGAGTGCATTGTGATTTTTCGTGACCGCTTATGATGAGAGAGCACGCTGGCGCCATCTATCGGGGAGCCCTGGAACCCTGCACTCGTTTCCTAATTTCTTACGCACTATTCTTTTACCAGAGGCTCGAAGTGCTTTGTGACAGTGTTATGAGCGACCGCTTCTCATAGATATTGCGTAGATTTTACCTCGCAGATACTGTAAAACCTTTTATCTAGTCATATGCTGTTCCAGGGCTCCCTGACATATGGTGTCGGTATGTTCCACTGATCTGTAGCGTGTTTTCTCATCATAAGCAGTGACAAGAGATCAAAATGCACTCGGTCGAATGCTAATGTGTGAATCCAACCTCTACAGGTTCGTCTATCTACTGATGTAAGCTTCGTGCAGAGTCCTCCATGGAGTTGGCACAATTCAGAGCTTAAAATTGTGGCTTTCGTATCGAGGGTCTTGAAGCTGCTGACCGACAAACAGTACTTTTGAGACCAGTTATAACGAACTCAACAGGAATCGGAAATCACTTCGCTACATCAGCTATTTCGTTATAGCCGACTTCGGTTAACGAAGTGCAAAAGGAAATGGGAAATCGTGATCGCTCCGCTGTAGCCGCTATTTCGTTATAACCGACTTCGTTATAACCGGTCTCGACAGTAGTCGGAAACTTTGGTCGCTGCGAGTAACCCAGATCCATCTTGCCTGGATGATCGGATGACATTGTCATCCAGGCAAGATGACATGTTGCATCCCAGTGTTCATGCTTTATTTTCAAATTAGCTCAGAGCAGTTTCCAGAACGAAGCAGCGTCAAGGTGGGAACTCTGGGGTGTGTCCACCTCTGCATCATCTCATCATCATCATCTGCATCAAGGTGGGGTGTGGATCCCTGACCACGAAAAGGGTAACGTATACATGCACGCACTCACCCCTTCGGAAGTTTGGCCAGACGAATGTGATTCCCGTCACCACCGCAAAATCCTACATAAGACATCTTCACCAGCAGACTGGCTGCATCCATCCATCGCAGAGCTCAAACCTCCTTCCTTCTCACACTACTGACCCCTGCTGGTACAGCATGTCCATGCGGTACTGGGGAGGTGTATTTCACAGGTCGGTGTTTTTCTTGTAAAAATACAAAGCGTAGCTCTCTTTCTGTAAAAAAGAAACTTACCAGAATCTACGGCGGGCGGCGAAGACGACGACCTACGACGAGTAACGACCGAACTGACCGAACTAGTGATGGGACGAATCATTATCCGAATCGAGATTTGGAGCCAAATCTGAAGATTTGGAAGAGTAGCCGAATCTCAAGCGAATCGAGAAAGTTCGAAAAGATTCGGAGCGTTGCCATGGTTACCAAATCACGTTGATGAGTGTTTCAACTTTTCGTGATATTAAATTCACTAAATTCTACAAAGTGCACAAAATAATGTTGTAATATAGTATCATAGTAATAAATAAAATGTTCCGCTTTGTTTATATTATTTTAGATGTTTATCGAGAACGGTAGCCAGACATCGCGGGAAAATTTGTTTCGGTTCGGGATTACGACCAAAATAGGCATGCTTGGTGCACGTGGAAATACAAGCGCATGTTTTCATCGCCGCAAGAGATCAATGCCGTACGTGCTATTCGGTACAGACACATTTCGTGCCCATAATTACGGTCATGGTGGCACACACCACACAAGTGAGTATGTTCGATTCGATTATCTTCAACGTGTGTCCACTGAGGTATTGTTTTCGGAACACGGGAAACAATCTTAAACTCCTTGCGCCGTACTATTACAGTCCCCTGTACTGCGTTTGTACCCTTCTGGTTAATGATATCCGATTTAGTTAGAATGTTTGTTTCCGAATAATAAAGTTGCGTTGGACACCCTTGTGTTGCGTTTCTTTTTCATCAAATAAAGTTCACGTATGCAAAACCTTTTGCCGAGAACGGAGAAACGACAGTGTGACGTTTTTCTTCGCCACCGGTGCCAATATGCGGTCAAAGTTGTGACGAGCAACATTCATCTCGCTCTCGTGCCCTGCAGGTACAGACATACGCAGCCCTAGAGAAGGAGACTAATCATTTCCTTGCCTGAATATATTTATTGGGCGTTGTGCCACATTATGTATAATACACAGCATTTCGCTACATTTATCAATCATCGCGAAACCGCACAGAAACCGAGACCGTGCATTGGTTAGGCCTACGTCAACCATGCCGATCAGCTCAGCTGGACCTGGGCACATGCCAGGGTTTAGAATGACAATACAGTGCATACCATACGTTGAAATAAACAAGACAAAATATGGTTATATGCAGTAACAGTCATTCATGAATAGTAATGAGTTACTAGTAACGCATTACTGTAATTTTGTTACTTTTTTGGTTAACTGTAACAAGTTACTTTTTCAAAATGTAACTTGTAACTGTAGTTCTATTACTTTTTCTGAGGTAACAATGAAAGTAACGACATTACTTTTGTCGTTACTTTAAAGTTTTTTTGGTTTTTTTTTAAGTAATATATCATTGAACACGTACAATCTAGCTATTCCTTGCACTTTCCAAATTGTCTGTTCCGACATTTTGAATGTCAAGTTGGCCTTTTAACAAACTTGTGAATACGTTCATTCTCACGAGTGACAACCTGAATATAGCCAAGTGTAGATTTGATGAAAAAAAAAATCTAGTTATTTTTACGCATGCGATTGTACTTTGTGACTGAACACTTGCATCGTAGTAACTTCAAGCACTATCTATGTTGCGATTTTTCTTTTTTCTGTGCAAACGCTTTTTAATCGGGTATATCAATTGTGAAACAACAATACACGCAGAGGGTACTGCGCATATTTCTTATTTTGATTAGCGCCATTACTCCGCACTGCGCATGTTTCGTATTCGCCATCAAACGAGGGAAACAGAAGCAACTGCTGCTAGGCTACACTATAAAGTAAAAGGCATACTTTTTAATGTTACGCAATAAAACTTGGTGAGGGGTGTTTGCTCGTTTTTCCTAAATGTTTTTGTGTTCTAGAGAAGTAACTGAAAAGTAACTGTAACGAGTTAGTCTTTTGTTGCGGTAACTGTAACTTCGCTACTTTTTTCTGAAAGTAACTAACGAATTACTTTTTAAAAGTAACTTACCCCAGACCGGTTGGTAACAGTACCTAAAAAAAAACCACAACTGACCGCATTCACGAAGTTTACGACAAGGTTCACGCTGCCATCTGCAACCAGCGACGAATCTGACGCATCTCCGATTCTGCCGAGTATTCGTCGCGGTAGTTCGGATATTTACGATTCGTCCCATCACTACTGGGTGATTCTTCTTTCGCAACTACTTCCACGGGCTTTCGAAGGAATTTCCAGCACTAGCCTTTATCGCATTTGCTGTTGCTACGTAGGGTCTTCGAACAGGACTGTGCGAATAGTTAGAAAAATGTGTCCACTCACCAGCTCTGGTAGTAACCAGAGTGGACAAATTCCTATTTATCCACTGAGCACCAGCTATCCATATGTGTGGGCACCAGGGTACACATATAATTTTTTAATTATACACCGGGCGCCAGCGCACACATGAAATTAATGAGGTGCACCCAAAGATTCCAGAGGCGATGGTACTTGCTTTTCCCAAGAGCTCGGGAGAGGGGGGCTCCCGAGCTCTCCCGTAGTCGGCGCCTATGGTGTTTTGTACGTCTACATTCTCCAATGTGAAGTCATGATCTTGATGAGCTTCGATATCTTCAGGATAAATGACCGGTATCTTGCGCTGGGCCACAAGACCTTTCCATTTTCTTGCTGTAAGAAAGAGGCCTCTCAGCACCTCCTCATTGAGGAGACTGAGTGCTGGGCCAACCCTCATCTTTTCAAAGCCGTTCGGAAAAAAAAAAAAAAAATACTTTGCTGATGTGAGGCATAACCTTCAACGTCACATTTTCACGGTCACTTCTCCAAGCCTTTCTAATGCAGTCAGCGTGCACAGGACCCTTCGGTGTGTCGAAGCCAGTGTCTACAAAACCGATTTAGCAGATACTTTACAGAGTGCGGAAAGTCCGAAAAAAAATGTAGAGGACGACTGTCATGACTGCCTGCATTACATGAAGCAGTCTCCCTGTCACTCCTTTTAATGTTGCGGGACCACGACTCACGCCAATCGAACTCGAGGGGGCACGAAAAAGGGAACGGGCTCCTTTGCAGGACCGGTAGCCACTGCTGCAACCCGGCACGGACCCCAGGATTTGAAATTAGGGGGGGGGGGGGGGGGGGGGGGGGGGTTTGGGGGGCATTGAGAATATAAGAGTCGTTGCGAATTAAGGGGGTGCCTTCGGAAAAACAAGGGGGGGAGTACGCCCCCGTAGAGGGGTGTAGGGAAATCACTGCTCCGGCATAAAACACGTCCCGTCTCTCTTGTCCCGCCATTTTTCCGTCATTGCACGCGTTCTCTACATGCCACTGAACGGCACCGATCGCAATTCATTTCACTCAATCATTAAAAAAAAAAGAAAACACTGCAGCAAAACAAAGCGACAACGCGAACCACGCGATCGCACGCAGTACGACAACACGGCAATCCGAGCGGGAAGGAGCACGCCTGTTACCCGCAGCGCCCCCTGCCGTCCTTGCGCGCCGTCATCGCTGCGCCGACGGCGCCGACCTCCTCCCGCCGTTGCTTCTCGGTGCGGACGACACACTGCCCAGTTCTAGCAGTTCTAGTTAGGGGTGTCGCGAACTTTTGTCGAACCGGATTTTTAGGTCGAACTTTCGGGGTTCGACTGGGTCGAACCTTCGAACTTTTTGCCAGATTCGACCGGTTCGACTTTGTGGACACTGTGACCCATAGAACTCTAGAGGAAAAGGTCCGCCATTTTCCCATGCATTCTGGCTGCCGCAAGCGGCGGAGCATGCAGGCAGACCCTCGGGGTCCCAAACATGGTTACCATGGCAACCGAAGCCTCGCTATCCCCGATCGCACCTCCGGAAAGGGAGCCTCATACCATTTATTCTGCGAAGTTTCGTCGACAGCATTCGATTTCACGAACTTACCGGTGGAAAAGTATTCACGTTCCTTTCGAAGCTTTCTTTTTGCATAGCGCGCAGATAAACGGCCTCGCGTCAACGCTAAACTAAACCAGATAACCGACTTCGCGGGTGGGGCGCGAGAGGGCGCGGCCGAGGAATACGAAACCGCGCAAGTACCAGATTTCCGAGATTTCGACAGAAGCATAGAGATCATATACTAACTCTAGAGGAAAAGGTCCGCCATTTTCCCATGCATTCTGGCTGCCGCAAGCGGCGGAGCATGCAGGCAGACCCTCGGGGTCCCAAACATGGTTACCATGGCAACCGAAGCCTCGCTATCCCCGATCGCACCTCCGGAAAGGGAGTCTCATACCAGTGTTGCGGAATGGGCACCTCCATTCCATTCCAATTCCATTCCGGGGAATTAAAGTTTTCGATAATTCAATTCCTTTCAACTCCTAGGAATGAGGACATTGGGCCCATTCCCACTCCTGGAATGGCTGAATCGTTCCATTCCATTCCTCTAATTCCTAAACGTTAAAAGTGTCACTTGACAGCTGCATTACGTTGCAGGGTTGGGCAGAAATATTCAAAAATGTATTTGGAAATACAAATACTGGGATAGACGAAAATATTTGCTAAGATACTGACACTCAAGTCTCAAATATATATAGTAAAAATGTATCGCGATACGTATCGGAAATACATTTTAAAAATAGGCAAAAAGTCTTTGGAAATACAAATACAAGAATACATTTTAGGGAGGGCAGAAATATAAATACTGATAATGCAATACATTTTTCAAATTTCTTTGAGATGCCAACTGATATAAGGCTTTAAGATTGAAGTGGAAGTTTTTTTTTTTTGTTTTTTTTTTGGTCCCGAAATTACTTTTTCGCAGGCTTGGCACTTCTCCTTGAAGGTAGTGGTTCCGGACGATGAGTCTTCAATGGGTTTAAAAAACGTTCCATCAAGGACTGACCGCGGTCCCTTCCCTGGCATCCTGTCTGACTGACCAGTGATGCGAAAAGACTTCGACCTCTAAATAAATTCCATCAAAACATCACCACAACCCTGTCCAATAAGGGCGCCCCTGTCAGCGCTGATCAAAGGACGTCACGGGGGGATGAACTACTATTCTTGAATCTGTAGGTGTTGCCTTGAACATGAAACTTTACCCACGCTGCTGTATGAAAGGACAATACATACTTTCGTTGTAGGCGACCTCGTTGAAGACTATGCAGGTAGTTGCATTTGGAATTTTCGAGAAAAGTGGACCACCTGAAGCATCCTGAAGCACATGTCTTATCTTCTGTTACGGTTGAAAAATCGATACGGTTGCATCCCTGTTGTGACGGTCCTACCTACCGACCCTCCGGCTCCAACGCATGAATGGCAGTCCTCAAGTTTCGCCTAGCATCATTCAAACAGAGACCTCGTGGATTGCGACCTGAGATGGCCGGCACAGGCGCGAGCTCTCCGAGAAACAGCGCTCTCGAGACGAGACGCAGGTGTACGAAGTCTGGGTCCGCACAGACTTCGTACACCTGCGTCTGGTCTGGGTCCGCACAGACCAGAGCAGCGGGTCACGTTCACGTCGGCTGATGACGTACCCTTGAGCCGTGCAATAGTACAGGCGCTGACGCATTCCGATATGTGTTGAACTTCACTAATGAAAGGCGCCACCGCCGCCCCCCCCCCCCCCCTCTCCCCTCTGTTCTTTGCTTTGACGCTTGTTTTTTGTATTGCATTTTTTTTGCGCATAAGTCAGTTGGGGCCTTACGCGGGCTCGCAGTTTCCCGCTCATTTTATTTGTGAACAGCCGACTCGCTGACTGGCTCGGTATAGCTGAACGTAAAAAAAAAAAAAAAAAATAGCAAAATAAATAAAATATAAAGAACCTGGCCCATTCCATTCCCATTCCATTCCGGGCAAAAGGCATCTAATTCCATTCCCATTCCACTCCCCTGAACATTGCCGCCATTCCATTCCCATTCCATTCCGGGGTCGCGATAATGTGGAATCATTCCAGAGTCATTCCAACTCCTGAGTGGCAACTCCGCAACACTGTCTCATACCATTTATTCTGCGAAGTTTCGTCGACAGCATTCGATTTCACGAACTTCGACAATCCACGAACTTACCGGTGGAAAGGTATTCACGTTCCTTTCGAAGCTTTCTTTTTGCATAGCGCGCAGATGTACGGCCTCGCGTCAACGCTAAACTAAACCAGATAACCGACTTCGCGGGTGGGGCGTGGGGCGTGAGAGGGCGCGGCCGAGGAATACGAAACCGCGCAAGCACCAGATTTCCGAGATTTCGACAGAAGGGAAGTTAATGCAACGTAATGAGTATATTGGTTTTTATAAGCATTAGAATAGCTCAGAATGTAGTTTATAACGTTAAATTATCACTGTTTATATTGCTGAGAGTTTTCAGTCTTCGCGATTACCATTGCGACTGTCGTTCTTCAGCTGGCAACATTGCTTTCTTTTTCTCGTGTTCTGTCGCTCTCTTTCGCAATCTTTCACTCGGGACCCCGGGTGTCGGCGCACGGGATTTGCCACTCCTCCTCACCCACCTTTACCCCCCTGGACAGAAGAGAAGTTAATGCAACGTAATGAGTATATTGGTTTTTATAAGCATTAGAATAGCTCAGAATTTAGTTTACAACGTTAAATTATCACTGTTTATATTGCTGAGAGTTTTCAGTCTTCGCGATTACCATTGCGACTGTCGTCCTTCAGCTGGCAACATTGCTTTCTTTTTCTCGTGTTCTGTCGCTCTCTTTCGCGATCTTTCACTCGGGACCCCGGGTGTCGGCGCACGGGATTCGCCACTCCTCCTCACCCACCTTTACCCCCCTGCTGTGACCAGACCTTGATACAAGCATGTCTACGTTTGGAGAATTTTTTTTTTTTTATGCAATGGGTTATTTTATTTTATGAACAGTTGCAATTAGAAGAAATCAATTCTTATCACTGAAGAAGTTAATAACTTAATTTTTTGTACTGTATTAACTGAAAGAACCAATCAGCGCTGCCCTTGATTAATCCCTTAGCCGTCGCCATCCAATCCGAAGCCAACTGGCGAGCCTGTCGCGCATGCGCACACGAGTCGAACCTCAATACAAGGTTCGCCGAACTTTTCACTAAAAGTTCGAAAAAGTCGAACCTGGTCGAACTCGAACCGCGGCCGGTTCGCGACACCCCTAGTTCTAGTACACCATAACTAGGGGTGTCGCGAACTTTTGTCGAACCAGATTTTTAGGTCGAACTTTCGGGGTTCGACTGGGTCGAACCGGTTCGACGAACCTTCGCACTTTTCGCTAGATTCGACCGGTTCGACTTTGTGGACAGTGTGGCCAGACCTTGATACAAGCATGTCTACGTTTGGATAATTTTTTTTTATGCAAAGGGTTATTTTATTATATAAACAGTTGCAATTAAAAGAAACCAATTCTAATCACTGAAGAAGTTAATAACTTAATTGTTTGTACTGTATTAACTGAATTAACCAATCAGCGCTGCCTTTAATTCATCCCTTAGCCATCACCATCCAATCCGAAGCCAACTGGCCAGCCTGTCACGCATGCGCACACGAGTCGAACCTCAATACAAGGTTCGTCGAATTTTTCACTAAAAGTTCGAAAAAGTCGAACCTGGTCGAACTCGAACCTCGGGCGGTTCGCGACACCCCTAACCATAACCTCGGGATCTCACTGCGCGACGGAACGTCGTCCAACGTCATTGGCCCGAGATCCTTTTGATAAGCGTGCGAGGACCAATGAGAGTGGTTTCGTTTTCGGGTGGATCCGAGGTTTGGCAGCCTTCAATTACATTTTTATTAAAGAAATAATCACCGTATGACTATATTTTTCGGTTTTTAGGGATACCTAGGGGGTCTAAATTCAGCTGTCATCATCAAAACACGAACTCAAAAACCGCTTGAGTGCCCCTACCGAATTTTCCGGTCGATTTAAAGAATTTGGCGTCTCCTTGTATCACCTTGTATTTGTTATGTGTTTGCTTTCTTCCTGCCTGAGTATGCCGAGATAATTTCAAACACACCGTTCAGGCACAGATCTTGGGCTTCACTGAAAGCTCGTCCAAAAAGGCTCAGCGAGGAGTAGGGGACGCTTGTTAGGGCCTCCGTCTAAGCTAGCCGATCTCAGCGTTTGCGAAAACTTAAATCTTCTATCACCATAAAATGTGAGTGGGAGATACAGTAACTTTTGTGCAGTAGTGAGGTCGAATTTATTGCGTTTCCTTAAAAGATCATGCGTCAACGCTGGGCTCAACTTTGACACTCCTGTGAGGATGCGGCTTGCTTTTCGCCCAATGAAGTAACAAGAAGCGGACGTTTGGCAAACAAAATACGTGTAAGGCTCCAGGTGACCAAATTTTAGTTGTAATTCACTGGTACTAGACGGGATTATCGAAATTGAACTGAAAGATGCACTCGTGGGGTGAGGTGACTGAGCCACGTCTTACTACGTTTGTATACGCACTCATAATATCCGGTGTTTCGGGAACCAGGGAAAGTGCCCCGGTCTTCGTTTTGTATCGCTCGAGAATGAGTGTATTGTACGTTCGTGAAAAGTCAGATAATCGAAAACGCAAGCAGCGCTTTCGGTCGCGGCGTGATAGCATGAGATGAAGCTGCTCAGTCGAAACCGAAACTGAGTGGCCAACTGGTTCCCAGAGTGCACTGTGTGGTATTTCGCCGCGATGGTGGCGATGGGGCTACGGAGCAGAGTAGCGCAATCCTTTGATCCGCGTGTTTCGCCGACAACATGGCCGACAGAGCAGCTCGGCGCGAGTCACGTGGTACTCAGGGTTCCAGGAGGCGGCCCGCCCTATGGGAGAATACATGGAGATCGACTCAACACGGCTGAATAAAAAATGAACGCTAAGTTCACACTTTTCGAAACTAGTCTGTCGTGAAGTTGGCAAAGCACTAAACACTTTATCAAAGTTTCTATAATATTGGATGCGTGTGAAAATTTTGAGAATGCAATTTTCAAGGCAATGGCGTTTGAAGCAGACGATTTTTGTGCGCAGCGGAGATAGACTTTCTGGGTTGGCCGGAGCGGGTCACGTGAATGCAGTGACGTCGCCGTGACGTTGACGCGTCGTCTGCTGCATGATGCCGCTCATGCAATTTTTTTACAAAAATTACGTCCTCACTTGGCACACAACTCAGCGCAAATTATTCTAAAATGTTCCTTTATTATGTCAAAAACTATTGTCGTTCCGTACATGTCCACAACATTGAAGAAACAACAATTTTCTCACGTTCCCCATTTACATCAACGATCTGACGACCAGTCTCAGCACAAAAACAATTCTGTACGCCGACGACCTCACACTGATCCAACCTCTGAAAACCACCGACGCCTACAAAAGGCTCCAGGACAACTTAGACCTCTGCCACAGCTGGTCACAAGTTAATTGCTTGCCCCTCAACTGTGCCAAGAGTGTTTGCTTGACCATCTCTCGCACAGTCAAGAAACAAACTGAACCCCCAGCCCTCAACTTAGGTGGCACCCCCATACCCCGTGTGTCCCACACTAAATTGCTTGGTATCACCCTCGACAACAAACTGGATTTCCACCGTCACGTCTGCGAGGTGGCATCCAAAGCCAGGCGTACACTGGGTTTCATAACCCACATAACACGCCAACTACAACCTGACGCATTCAAAAGTCTCTATACTGCCCTCGTCCTACCCCAACTTGAGTATTGCTGTGCCATCTGGTGCCCACACCAGCAATCACGCCAAGGTGCTTTGGAGAGCATACAGCGTAGAGCTGCTTATACGCTTTACCGCCGCAGCACCCCAAGATCCGAGCTCCTCACTTATCGGGACGCTCCTACCGACACCCTTCTTCGGAATGCTAACTGGCGGACACTCCAACACCGAAGCGCCAGCAGTACTGCTGGCGCTTCGGCAGAGACTTCCCTCACCGCCGACGATCCATAAACTTCTGGTGGCTGATCCCTGGACAATGGCATCGGTGTCAAACGTCGCCGCCCGCGGAGAAGACTCGTTATGGCAAGCTGGCGTTAGGCCTAGTTACCGCCGGCCCCCCCCACGGCTGCCCTCGTCGCAAACCGTACCTCACTCTTCTACTGCTCATCGCTGGGGACGTGCCCTCCAATCCCGGCCCACGCCCTACCTGTCCGCGCTGTTCCTGGTTCGTGTTCGACAACGTTGCCGCTCTACAATGTGACGCTTGTGACTCGTGGTTCCACCGCAAATGCGAAGGCGTTTCCCTTCCTACGTACAGGCGACTTTCCTCGTCACCATCCGAGTGGTTCTGTGCAGTGTGCCAGCTCCCGCCTCTAGCGGACGACCTGTTTCCACAGAAGCAACATGGAGCACCTGCCTCCCCCACTACCGGCAACATGGAGCAACATGGAGCACCTGCCTCCCCACTACGATCGCATCACCTACCACAGCCGGGGACAGACCCAGCCCGACCGTCCCGACTGCGTCAACGAGAAGGAATGCAAAGCAATTGAAAATCTGGTACTCTAACGTAAGATCAGTGAAAAACAAGATAAAAGAATTAAACACTTTACTTGAATCAACAGCCGACACAGTGTTTGCCCTCACCGAAACATGGCTGGACTCGGCGACATGCGACGGCCAGATCGTCGACACCACCCAGTACCAGGTGTTCCGGAAAGATCGCTGGACGTCCCGCGGGGGTGGAGTCATGGTGCTCGCCCCATCCCACCTTGCTTGCCACCGCCGATACGACCTCGAACAGGACTCATTGGAGGCCATCTTCGTAGAATTTCAGAACTCCCGGAGCAAATTTATCCTATCCTGTATTTACATTCCCCCTCACGAACAAACACTGGTATTCGAAACCCTCCAAATTTCCATTGACAAACTTGTGGAACAGCGCTCATCGTACACAAGCATCTACCTGCTCGGAGGCTTTAACGTGCACATCGATTGGAGTGATCTCTCGTCCCCCATCCCGTCCACCCCTGCGTCCCAGCAGCTCCTCGAGATGATGGAACCTGCTGGATTTGTCCAGCTGTGCAACGACCCCACATACCGGTCGCCAGCAGGAAAGGAGTCCCAACTTGACCTGTGTTTCACCACAAATCCCACTCTCGTATCAGACTGCTACGCCCAGGACAGTTTACTTGGATGTGATCACAAGGCCATACATATCCATAGTTACACCTCGTTTCCCCGCCAGGGTCGCTTTGCCCATATGGTACACCGCTATGCACAGACAGACTTTACCCACCTCTGCAAGCTCCTCCACCTTGCCCCATGGTCAATGGTGCTGACTGAATCCTCTCCAAACGACATGTACGAGCTCTGGCTTGACTTTATGGCCGCTATTCAGGCCGAAACTGTCCCTCATTTTCATGCCTCCAAGAAGAGAAGGCCGCCATGGATAACCAACGACATCGTAAAGATTGCACGAAGAAAGCGCCAACTATTCAACAGAGTACGGGAACGACACTGCCAGTCCAGCTCACTGAAGCCAAGAAATTGCAGAGGGAAGTGAAGAGGCTCGTGCACATATCGCATCAGGATTATGTCACGAGTATCGCAGCCCGAGCAGCCAAAGAGCCCAAGTTATTCTGGGCCTATGTACGTTCCCAACGGAAATCCTCCTCTCCCAGTCACCCATCCTTCAAGCACAATCATAGATTGGTATCCGACCCCTCCACAATAGCTACCCTATTTAGCGAACACTTCTCATCAATTTGGTCACCCCCTTAACCACCTACCCCGTCCCTGTCCCCGGTCCCCTCAAGTCCACCACCAGCACCAGCCTCAATCATCGACAGCCCTGCATCATCCCCTCAGCCCATTCTCTCGTCACTATCAATCACAGAACAGGATGTACATGACTCAGTGTCCTCCATCCGCACAGCCCAGAACCCTGGGCCAGACCAAGTGCATCCTGCATTTTTCAAGCTCTCTGTCCCTGTAATCAAGCCTATCCTGACCATAATGTTCCAGCGCCTCCTGGATTCCGGCACTGTTCCCTCGGCCTGGAAGAGGTCTATTATAACACCTGTTCGCAAGGGAGGTGGATTTGGCACGGACACCACGGACTCCTATCGCCCCATCGCATCAACCTCAATAGTCTGCCGCACGCTCGAAAGAATAATCAATAAGAAAATCTTGGACCACATGGAGGACAATGGACTGTTCAGCCCCGTACAGCATGGCTTCCGACGAAGGCACAGCTGCGAGACCGCCCTGGCCGTGGCTGTCCACACACTCAGCACGTATCTTGATCAGCGAACTCCCTGCAAGTTAGTCCTGTTGGACTTCTCCAAAGCATTCGACCGGATTGACCATGCGCTTCTTCCCCAAAAGATGGAGAAGGTTGGCATTGAGGGCACCCTGGCCAACTGGGTGATGAACTTCGTCAGTGGCCGGACCCAACGAGTGGCCTTCCATGGCCACCTCTCGCCGCCCTGCACTGTGCTTGCCGGCGTTCCACAGGGCAGCGTATTGGGACCAACGCTGTTCTCCATCTATGTGAATGACATCACTGATGGGATGCAATCTAAAGCCATATTATATGCCGATGACCTCACGCTCATACAGCCCCTGAACTCACCTGACCCATTTACCTCCCTACAAAGTGACTTCGACGCCTGTCTCCGCTGGTCTACCGTCCACAAGCTGCCGATAAACCCAAAAAAAAGCCAAAGCATGACGATCAGCGTGTCCTCATATAACAGATCACTTACTTGCAGTCTTACGCTTGGTGACATCCCCCTACCTAATGTCAGCAACTGCAAAATTCTTGGAGTTACATTCGATCAGCACCTAAACTTCAGTAGACACGTGCACGAGACCACCTCCCGTGCGAGGCGCACATTGGGATTCATTACTCACATCATGCCGGCGGCATCACTTAGATATCTATACACGGCTATGGTGCTCCCTCAACTCGAGTTTTGTTCAGCTATATGGGATCCCCCCTCAACTGCCCTGAAGAGCTCCCTTGAAGGTATCCAGCGGAGAGCAGCCCTCACGCTCTACAGACGTGTGTTCCCATCATCGTGCCACACGGCCTCGAGGGACCTCCCCACCGCAAGACTCCTACAGCACGCCAAGTGGCAGAGCCTACAACACCGTAGGGATGTGGCAACAATCAGGTTGCTCTGCCTCTTTATGGGCACCGGTCCGCCTGAAGTCCCCTTTCCACTGCGCCTCAACAAACGTACCGGCAGGCTGCAGCCCCCTCTATCGCGGACCCTGCGCCACAGCAAGTCGTGGCTCATACGTGCTGCAACTCTCTGGAGGTCACTCCCCCCAAAGATGACAGAAACTTTCCCCGACCACCGTGATGACATTCGGGAGCTGTGCAGAGCAATCGCATCCCCCATATAGTGCGTGTGTGTGCATGTATGTGTTGTTTTGGTACTGTACATTATGTGTGCCTGGACCTTTTTGTCTGTTCCTGACCGATACTTATCTTCGTTGCCCCCCCCCCCCTTTTTTTTTCCCCCTCTAGTCTCAATTTATAGCGCTGCCCGGTCGGTGTCAGGGGCACAAAACGTGTATGGGCGCATTTCCTTTCCCTGAATACCTGCACACCGGGCGGCACTGTACAATAAAAGAGCAATAAAATACAATACAATACGTCGCCTCCATCAGACTGTTCTGCCGCATCATGGGAACAGACGACCTGGACTGCCCCAACACGCCGCGCATCAACAAGCGTACAGGTCGCCTGCAGCCACTCCTGACACGTACGCTTCGCCACAGAAGGACTTGCCTTCTACAAGGAGCTGAGCTGTGGATGGCCCTGCCCCCGGAGCTGACAACAGTGATCCCCAATGACAGAGACTCCATAAAGGAACTATGCCAGCTAATATCCAGAGAGGATGGGTGGCACCTGTGACATGCTCTATCCAGCTCAGCATGTCTCCCTTAGCTGCCGCCACTCTTTAGATCTCCCCCTTGACTCCCTTCTATTTTATTTTGTAAATAGATCAAATTGCCTCCAGGTGGGCGACGAGGGCACACAGTGTGCATGGGCTCCCTGCCTTTCCTTGTCGCCTGCACGCCTGAAGGTCTACTCACGTGTGCAATAAACCACTATTGAACTATTGAACTATTGATTTCTGACCGGAGTTGGAACCTCCGGGCGTTCGCCACTATAGAAGCTCCTCCCACAAGCGTGGTGCGCCGGTTTCAAATCCCTCCGAAATCGAAAGAAGAGTTCACTGGAAACGCTCCTTGTTCCGCTTCAATGGATAGATAATGGCCACAGAGTGGTGCCAACTTGTCTCCGACCCCCACTTTTTAAGAAAGCGACCTTTGTATTCATCGGAGAAGGAACCGAGCCCCTGAAAGCAGCCTTTGTATCAATCGGAGGGGGAAGCTAATCCCCGAAAGTCGTCTTTGTTTCCATCGGAAGGGGGAAGACTTAATCTCCCTCTCGTGGCTTCCACAATGCTAAGTCAAAGTCGAGAGATAAAGAAAATATGTACAGAAAGGCACGACCCTCCTCGCGCGTTGGCCGCAACGTCACGGAAACGATGGGACGCTATTGGATGCGGAGGCGGCGGAGGGATATATGATTCCCGTTGAGTTGTTTGTTTTGTTTGTTTGTTTATTTCTGGGGTGACGGGAAAGGGTGGACACCAGAAGATTGTGGGCCTCCGTTGATGGGGCGAGTCACTACCTGGTGGATTAGGGAAGGGGATGAAAAGGGGAATAGGAGAGGGTAAAAGAATGAGAAAAAAGCAATCTTTGCATACTGTGAGTGCTAAGCAGAGCGGCTCAAGGGAAGGGGACATGAAATGTTCAGCACAGCGCCACCGCAATAATGTCACCGTCCCCGCCACGCCGGGAGCAGACCCCGAACCGACCGCAAGGAAAGGCTCCAGCCTTCCTCCGTTCCCTACTGCCCGGGAGTTTTCGCGGCACCCACATGACGGCCGGCCAAAACGTCGCCCCTCCTCCTCCTCCGGTGCGGCCCCAGCCCTACCCCGGCACCGCAGCGACAGAAACGGCACCGCGGCACCGCTATGTTAAAACTCTCTAGTCACTGTTTCGCTGGAAACGTGATCAATTACCAGCATCTGGCCGACTCCCTAGTAAAGTCAAAGTCTGTCTTCAAGGCCTGTTTCTCGAAGGAATCGTAGAAGTGCACGGAACGCTCTTTCTGTTGCCCCCCGGTGACCCTCAGGATTCAATATGTCGCTGACAGTGGCATGTACAAGTCTTGCTTGGGCGTAACTCTGAAGAAGCGTTCTTCTGGGTTCTTCATGAGCAGGGCACAACAGGAGCACGTGCTCCGAATCTTCTGGATCCCCACAGTCTGGACAGTTGGGGTCTTGTTTTCGGCCCATCATGTGAAGCCGCTTTCCCGTGTATGGACACCCAGCCCGGAGTCTGTGTAGCAGTGAAGCGTCGGCACGTGGAAGGTTCCGAGGAATCGTTGGAGGCGGCTTGCCAATCGCCATTCCAGGATGTGGATGAAATTGCTGAAGCTCATCATGAATTAATCGATTCGCCTCGTTGAATCGATCCAAGAGAAACGTCGGCGCCTGATCGTCATGGGCCCTTGCAGCCAGTGTGTCTGCTCGCTCATTGCCGGAAATTCCAACATGAGACGGGATCCACTGCATGGCGAGGGTCCACCCTAGATCCTCCACTGTTTGAGCCTCTAATGCAACTCTAGCCAGTAGTGGCGTGCGTTTATCAGTCCGTTGGAGCTGTTGGAGTGCACCTTTAGAGTCGGTTAAAATTACAACCTTATAGTGGGCAACGTAATGTTCTTGATAGACTCAAGCGCTCCCCAAATTGCAACCAGCTCTGCCGTTGTTGATGACGTCACAAAGTTGAGTCGTCCAGCCATATCAAAGTCCATTTCTGGAATTGTGATTGCAACTGTTGCTGTCTTCTTGGCCCTGTTGATCGACGCGTCTGTATATACCTGAATCCAGTCCTTGTAGTCGTCATCTAGGCGTTCTATAGCAGCTGACCTCGCAACAATTGTCAGTACATTTGCTTTTCGCTGTGGAAGAGGTAGACTCTCGCATATCACCAGTGGTGGACGTGTCGAATGCGGAGGCAAAGGAAGGAAGGAACTCTCCAGGGCCTCCAATCTCTCGATCGAATCGCACTATCAAATGCCCCAGGTGAGAGTTTCGTCTAGCCCGAAGGTGAGATCGGATGCTAGACTCAGAGGGCACACCACTCATGCGACTAATGTTGCGCATGGCTCTCTCCTCCAGTCTTAGGGAAAGCGGCCATTCCTCGGAAGACACAAGCGTCGCAATATTTTCCGCCGAAGGGGGGAGCCCCAAGCAGCTGCGAAGAGCAATTCGGTGGAATGTGTCAAGTTCTCTAATTTGGGCTCTTCCAATGGCTAAAAGAGGGAGCGAGTACAGGAGCCTGGACATTATGAGACCCTTATAAAGTTGGAGAAGAGCGCGTTGTGGAGCGCCCCAAGAGCATCCTCCAAGTTGTCGTATGACTCGCAAGAGCCGTCGGCATCGACCCAGTGTCCTACGAACTTCTGGCCTCCAAGTCACGCGGTCATCCAAGACAACTCCGAGATAGGTGTGCTGTCTAACCCTTCTCAGTGGCATCCCAGCAAGTTTCAGCTGCAGTGCGTTTTGTGGTGCTCGACCTGCAGGCCGGTATAGAAGTGAAGCTGTTTTTTCAGCTGAGAGGTTAAGGCCCAATCTCGATATCATTAGCGCCGTGGCATCAACGGCCACTTGAAGGCGATTGCGAATTGCGATCGCGTTCTTCGAGGGTCCGACGCACCAAATTGCAACATCATCCGCGTATATGGCCATTCTTGTACGGAGATTGGAGTGTCCTGTTGGTAAGCAACCAGGGAGGGTAGCCATCGCTATGTTGAAACGTATGGGGCTCAGCACGCTGCCTTGAGGAACTCCTCGGTCTGTTGGTCGTGGTGAGCTGACAGCTTCAGGCACTTTGACGCGGATGGTTCGTCCAGAAAGGAACGCCTTGATAAAGGAAAGAATCCGTCCACCAATTCCGAGTTGCTTCAGCCGGTGGATGATGGTGAAGTGAGGGAGAGTGTCAAATGCACGACTGATGTCTAAAAACACACAGTGTACCATCTTCCCTGTAGCTTTTGCCTCCTCGAGGGTTGACGCGATATCTCCAATGGCATCGCCGGTGCACCTTTTTGCTCGAAAGCCTGCTAGTTCTGGTGGAAACGCTTTCATCCTATCCAATAACCAGGTGAGACGTCGAAGGACCATCCGTTCAAGTAGTTTGCCTACACAACTTGTGAGTGACACGTCTGTAAGACGACGGCAGCGCGGCCGGTTTCCCTTGTTTGAGTATTGGGATGATAGTTGACTCCTTCCATGCATCAGGAATGATGCCGGTTGTCCATACGAGGTTCAGTTTTTCAAGAACATCAAGGTGGTAGGCAGGATCGACGTTTCTGAGTGCTTGGTAGGTTATACCATCCGGTCCTGGAGCACTCTTTTTGTTACACTTGTGAAGGGCTTCAGTGAGTTCCGAAAGAGTGAAATCGGAATGGCTCGCCAACATTGCCTCGTTATTTTGATCTTCGGTGAGTGGAACTTGAGGTAGTCGTCCTAACTGTTCCTGGTACTGTAACGGAGTGGATGACTGCCGAGAAAATTCGTCCGCTAATACCTCCGGCACCACTGTCATGGGCCAACCGGACTCGATTGCAAGACCTGCAATGGGATGACGCGGAATTTTCGCGCCGGCGAGGGCTCGAGCGAGTCTCCAAGCACGTCTACCACCACCAGCACCGCCGAGTGATGCGCATCCGTGTCTCCATTGCCATGTTTGAAGTTGTTTCGTATGTCGCCTAAATTTAGCGTCGATCCGGTTGTAGCGCGTCCAGTCCCATGAGGCGTCCGTGCTAAGTGCCCTTCGCTGTGCCTGTCTTCGGGCTGCGCGGAGATTTAGCCATTCCAAGTCAGGTGCAGGGCATGTAACGGGCACCGTGACGGAGCGCGTGGCAAGTCGCAGGCACTCCGCAATACAAGATGTTAGATCTTCATAGTTGCCACTCTCAATGGCGGAAGCAACATGCTGACGAAATACCCAGTTCGTCACCTTACAGGTTTTTTTTTTTGTTTTGGGGGCTTGTAGTTGGATGTGTCACCCTGATAGGCACGTGGTCACTTCCCTCTGTGTCGGGTCGAGCCGTCCATAACCCAAATATTTCGGATGACACCAATGTCAGGTCGATAGTAGTGGGGCTGAGCC
Source organism: Ixodes persulcatus (assembly GCA_013358835.2). Lineage (NCBI taxonomy): Eukaryota > Metazoa > Arthropoda > Arachnida > Ixodida > Ixodidae > Ixodes > Ixodes persulcatus. The sequence goes on along the minus strand of JABSTQ010009632.1, from coordinate 249,358 downwards.
CTTTCCTACGAAATGTGGAGGACCCATCGTTTAGAGCTCGAAGTTGAATCTCTGCCATGGTAGCCTCTAGCTGTCGTCCTCTGGCGTCCGTTCGTCTACCACCCCAAGCCTCGTTGTGAGCATTAAAATCTCCGCAGATGATGAGCTGACCGCGGCTTCTCTTTTTAATCTTTTCCAGCACTTTTGTGTTCCAGACACCGTGTGGCGTGATGTAAGCTGAAACGATCGTTGTTTCGCATCCTTTTATTTTAATAATCACGCCGGAGTACTCTTCCATGGCCGAATTCAAGTCCAAAAGGTCTATAGGGTTATGGTATACACCATCACGTACAAGGATCGCCACTCGTGATCTATCATTTGGATTTTTGGGGGCACTGTGGTAGAACACATATGGAGAAAGGCGCTCTTCTCCAGGTACAACATTCGTTTCTTGAAGAGCCAGGACGTCAACACGCTCAGTTTTCAAAGATTCGCGCATCGCTGGTAGGCGCGTGCGCAGCCCATTTACGTTCCATTGAAGAATGGAAGGAAACACTGGACTGCACCTTTGTTGACGAGTGCTATTCTTTTGGCGAGATATTGGAGCTCTTTGTCTGTTCAGGGTCTTCTGTCCACGGCGTCGCGCATTCGCGTTACTTGGTCCCCCTAGCATGCTCCCAGAAGGGGAAGCATTGCCTGCAAGATTGTAGCAATTGCTCGGGCCCACGAGGCTTCAAATTTAGACAATATTGCCAGGGATATGTTTGCAACTGTGTTGATAATGGAGACCCAGGCGGGTGTTGTCGCGATGGGTAAGCCTGAAGTCTCGTCGCTTTCTTTCCTTTCAGTGCTTCGTTTTGTTGCCTGGCGCCTTGGAAGCGCCTGCGAGGAAGACTGCTGCGTAGACGACATTGGCCTTTCGTCACTTGGGACATCATTCGGTGGTACTTTGTTGATAGCGATTTTTTTCTGACGGTCCTCAGCGACGACAGAAGCGTAGCTTTTGGCGCCTGCATTAGAGATCGTTGGCTCTGATTCCTCTTGCACTATGATCTCAGCGGTGCCAGTTTTTTGTCTCTTTTCGGGATCCAAGGCTGACTTCGCTTCGCGGAATCCCACTGAATTCTTCTTGGAGTACACTATAATGTCACGCTCTTTAATCCATTTTGGGCAGTCATGTGATGTGGCTTGGTGGTTTCCACTGCAGTTGGCGCATTTCACTGTCGTGGACTGACATTCAGCACTCGTCCCGTCATGGTGTTGCCCGCAACGGCAACAGGCCTTCGGACGTTGGCAGGCGACTTTCTTGTGGCCAAATCCGTTACAATTGTGATATTGTAACGGTCTGTCTGTGAACGGTGAGACTGGATAACGAACGTGCCCGAGAAGCACGTAGCTTGGCAGCTTAGTGCTGGTGAAGGTGACCTTCACGACGCGGGAGCGTCCAAGTCTCCGAACGTTGGCAATCTTGCAGCATGTGTCTTCAGCGCGAAGATTGCGCGCAATCTCGTCTTCTGTGATTTCAGCGTCGACGCCTTGGATGACACCATACGAACTGGGCCCTGACAGTGGTGAGTAGGCTCTTACTGGAACAGCGCAGAGCTTGCAGTGTTTAGTAGAGTTTTTCGCTGCCTGCCCGTTGCGAACATCAACAGCGATCAGGTTTCAGCCGGTCGTTGGGGCGCACTTGGATGTGCACTCTTGGCAGAGCTTCTCAAGGGCTTCGGAAACTTTCAGGCTGTTGAGTTGAGCGCTGAAAGTCTGGTCTCCTCTTTCACAGGAACGAAGATGACGGTGAGGCTGGTGTTATCTGTGCCTCTTTGGTTGTTGCGGAACGTCTGAAGACGAGTCGCTGTTCTTTGGACGACAGCGCTTCCTGCCGCATCTGCGCCATTCACCTCCGGAATCTTCGCTCTCCATGTTGGGGTCTCTGAGCAGACAGATCGACTGCAATCCTGGGATTCATCGGAGTGCGCTGCTGGCCTGGTGTTGTGACTGCTGTGATAGATATGTAGTTTTCGGAAAGGAAAACTACCAGCATGCATCCCTTCTCTTGCTGTGGTCCGGGAGCTGTCCCTAGCTCTGCCGTCCAAGTAGACCCCAAAGTCCAAAGGAACCGACGAAGTCGCGTAGAATAGCGAATTCCAGAGATAGAAATTTTTGCGTTCCGGCTCAGATCACTTCGTCGTCTTTCTCCCCTTTGAGGGGCATTTGCCGCTACCTTCTTGACTTGTAACCTACTATAGTCGCCGAGAGACGGCGTTCTAGATTGCGCTACTCTGCTCCGAAAAATGTAGAGAGTTTGGCCATTCGTTGGGAAATATAGGAGACAAATCAGGAGGCGCCATTGGCCGAAAGCGGGCTGGGCGTGTTCCAGGGCGTCTTCAGAAATTCGAATGTGACCAACCAGAAGCCGGAAATAATACCCTGGCGGTGGTCGCGAGAACGCTCAAGAAGAAGAAGAAACAAACTGTATAACTGCATCGGAGTAACTCTCCCATGACTGAAAATTATGGTACACGGTGATGTTTCAATCCCGTCATCCAAAATGATGGTGGAAGAGTGCGACTAGCGGAACGATCGACATCATCCGTACGCCAAGCGCCGAGGGCCGGGATCTGCCGTCCGAGCGGTCGCACTATGTCCACAAAGAGTGACTACACTTCACTCTTACGCGCTTATTAGAACAATTTACGAACCCTTTGATCAGAACTGTTTCTCGCTATCACCGCTAGGGGATTCATTTCGGTTTCTGGTTGGTCAAGAGAGAATGACAAGCCCTCTTTCCGAGTCTGCCGCACGCCCTGGCTCTGCCCGCGCCTCCCATTGACCAAACTCTCTACATATACGGCTCTGTGGCTCTGTTGCTCTAGGAAAAAGTCCATTCGCTCAAATGTCGCTGTTCGCCAAAATGTCATTCGCTCATGTGATATGGACCCTGTGGCGTACCAACTTGTTTTTGAGTGGGGGGGGGGGGGGGCAAACCAGACCCCCCCCCCCCCCCCCCTGGGACGGGGGTGGTGCACTTGGTATGCAAGAGTCAAAGAAAGAATAAAAAAAATTACACCATCTTCCCGAGGGGAACCATGGGGTGATGCGGAGCATCGTGTTGGTTCCGAGGAAAGAGTCAGCTGCGTGCTGACGTCGAGAGATGGCGCCACCGACTGCCCTAGCGTTACCCCCTACGCGAGCCTTCGTCGCGGCTCGCGGCAGAGAAACTTGGAACGCTCGCCGCTTATTTTTTTTTTTTTTTTCACACTTGAAGGAGAGGAGACTAGAGGAGGAGAGTTGCGCGTGCGCGCGCGGTGTGAGGAGAAGCGAACGCACGCGCAGTGCACGCAGCTGGTAGAGAGAGAGAGCGGAGAGAGTAACTAACGCGCAGCTGTTGGAGAGAGGGAAGGAGGAGAGTTGCGCGTGCGTAGTTCGAGTGCCGACTACAACGCCGACGCCGCGGGACATAGACCCGAGCAAGAGATGCTCCGCATCTAAAACACTTAGGGACAGGGAAAGACAGCACAGTTCTTTCAACAAGCAACACACATTTAGTGATATCTCCTTCGGTACGTACTATATCTCCCTCCTAACTTTTGAAACTAATGAGGAAGATACGGAAAAAACTAATATATTTATATACGCCCGGAAAAAGAACAAAATCCCCAAATATACTACAAGATAAAGACAAAGAAAATAAGAAAGAAAAAAAGAAAACACCATTGACAAAATCAGATAGAGGGCCCTTTGACTAATTCAGCTCTGGCTTCAGGTTGTTGATCTCAACTCTGGACAACCCAAGAGTAGGAGCAGCGAAGTTGTGTTCGTCACTGGCTATCCTGTATGCTCCAATAATCTCTCGACCGACCTTGTACAACAGGGCTTCACAGTTCTTGCAGGGGCGTTCATGAACAACTATTGGATGAAAAGAGTCGCTTGACGCACGGGAAACTTCAAGGACGTGCTCTCGTAGGCGGGCGTTTAGGCAACGCCCTGTCTGACCAATGTATCGGTCACCGCATGAAAAAGGTATGGAGCATACCACTCCCTCTTCACAGGGAACGGTCTGATTGGCATGTTTGATGGAACATCCTTTGGGGGCTTCGTTGTTGTTCACTCGTCTGCAAAGTTGTTTTAGGCGCAACTTGCACGAGAAGACAATTGAAGTGTTGAAGCGCGCTGCAATTTCCTTCAGTCTGTGTGCAGAGTTGTGCACATATGGTATGGAGATAACATGTGAAGTCTTACTACGTGGAGCACGGGGCCTTTGGGTGGCTAAAATTAACTGAACAAGAATAGTGCTCAGAAATCCTTGCGGATAACCAGCTTTGAGGAGACGTTCTTGTTGTTTTGCAATGCTCAAGCTTAAAAAGTGAGAACATGATTTGGCGCGAGAAGATGCAAGGGGAGACCGAATTATTTCATGTTTTACCAGTTTAGGATGGGAAGTGCAAAATGAAAGAATAGGTTTCCGAGATTGTTGTTGGAAGGCCCAACAACAAACCGCTTCCAGAAAAAGTTCAGGTTATTTTGGACTGTCCACCTCCAACAACAAAGCGCGCTCTACGACGATTTCTTGGCCTTGTCAATTTTTACAGGCGTTTTGTGCCACAGTGCGCAGTGTTGCTACACCCCTTAGAAGCCCTACTCTGCAGTTCCACCGCAGAGAAGTCACCCCTGGCGTGGCCCCCTGAGGCAGCACTTGCTTTCGACAAGGTCAAGAAAGAACTCGCGGACGCCACCTTGCTTGTACATCCTTCACCTGAAGCACTGACTTGCCTGATGGTCGACGCTTCCAGCACGGCTGTTGGCGGTCTCCCATCTCTTTCTTCTCACGAAAGCTGCAAGACACTGAAAAACGCTACAGCACTTTGGTAGAGAATTGTTGGCTACCTACTTGGCTGTAAAGCATTTCCGACATTTCCTAGCGGGACGCAAATTTTTCATCGAGACAGATCACAAGCCGCTCGTCCATGCTATTCAGTCGCCCAGTCAGAACCACTCCCGTGAGTGGCGTTTTTTTCTGGGGGGGGGGGGGGGGGGGCAAAACACATGACTTGCCCCCCCACTCTGAGAACTGGGGGGGCAAGCGCCCCCCCGGTTGGTACGCCCATGGACCCAGACCCCTTGCGAAAAAGGTCTATAAGATAAGCCAGTGGATAGGACCTTTTTCGCAAGGGCGCCGCCATCTTGAATGGTCGTCACTTCCAGTATGGGCGAAAACATTGTTTTGCCGTCGCCACGCCAATAGAAGGCATTTACGAAATAAACGTAACCGTCACGCGTTCTCGTTTTGCCTCCCCTTATTTCTTTACAATTTGCAGGTTGAAACGTTTTCATATTTTTTCGTCGCCCATACCGCTACTTGGCGGTCGGGGGCGAGGGTAAGCAAAGAAGGTCTTGTGAAAAGTGCACCTACATTTCTAACCGAAGTCGAAAGCAGCACATCGCAACTTTATTGCACACCAGCAAATCTTGAACAAGTGTTACTAGTATGCTGTTGTGCGGTAATTTCTCACTTTGGATTTCATTATTAGGCCTCTACCAAACGGTAGTGGCCTTCCAAAAATTGGCCTATAGGCTCATTGGAGTGCCCCTCCCCACGGTAATCTTTAGTAAAAGGCGAAAGATTAAGTCGTCATAATGAGGAGAGGCCTGAGCGTTATTTCACAATACGTTGGAAAAAAGGAGCACACTCTACACGTGCGGTGTCTACTCCGCAGTGACCTGCAATAAAGAATTAAAGTACAGACTCTAATGTTTTACAAATATACTTTATTTTTACTTTGTTTGCATTAAAACAGCATTTTACTTTACTCTCTTTGTTTATAATACTAGTTAACTTTATAATATAGGTACAGTTTGTGTTTATAAAGCCGTCGGCGCTTTAGAAGAAAGGAGCTAAATTTGACGTCATCATTACTGTGCTGCGTTCGCTACTTCTACGTATATGACCCCCTACCCTGCATTCAACTCGTTCTGGGCATATAATATCTCTTGACGTCATGAGTTAAATGTTTCAAGTAAAATACTAAGGCCGTGTTCCAAAATTTACTCGATCCTACTCCAGGGTAAGGGTTTTGCACCTTAGCTGCCTTGGCGTTCTAAAACCTACCCGCATGCAGCGTTTTTTAGTCTGTGTTGTCACGTGACACGACCCGCGGGAGTAACTTGGATTCATTTGGGTAAGATTTGGAACACAGCCACTAAAAGGGTGAATTCGAGTAACCCGCTGCCACAACGAGGTAGAGGAGCTTGGAGCGATAAACTGCTATCCCGTTCACCGGGCAAAAGTGACCCCCGTGCCTTTTGTAGCGCTAGTTTAACCAACTCAGGAAGAGTGGCTTTTCGCTACCCGCTGCGTTCAGTCGGAGGAAAAGAGCCGAATTGACAAGTTCGTCTACTCCAAAGACTCCAAATCGTCCATGGTCTGTGATGACGACTTAGTGAAAAAATAGACGCAGTAAATTTGTTTCTTCCAACGCGTGCTGCGCTTCACGTTTCAGATCGGGCGCCTTCTGCTGCGAAAGTGCATCTCGGAATGCCTGGGAATTCCGTACGAAGCGCTGAGATTGGGCAGGACTGAAAACAACCGTCCCGTAGTCGAGCATCCTGACGTCCAGGAGCATATGCCGTTCGACTTCAATGTTTCACATCAGGGAGACTTTAGTGTGCTTGCCGCGGACCACTACTCCAAGGTGGGCGTCGATGTCATGAAGATCGAATATTCGGGTAAATAACCGGTAGGACCCATCGCAGTCGGGTAGAAGTACTGGTGTAGGACGATGTTTACCTCACTCGAAAACTCCCAAAATATTCGTGGTTTCCCTATTTTTTTTTTCTTTTTAGCACAGAATGTGCTTATGGTTTGGTTCTCACGCGAAGAACGTTGTTACACGCAGACTAAGGCAACATAAAGTATGCATAGCCCGTTGCAGGCAATACACACAGCATACATAGTCATAACTAATTAAATGATCATAATTAGCGACATTAACCCAACTGTAATCGAGAACTCGATGCCTTTGCTCTGTGCCGTTAGGAGTATTACTCGAGGGAGCCTGCAGTAGTATGCAACTGAATCTGCACAGCTGGCTTTCGAATGGCAAAGCATAGCTCCCTCCCCATGTAATCTCATGACGTCACAGGTCCGGAATAAACTTACTTAATGTGATCATTTTGATAAACCCAGAGCGTACATGAGTGCGTCATGCTTGCAACACGTCCAAGACCAGATAAACATCTCACATCTAAGGATAACGAATTATAACACGCATAATGCACGCATGGCACATTCTGTGCTTTCCTAGTTAATCAAAATGATAAAGACAAGCTATTTCTTTTTCCCTTTCACTAGGTGGAAAGACAGTCGGCGAATTCTTCTCTCTCATGCGGCGTCAGTTCACTCCAGGTGAATGGAGGTTCATTGAAGGTCCGGGCACGGAATGCGACCTCCTGCGTCGATTCTACAGACTCTGGGTATGATGCCTTTTTCTCTTCTCCAGTGCTTTCAGCCGACACCTCCAGATAGTTTAAAGTTCAGCAAGACTTGTCGTTGGGCTAATCGGTTCATTTTACAGAGTAAACTTTTATGCACAAACACGGAGGAGTAAACAAGGACAGGCACATGTCCTTGTCCACTCCTTCGTGTTTGCGCATACAAGTCTAGACAGATTGAGGAAGACTAACTCGGCCAACTGAAATGGGAAGCTTTGTAGCCATCCCACATTAGGCTTCTCCAGCTACACAGAGCAACATCCAAGGGCAGATCATTTATCATGTTTGTAAAACATGTTGGGGATCCTTGGCCAATGAGAAATGCAACTCTCTCGTAGCATGGGATTAGCTTGGGTGGCTTGTAGCGTCTACTACAGTCCACCGCAAGGTGAAAGGCAGCATACCAGTGCTGAGTTGTGCCGTCTCCTACCCACCAGTCGCTGAAGGAAAGCTTTGTCAAGGCGGAAGGGGTCGGCCTCGGCATCGACCTCCAGCGGCTCAACTTTGTCTGCGAGACGCCAGAGGTCAGTGTAGGCTCCCTCACCAAGGACACCAAGTTGTACTTCGACGGGCGGTTGCTGACCGACTGGATGTTTCAGGAGACGCTGCTCGACGAGAAACACTGTGCCTGCACTGCCCTTCATGTAAGCAGAGAAGTGCAATGCGGACTTTCTCAATTATTTTTTCTGGCATCACGAAGAGCTTACAGGGCCCTTCACACAGCAGGAGCAAACTGAAACTCTGCCCTCGACAGTACTCACATTGACTAAAAGCCCATATTGTTACCTGAATCAAGAGTTACTGGAGGTTTCCAGAAAGCTTTAATAGAACACGAGCTGCTGCTCTTCATTAGAAAGTTTATCAGTGATGCTGGTGTTACCTTCAGGTAAATATTTCTCAGCTGGCTGCAGTGCATAGTTCAGTTATGCAGCATAAAAACACTTGTTTACTTCCACACATCCAGTACTTTCATGCGCTTTTAACCCATCCAACTTTTTCTACGCCATCTTTTGCAAGCCGAGGGTGCACTTGTATGAAAGTTAGGAATCGCCAAGCTCAGTGCTATTTGCTGTAATCAACAAAGTTGTTCGCTCAGCACCTAGATTAAACTTACTGTTCTTCAAGCATTTTTCAAATGCTGGTTGCCACGACTAAGAAAAGTTGTTTCACTTTACTGCACTCAACTAAACTAATAGCAGGACATCTATCGTGCCTTGTCCTAGATTGAAGACTCCCCTCCTCCTGAAGATGTCCTCTTCGAGACACTCACTTTTCAAGAACTGATTCAGGGGGCTCAACCAATCCATTCTTTCGACGCCTGTGACTGGACACTTTTCGCCGCCAAGGCAGAGTCTCCACTGGGATGCTATGAAGCTCATTGATGATGTGCAATAACTGCTAGAATGCTTTTTCTTTTTTTTTTCGTGTAAATAAAACAAGTCATCTTTCCTGACCATTCTACTCCTCCCTTGTACTATGCCAAAAGCAATGGCAAAGCAACAAACATCTATCTTTCATTTCACCTGGTTACCAGACTGCATTTCGAGACAACACTGTCCATCTATTGATATGGTGCAAAAAAACTCACCCAGAAATTAGCCAAAAACAAACACGTGGTCTGGTGTCGGAAAGTTGTTCTCACAAAATTCGAAATAAAACCCTCCGTCCTAGGTGTAGTAACATTTTCTATAACCTTAAATTTTCTGGATCCTAATTGTACGAGAGCACCGTCGCTGTGCCAAGTTCCAAGACGAAGGGCCGCAGCCTGCAACATGTCAAAACCATGACACATGTGACGGAGCTGTTAAATATTTGACTAAAAACCCCCGAGACGAGACCGGGAGCTGTTACGTTTAGGAACCTGCAACGGCCGCGTCATTTCCAGCTGCAGCCGTAAAAGCAATCGCCAGATGTGGACACAGCAATAAGTGCCCACATGCAACGCATGCCTTCATAGGACCTTGTCTCCATGCCATTCAAATCACAGCCCTGAGGCCTTGCTAAAGAGCCAACGCTCCATTGGGCCAGAGACACGCAGACCTCAAGGCTCCCACTGTGCCAAATGTGATAAGTGTTATACATAGCATGCTCTAAAAACTGATGTTTCAAGGCACCGTCAATGATAATTTCTCGATGCATTAGCCGTGTGGTAACAAAATCGGTGCGCTGGCGACATTGGTGGTACCGCATTTAGTTCTTTTCATCAATTTCTATATTCTTGTCTCGCACAAGATTATATACCTTTTTCTTTTCGTTTCTTCAAGTCAAGAAGCTGTTTCCCTAAAACTTCGCCGCATTCTACATTCCATCTTGGCTCGCGGCAGCACGTTTTTCTTCCGATTCCACTAGAACAAAATCCTGTTCTGTTGACACACTCAGCACTCCCGCGGTTTGGGTACCATCAACCAACGTACTTCTGAAAAAAAAAGTATGTGGGACAACTCTGGAGAGGTGTTCAATTTCTCAAAATTTTTAATAAAATATTTACACCTCCTTTTTTTCTTTTCTTTCCCACCTGTCGCAACCTCACCTTCATTTTGTAGAAAAAAAAAAATTTCCTCAACTCTGTACACGTAAGGTTGCCGTTCTCTCCCTTGTTCCGACCGTATGCCTGTGAGCGCGTGCACGTGCCTCACCTATCCTGTCCTCGTGGGGGGGGGGGGGTTGGGGGGGGGGAGCTAACGCACAAACGCCGATCCACACAAGCGGGAGAGGCGGGCCCCGATCCGTCGCCGCCTATCACAAACGTCTGGAAACCACGCGGAGAAGCACACATAGTTATGCCGAACAACACTTCGCCCACCCCCGCGCCGACCGAAAGCACCTTCATTCGAGCCGCTCAACCTTCCCCCTCCCCAATTACGAATCTTCCCTTCCAACGCTAGCCTTTGAGCATTGTCCCGTATTCAATGGATGTGCGGTTGTATAAATACGTGCGGTCTGTCCTTTTGTTGTCGTCGTATTTACACCTATACAAGAGAGGAACGAAAAAGACACGAAAAAACCGGCTAGCACGTTCGGTGCGCTCCGCGCGAGCGACGGGGAAGCCGAACCGGACGCTCCTCTTCGGCCGAGGCACCCGGGTGCGTTGTCGCGGGGGGCTAGAGTCCCCGACGTTCGCTTCTTAAGTAGGTTTCAATGAGAAAGGAGTGGCAAGGTTTGCATATGTGCTTCCGACGCCGAAAGCAAGAAGCGAGGAGGAAATCTCGCCACGCCAAAAACGAGCGCGCATCGAACTCGACGAATCGCGCACAAGGCCCCCTGTGTGTGCAAAAAGCACTAAAGACCAAAAAAAAAAAAGAAAGAAAGAAGACAGAAAGATGCAGGTTTGGTTCGCCCGGTTGGCCGCCGCCACAACGAAGAGACTCGACGGAATGTGCCGTCTCTTCTTTCCACGCGGCGGTCGCCGACGAGAGCGGTGTCGATTTCTTTTCGTCGTAGAGCCCAGATCGTTCGGGCAGCGCACCCGCTTCTCAAAGAAGGCGGGAGGCGACCCAACGTTGCTGGGGAACGCGAAGAAACAAAAGCCGACGGATCAAAAGAGCTACCGGCCGAGAACGCAAATCGAACTCGTCCAAGGGCGGCAGAAACCGAGTCGCCGCCGACACAGACGCAGCGACAATAAGTTACACGGCGTGGCGCCGTAAAAAAACGAAACGGAACAGACGTGAGCGTGCGTCGAAGAGGGCACCCCGCCGATATCACCGCCGTCGCGACGGCCAAGCTCACACGTGCACGCATCCACACGCACAGGATGCAACCTTGCCTCTTTCCCCTAGCCACACGCGGAGAAACCGGGGAGAGAGAGAGAGAGCGAGCGATAAGCCGGACAACACGCACGAAAATAAACAAAACGGAGCAACAACAACAAAAAGAAAAGACGGAACAAAGGAAGACGGCAGGAGAGGTCACAAGAGGATGCTTCGGACCGCCTCGTCGAGAACCGAGTCCGGCGGCGCTTCCGGCCCCGTCCCCTCGTCGTAGTCCATCGGTTCGGCGCCCCCCCTCTTGGTGGCACCACCGTCCGCCCCCGCCGTGCCATCCGTGCCATCCCCCCGAAAGTCCAGGATGCTGTTGATGGCACTTTGAACTTGGTCCGGCGGCTGGTCCGACGCGAGGTCGTCGTCCTCGTCGCTGAAGTAGTGAGTCCGCACTAACGGTCCCCCGCCGCCCCCACTCTCCTCGTCGTCCAGTCCCTCGATCCCGGAAAGGTCCAACTCCGGAGCACGCGACGGAACCGACACTTCCACCGGCTTCAGCGGACTAGTCCAATCCGCCGCTATCACGGACACTGGCGGGTGATGGTGGTGGTGGTGGTGGTGGTGATGGTGATGGTGGTGACGGTGCGGCTTGAGCTCCGATGTAAACTGGAGCGGGGGGTCAATGTCCTCTAGTTCCTCAAAGTCCTCCTCTTCTTCCGCGGACATGTCTAGCTCTTTTCGGATGCTTGACACCATGTCGTTTTCCAGAGGTGGAGTCGCCGCCGCTGCAGCGGCAGATGTTCGGGGCGGTGCCAACGTGGAGACGTCGTTGGCAACGTCTTCTTCCTTGACAGAGCGCCGCTTGGCGGCGGGCTCAAGGTCTCCCCAAACGTCCAGCCACGAGTCCGGAGGCTCCTTCTTGACGGACCGGCCGCTCTGTAACGTCGGAGGCGGTGGACTCCGTTCCGACGTCCAGGACTCCGTCGCCACAGGGAGGTTGATGTCTGCAAATATTGCGCCAAGTATGAGCCCAGGTAGCACAGTACTATGGGCCAAGATACGATTTCTGTCCGGGAATTTAGAGCCTTCAGAGGCCCAAAAAAGTCAAGGTAGGGGCAAGCTTGACCTTCTTTGGACAGAGTCTGGGTATCTTGGTCCTAATCCGCCAAACAAGTGCCAAAGTTAATTAAGCTTCACTGCTGGTAGTTCGGCTGTCACGTGGCATCTTTGGGCATAAATCGCCAAACAAGTGCCAAAGTTAAGCTTCACTGCTGGTAGTCTGGCCTTCATGTGGCATCTTTATGCCTAATGTGCCAAGCAAGTGCCAGATCTAAGGCTTCACTGCTTCAGTTCATACGTGGCATCTGTGGCGCAGGTTTAGCCCTTTGGCAATTTAGTGGCAAGCCAGAGAAAAGCCATAAAAACGCCAAAGAAAAGTGCTCCGACACTATACTCGCGGTCAGCTTTCTGTGGCAATGCAGTCAATGCTAGGGGAGAGGGCGCACCAACCGCCGCACACGCGCTTTCCTCCTCTCTTCGGATTGCCACAGAAAGTTGACCGCGAGTATAACTAACGCTTCGAGACAAAACCGCATTAGGCCTAAGCTAGGCCCCTCGGGCTGCCAAGCTCGTGCCAAGTCGGAAGTTTCTTTTTCGTGCTACCTGGGAGCATTACCGCAAACTCCTCGAGGCTGTTTTGCACATTGCGTTTGACTTCGCCGAGCGTGTCGAATCTCTCGTAACCACTGGCGGCCCCGGTACACTGCCGACCCGCATTTTCACGATGTTTTCCGCATCATTCTTTCACCGTGGTCTCGGTCACAAATCGGACAACGCTGTACAGGCATTAACTTCTCGAAAAATAGTGTGCGTAGACCCAATCTCCCAAATACTGCAAATCCTTCGGTCTAGTTATACGCAAATTGGAAGTGTTCCAGGTCTGCCCAGTGGATGGTGCCAGTCTGCCAGCTGACACGGGGGGTCACGATGCACTTGGCACAGTCAAATGCAAATGTGTGGGTCTAGACAAACCACAACATTAAATAAAGAAGCAGAAACCAGATCCTCCACACTTGGGAACAAGAACGCGCAGAGGCTCGTGCCTATGGTGGGACAGTCGTTTTCCAGTAACAAATGCGCACTGGCGACGCAGCAGATGACGTCGCAAAAGCCGGTGTGTCCTTCTGTCGGACGTCGCGATCCTGGCGGCTGGGCGCACAAGTTCTGGAAAAAAAGCGCAAGCGGGAAAGCTCGACACTCACACTGGCCCTGTTCCGCTGCCCGCTTCTCTTCGGCCAGGGCGTCGCTCTCGTGCTCCAGGAAGAGCTTCTCGACCATCAGCTTCTCCGCGGTGGAATAGTCCCTCTGCCAACGAAACGTCCGTCACCGCAACACTCCGAATGCCGGCGGCGGAATACACCGCCGGTCCTGACAAGACCGAAAAGTCAAAAAGGACTGAAACCCAAACGGGGAAAAAGTCCCTCACCATTCCCTCGAGCAGCATCAGGTAGTGGAACTTGTGGTACAGCTTCTTCCTCTCCTCCAGGAGCCGCTCCGAAACTTCCGCAAACAGCTCGTCCGCTGCGAGCGAGACACACGACGGGAGGGTCACAACCTACGGTCGAAGCGACGACGTGCCCAATACGGAAAAAAGATGAGGCCCGTTCGCACGCGTGCGCTTGCTTACGACCGACCGAGTACTTGCGATCTCTCACGACGAGAGAACACACTGGCATGCCAGCGCCATCTACGAGTTGACCCTGGAACCGCATTTCACCAGAGCAAAGATTTCGCGGTATTTGCGAGATCATATACACATACTATCTACGAGGAATGGTCGTTTATAACTTTGTTAAAAAGTTAATCGAGCCATGAAAGAAAGAATGATGCACGCAGGAAAATAGGAAGTATACTGAAACGCCGAGAGTTCTACGCCTACCCGATAGATGGCGTTGGGGTGTTCTCTCGCTTTAAGGCATTCGGTCGTAAGCAGTCTCCAGTGTGCAAACGACCCTTTACCGTGGACGTCCGATTTAAAGGAAACGACCGAGGGTCTAAAAGAAAAAATTCGAACTTTTCTCTCGTTCCCGATTTCGCCCAATAAAATGCTCCAATAACCCGCAGGAACTCTTTTTCACTCTCAGTGTAAAACAGGCTTAACTGCATATTGAGCCATTGGAAATCTTCGTTTCCTAGTTGTAAACAAGGATCGAGGCGAGTGTGCTCTTTGACATTTTCAGAAAGCAAATGCAGCCCCCAGCCCCACCTTCGTGCCAAGTTACAGTGAGCGAGCGAGGGACACTGATCTCCGAGAGATCTGCCCCACACCACAAATGTTGCGGAGGAGAAAGGCAAGCGACGCACTCTTGCCCAGATCCTCTTCCCGGGGCAGCCTGGTGTTGTAGACGTGGTAGCGCAACAACCGCTGGCAAGCGTCCCTCGTCGACGCAAACGGACTCTTGGTGTCCGCGAGCATAGCACCGTTTTGGTCTTCCGACAGCTGCTGGTGGAACCTGGAAGGAGACAGGGGACGACAACGACTGAGCACCTGACGGAGCAAACACTGCCGCCATTGTTGGTAGTAACAGAAGAGGCCGAAACAGCACGGCAACTCCTATGGGCGGAAGCGAAGACGACGCGGGAGACGCCGACTTAAAAACAAGCGATGGGAGCCAGTTGCTCGGCTGCCCGCCGCAAACTAGGTTGAGGGTTCAAAGAGACTCCCAAGCAAAGTTTGCCGCAGATGTTTCCGAATTTCAGCTTCAGTGCTCCCGCTACTAATGGGGTTCTTTAAATTTTGGTGGAACCTTCTTTTGCCTGGCGTTTGTATCTCGAAAATACTTGATAAAAAAAAAAAAAAAACTCGAAAACAAAGAAAAAAAATTTAGAACTATTTGGAGACGTACTAAGCCAACCCAGAGTACTAACAGAGAATTGCAAAAAGAGTCGCATAATTTCAGTCAAAAGCATAAGTATACAATTGCTCCCGGAATCTCGTTTTGAAAACCTACGTATAAGGTGCTCCGTCTGGACGAGCACACACAGAGCGAAAACTTCCTTCAAAGCCACGAGGCTTGTGCTCAAAGGTAGTGCCGACACGCTGAACGAACCATGGGCCAACAAGCTTTGCATGGCGGTGAAAAGGATAAACAAAGCAATGACTCACATGTGCATCCTTTGAATGCGATCAGGAACTTTAGGCTTCACTACGGCAGGCTTGGGCTGGAAGAAGCAAGCAAGCAGAAATCGCTCCAAGTTAAACTTGCATCTTTAAGGCCGGAGTAAAATAAAAATGAGTATCACATAGATCATTTAATTAAAATAATAACAGCTATTCTGTAACAAGAGAAAAAGGCTCGGGGAATATACAAGGAATAAGTATAGGCAAGAAAATAAAACTACCGTGGAACCACGACAAAACACATGAAAGCACGGTGCAGAGGAGCACTTTAGCAAATGAGCTACAGGCTAGAGTAAACAAACGGGAAAATATAACTTAATTACGCACCACTTCCACTTCAATAGTTTTGAAATTAGGTCATCAGAGCAATTTTCTGGTTGCACAAATTATCAACGCGAGAATACAACCGGAGAAATCCCCGAACCTCCCGAATTCCGTGAAATATAAAACTTGGCTCATTCAATCACATGCTCACTCACTCATAATTAATTCAAACTCGCACTGTTGCTCACTCGGTGATTAATTAGACCACTTGCCTGCTCACTCAAACTCACTCACTGAGCGATAAATTAGACACTTGCCCACTCACTCAAACTTCACTCCTACTCATTCAAACTCACAATGAGTGAAAAATTACACACTCGCTTACTCACTCAGTAATTGCACGATAGATTACACATTCACCTACTCAAAGCTCACTCTAGCTCACTCACTGAGTGATAAATTACACACTCACGCACTCAAACTTCACTTCTACACAGAGTCACTGGGTGATAAACGAGCTAAAAATATAATTATTACAAAAAAAAATCATATAAGCCGGACTTTGTTGATTTAAATCAGAATCATAAGATCAGAATCATTTGATTTAGATTACTGTAACTACAAAACAGTGATCCTTAATCACTAGATGCATTTTCGAATATGGCAGATTGATTAATAAATTTGATTGATTACTAAAAACAAAGTGGAAGAAAGAATTACAGTAAATTTAAAGTACAGTTTAATAGCAACTTTATTTTTTTTAGTAAGCCCCACCACAGTAAAACAAATAGAGCTCGATCTTTTTTTAGTTAGGAAAAAGAGCTTTATTTGCTTTCTCTTTTAGTGTTCTGATTTGCTTGCAATAGGACATTACTTTTCTAGTTTACATCTATTCTTTCACATTCCTATTTACTAGCAATAAGAACTGACGAACTAAGTGGAGGGTAGAACGAAAGTCCAAAGTTCCCATTCGCTCAGAAGACCACTGCTTTGTGCTCAGCCCGGTATAAATCTTTCTTGCTCGACAATTCTTTAATTTGATTACAGAGCGAATGCACTAAAAGAGCATAAAACAATACACAAATGATAAACAAATCAATATTTGTAAGATAATTTTGTGCGGGAAAGGTTTGATTTAAATTATCGTAGTAAAACCAGTCAGATCTAAATCGCAATAAAATCACGATTCAAATCACCTTGATTTTTATTCTCCACCTTGGTGATAAATTACACACCCACTCGCTCGAACTTCACTCTTACTCAGACTCGCTGAGTGAACAAATTACACACTCACTCGAACTCACTCAGTGATTGATTGAACAAAGGGACCATGAAATGAACCTTCGGCTGGGATCAACTGGGATTTTACTAATCGCATATCGTTTAGTGTGCCAAAATAACACTAGTATAGAGCGTAGAAAGTCTAAAGCCTGCTTTTCTGTAACAACATTTGCAAATACAGCGGACTATTTCGTACCTCCTTTCCTTTAAAATTATCTTTTTCACTGTGATGCATCCGCGGTGTCCAAGCGCGTCGCCTGAACCCAGCTCGCGCCTTGGGCACGAGCACAGCGTAACTCGGACGCGAGCCCAGCGTAACTCGTCGACAATCCATCCGTCAACGAATATTTGGACTCGCGTTCGTGGCCAAGGAGTGCCGCAACGGCGCTCATCATCGCGTCGCGACCACGTAATTTCTCGTTTAGCTTTTGAGTTGAGGATTAAGGAGGAAGAAGTTGAAAAATCATTTCATGGTCCCTTTAACCACCCGTATGAACGCGTTCTTATGGCCCCTGACCGGTTCAGGTGGAGGAGCTGGCTTGGGGGCGATGACGGTTTCCTGCTTGCTCGGCAACAGCGCCGACGCCGCAGGAGATGCCTTGGGCGCGACGCAACTGCTGCCGCTCGCATTGCTGTTGTTCTTGCTCGTAACCTGCGTTGACGGAACCCGGCGCAAAGGTTGACACCGCCGAGAGAACTGCCCGAACTCATGGAACACTACGTTTACGAACTTCAAATCAAGTCGCGACGTGAAGTTCGGTCACGCTCCGTGCCTCCGATGGATGCCTTTCTAAATTTCTCGCGTAATGACGAAATGGATTTCCCACAAAAAAAAAAAAGGCGGCGCGACTTTCTGAATGTTTTGACGCGACTACCATGATGTCTAGAGAGATGGTCCGTCCCTGGAAATTGCGTCGTCTCTAGGTTAGTAAGCTAGGAACTTGGGAGGCAGTTGAATATACGAGGTGTTCTTCCCTCGTCTCTCACGTATGATAGTACTCTTGGCACGGTCTGCAGTCCGTTGCTTTGGAGTAGTGGGACAAGCGCAACCCCCCCCCTCACGCAGAGCTCTCTGCTCGCTGCCACAATTGGCGGTTTCCTGCTCTCCAGTGTTTGCTCCGCCAAAGTAGAAAGAGTGGAGAGCTTTGTGGGGGTGCTCGCCCTGCTGTTCTAAACCTGCAACAGACCACAGGCCAGCTTCTTTTGGAGAGCACACAAAAGATGCTCCCAGTGTGTCACTCGTACACGATGCTTGTTGTGGCTCGTTCGTGACAATTTTCTTATAGAAAACAACCCATAAAACACACTTCGCATTCAAAGAGAATTTCTTTAGTGAAAGAAGGGCATGCGTCGCATTTCGAGCCGGGTGAAAACGCCACAGAAAGACAGCCATCCGGATCGTCTCACCTGCTTGTTCGTCACAGAAGGCACCTGGACCAGGATCTGCTTGGTGGGCGGGGCCGGCGCAATCACGTGATTGGTCGGCTGCTGCAGCCTCAGCACCACCGTCTGCGACCTCGGCTGGTGGTGGGGCGTCGGCGGCGAGCGCTGGTTGGCCGCTGCGCCGCCGGCCATCGCCGCCGTCGCGCCCGGGTGGTGCGGGTGCGGGTGCAGCACCGCGTGGTGCAGCTGGTGCTGCTGCTGGGCCGTCAGCTTCACCACTTGGTTTCCCACCTGGTCGAGCGGAGCCCAGCTCAGCTTCGGTTCGCCGTAAACATTTGGGGCGCTCGTATCCAGCAGCTGCCACTTTGAGAGGGCAGAGTTCGACCTTCCGACTTTCTCCCTCGACTATGTGTTTGTCGCGTTAATGGGTAATTATTGTCCAACCTAGGGTTAGACGTCAAATCCCAGTGCTCAAACTGTTCCGTGAACCCTCGAGCTTTTGACAAAATTCAACCAAGTTCAAGTTCTTGAACAATAATCTCAGATTTCTACGCCAGAATTTTAAATTTGGAAAAAAAAAAAGATTGATCGTTACAAGTTTTAGGGAATACTGTAAAACCCTTTATTTTCGCTGCCCCTATATTTCGCGAATCGGTCACAGAGGACATAATCGCGGCCATTAAATTTCGCGAGTTCCATACGCCTGCATTGAAACTCTTAAGGACCGAAATTTTCGCGTGCCCATAAATTTCGCGAATTTTTCAATTCGCGATATTCGCGAAAATTAAGGGCTCGCGAACATTGAGGGTTTTACAGTAGTGACCAATGTTTCCACATTATAAAAGCAAACATGTAAGGCTCTAATGATTTAGTTAGCTTTTAACAAAACTAATACGCCCAATAAATATTGCACCCTTCCTTCACCAGGCGTCGACGGCTCATTTTCAATTTCTGTATGGGTGCAAAATAGCCGAATTTTCGTCGACCTTCACGTTAGAAGTTCTAAAATGTTGAACCGAGTAGAACCCAAACTTTGGCAAAATCACGAGATCCTTAGCAATAAATGAACCTATGTCATCCATAAAAATGGCCAAACAGAAAAAAGTGAGGTGTTTTCTTTGCCCTTTCAGGAGCGGAAAACACTGCATTTGGAATAGGCTCGAAAAAGTAAAAACCAAGCCCCGAGCAATGTTTACACCAAAGCCGAGAACGGCCCAACATTTGTTTCAAAAGTGACCAAGGTGCCAGCCATTGTCACCATTGCACGTGGACACAGACAGCACCCAACCCTTTGAGAAAACTGTTTCTAGGTTGTTTCTGCCCAGAGAAGTTTTGACTACTGGTAAAACCACATCCCAGAATACTACCAAGAAAGCTAACAGAGCAAGTGAACTCTCACGGAAGGGAAATTGTGGCGGAGTGAGCACCGTCCCGTACGTTTCCGTGCGACACTCCGAGTCAACCCGACTTGCACTCCAAGTCGGGTCAACGACGACGCCTACCCTCGCAGCCAGAAAGGGAACGAAAAGACGTGGCTCATGGACAGAAAAGAGAAACACAAGAAGAAGACGAAGATACGCAGCGAGCAGAGGACACTCACACGCAAGTGGGAGGCAACGGCGGCCATGGGGCGGGAAGGCAACGGCGGCGTGGCGGCCTCGGCAGCGCTAACGACGGCCGAGGCAGTGGTAGAAGAGGAAGAGGAAGAAGATGAGGGGCAAGAGGCGGTAGAGGAGGACGAGGAGGCGACAGAAGAGACAGGGACGGCGGCGGCGACGCTCGGTGCAGGGGCTATGACTCGTAGCGGAGTCTGCACGGTCGTGGCCAGAGAAGAGCAGAGGGAGAGGAAGTTAGTTGACGGGGGTTGCAAAGCACAGCAACGCAGACACGGCGACACAAATATGCGTCTGCAAAGGAGTAAAGGGCTACCTACTCGTCAGCAATCGTCAGGTGCAGAATGTTTAAACACGCGGCTGAAAATCCGGCGGAAAAATTTCACGCCGGGCACTTCCGCCGGTTTTCAGATGCTCGTCGGGGCTAATATTTTTCAGAAAATTGTTATCGAGGTCAGTCGCAAGACTAGCTGCCCGACGAGCACAGGCAAATGCTAGGAAACAGCCAGAACATCACATCAAGCCTCCAAAGTCTCCGTTCATTGTTCGCCGCACGACGTTTGGCGTTTTTGCATAGGCGCTTCCTAACGTCGCAGGGCTCGGGTCTCAAAGAAGGTGTCTACCATAGTTACATTCCTAAATTTCCCTGCCTTTCCAGGTTCCCCCTCACCCCGACAATTTTCCCAGAATTTCTCGAACCAAAGAAAAACGAAAATTGGCTATAGAACCACAGACAACTTACGAAGCAAATTACAACTACATAATCACATAAATTAGATAGAAACGAGCTTTGACATGAATGTCTTAAAACGTTAAGACTTCCATTACCCGCTCTACCGCATTTACAGTGACGGACGGACTCACGGAATGCGTGGGAGCTTGTTTGGATGCGGAGGCAGAAGTGCAAGAGTTGCCGGAGTGCGCCAAGGACGGGGCAGGCTTGGACTTGGCGTCCACGTGATTGGACTTGTGGTGACTCGCGCGGGACGCCACCGTCCTCGTGGGGGCCGCGACCACTGACGCGCCCTGCACCACCACTCCCGGCAACGCCTTGTTGATCACCGCATTCACCTGCTGCTGCTGAGGCTGGCGGAGAGACCGAGCGTCGGAAGGGACGTCATGCTAGAGCATTTCTGAGAAACCCTTCTCACTCCCGTCCTTCGCTTTGCAACCAACGAAGCAGGCAGCATGCACCCGTTATACATCTACTTCAATTATGCCGGTTGAACCACGAAAATAAGGAGAAAGGAGTGAAGACAGGCTATCGCTGGCCTGTCTTCACTCCGTTCTCCCTATTTTCGTGGTTCAGCTGGTTTAACCGTTGTAATATGTACCACCAACTAGCTCAGCTTCTACCCCCTTCAATTATGCGTACAGGGGGTAATGCACCCAACGAATGTGACACGGTGCATTAGCTTCTGAACGACAAATACAGTTCCCAAGGGTCTTGTCACGTTTGTATGCGTATTATGTTTATATCGATATAGTAACCAAATAATGTTTTGACTTGCAGCAATGCTACTAGAAAATTAGTAGCATCACTATGCTATAGCCCTCAATCACCACCACCAAGGTAACCAAATAAAGCCGGTGGAGCCACCTCCTAAAACACAGCGTCGTCAATCTCAAAGAAAAACTTCGCAGCGGTGAATATTTATCGTCTCTTCGAGTTTTTCCTCCATGATCAAAAACGATTGTCTGCTATTTTCCGTCATCACTGCTGTTTTTTTTTTTTTTTTTTTTTGTAGCCCAAGCTGAAGCCAATCTGTGGTGCATCCAGGTGATAATCCCAGCCGTTCCAAAATTGAGTTCCGGATCGTTTACTCGCGATGTCACATAGTGCTACCCGCCGACATAGGAGACAGGTTACCCGGGTGACATGTGGAACATGGCCGTAGAGACCCTACCTGCGGTGGTGCGGGGGACTTGGAGGGTGCTTGGGGCGGCACCACCACGTGCGGCGCCGGGGGCGCCGCGACGGTGGCGGCGTTGCCGTCGTTGGACGAGGAGGTCACGTGCGCCTTGCAGGGCGTCTCGCGCAATTTATCCACCACAGCCAGCATCTGCTGCAGGATCACCTTCTGCTGCATCGTCGGCTTCTTCAGTACGTTCAGGTGGGCAATTTGGGTCTGCAGCTGCTCGTACAGCTGTAAAAAGCGAGGAACGACTCGGTGCCCCGGCCACAACTCCGTCGACCGCGACAGGAAGAATAGCTAACGACCCCAGAAAGTGCGCCGCGATTCACAGTGGTAGCTGCTGCATTATGGAAAGGCACGTCGAAGGAGATTTGTCTTTCACCCAAAGTGGTGTATAATGTTTGCCATGGGTTCCTTGCTTTCAGTGGAATTGATGTATGAGATGTGTATGAAGAGATGTGTGCTTTGGTGGAGCAATTTGGGAACAGCAATGGCCAACAGAGGGGAAGGGGGGGGGGGGAGCGAGAGGGAGCCTTGTCGTGTGAGGAACGACAGGGAGAGGGAGAACAGTGCCTCTGTTGTGAAGTGGGGTTGTACGCTTGTACATGAACATGTTTTGCCAGGAAGAGGCACTAACATTTACCGCTGTAAAAGAACTTGCCTCTATACTTCACATAACGGACACAGAATACGTCAGGTGTTTGTGCCGTCCCGTCTTCATCTGTCGCGTCTGTTAAGCCCATTAGGTTTTCGGGAATGAGACATTGGCACAAAACACATTTGGCATAAGTCGGTTTCACACCAAGTATCGAGGTAAGTTATCACATTTTTTTCTCTCCTGCTCCCTGCGCTTGTGGTAGGGTTTGGGACTTTTATAACCCACCTTTTCCTTAGGTGCCATGTTTTGCAGTCACCAAGTATATGTTTAGTAAAAGAAATTACACTTTTCTCAGCCCCTACATTACCCCAGCATTCTCGGCAGGTGCAGTGAACAGTCCATCGTTCGAAAGCCTCCCTGCAGATGTTGCGTTCTTGTGAGTGAACTCAGATGTCGCGTTTTTGGGACTTCAGAGTTCACTCCCTGCTTCCGGCCCAGTTAACGTTGCAGTCGAACGAGACATTGCCCGGGAGATCAGTAGAATATTTAATGTTCCTATGTTTTTTGCACGAAGGATATTTAACCAGAAAAATGGGTGGTCTGTCTTTTGGAATGGGAGCTGGTTCGAGACTTTACAGCAGTGTAACCTAAGAACACTGTGCCAAGGCAGTGTTGCAAAGTGAACATCCCTTGTCCATTCCGACTCCATTTTGGGGAATTAAGAGTTCCCAATAATTCCATTTCTTTCAACTCCTGGGAGTGTAGACACTGGGCCCATTCCCACTCCTGGAACGACTTAACCATTCCATCCCATTCCCCTAACTCCTAGACTTTAAAAAAATGGGTTGCTGACAGCTACATTCTGTTGTCAGCAAAAGCAGCATAAAGCTGGCATTACCAAATGCACAGACAACTGCAAAAATATGCAAAATGCGTTCCCAAACCACTGATACTATGGCAAGCAGTGGTCGCAAAGAGTGCTTGGTGGTGCACAGTGGCACTGCAGACATCGATCGTGCGATCAAGCGTAAAAAGCTAGCAACGAGGGGCGGCAAAAATTTAAAAAAGCCCCTTTTCTTCACAAACATATCATATGCCCTCCACTTCTAGAGGACTAAGGGCCGGCGTGTTTGTTTGGTGAAGCCACAAGAATGCCCAGTTCATGAGTGGCACAAGAAGAAGCTGTCTTCCTGCTCACTTCGAACATGCCTGCACAGCTCGAGTGCTGTCAGAAGCAACACCACGTTCACCTGCCCCAAATCTCCACACACTGTGGCAAGAACGCAAAACCGCTAACAAAGTGCAATCGCTATGGTGCCAGCACTGGTGCTCTAATCGCGCAGAGTCCCAACAGGCGCTCCGTCGCATGTCATGGTGAAAGGAACGTCTTCTCTGTCTATAACTCCTCAGTTTTGGTTGTCTCAATGAGGACGGCAGTTTCATCCTCATCCCCGGTCAGACAATCAAGGCCTCACTCACCTTAAAGGGCATATGCAAAGGAAAGAAAGACATTTTTTAAACAGCCTGGATGGAGAAAGGACGTTATAAAAGAAATTTACGATGAAAAATCTTTTTTTTAAAAAAGCTAAGTTCACGGCGAGAAAAACATTTGTAGTTGTCGTTTGCGGGACCCCGCGTAAAAGTGGCAACTAGCAGTCACGTGACTGGACACTGGTCACATGGTGCTTGCGCTCTTTTGAGAGCTTCCTATGGGACCTAAAAGTTACTTATTAATCTTCGTTTTTAACGCGAGAGCGTTAAGGAGCTCGCGTCAGAAAAGAGCCAGCGTCGGCGGGACGGGAAAATCCTGATTGGCCGATAGGGTCATGATGTCACAGCCATATGACCTCACGCGGGAATTTCACACAACGCTCGCGTGAAATGTGACATCACGCGTGGAATGAAAGTAATTAAAATGTGACATGTAATGCGAATTAAAGGTCACTGCATGTCTCAAGCGATTTCGCTTTATATGTAATTAATTTGCCTTAAATAAAAAATTTCAAGAATTTTAGGCGGGATTTTAACCCACAACCCTTTAGTTGCGAGCCAGACCCGCTAGCGTCTAGGCCACGCAGACACGCCTGCACGGCTTGGGACCGACCGGGGGTTCATATGTCTAGCTATCATGCTCCACTCTTAAAGGCGAAGCTTAAGCGTCCTCCGGTAATTTTGTTGCACCACTTTTTTTTTAACAAAATATTTTGATGTTTGAGGAACAACAAGTATAAGAAAATCGTCACTTTCGTTTTGACTCCGAAAATAAGAGACAAAAGCTTTGCCATTTTCTGTTAGAGGGAGCATGGTGTCACATGGATTAGTTTCTAACATGTCGGTTCCCCCCAAAACGACACTGCTGCTCGCCGAAGGGCTGCGTTCCTCATGATCTTCGAGTAGCGGCGTCGCTTTGGGGGAACCGGCATGCTAGAAACTAAAACATGTGACACCGAGCTTCTTCGAACAGAAAATGGTGGAGCTTTTGTTCGTTATCGATGAGTCAAAACGTGAATTAACGATTTTCTGATACTTGTTGTTTCTCAAACATTAAAATATTTTGTTAAAAAAAAAGCGCAACAAAAGAAAAAATATTAATAAGCAACTTTCAGAGCCCATAGGAAGCTCCCAAAAAAGCGCAAGCACCACTTGACCAGTGGCCAGTCACGTGACTGCTAGTTGCCACTTTTCCGTGGGCTCCCCCAGGCGCCAACTACAAATTCGTTTGGCGCCATTAATATAGCCCTAAAACAATTTTTTTTTTCGTTGTAAGTTTACTTTATGACATCCTTTTTTCACCTAGGCTGTTAAAAAAATCTATTTTTCCTTTGTATATGTTTTTTAAGTGCAATGATGCGGTTTCACTTTGACTGTGCACCAGCATTGTGCTGTAGCAGGCCGTAGGCACTAGCTGAGGATAGACACAGCTCGCACGAAACACCATTTCGTCCCCAATTCATTTTAGGCAAAAGGCATCCAATTCCATTCCTATCAGTGCTGCTGCCGCCATTCCACTCCACGGTTGCGGAATTGCAGAATTATTCCAAGAATCATTCCAACTCCAGAGGGTCAACTCTGCAACACTGGTGCCAAGTATCATTTAAGCAAGGTTACAAGCTGGACAGAACCACAAAACTGCAACTCAATGAAACCCGTCACCGCCCCTCTAGCAAAAAATTAAAATGAATTGTTTTCGGTTGTTTTGTAGTTTTTTTCCCTCAAACGCCTGCGAGTAAGATGCGCGCCACCCTTTCCAACGACGAGCACTCACCTGCTGATTCTGAGAGTTGAGGACCGAGTTTGGCGAGTGCTTGGGGCACGTGTGACCCGCCACCACCACGCTGTTTGGCGCCGGGTGCGTCGTCCCCACCGGCGCCGAAGATGCCGAGGTGGTCGCGACCGGCGTCGCCGCCACCGTCGTCACCACCACCTGCTGCGTCCCACCCTTCGGCGTCGTCACCACCAACGTCGTCGCCGTCGGACCAGACTTTGCACCGATCGAGTTGACTACCGGGTGAGCGATCGGGTGAGCGATCGGGTTGACGATCTGATTAGCGACCGGGCCGGCGACGGAGTTGGTCATCGCGTGACACCCGTGGTGCGGCTGCTGGCTCGTCGCTGTCTGCTGTTGCTGCGCCACCGCCGGCGACGGGTTCACGACGATGTGGTTCAGCCGACCCGTGCCGCTTCCGTTGTTGGTGCCGTGGCAGAGCGTGACGTTCCCCATGTTGGCAACGTTCGCCACGTTTCCGCCGTGCACCGTCACGAACGAGTGCGGCTGCGCCGCCGCCAACTGCTGCGTCGAGATCATGCCGTTGTTGACGGTGTGGACGGTCAGGTGGTGCGGGTGCGTCGCCGCCACGACGGCAGGTGGCGGGACCGCGCTCGAAACCGGTTGGCGAACGGACGACGTGAGCGACGCGAGGTCGGGAACGTTGACGGGCGGCGCCACAGACAACCGCTCCAGGAGGGCAGAGTGCGTCCGCGAGAGGGCGGTGCTGACAGGCGCGCTCGTTGGGGCCGCCGGCTGCGTCGGGGTCGTCGTTTCGACGGGTGGCGGTGGCACCGCCACCGGTTCCGGGGGCGTCGGCTGGCGCAGGACCACGCTGCCGTCGTGCGCCAGGGAGAGTTGCACCTGTTGCCGGGGTGACACCATCACAGTTGGCGTCGGCTTGCTTGTCACCACCTGTGCAAGATGAGAGGATCGGCACCATGGATCCTGGCGAACCTGGCTCTACTGGGACAGTTGGGACACAGATAACCTGTGCGAACGGGGGCATCTGTCGCAAGAAACGCCGGGTGGTCGCGGCGGTTCGGAGGCGTGAGAGACACTCGAGTAGCAGGACGACTAAATCTTTGATGTCACTGCACTGGCGCGGATTGCGCGGCAACTTCAAATTCGAATTTGGGAACTGTTTTTTTAGTTCACAAATACTGAGTTCTCAAGTCTGGAATTCTGAGGGAAATATTCAGGCATTGTTTCCAATTGTTTCAGATAATAAAAAAAAAAATGACTTTGACGTGTCAGTGCCCCTTTAAAGGCGGATTGTGGTGCTACAATAGTGTGTATCGCACATGTTTAACTTATGTATTGTGCTTGTTTTGGAGCAGGGCAGCACAGACTGTGTTTGCAACTGATTGCTGGGCTGTCGTATACACATTGTTAAATATAATTATGTTTCCCACTCCTATCCCGATTTCAGAAGGAATGAATAATATGTCCAAACAAATAAATAAAAGAAATTTGATAATTTTAGCCAAAATCTGGGCTTTCATGACACCTTCTCTGCAATAAGCCTTTGTCAAATTGCGGGCCCCTCGGCTGCGATTTGAGCCCACCACTTGACGGCCGACAAGGAACGCTGAAGAACCGTCCATAGCCCGACCCATGTAGCAATAATCCCAAAAAAGAACCAGAGAAAGGCAGGAAGAGGCAAACCGCACCTGCACGGTCTCAGTCACGGCCATGGGAGCCGGTGCCTGCGGTGCGGGCGCCTCCATCATCACCACCTGGTTCTCCGACGTCGGCGAGGATGGCGGCGTCGACTCCGGCATGATGCCGTGCTCCTTGAGCAACTCTGCCAGGTTCACGGGTGGCGCTTTGTTCGGCTTCTCGACCACCGCCGGCTGCGGCTGCGGCTGTGGCTGCGGCGGCGTGCGTCGCGGCTGCGGCGGCGGCGTGTGCCTCACGGTGACGGCGGGCTGCTGCTGCTGCAGGGGCACCGGGTGCACCACCGTGGTGGTGGTCACCGGCGGGTGGTGGGTGACGATGGTGGCCGTGGGGGCCGAGGACACCACGGTGCCGCCGGCCGACAGCAGCGGCCCCGCCATGGTCGGGTGGTGGTGATGGTGGTGGTGGTGGTCGTGGGTGATCAGCTGTGGCTGGCTGAAGGTCGGGATCTGCATCAGCCCCTGCTGATCCGTCTGGAAGTGGCCCAGTGTCGGCTGCGCCAGCATCGTCTGCGGGTCAAGACGTGCGCGCGTGCCGTGAGGTTGAGTTGAGGGCAACCGTGCTCGGAGGCCGATTCACGAATGTGGCGCAGCGCTGAAGTGGCACTAAGTTAGCTCTGCGTCGGTGCTAGTGTCAGCACCGACACCTGCGTGAGGCTGCATCTCACGCAGTGGAGGGCCAACAAAGGGTAGGGTCGGAGATAGTATGTGTATGGCTCCGAGTTTAGAACTCTGCAGTATGTGTGAACAGGCAGGGAAGCTGAAGCACTTTTCAAGAAATCTAAGTTAGGAGCAGACTTCTATAGCTTTTTGCCCCATGAATTGAGTTACCACATTTATCTTGGCCAGAAGTAAACGTAAACCGCATTCATTTAAAAAAATATGTGCTGCGACTGCCACCAGGCATGCGACGATCCTCTCTGCCGCCTGTTATCTGTCCAGAGTGTCGTGACGTCATCATCGGCATCCCCGAGCCAGCTTAGTGGCGAGCGAGGGTCATCTGACCCCGCCAATGATGTCACTTTTGCTAGTTTCTCTCTCCGCCCTCGTGCTTTCCTATCCTGAGCACCCTGCAACAGGTGGGTCTACATGGGAATTTCAACTGGCTATTACGACGCTTTTACTAAAAAGATTGAAAGAGAACACTTAGGACACATCATTTTTAAGGTATCTACATTACAACTTTTACTGTCTGTTCAAATTCAAGGACCTCTTCAGCTTCCCTTTAAAGGAGCACTGAAATGGATCTTGAGATTCAGCTTCCAAGCTTCTAGAGTTTTAGACACGGTGTTACAAAGTTCAGGCGACATTGTTTTACTCTGTCAAAGACTGCTTAACATTCCTAGAGGCTGGAGAAACATCTCCCGCAATTTCAGAGACGAAGCTCCAGGGAAAACTGGTGACAATAATTTTATGCACCGAGATGACCGATCCGTCTTACAGCGTGGTCCAAACTAACATGTATTCCGAATTCATATGCCAGAACACGTAAAAATATATGTGTTCCGGAGCACGAAATACGGAGGGGGATTTTACATTCTGTTTTGGACGGCCACACATAAAAACATGGGCGTATTCAGAATATGGGCGAAGGAGGAAGAGGATACGTAGCGCGGCGGAGGTACTATGTGGCCAAGGGTGTAATGCGGTCGCTACAAGTGCCTCCGCTGTCGGAAAAATAGTGCGTCGTCTGCTCCGCGTTGTGGCGACGTCGGCAACGTCGATCGGTTTCAGGCGCAATGCTTGGCGCCGATCGAGCAGAACGACATCGTCAAGAGGCGGCAAAACTACCTTTACTACTTGGCGCAAAACAGAGGAAAGGGACGAGAGTTTACACTTCCTGTCGTCGAAACTAAAAGGGCGACGGCAGGGCACGACTGTAATTTCGTCCCAGGAAGCCTCAATGTGCGACAGCAGTAAGACGAGGCAATCATATTGCTTACCCGATGAACCATGTGACTGATCGCAAACTATGATACTTGACATGAACGCCACATTTCAGGGACGAATAAATACTTATTTGAAGGCAACGTTTCGGTAGGCATCCTTCGTTTCATAACGCCGGCAAAAGAGCAGACAGAGTCCGGCGAGGCAGCACGGTGGTGGCGTCACTCGAGCACGTGGTGAGCACAGCATGTTCGTGCCCTCCAACAGAAACCACCACGAGAGGAGCTCACACCACAACGCGTTTGCGACGCAACTTGACGAACAAAGAAGCGGCGTCGACAAACCTTCCTCCGGTACCGACGGACACCTCGTCACCACGCTCGGCTCGACGAAGCGTGTGGACATTGAACAATCGTCGGCAGAACGGGCAAATTATCGCGTCATCACACCAAAACTAATGTGCACAAAAGCGAATACCGACATACATTTGCGAAAAAAGACACGCGACCCGTCGCAGAAAAATCACAGCAAGAAGCCGGCACCGGTGCCCCCAGGCGACCCCACGCTCGGCGACACCGGCGTCAGAGACGATCAGCGGCGGGAAAGAAGCGCGCTCCACGATTGGCCACTCTCTAAATACAGATGCCTATGTCACAATACGGGTACTTTTTGTCAAAATACAGGTACATGTAACAGTCGAGATATTTGAACTGCAAATACTGGTGCCGCAACACGTAAAAACCGAAAGGCGACGTCGTAACCAGAAGCGGAAGCCCCCCCCCCCAGGTGTTCCGAGATACGAATCCGGAGTATGTGTCGGTTTGAACCACGCTTTACTCGGAAGCCTACGTAACTCAGCGGGACTACTTCCGGCAACTCTCCAATCCACCGCCCCCTCCATACTCCGTTTCTCATTAAGTCCGACCGCAACCGACACTACGACCCGACGGAGCCAACTGAACAGTGCCAAAAGTGCATTGTCACGCCGCTTGTCGCACTCGGTGCACCCCTTGTCGCACTCAGTGCACCCCCGGTGGCACCCCTTCCCTCACCTGCGGGGGCAGCATGGCCTGGAGCTGCTGTAGCTGCTGCAGGGTGAGCGTCTGGCCCGGCGCAAAGGCAAACGAGAGGGGCGAGGACATCATCCTGGGCGCCAGGATGATGTTGGGCCGAGGCCCCAGGTTCTGGGGGATCATGAGGGTCGGGTGCCCCTGGTGGTGGTGGTGGTGCTGAGCGTGGGGCTTGCCCCCCCCGGGCCCCCCCAGGGTCAGGCCCCCGGGGCCCGGGTGGGAGGGCCGCAGGGCCAGCTGCACCCCCTGGATCTGGCCCAGGGAGCCCTGGATCAGGATCGGACTCTGGCCAATCCCTGCAGGTCGGGAGAGGGGGGTTTGAGGCGGTTCGCCAGGAAAGCTAATAATTGTTAAACGAAACAAAAAATGGAGCAGACCCGCGCTAATCCACGGTAGAGTCACAGCGATAGCCGCGACATGTCACGGCGAAGTCGTTGGGCGTCGGCGTCAGTGTTCAGACCGTGCGGTGCGCAAAACAAAAGCCTTTGGAACACAATAGACATCTAGCCATGTTGTTCCGAATGCCAGTTTGTTTGTTTTTTATTCCAGAGCGCGAGAAAGCGCGTCTCTTG
Source organism: Ixodes persulcatus (assembly GCA_013358835.2). Taxonomy (NCBI): domain Eukaryota; kingdom Metazoa; phylum Arthropoda; class Arachnida; order Ixodida; family Ixodidae; genus Ixodes; species Ixodes persulcatus. Next base: position 218,482 of record JABSTQ010009632.1, on the reverse strand, counting down.
GAATGAGCTCTTCGAATTGAGTGCTACAACATCATTTTGCTATTGGCCTTTTTTTCTTTTTTCAGAGAGCATGAGCAGTGGTCATGAAGCGGGGTTATAACGCTGTGGCATAGGTCTGTGGTAACGCCTCGGCTTCACGCGCAGTGGACCCAGGTTCGACTCCTGTGGGCGGTGGGCAATCCTTTTCGAGATTTTGGCAACATCGACGAAGGACACCCTACACCCTACTACGCCAACTATGACATCAACAACGGACGTCACTTCCAGAGGTGGTACACCAGGCGGTGTGGTACGCTGGGTAGGGCAGTACCCCGAGCAAGCTGGTGACCAATAAACGTGACAACAAAAAAAAATTGCGGTTGTATTTTGATTTTTATTGATCAGACCATCCTAAGAAGAAATGCACTTTATGAGGAATGCAGCGGACGCTAACACTGGTTTTAGCCTTCCAGGCAGAAGACGCCGTGTCTAGCGTCGCCATGTCCTCGTCTTGTTTCGCGTTTTTTTTTCTTCTTCGCCTTGTTTTTTTAAGAAATTCTACCACTAGGTCCGGAGCGCTTTCCAAAATCCGCAAGAGGCCAAAAATCCGCTCCGTGCGACCTGCTCAAAATGGACGAGCTAAGATGAAATCGCGTTTTTGGAGCGACACACCTTCAAAATGGCCAGTGCTCGAACTTGATAAGCCAACCAAGCTTTCCGACGACCAGTCACTACAGTCACTATTCAGATGGCAAAGCCTTCTCGAAGCGTATTATAGTCCTTCCGTCATGCTTCTTCTAGTTTCATTCTTTCTTTCTTTTTTTGCATGCACGTATGGTCGGTAGAGCTCTCAGTGCAAGTGTCCGGCGGCCCACCACGCCTCACTTTTGTTTTTTTTCCAAGGCCAAATCGAAGTTGGCTTCGGTAAGAGTGCATTTCTGCATTAAAATGGCGCACAAAAGATGGGGCGAGAGAAGGAAACGCATACGACAAACAGGCGTTGGCTCGAAACCGACACGTGCTAACGGAAGACACAAAGAGAGGAAACAAGTGGCGAAATAAAGCGATGAAAAGCAAAGAAAATGCAGTGCTTTCTTTTGCTACCCTTTTCCACGTTTTCTCTTTCGTTAATACGTCCCAGCTCCGAGCCGGTGCCAATTCGCCATGCGCGTTCCTTCACTTTGCCCGGTCCTTTGGCTCGTTTTCGGGTCGCCGGATCCCGCGGTGCGCAGATGCCACGAGCCCGGAACACATTTCCGACAGGCGCGTTTGGCACCCACGCATCAAAAAGCGGTTCCCAAGCAGCAACAAACAATGTGAAGCTTGTACGAGAGCGTAGTGAGGGCGCCCTCGAAGAACCGTGCGCAGCCCACCTGGAATGTACTGGTTCAGCAGGAAGGCACCCCCCGCGCCGCTCGCAAACATCCCGGCCGCCTGCCCCGGCGGTAACAGGAGGGGTCCGCCGACCGCGGCGCCGCGCGGCAGGGCCTGCGCCACCTGTTGGGGAGGTGGTGCCGGAGGGGCCGGCGCGGGCTGCGGTGGCGCCTTGTGGTGGGGCGCCGCCCGGGGGGACTGCGAGCGCGTCGTGGGGGCCGGGTGGTGGCCGCCCCCCGACAGCTTGGGCAGGAGCTGCGGCTGCTTGGGCTGTATCAGGCGGGGCGCCCCGCTGGAGCGCACCACCGTCGGCGTGGAGGACGTCGTCGCGGCCGACGCCACCTGCGGCGAAGCGGGGAGCAGAAGCTGGAGCCCCTCTGCCGGGTCGTATTTGTCTTACGAGTGGCGTCGAATGCGCCATGCGGATTTCGCGGGCAAACAGAGGCGCGGCACCAAAATGGGCGGCCCTCGGAGGCAAGGGGTGGCGGAGCACGCGCTCGTAGCACGTGTCTCGAGCTTTCGCGCAGTGTTTATCGGTGGGTTTAATCAAGGGGCTTTGGCGGAAAAATTGAAGACGGCAGCAAGGAATGGGATGACACTTCTCTGCCATATGCAGTTATCACGTCTAGACAATGTCGGGTCCCCGACGTGACGAGTCATGTCACGAAGCAGCTGCCAGGCTCGTTCGATTTATCCACACCAGCCTGCACTGGTGCAGAAATGTGTCGCGAGGTGCAGAAAAGTGCGGGGAAAGGTACTTCCGGTTGTGTTTTGTGATTACGACTGTTTTTAGCTCGGGCAGTATTCCTGAATTCAAGGTATCATTTTTGTTTAGATATTGCGTAAACCGAAACTACCTTTGGGGTAGTTGGTATACATTCATGATAAAAAACACGGCGAAAATACGAGGACACAGAGGACAAGGTGCTGACTTCGACTTTCTTATTATGAATAATAATAAGAAGACAAAAGTAATAGTAAAAGTAGTAGTAATAAAAAGAAGAAAGATGATAGTCAGCACATTGTTTTGTGTGTTCTCTGCTGTGTGTCCTTGTATTTTCACAGTGTTTCTCATCACGAAGCTAAAAGGGATGGCAACACTGATCATCAGTGGTGCGGCCGTGACGCAACGTCCCTGTGGTGCTGCAGTATGCAGTACAAAGTGCGGAATCAACCGCAGGTCCATTGCGTCAAGACGTCGCCCCCGTGACGTCTCGACGCAATACGCAGTGTGCGTCGCCTAGTGTTCCTTGACAAAAAGCTAACCTGCCTGCCACCCACTAAAGAGCAGCTAGTTGCATCTTTAAAATCGGTTTTAGCGGAGTATGTGGCTTCACTACGACGTAATATTTCGGCTGCGATCATATGTTGTGCCACTAAAATAATATTGTCCTTTATTTTGACTTTGTTTTCGACCGGAGTCGCCCCTGAAGAAATGGGGCTGGTTAAAAAGGGCTGTTGAGGAGGAAAACGAATGCAAACCTCCAAAATTCAAAGAGTACAGCATGCGTAAACAAAAACTGATTTCTGCTCCATGCTCTTTGAGCATAACGCATTTGTTTGGACAACTACGGTAACTTTGGCATATCCAGAGCTTCGAGCGACAGATGGCACGACAGAAGGCAGTGAGTGCATGCTGGAGGTTGGCCATTCAAGACATCCTGTCAGCGACTAAAGTTTTCAAAAGCGCAAATGTTGTTTCGTAGTCCCTTCAAGGTGCACTTGCCACAATTTCATGCAGACCCCGCATCGCGCCAAATCGTACGGCTCTTTTCGCGGGCTTTCTTTGTTGCAGGTGGGAATCGCACGAGTGGGATAGGTTGCGCTTCGATCGTCAGCGCACAGAGCACCGCTTTTAACGCCAGACCAACCTGTAGCACTGTAGGACGCTGCTGCTGCGCCTGCTGCGCCGCCTGCTGTGTCTTGGTCGCCGCCGCTGCGGCCGTGGGCGCCGACTGACTCCTCGGCGACGGACTTGTCGAAGGCCACGCGCCCGGCGAAGCCGACTGGGGTCGCGCCGGCGGCCCCGCGGGGGAACGGGTAGAGTGGGGCGACGGGTGCGGGGACGGGTGAGGGGACGGGTGCGGGGCGGGATGGGGGGACGGGTGAGGGTGGGGCGACAGGTGCGGCACGGGCGGCAGTCCGTTGGAGGCAGTGGACGGGGCGGGCGGCGGTGGCACCGTAGAGCTGACCACCACCTGCGGCGAGGGGGCGGCCCCGGAGGCCAGCTCGCCCACGGCTGTGGCGAGGGACTTGTCGTTGGCGCCCACGCAGGCGTAGCCCATGGAGTCCGGCGACTGGCGCAGCCCCGGGATGGAGGTCGTGCTCGTCACCTGGTCCTGCTGGCCCAGCAGCGCATTCTCCAGAGCGGCCGCAGACAGCGAGCCCAGTTCCTGCGGGGGGTGGGGGGGACGCCGACACGTTCACGCTTTATGGAGACGCGTTCCGCAGGAGCATTTACGCGCACGGTGAAAGGTGACGGTCCCCTTTTGCTTCGATCCCTTCATTCTGCTGCTGCGTAGCTGAGGAAAACCTTAGCGGCAGCTTCAGCACACTCTGTCAATCTTTCCTAACAAAATGATACCTCGATGCTACATGCTACTACAAGATACAAATGCCAATAGACAGCACCATTTCCCAGACAAGAGAAACCGAGCCAATAAAGGCTAAAGGACTTATATATTACAGCAGACGGCTCGCTCAACACGCTAAGGGTACAAATACTTGCAGGCTGTTCTGCGACCATTCTGGGCACTTCTTGAAAGCATCGCTGCAGGACACTAAACGAGACACGGAGAACACTTGCCTTTGCACTCTCTTCGTCTTTGTCCTCGAGGAAAGACTGCAGGAGCAGGGGGTCGCTGGAAAGACGCGAGGACGACGACGTCACAACACACCCCAACAATGCAGCAGCGACTTGACAACGACCAAAACGGCACTCACTTTATTACGTCAAGCAGACATCGGCCCCCATCATCCATTGCAATGGTGCCTAGAAGAGGAACAACACGGCGAGGCCGACATTAGAGAGGGCAACTCGCACCGGTCGACAAACTACGGGCGGTCGGGAGTGCAGTTAGTCGGGGCTTCACGGGCAAACAGAGAGCTGGAAGAGGCGGGGGTTAGTCGCAAACACGGCACGAGACGGGTGCGGCGAAGACAGGGACGCTGCGCGCACAACCTCGCCGCGTCTTTCGTCGACCCCGGACTACCCGACGTACACACAACTCGCATAGCCTACAGTACCTGAATCACGCATGTCCACAAATGCAAATTCAGATATCATCCGGTCAGAAGAACAGACGTGAAAGCTACTCCAGCCAGGTCCGTTTAGTGAAGACCTTGAAATCTAGCTGATCAGTGAAAATTAGATATCGAAGTCGCCCTCGAAAGCCAAGAACACCTCCGAACATATTTTTCAATTCATTGCCACTACGACGTGACTGTTTTGAATGGTAAATGTGCACGGTAATTTCCCATTTTAAATGGTAAGCACATTGCCGGCAAGTGAAAAGGTGAAAAGAGGGGCACCACGGAGTGCAACTGGAGAAGGTGCAAAATCATCTTCATCAGATGCAATTCCTCCACACAACTGTTTAAAAATTGCAAACAAATTTTAACTTTTTTTTTGCATGTGTGTTTTGGACGTGCTATTTTAAATTTTTATATCGAGTGAAAGTTCCTTATTTTTGGGGCCAAGAGCAGTCCTCTGGTATGCACTGTTTACAATACTAAAGTGGGATTTTGTTCTCGGCACTACAGCTTCAGCAGTTTCCCGACACGAGAAGCGTTCGTTGAGTCACACTTCCGGTAACTACAAGGCCCAAACTACCAGGCCCGTGTCTCCGCCAGCACACAGTCTCGCGCCCGGGCCAAAAGGTATCGACAGAACCTCCCGCAGAAGCGGGCAAGTTGGGGATGGGGGGCAAAAAACAGTCACCTGGATTGAACATTCCGAAAACATGGAATAGGCCATGCAGAACTGTGATTTGCTACTGAGGCAGATTGGTTGTGGGCCTATGATGGGGAAAGAAAGAAAGCAAAAAACAAAAAGAAACAAAAAAACACTGGTTGGGCAAAGAGGATGACAACCTCATGAGCTAGCACGCTACACTCCTCACCTCGAGAAAGAAAAAAACAAAAAAGTTTTGTTTTTTGTTTATACACTATGCAAAATAGCTGTTACAAGATTCGGTCGTAAAATAAAAAAAAAAATTATATCGCACAATTAGAAGGAGTCACAAATAAGTGATGTTAAAGGTGCATAAAAGTGTGCAAACATTGATGCCTAGACTGTTTGTTTGACAATGTTGTCAGCTATAGCATCCTCTCTTCACTGCATATTGTATATGAAAAATACTCCGCAGCATTTGAAACAATACAGAAAGGTAGTCAAAACTTGGTAAGAATACATTTAAGAGGAACCTCTTAAAGGACTGGAAGAGACAGCCAATGTTTCTGCCAAGAGACTTGGCTTCATCGGGGCCCAGTTTGAGATTTCCAAAAGGTTCCCATTTGAGAACATTCCATGAAGCATCATCAATTATGAGCCTGATAACACGATCCAACTGATGGTTGCGAGCTACCCAGTTGGTGGTCTGCTGTCACATTGAGCACCGTCCTGAATGACCCTCACTCAAGCGCCATCGATTGCATAAATAGTAAATCTAGAGCTGGCTACGCTAACCTCGCAACTCTATGAGCCACAAAGTCGACCTAGGGGTGTGTTAAACATACCACACCATCAGAAACACAGATCATTGGTTCGCATTCTTACTGAAAGCATGCGCGAGGTCAGTGCAATAAGACTAGGTGCTCATTGTTTTGGGAAGCTGAATTTACATAAGAGCATCTCGGAAAAAAATAAAAGAACACAAATGTGAGTGATTAACGACAAGCCAGAAGACACAGAACACAAAGTGCACACGAAAGCACAAATACCGTTATAATACTTAAAAAACAAGCGAGCTGCTGATGATTCGTGGTAATAAAACCCGAGACTCAGGAACACAGAAGTGTTGTGTTGTGTTCGTCCCCTTCTAGGTTCCCGAGTCTCGGGTTTTATTACCACAAATACCGTTCTCAGTTCACTTTTTACAGAAAGAACACATAATGAGGGTTCAAACCTACGGTGAGCACAGAGAAAGAAGTCGTTTTTCTCATTGAAGCGTAACCGACGGCAACGTGAGAAGGATGTGATTAAAGCAAGTGACGTACAAAGCACAACACTGCAGGAACTCGCAGTTGCTGGCTTGGGGCATTTTTGCCTTTCACAGCAATCTGCTATGTGGGCTTGGCACAAACCTGAACGGGTATGCGAAAACACGCTGACGTCATTTGTATGCACATTAACAATGTTGCATCAAGAGAAGGGGGACTACCTAGCAGTACCTAATCAGGCCATCATCTAACGGCTACGTTTGATATAACCTGAAGCCGGATCGCGTACGCACGTAACACTTCTGGTGCACGTCGCCGTCCGAGAACCTTCCCAGTGCGTTCAAAGCCGTAAGGACTTACTCGCAGGAAACGCTCACTGACTCGGATACTAAACGCACTGCTAGCTGAAACGCCGAAAGGTGATCCGAATCACTCCAGACCACATCAGCATCAACGCGATCGCAACTCTTTGTCATTCATTGGAGCTGAACTCCTTAAGGACCTCTACGTGTAGACGAAGAAGCAACGTAAACATCGCATTGCTGGTTTTATCTTTATATTTTTCTGGTGGGCGTTTTTTTTTGTTGGAGTCCTTATTAAAAACTAAAAGGATAGGAAAGGAAAGCAGAGATGCGAGTTCCATCAAGGTCAACGCTACGACGGAGAGCTTTTATTTTTATTTTTTGGAGCGCGCGCGTGGAACAACACGAGCACGAGATCGGACGGGGTGCACGAGCGCGAGCCGCAAAACCGAGCAACAACCCCAATTTACCTCGGTTGGTTGAGACACGGTGCTAGACGTCCGTAGGCGCCATCCGCCGCTGCCGTGGTGCCTGCGTTCCCCACCGGAGAAGGCCGTACCAGAGTACGTCCCGAACCGTTGATGCAACGGTCCCGTCTTTTGTTTTCCCGTTTCTCCTCCCCGCTCTCCTTGTTTTCAGTGTATCCTTTCCGAGCAGGACTCGGTCACTCGGGCGGCGATCTCACGTAAGCGAGCGGAAGGCTGCACCGTCGGCGCCGACCCCAAGACGCCGCAGCGCTGGTCGCAGACGACGACACCACAGAGGCAGCCGCCATGTTTGTTATGCTGCGCATCTGCTACTGCTGCTGGCGATGCTCCTTCGGCGAGCGCTGGCCACCGTCGCCGCGTACGGCTGTGTGTCTGTAAAATCGAGGTCGCACAGCCGAGCGCCCGAGGAGAGAAAAATAAATATATATATACGGAATAAGAATTAAGCCTGAAAGAGGAACTCGGGTGGCAATAAAGTAGCATCGATAAATCAGGAGCGGATCGGTAAGTCCGATTTTTGCGCAAGGTGCCACACAAGCGATGGTGACCGTGAGAGCGGTGGCGGTCGCCACGCCAGCTGAAGGAAATCAACCACGAAACAAACAAAAATATAAAAAAAAAAACGTTTCAGAACGGACACGAATTTCCTGGTTTTGTTCCACGTTGGCGGGAACAAGGGCTACACTTACAGAGTTAAAAAAATACGAATACATTTCATAAAGAAACGTATTTTCGATTATGTCCGAGACGCGCGATCACCACTCTGACCTCGCGCCGTGGCATACGTGTCGCCGGACATGTAAACCAGCCGAGCGCGCACTACACGCCATTTTTTCCATCGAGGCCTAGAGAGAATCCGCCCCGAGCCCGACGCGAATCATTCGTTTCGTCGGGCTGCCCCAGAACCCAACCGAGATCGATGCACGGACTCCGTGCCGCCGTCGTGGCGGCGGCAACGCCTGCCTCCGCACGGATTTTGGCAGCCCGCGACAGCCACGGCGAAAAAAAGCGCCCGATCCGTGCCCTTGCCCGCTTCGCCATTTGTCGGTCAGGACGGGAACCCTCCTCGGCCGTGCGACATCGTCGGCCGATCCGCGTCGGCGTCATTCGAGCCGGGGAAACGGGCCGTGGGAGGTAACGACAGCGGCGGAAAGGACAAGGGCAGTGGAGTTTTCGTCCGAGAACCATGACCCCCGTAAAAGAAGACGCTGTGCGGGGTCCCTTTTTTTCACCCCCCCATTCCCTCCCTCTCTTGAGGCCTCCGCCGATTCAAGGAAAACGCAACGGCAGTCGGGGCCCTCGTCGTCGCGCGTTCAGGCTCCGACGCCGTGTCGACGACCGTGCGACGGGCTCCCAGGATCCCGACGGAACTCTTCTAGACCCAGACTCGCTGGTTCGGGTACGCGATGTTTTCCCCCGAAAATTTTATCAGCAAAATAATATTCAGAAACACACTCACCCGTCATGTAACATGCCAATATCCGACCGTGTTCTCATTGGTCGAGCGAGAGAAAGCTTCACCCCGTGGTGAAGCTTTGCCGGCGCGCCATTGGACGACCCGGCCGTGACGTCACGCGGCCATTTGCGTAACGTGGGGCTCCAGCAAGCCTGCCGAATACGCGCCCGGGAGGCCCCCAAAACGTTGTTTTGGGCCCGTTATCGCCCGTGTAAATTTTGTCCGGAGTAATTACCGGCCGTAAAGGACCCACCCGCTCAAAAATCCCTTCCGCCAGCGGTGTCGTTGGGGCCGTTCGGCGTTGTTCCGGGTTTTGGGTGCAGCGAGCGCAAAAACCCGTGACGTCAGAGGTTTCTGCCGCGAAAAGTCCGTCGCAAAATCAGATCGCGATGCGAGCGGAAGATGTGTGGAGGTTTTCTGTGCTCTTGGGTTATTTACCGCTTCAAAAAACCGCCGTGAAAGTTCCTCAAGCTTCGATCATTTCGGTTCCGTGCAGCGACGGGCTTCCACTTTCTGGATAAACGCGGCTGCCTTCCCCGACCCTGGATGCGTGTTTGTATCTTCATTCCTTTTCTGCTTATTTCTTGCTCGAATGGCGCGTCAGTTAGCCGACTCTGATCCTCATATAATTTCACCTCGATTCAGGAGCCGAATCTGTGTACCTTGTCCCTGAACCAATTTAACCCCAACATAATTGATCGCATGATGTGCTGGAGAAATTGTTTCGCGTCATCATTTAACTTATCGCCTTAGCTTTTGAAACTTAGCCACCGAGCTCGCCTTGGCTCGCTGCCACACCTTACGGATTACCATATTTAAAAGCACGGTTATTTCGTGCGTTTATTTTTGTTTGATATACTGTCAACGACTTAATTTTCGCGGGCTCAATATTTCGCGATTTAGATCAAAGCTGAAATTTTGAAATAATTCGCGGGCTCTAATTTTCGAGACGCGGTGCGATCTCAGTATAGATTCCAATGTGTTTACATTTTACCGGAATTGTTCGCGGGACCTATTTTTCGCGAATTGTAGGCGATTCGTGAAAATTAAGTCGTTTACAGTATTTACCTCTCTATTTGTAACCCCCTTGGCCGGTATGCACTGGGATTACCCATCACCGGTGCGCGACTACCTGAAAATAATAGCGTTTTTCGCTGTTGGAAAAGTTGCCTGCACAGCAGAGCTGCTGAAAGTCCTGCGTTTTTTGTGTGTGTTTTTTTATGTTTGCACATACTGCAATCGAGAGGAAGGGTGGAGTTAGCCGCGGAGAGGAGGACGGATGATGTTTTTCCCTCTCGTTTTCTCTTTAACTCCTCCTCTCCCCATGCTTTTTTCTTCCCTCTCCCAACGCTCGTGTGCCGACCTCCTCTCCCATCATGAACAAGACAAGCAAAGCACGCCGGTCCCAAAAACCTTGGCTCCGCCTCGCATAGACACAAGAGCCGCAGGGGCCGGCCCTCCCGTGGGAAAGAGTTCCTGCGTTCCCTCCCCCGCCTCGGGTTGTCTTTGGTTGTCTGCTTTCTTCATTCGTCCGCCTGTCTGGCTGCCGTGTGCTGCTGCTACTGCTGCTGCTGCTGCTGCTACTTTGGTGGTCACCCGCCGCGAACGCAACTCTGCTGTGTCGATCAGCAGCTACCTGCGTAGTCCCCTTAGCCCGTTCCTTAACCCTGGCTGCATGTTTCGACTCTTGCGATTTCTCCATCTCCTGTGGATATCCTTACGCGTAGTCACCTTCACTCACTCCTCATTCTCTCATCGCGTCGCACTAACTCATCCACTGTCTGCTGTTTCGACAGTCCCAGAGTCGCACAGGCATTCGCTTCACTCTTCGGGGGATAGCTTCATTGATGTGGTCAGGTCTAACCACTCTTTCGCCGCCGCCCCCATCTCGTATTTCAGTTTTGGTGGTCAGCATTCCTCTCATCTCTCTCCTCACTCTATCGTCTGCAATGTCATCTCGTATAAAAGAGCTCTTCCACTCAATGCCTGCAAAAAAACAAAAAAAAAAAACGCAGGTTAGTTGATGTTGGAGTAGTTGCGTTTTAAGACTGTGTGTGTACTTGCACTTCTTTTTAAATCTATTTTTAGTTTTGAATTTATCACGTAACTATGCTCAGGTCACGTGATCACCGAAGGTCACGTGAGCCGCACACGCCATTGGATTGACTAGGATGGCTCGTAGCCTCTTCTGCGATCCATCCTGCTTGTCTTAGCAACTGAGTGCCTATATGGTCACCCTCCACTGCAACCGCCGCCGACGAAAATTTCCCAATTCCATCTGCAGACTGCAACTATGTTTAACTGTGTAGTTGGGTTTCTTTTTTTTTTTATGTAGGCATGCCCACATATTATATCTTCATCGCTATACCAACCATTAATTTAAGTTTCCATCGCCAAATGCTGTCATCTGCAAATCTTTATTTTGTTTTCCCTCCTGCACAATCTGCCAGCTAACTTTTTTTTTTTTTTCTTACAGACAAATTTGCCATATGTCGGCTAGTCTTTCACAGCTGGAGAGTTACAGCATACCACAGAAGGCGTCTCTCACTTGTCTCTATCAACAATAGCCGGTTTCTTCTATTTCTACCAGACGTTTCCACAATCAGCGTCATCCACAATTCTCCGACTCCCTCAAAACGTACCTCACTAGTGACGTGAGTGCGTGGGCCCATCTAATCCTCTCACGTTGGATAACACCATATGCCTATGTCAGATGTGTCATGTTGTATGACCCAGCTGCAGCTTGTATATCGAACGAGATCTACTTTTTTTACAACATTCGACGAACATATTTTTCCCATTGAAACCGACATAGAAAAGACCATGAAATTCGCGACTCCAGCAAAACGAACGGCACCTAGCGGGAAAACTGAACTGGCCGGAACAGGTCCCTTCGCGATTTCTGCTCGTCTCTTCTGGCTTCCGTGTTTACATGTTGTCGGTGGTTTGCGCGACAGAACAGTTCTACCGGTGACTGTGTCGTAACCGTAGAATCGCCTTGTGACCCAGGTTGCTCATCACGCGACCTATGTAACCGCGTGAGCCAGACATTCTGCGTTTATCAACGTTCATCAGCACCGTGGAAGGACAGTGGGCAGTCCTTTCCTCGTTTCCTCGAAGAAAGTCAAGCCTCTGGAAGTTCGCTTACCCCAACACATCGCCGCAGGTTTGAAACGTGGAAGATAAAACGCGGGGGAACCAATTTTGAGTCCAATGCTTACTTGCTGGTGCATCAGCGTTGTGCGTTGAGCTGGCACAGGGCACGGCACGACCTCCACGACCTGGATTCGACCGCCATATTTGCCCGATAGTGGCGTCCCCTATAGGTCACTGGAGTCGCGATATCGGTTTAGTGCGCAAAAATATAACTATACTTCGTTTCACCTTATGTGCGAGCGAAGGCAAAGCTGGAAGCGCGAGCACGAAAGCTCCGTGCGTTCAGGCTTTGCTCGAGCGCGCGAGCTGGGGAGAAACGCAAAAAGCGCTGGTCTCGCGCTTCTAGCTTTGGCTTCGCTCGCAGATAAGGTGAAACGAAGTATAGGCCATTTTGTCTCACACTTTATTTTCCTTTTTTGTTCAGAAGCGCGTTAAGAGCGTGTCTATGCACGCGCTTGTGGCGCTTGACTGTGCTATGGCGACATTTTGTTTCGTCGATTTCTTTGTATTTTACCCGTGAGCGCGTGCTGTCGGCATCGGGTACTACAAGGGTGGCATCACCCCTAAACAGAAGGACATTGAGGCACCCTAGGTGAAACGAAGTATAGTACACGAGCGCAGAAAGCCTAAACCCTGCTTTTTGGTTCGAAATTTTAAAAATACAGTCAACTATTTCGTATACCTCCTTTCCCTCGAAAGTTCTCCTATTCACTGTGATTTATCCGCGGTTCCTAAGAAAGAGAGGAAAACCCAGCTCCCGCATTGGACACGAACACTGCGTCACTCGGACGTATGCGCTCGTCAACAGTAAATCCGTCGACGAATATTTAAATTCGCGTTCGTGGCTAATGAGTGCCGTGACGGAACTTATCTTCATCTGAGAATGACAAGTTCCATGGCATGCTTAAAAAGCACGGTGGAAGCCTCCGGGACCCAAGCACGTCACGACCACGTGATTTCTCATTTCGCGTTTGAGTTCAGGATTAAAGCTGAGGAGGAAGAAGTTAAAAAATAATTTCACGATCTCTTTAAAGATAGCGTATGCGTCAGGCACATAGCCAGGATTTTGTTTCGGGGGGGGGGGGGGGGGGGGGGGGGCCGCTTATGACAAAATGCTGTATGAGGGGGAGGGGGAGAGGAGGTCACAGCAAAATTGAAGATTTCGGGGGGGGGGGGGGGGGGCTAAAACCACATGGGCCCCCTCCCTGGCTACGTGCCTGGTATGCGTTCAACTCAACGAACTTTCATGCAACAGAAGCACCTTCGGAAGCTATGTGCTCACGTTTCTAACGTTTGCCGCGGTACACACCAAATGCAACGACGTTTTTTTTTTTGTTTTTTTTTAATGAAAATTGGGTGGATTGGGGTGTTGTTAAACCGAACCTTCTTTCTTTCCTTTTGGCGCAAACTCGACAGAATCGCCAGTGACTTGACTTGCTAAAGAAAGTCTAGGTCCTCACGGATATCCGTCTCGTAGAACTCCTTTGCCCAGGCGACCAGCGCGTAGCACAGGTAAAAATACAACAGGACGAAGAAGGCCGAAAGCGCTGCCGCAACCTGCTTTTGGCGGTCTCCGTGAAATGTGTACCATGCCGTTGGTGTACCGTCCGATGCCGTTTGTGTGCCGACCGATGACACCTCATACCCCCCCTGCTCCGTCTGCAACAACTGGCTCTTTACTGTTACCGCCGAACGAGCCCTCAAAGCTGGGTCGTCCGATTTCACCGATGTTGATACCGCGGGCAATTTGACTGAAGCGTCCACGAAAGGTTTGCGATATTCGAGCTTGTCATCTATGTGGCTCATGCTGTCTTCTGACCTGGACTTTGCGTTAACTAGCGTCCCGGCATCCGGAGAACAGGCCCTGATCACATCGAGGTTAGAGACTTGTTCGGTGTCCTCCTCGTCCGAGGAAATGGCCTTCTGAATTCGAGACTTCGAAGAGATGTCCTTCTGTAAAGGACCGAGCAGGACCGCGACATCCGACGAAGAGACGTCCTCCAGCTGAGGCTTCGTGGGTACGGCCTCAAAAGTGTTCTCTTCGTTTTGAGTGACTTCAGGGATTTCGGAGAGGGACTTTGGAGGAACCGATGCGGTCCCATCCTGGAGACGGGAACGGACGTCCGGCAGAGAGGTCTTGGCAGACTTCTGCTCGCAGACGGCCTCGGAACGTCCGTCTTGAAGACTTCGCCCGAGGTCAGGTTTTGGCGTAATGGCGACGTCTTTCGGGGGTGACGTGGCAACATGCTGAGGACTTCTTGTTTCGAAGTCTCCGAGCTCCCGGGCGCCGGGGCTACCCGCCTTGTCGATCGCGTCGTCCACCTCGAAGACGTCCGCTTGAAGGTCCCTCTCGAGGACTGGAAGAACGGGTGACCTGGCCCGTGCAGTGTCGATCGCTGCGTTGTCGTCTGCATCTGGCGAAATTGCTTTGGTCTCGGGAAGGATCCCGACGTACTCGCCAGCCGCTTTCACCTGCAAACCACGAAATCCGATGTCAATGCACACTGAAATAAATTTTAGGCCTGGGTGTAAAAAGGGTGTTCTAGAGACCCCCCCCCCCCCATGTCTACACCCTTTCAGCACCCTTATTTCCAGCAATACACCCTTTCTAACCCTAAAATTGGGTGCTGCCGCGTGGAACATCCTTCATGTTTTAAGGGTGTGTAAAAGGGTGCTATTTGAAGCGGATGAGCCGTACCTCGTCCACCTCTCGGTACGGCTTCCAGGCGGTGCCGTCCTCAAGCACTACAGTGTCATCCGCGTCGTCGTCCAGCACGACCAGCTGTAAGGGGCCCGAGTCAGCCTGGCCGGACGACTCCTTGAGCATCCGGTTGAGGAGCTGCGGTAGCGGAAGGTGCAGCGCTTTGTCCAGGCCGGTACGGAGGCCTTCGCCCGCCCGCGGACATGTATCCCTGGAGGGAAAGTTTCCTTGAGTGCTGTCATAGTACTCTTATTAGGCACGTAGTTACCAAGGACGGTAGCTCCGTTTCATCCAGGCTTGTACAAGATACTCACTAAAAGTATTTAAGTTAAGTTACTGAGTACCACGAAAAATAGTAACTGAGTAGAGTACTAAATACTCAAATTTGTAAAGTAATTGAGGAAAGTACAAAATACTCCAAAAAAGTAACTCGTTACTTTTAAGATACTCTCAAGTTACAATTTTCTCTGCAATTCATTGTCAAGCACAACTAAAGCCAGAAAAAAAATTCATCCCAGCTACTAGAAACCTCCTTTTTTTTTTTTTATAGGAGGTCCCAAGTAACTACGAATGAAACAAAAATAAAAATGCTTTTCTTTTATACCCTTGCTATGGCGTGGGCAGCGCGGGGCCCGTTCGCCTGCGGAGGGAGTTTCTACACAGAGGCTCGCCTCCGACGCTCCCCTTGTGGGGGGTGTTCATTTCCGCTTCCCCCGTCAGTGCACTGGCGGTGCCGTGCAGCCGGGGGTCGGGGAGTCCAGGCAGGGGAGAGCGGGCGCTACCGTGGTGGGCGCCGGCGGTCATTCGTGCTGCCGAAGACAATAGCGAGTTTTAGTAGACTGTGTTTCCCCCTCCGCTAAGCCCCTCCGCTACCCGGAACTCTACAGCCAAGGCCATCGGCACGCAGGCGCAGTGGCGATTTCTTCGTAGCGGAGGGGGAAACACGGGCTACTAAAACTCGCTATTGCTGCGTACGCCGCGAGCGATGGGCCGCCGGATTGGAGCCGTGTAGTCGCGTCTTACGAGTCTTGTGTGCGAAGAGAGCCTAGGGGAACGAACGAGCGGTGTGTGCGACTGCGTGCGGATGGCAAAGGCATTTCTGAAGCTGGAAGGCTTTCTTTTATATGTTTTCACTCCATAACATAGAAAAATAAACTCCGGTTTACTGTCGACTCTTACCAGACACTTGTAGAACCCGCCCTCTCTCCGACACAAGTGCCCTCCCTCTGGCTTGGAGCCTTGTACACATCTTATGCTTTCACCCACATGTCCTTCTGCTTCGGAATCTCTGTTGCTCTTGGGCTTGGCCACAAACAAATTGTAAGAAAATGTGCTTTGACGTTTTGCCCAGTTAGAAGACACGACACACGTCCGCTCGGCTTGAGGCTGCGACACCTGCTTCTCCGTGTCACGGCGCCTATCCAAAATATATACTGGAGTTCAATATTTTCCAAGCTTCACGCCTCTAAAGAAAATACAAAATAGAAAGTAACTTAAAAGTAACTTTAAAATGAGTACAAGTTACTTGAAAAAAAGTATTTAAGTTAGAGACCTAAACACTGACGTTCGAAAGTATTTGCAAGATACCAAGTTACTCACAAAAGTATTTAAGATACAGCAACTTGAGTAGAGTATTTAAGTTACGTACAAGTCTGGTTTCATCTTACTTCCAGACGCAGCGGATGCGAGCCATCGGAGCCAATCGAAGGTCGTGCGAGTTTCCCGTGACCTTCGAGAAAATCGGGGTGTGTGTATGCTTTTACAGCCTAGAACTTGGTCTGTCTCAATGGGCGACTTGTCTCCCAGCTGTGGATGAGAAATTTGGCCCCCGAGAAGAAGCGCCGTGACACGCAGAAAGCATAGTCACGTGCACAGTTCAGAGAGCTGGATTGGCTGGGATGAGTCGTGGTGTCCGCTGCGGCCGGACCTATAGGTTAAACAGAGAGCCAACCAACACCCGCCCTGCCTCAAAAAAAGTAAAAAAAAAAAAAAAAAAGTATATATGACACGAACGTGTGGAATTTTACGCCTTCGTATGTTGCCCGGCTGCAAAATGGAGCTTCACAACGCTGAAGAGGATGCAGACTCGTGTATAAAAAGCAGTACATTTGAGGAGCTTCCGCGGTATTTCCTTCTTACTAGAAGACACGCTGCTGCGGGTGAGCTGCTGTTGGCGCGGCATATGCGAAGGCGTCTTACTTCACTAGCGTGACGGGGCAGATTTTGGGAAGAAAATGTCGGCGTGTCAGCAGCAGAAGGAACTGAAAGACGCCATGTTCCGACCGCAAAACGTGCTTCATCACACGCGTTCTTGTCGTTACTTGCCAAAAATACGGTGCACAGCACCAGATCTTCACCATCCCTATATATATAGTGACACCTGGCGACGCGGAGGACAGTGACGAACTCACCTGGAGGCGGTCTGCTGGACTCGTCGGCGAGACATGCCTCCCGCGGCCGTGAAGGCGACGCGAAGAAGTATGGCCACGGTGCAGACGACCGAGGGCAGGCCGGTCATGCCCTACCCACGGGCAGTTAACGGCATCACACAGCCGGTCCAGGCTGGCGCTGCTCTTGCGCGCACCGACGGGTAGCCCTTGGTTCGGCTGGGCTGGGCCGCGGGCCCGAGCCACGAGCGGAGCTCGTGCCTCTTTACTTGGCTTGGATTCTTTTGGCCGACTGGTCCGCTGAATGGACTGATGGCTGAATGCGGTTGGTTAATGTTTAATACGATGCTGTGACATTTGGATACCTTTTGCATTCGGTACATTACGTTACGAAGCGCGAGGCCAGCACGACAAGCGCACCAGACTCCCGCGTCGTCTGCTCCTCGTGCTTCCAACAAGTATCGGCGCGCCTCGCCAGGGGGAGGAGTGGCGCTGCGTATGCGCGTCGAAACTTCAACTCTTGAGTTTGTGCCCGACAGTTGCTCTACGCCAGGAGGGTGACCTTTAGTAGAGGGTACAAATTTGCAAATATGTACCCCTACGACTATACCCTCTACTTAACGGTTGCATGCTAGCGCTCCGCAGGAGCACTAACCTGTACTCCTGGCGTAGGACATGTTCTTCTACACTAACGTGTAGAACCTAGGGGAGGTGTTGGTAGAACGCGTGCCACTCCAGAAGCTCCTGCCGCAAAGCACTCTTTCCACTTTAGAAGAGCGAACGGGATCAGAGAGGAGGAGTCCACTCCACCAACACACTCCACTCGCTTCCTCTACTAAAGTGGAAAGAGTGCAAACACCACCACCACACTGGATGAATGCGAACGGCTGTACCCTTTATAACAGGAGGTAGCTTGCGCCACCTATCATGGAAACTAAAAACCAAAAGTATGATTCCTCCCCTCGCCCTCTTAAGCCAATTCGCTTTCCCACACAGAGCTGAGACTTTGGCCGGAGCCACGCGAGAGGAAGCCCCAACCTTCCTCCCCCCCCCCCCCCCCCCAGCTGTGCCAGTTATAAGTCATTAAGTTTTCCCTAAATAATTACCACCAGTCTTCCAATCTCCTCTTTGTTATTAAAATGCACTTGTCATCCACTCTGTCATTCCCGTCAGCAAACCCCAGCGCTCCAGCGACATCCGTCGCCCGTCCGGGAGGGCAGATGCAAGCCCTATGCACATCAACACCACATGTTGTATTGCCTCGTCTACCCATGCAGTAGTGCTGTTAGCACGGCGAAGACGCTTCACATCAGTGGCGCACCCACGGGGGGGGGGGGGGGGGGGGTCATAACCCCCCCCCCCCCAGAGCTCCATGAGAAAATTTTTTTGTGTGCATATTTTGACGATTTTTTTAATGTAATGTCCGCAACGAGGACCTTTAAGGGTAAATAAATTCATCGCCCCTCCCATCCTCCTTCCCCCCTCGTCGCTGCACTGGTGATGTGCACGGCACGAGCGAGTCATTTCCGTAATATACAATCTTACATTGACAGATGACACACTATTACCAAAATTATCTATGTGGTACGTGAAAAGTGCTCATCTGATGCGCCAATCTAGGTGTCACAACCTTGCGCCCCTCGATACACTGTCCGAGCAAAATGCAAAAACCGCCGATGATCGTATTCACGCTAACAGTGCTTCATAGACATGAAGCGAAAAATAGGGACACTAACCAAAAATTTAATTTTTGGTCATAGTCCCTATTTTTCGTTTCATATGTCTATTCCAAACCAGGCAGAGGGCTGCCAGACGTTTACCTACAAATGTTCATAGAAAATTAAGACTTCCTTTTTTGTTTTCATATTTGAAAATTAGATAGAGCAATAATATTTTGTATAGAGCTGGGTGGCTATGTCCAAGTATCAGAAAAGCCATTTTCTCAAAAATTACTTGTCCCCAACTTTTACCATTTAAAGACCAGCCTGATTATACGCGGGTGCGATGTCGAAAAAATTCAAAAAGGTTACTGCTCTTCCCTCTCTATGAATATAAAACAACCGTTTTGGATAAATAAATGCACATACCAAAGAATGCAATCGTGTCGATGGGATTAAAATTAATTCGCGCAGTACAAATAAAATCTCGCAATGACGCCTGCAAACGAAAAAAAAAACGGACATAAAAAAAGGGTTAAATTACCCCCCCCCCCCCCCCCCCCCCCCCCGGCCAGCCCTCTCTCCTCCGATCGGTTGTCAGAATTTCACAACCCCCCCAGGCAAAAATTCTGGGTGCGCTAATGCTTCACATCACACGAATCTGGTTTCTGCGCATGCGCACCGCCCACATCAGGTGTAGGCAAACGTTGAATTGTTTGTAAACTGCGCGTTGGTCTGTAGTGAGGAGACAAGAAAGGTCATATCAAAAACGAAATAAAAAAATATTTAATAAAAAAAAACAAAAAAAAAACTCAAGAATTGCACTGGCAAATCGAATCTTCCGGATGGGGTATAGATGCGGCGGCGTGCGACTGTAGAGCGACTAGAGCGCACGGTTGGCTGGAGCCGCCCTGTCTCGCTGGTTAACGGTCACCTCTTGTCCTGAGCAGAGAAAACTGAAAACAAACAATAGAACGGAATTGATTAGCGAAGGAAGAACACCGAAGTGAAAGTGGCAAGATAATCAGGTAAGATAAGCTATGTCCTTCTGCCCGCAATGACAGCAGCAAACAACACGTGGAAAGGATTGAGCGGGCAAGCATTCGCATACTTCATCAATGGTGAGCAGAGAAAGTTGAAGGGAGACTGGCTCGATGAACGAGCACTCCTGCTCGGACAGGCGCATACAGCCTGTGTAGTTTGACATGCTAGCCACCGGAGTCTTATGCCCGTAGATAAGAGCAAGGCGGCCTGCACTGGTCGGTGCCGCTATTGAAAAATCGGCCATGGTGAAGAGTGCACTGCGAGGGTATCGGAGAAATTGTCGAGTTTGGCGCCATAAAATAACTACCTTGTGGCTACTTGACTTTTCTTGAAAAAAAAAAAAGTGAAGCACCTTTGCTTACACCTGGGACAATGCATACGAGTTAAAACAAATCGCTGCATAGGGGAATCAAAGATAATGGACCTTTTCCGAGAAGCGTTCTGCGCACGCGCGAGCACTCGATGCCAAGCGGCGGAAGTCTGCACTAGAAATCGAGGAAATTCGGAAGGAGGCTGTCGATCAGCGAGTAGAACACGTAATTGCAACATATATATAATTGTGTTACACACAAAAAAAAGAAAGTGGACGGAAAGAAAAACATGACGTTTGGGTGGACGCCACAGATCCCCCTCTTTAGAGTCGCGTTGGGCACGCGCCGCTGCTCGGAGAACGAAGGAACTAGCGTATACCTCCCATTATCGATTGGTAGCGCAAGTAGGTCACTTCCTCGATTTTTAGTTCATGCAGCCACCGCCTGGTGCCGTCGGTATGTGAAAAAGGTCCATTATGAAAAGTTCAAGTACATGGCACCTGGTGCACTTACTACTCATCACCTGTCCTTCAAATACCTTTGAGATCTACAGCCAGGGGTTTCAGGAACTGAAATTAGAGGGGAGGCAGTGAGAATAGAAAAGTCGTGAATTAAGGGAGTGCCTTCGGAAAAACGAGGGGGCTGTACACCACCGTGGGGGGCAGGCACGTAGCCAGAATTTTGGTTCGGGGGGGGGGGGGGGGGGGGGGGGGGGGGCGCCGCTCTTGACGAAATGCTGTATGAGGGGGAGGGGGGAGAGTAGGCCCCAGCAAAATGGAAGATTTCGGGGCCTACTCTCCCCTCTACGTGCCTGGCCTGCCTACGTGCCTGGTGGGGGGAGGGGAAGGGGGGGGGGGGGGAAGGGGGGGGGAGGGGGTGTAGGGAAATCACTGCGTACAGCGCACGAATATCGAGTGAACGGAAGGAGAAAGTGGTGGAAACGTACCAGATTAGTCAGGGATCCCGAGCAAGTGTAGGCCACGACGAGGGGCGGGCTAATCAGGAAGGTCTGGATATGCGTGTCCAGGGATTGGAGTACCTGGCGAAGCGTCTGAAAAAAGTAAACACAAGCACTGCAGAGACGTGGTGGGGGCTATGAATGGAACCGAGAAGGATACACAGAGCAACTGCAGACCCCCTTAGATGTCCGAGCCGACGCTACGAGCTGATCGGACCGAGCAAACAGCGTCGAGATCGGTTCAGCGACGATAGAGCACGAAACATGACGAACACCGCGTCGGTGCGCTTTCGACGCCGATTGCATGGTCCCATCAGGTCGCAGCATCGGCTGCGTCCGGACGTAAAACGAGGCAACTAAATGAGGCTCCGAAGATTCCGTACCAGGGCTCCGCGAGAGTCCAGAGGACCAGTGACGAAACGGTTTAGCCCGGCGAGGGCCTGGACGGCGCTTTGGCGAGCTGCGGCAACTCGAGCAGACGAGTGGACACGAGCGCACATCTGTGCCTTCTGCGCCACGGAGTCGAGAAGCTGGAGGGCAGCGACAGCTTCAGTGAGGCGGGCGGAAGGCGCGCCGGGTGCCGCGACACCTCGTTGGGTCATTCGCTGAAAAAGGGCACAAAATGAACAAGGAGCGTGAGGCCACACAAGACGAGAAAGCCCTGTCGACGTGGTTGCAAGGAGAGCCGCGGTCACACTGCCTGCAAACGCTGTCAGAGGCGGGTTTCCCTGTCGCAATGGTCAAACAAAAACTCCCTGCAGACATGTTTGAAGCAAACATGCTTTGCACAATGTGATTAGTGCGGCTGGGGAGAAACGTCATCGGGCGTATGGGGGAAAAAAAAGGAAAGAACGCAAAGTTGGAATACCCGATCTAGGGCGGCGTCCGCAGCCTCGAGGACCTTGCAAGAGACTTGGAGAACGTGGTTCTTGCAAATTGACACGGTTTGCACGGGATGTGCGACGGCGTGGATAGTTGCAGCAGAGACCGCCTTCACGTCCTGCACCTGCAGGAAGGAAGGCAAAATCGAAGCACGAACGAAACCAGCGAGGTCGGAATGAGATTAGAAAGACCGAGCCAAAACTTCAGCAGCAGAGCCACTGAACATTGCAAGGGGTGGAAACAGACGTCGAAAGCCCCGGAGAATAATCAGTTTACACTTCCTTTGACAGAGCCAAGCTGTATAAAACGAATTTTGGGATGGGTATATCGTCTAGCGGTCCAAAATAAAGGTAGAAACACCATTGAAAGAAAACCTGAGACTGGGACAAATAAAAAAAAAAAAAAAAACCGGAGAGCACGACACAAAATGTGTCGCGCTCTCCTTTTCTTTTAATTTGCTTTTACAGCAAAGCTTTATATGGCACACAGGTCGGATATCTGAAATTTTCGTGTCGTCGTCCTCCAAAAACAAAAAAAACCTTGAGCGATTGAAGCGAAAAGTGGATATCACGCGTACAACATAGAGCACAGCATTCGTGTTGAATAAAGAACAAGCACAAAACAAGCATCCGAACCTTGTCTGAACCACATAATTGATAAGGCGCTCCTGATAACAATGCGTAAGGATTACTGCTGCACAAGCTGCTGCGGCGACCGCAGCTTGCGACATGGGGAGTGACGTCACTAGCCTTTCATATATAAAAAGTTTTGGTACAGTACATCTATTTTTCTTTCGCAGCAATCGTTGCACTTGTACCACAGCTTCGCTGTGCAACGACCTTGACAGCGTAAATTTTCCCAATCTCAGGTTTTCTTCAATGGATGTTCCCGAAGCAGCTCGCCTGCAGCTTGCTTTCCCTCCCTCAAAAGCCCGATTTTCGGTACGAATATTTGAAACCATAGCGGACTATTTTGCACCTCCCTTTTCCGAAAGCTCTGCCTTTTCACTGCGAATGTCACCCGGCCCCAAAGCACGTCACATGTCACCCAACTTTACTATATTCCCTTCACCCCTAAGCTGACAGCGCGGTGGGAGCTACGCGCTTGCCGGACCAATCAGCTGCCTCCCTTTCATCATGTGACCCCATTTCCTGCGCGTGGGTATGGGAGCGAGGGAGAAGCGTGATCACGTGGCAAAAGATAGAAGTGTGGCTGGCCCAACAAGCACGTAGCTTCCACAGCACTCTCAGCTTAGGGGTGAACGGAGTGGGAAAAACCAACCTTTGTCAGAGTTTTGAGCGACGGGCTAATCTTCTAGGGGGAGAATGGCAATGTCCGGGTACACAAACGAGGGTCAGAGCAAAAAAAAAAGGGGGGGGGGGGTTCCTCCTTTCCCTCTTTTTGAACTGTTTGGTCCGCTGTGTGATTTGCCAGTGGAGGAGGAAAAGTTGATAAATCGTTTCATGGGTTGCATCCGTTTGAACACAGCATCACAGTGGGAACCACGTGACGCGTCATAGGCAAATACAGAAGAGTGGACGGGGTGTCTCGAAATGAATTCTGGGTACCAGTTGGCCACTTAGTTTTAGATTTTGTCATGATCATCGTGTCGTGACAGAACACGCTGCTTGCGTTGTCATTAATGTGACTTCCTACAAGTGTACAATATTGTAGGCGTTGCCGAGAGATACCGAAAAAAGGAAAACACTTGGCACCGTTTTTGTAGTTCCCGATGTGCCGGATTTTGAGCAAAGCTAGGCAAATGTAGAACAATGGATTGCAACGTCCCTGCTGGTGCCCCTGTCGTGCAAGCGCGTTCGTATGCGCGTCAAGAAAAGCATAGCCTCCTCTATACCGACAAAGCCTGGCAGCTCGCTACGAGAAGCGGCCGCCGAAAGTGGAAAGGTGTAGCGGCAGACAACGGATGAGAGGAGAGGCATGTTACGGGCGCCCCGCTGCGGCGAGACGCCGAAGCACTTTTGTCCCGAGCGATGGAATGTCCGCTCGTGCTCCTCGCGCTACCGCTTCTTTTCTCGTCGGGTTTGAAAACCATGTTTCGGGGAGCTCGCCGCTGCAAAAGCCGTGCTGTCACGACCAGGTTCGAGAAATGATCTGTGCTACCAGATCCTCGAGCTCCAAATCTGCGACCGGGCGCTCCATGGCTCCGTCATGGAACTGCCTGGTTTAAGTATAGAGGAGGCTATGAGAAAAGTTATGCAGGCTTGGAAGATCACGTGCTTGGCTGCAGGAGTACAGAGAACCGCTGTTTGATCGAAACCATGCCACTCCGCCCCGTGGCCATGGCTCCCGGCGTGCAACGCGCGCAGTGCTGCATGGAGGGACTTTTGAAAGTAGCGTAGTGTTAAACGAATGCAGACGAATTGGGCGAGTTGGTATTCATTTTGAAACGGACGCTGACTACAGCCACTGTGGTTTTACGAGTAGAGGGTCCTGTAGTATATTTTTTGGGTTCTTGGAAAATTAAACCAGTCAGGTGCTAGTGAGCGTTCGTGTCGTCCTGTCATATTCACTTCGTCCCTATCTATAGCCGTGAAATTTCAAGAAGAGAAGTTCTGCCTCACACATGCCTTCGAAAAGCCGTAGTCCTTGGCGTCCGCGTACTTCCTGCGACCAAACTGCACGGCGTCGCCGACCATCTCCCGGGGCAGTTTCTTGGCGATGTCCGGGTAGGCCTGCTGGACCTTGTCCAGACCCCGACATGCCAGACCGTCGACGTAACTCAGCTGGCTGCTGAACTTCTTCACAACGGGCTTGCCGCGCACGATGACGGTCTCCGCTGTGCACTCGGCAAGACGGAACATCGTAGCCGCAAGCTGGGAGGAGCTCTTGGCACGTCCGTAGGATCGCGAGGCTGCAGCCCAGAGGATAGCCACCGCAGGAAAGGCGCCCAGACGTGTCAGCAGACTGCACTGAGCACTCGGCTCGGACTCCTCGCTCTCAAGCTCGCCGGGCGCGTGCGCTTCCTCGTTCTGAACTTGAGGAGCGGGCGCCTCAGCTTCGGCGTTCGGGCCTTCGACGGGTGCGTCAGCCACAGCTGTCATCGTCTGCAAAACAATACCGCGAAAGAAAAAAAAAAATAATCACGCTGTCAGCTAGCAGACATTCTTGGAAGGAACTTGAAAGAGCAGAAGCGAAAGACGCGTGCGTCGCTCGTCCTTCTCCTGAATTATGGTCGTTCTTGGTCAGTCTTCGCGCTGTTTTTAGCTTCTTAATGCATAACCAACTCGCCCAAATTTCAACAGTACTACAATGTCTAGAAGACACGATTAATCCCAAAACTACAAACACACACCAAAAATCGACTTACGGTTTTCGAGCAGTGTCCGTGTCACGCACGCAAGAGCTGGCCGCAAACTGTCGGCGGCAATAGGAACTGGCGTCTCTTACACAGGGGGGGAGGGGGGGGGGGTGATCATCACGGGACATTTGTACGTATGTTTCTGCGCTGAATCATTACATGTATGGGTGGCGCTGAACGGTGGAGATGATTACAGAGAGCCTATAGATTTTAAGCGTGTCAGTATCGCCAACAAATCACGGAGAGGAATTTTCAATTTAATGACGGACAACTCCTATGCAGACTGGTCGCAAGTGTGCACGCGTTGCGTTGTCGCGCGAGGAAAGTGGGGCGAAAGAGTCAGAGACGCTTGCGGACGATCGTACGCTTTCGTCAACTCCCCGCAGCTCACGTTGCAAACGCGGCCAACAAACCACGTGCTCCCGACCCTCTGAAATGTAGGCACACTAGATAACCTCACAGTTTAGCGGACTCGTCTAGCAGAGAGCGAAATAGGCAAAAAGGGCCCCGTCATCTGGCAATGATCGACGATCCAACGAAGACTAAAGTTCCTAGATAAGTGCTTCCTAGAAGTGGCGACATTCTTTGAAGCTCCGACTGCGTGATGGTGCAGGCTTTAGGAAGCGAAGGGCGGCGCATAGCAGAAGACTGAACTGAATGCCGCCATTTTGTCCCAGAGGAATGTGCTTTGTCATTTGTATTGGTTTTCGTTTCCTGTAAAAAGAAGTATCCGGGGACGTTTAACACTGATCTCTATTGTCTATTGTAGTAGGCTGGATCGCGGACCGCGGCCTCGGCAGCTGGGACCGAGTGTCGCCACCGGCGGCCATTGATTGACACCAGCCAATGCATGGGTTTCTATGGGAAGAACGAGAAAAAGTGCCGTTTCCCCCCATTTCTAAGCTTGTGTCGGCACTGAAACTTTTTGGATGCTTTTCGATAAGCCTGTCAAATAGCTTGCGTACAAACATTAAAACTGACAGCCCTCGCAGTTCTTATAAATAAATATTTTGTGGTCCAGAGTAACTCCGCTGTAGTGCAGCTCAATGAGGCGAGAGTTACCTTGAGTTACCGCGGAGTCGGTGGCGGTTTCGTTGAGTTGGGTTTAGTAGACGACAAGCTCGAAGGCTTTGCTACGCGGAATTCGCTCACTCCCGGAAAGCCGCTGTCGAGATGGAACTTCTTTGTCATTCATCAACGTCTGGGCTTCCCCGAGGATGGTCTCATTGACGGCAAGTTACTTTGTTTACTTCACTACGAGAGCAAGCTTTCCAGCTCAGCCGTAGGTGCTCCGGTATGTTTGATTTTTTTAATCGGCGTTCGAACGTTTGACAAATACCGATTCGATCTCCCAACACCCGACATAAGGATCACAGCATACCATCAAATACTCGCCTCCGAGCACAGCGTACATGCTTCAATATGCTTACTTTTGTGCGTTTCTCCCATAGACTTGCGTCCGCCGGTGGCGACACCGACGGGCTCCCGATCCGCGATCCAGCCTACTACAATAGAGATCAGTGACTTTTAACGAAGACAACCGAGCAGCATTAAAGGTCAGGAGCTCTTCGTCTTTGTGCGGTGACTGCAAGCGCGGGACGAGGAGTGCCATGACTGTGCGCTTTTGAAACTACCTGATTGGCGCCATCGGTTTATATCCAGCGTGATCCAAGACGGAAGTCCAAAACTCCCGTCTCGGATTGGCGCAAGGCGGCGACGATGCGCATGCGCATTGTGGAGCACGCAACGCTCACGCGCAGCGCTTCATCGTACACTCTCGAATGTGAAACGGAGTAGGGGAAAAAAATGGCGGTTTTCGCTTTGTGGGGAGATGAATCTGCTAATCTTTTTTCTCCAGCAATTGAGAGCATTTCTTACGAGATATTACGGGAGGAATAGATGTTAGACGTGTATTCAGCGCGAGTTTAGTAACCGCGTTGAATTAACCTGAGACTGGGGTAGAGAAGTAACATCAAAGCGTAGAACGTTCGCTCTTGCATTGTGTGACCTGTAAAGGTTGTCAACGTTCTTGCATTGTGTGATGGAGACAGTGGCGCTTGAACTGTATACACATCGTCCTTTTGTGTTGGTGGAGATGACCTTGAGATTGAGACAATATAAGGCGGTGGACTAAATAAACGAGTTAGCTGAGTTTGAGACGTCGTCCTGTCTATTTTCTGTCCCTTTTACGTTTCGATGTTACTTCTCTACCCCAGTCTCAGGTTAATTCAACATGGTTAATATTCACCAGCTCGCCTGCACCCTTACGATTCTTTCTGCGAGTTTAGTAGTCTGCCAGAGTATGGCGACATTGTTCCGCGCGGTATACACGAGAAATTTAGCCGGGTCTTTAACGTGCACCACGAAGTACTGATGCACGACCGCAGGCCGGCACGATAATCATACAAGTCGAAATTGGCAAAAAAAAAATAATTTTTAATGTAAAAAGAAAAACAAATTGTATAATTTTTTGTTTTACAAAATTTTAAATACAACATACAAAAAAAAAAAAAAAAAAACAGAGCCACAAAAAATAAAAGAAACGAGCGAACACTATTAAAAAAAAACGAAGCATCTGCAACCCGCGGCAGCCAATCTGATAAGAGAGAAAATTTCGTGTGTGGGGAAGCCGACGCCCTGCTCTGGGTACTGGCGCGCTTCTCCACAGCGCACCGGTACCCGGGGAGAAGAGAACTCAAGGGCGCTAATCACCCCGTCCGACCAGACAACGAAAAATGAGACATGGCAGTGTTGTGTACGAAGACCGAATCAGATGATACGTGGGCCATGAAACGAATTTTGGGTTGGGATGAATGATTTTAAATTGGGACTTTACTAATCGCATGTCGTTTAGTTGGCCAAAAGAAAGAGGCTAGAAAGTCGAAAGCCAGCTTTTCGGTACGAACATTTGAAAATATAGCGGACTATTTTGTACCTTCTTGCCTTCGAAAGCTCTCCGCCTTTTCACTATGATACATCCGCGGTTCCAAAAGCGCGTCACCGGCGCCAAACTGACGTCAGCAGAGCCCAGCTCACGCATTGGACACGAGAACTGCGTCACTCGGACGTATGCGCTCGTGAACAATCAATCCGTCGACGAATATTTGGATACGCGTTCGTGGCCAATGAGTGCCCTGACGGAACTTATTGTCACTGGGGAATGACAAGTTTTATGGTGTGCATAAAAAGCAAGGTGGAAGCTAGGAGTCATCGCACCGGTGCCGAAGGAATGTCACGACCACGTGATTTCACAATTCGCATTTGAGTTGAGGATTAAAGCTAAGGAGGAAGAAGTAGGAAAATCGTTTCATGACCCCTTTAATAGTGAATATAATAATAATAATAATAATTTATTTCAAAAGAAATAATAATAATAATAATAATAATAATAATAATAATATAATAAATATAATAATAATATTTATTCCACTTTCATGTTTGTTTTCGATATTTTTGGGCCCGTCAAAGCCAAAGTAGGCTTGGGGGACATGGCCCGGAAGAGGTAGTAAGCGATTAAATACATCTAGTTAGCAAACTAACACCGATAAACAGTCATAGTTGTCCGGGGTGGGGAGGGGGGTAGGGGAGTCGGCGGGTAGTCAGTCACTTTGTACATGGCACGGATAGAGATAGTAAATTACAGTGGACCGGTAGACATATGTACAGGTACATATAGAGATACACAAAAAGTATACATATAGATATATACATGCCACAGACAGAGATAGTCAATCACAGTGGACCGGTAGAAACATTATAGACATATGTACAGGTACATATAGAGATACACAAAACGTATACATATAGATATATACATGCCACAGACAGAGATAGTCAATCTCAGTGGACCGGTAGAAACACTATAGAGATATATACAGGTAAAATAAAAACAATTCCGACAAGGTTGTCCAAAAAAAAAAAAAGGTAAGGAAACATTAACGAGTACTTAAGGTAATAATAATAATAATAATAATAATAATAATAATAATAATAATAATAATAATAATAATAATAATAATACTTATTTTGCACTAGAAATACCCAATTCGGGAGGCCCGCATAAAAAGCTGTCAAATAGACAGCTTTGAGCTTTAGAGCAAAGATAACGCATATAATAAACTATACGCAAGAGAAATAAAAGAGGAACATAGTGACGAACCTTTTCGCGCACAAAATAAAATAAACACGCACAAAATATAATAAACTATACATAATAGAAATGCAATTAAAGATACACAGATAGCGATGAATCTTTTTCCACATAAATTATAATAAACTGTACATAATAGAAATAAAATGAACACATAGTGACAAGTCTATCTATTCACATAGAAAAAGGTAAACAAAAAGATGAACCAATAGAAGTCCCGGGAAACAAGTTATGCCCCGTTTTTTTTTTCCGTATAAAAGTTTAAAGCATTCTGAAAAAAGTTTTGCAGGTCCTTAAAAGAGATCCGGCAGCATAGCGCAATGCGTGGCGCAAACCTTTCTCGTCTTTTGGTGAGATGTAGCAGTATGTAGCGGGGCGAGCCAACACCCCCCAGAATAACGAAAGCCCGCGAACAGCACTCAATCTGCGTCAACTCTCGATCTCACTGTGATCTGACACCTAGTGCACGTGCTTTGATTCGCCTCCTGCTGCCATCGCGACGTACCAAGAGGAGAGCCTGGCAGGCTTTCTCTATGGTCAGTTGCGGACGCTGCCGCTTTGTGCTGGTTATTTTAACGGTTTAGGGCAGGTGTTTCAAACACGCCGCCCTCAATCATCCCGCGGATGCGAGCCCCCGTTCCCATGCCTCGAACACTACATGCGCCCTAAATAATAGTTTTATACGGAAAAAAAAAATAAACATATATAAATATATATATATATATATATATATGTATGTGTGTGTGTGCGCGTGTGTGTGTGCGTGTGCGTGCGTGTGTGTGTGTCCCAAGTCACCAGGCTCGATCTAAAATGGACCGTAAAATTCGTCGCCTGCACGTAGCAATCTAAACTTTTCGTCAAAGATGTATTTCACGGGTCGGTTTTTGTAGCGTGAGCTACACTGGCCGAGGTTGAGCAGTTTCGCGTGGCTCGCATAATGAGCCGTGCTCCGTGCTGCGCATGCGCGAGGAGCAGTGACGTCACACGGCGCACAGCTGGCGCGCCGGAGCTGCCGCCGCCGCGCGCTCCGCCGCCGCCGCGCTTGCCTCGCCGGTCTGCGCATTCCAGAGGAGTGACGTCATAGCCGCGGCAGACGCACTGGCGACGCCGCGTGCCCAGCTGTGCGCCTCCGTTGCGCAGTAGCCAAGTCTGACGCTGCACCGGAGCCGCTTGATGGCGCCTCTCGATCATTTTGTGCGCATAAGCTCACGCTACGTATATCCTGGCATAGCCGAGCTAAGCCACCGCAATTTTTTCCTGTAAAATTAAATTACAAAGCGTAGCTCTCTTTCTGTAAAGAATAGGGCCAAGAAACTTGCCAGGGTCAACGGCGAGCGGCGACGCAGACGACCCAGTCGAGTGGTGGGGATGGTTTGGCGCTCGTGTTGATAGATGGCGCTATACCTGCTCGCGCCCACCATGGTTTATTCTAATGAACATAGTCTTTTTGTAATGTAGCTTTGGTTAATAAATAAATGCAAACAATAAAAGAAAACTTAAAGTAAAAAATAAAACGCGTTTGCATAACGACGGCGCTTTTGCTGCCAACGGATTTCGTCTGCGTGTCGTCTGCTGGTCGGCTACACCTTCGGACGCTGCTCCAGACGCCATCTATCAATGGGCGCGTTAAGTCCGCGCTCTTTTACTCCGACTCCGACGCTCCGAGTTTCAAACTCGGAGCGTCGGAGTTTGAGGCAAAAAGGCAAGGCATAACGAGTGGGTTAAAACTATGAACTACCAGTACGTCTGGCATGGGAATGGTAACATCATTGTGCGCAAGAGGGCTCGCGAGCAAGTACACGGAATTACGTCTGTGGATGACTTGCAGAAACTAGTTTGGTGTCTCACATATTAACATTTCCCAAGTTTTAAGAGTATGCTTTTGTATGCAATGGCTAACACGACAGGTTCACTTGATGCCGAAATCGCAATGTGAGTGATTATTATTTCCTTCCGTCAAATATAAAATCTTCCTTAGGAGATAAGTACATAAACTCCCTCAAATGCTTCAACATAAACGCACAATCAGCGCGAAATAAAGCAGACGAGCTGGAAGTACTTTCAAGTCAGTTCAACTTTTTCGTTTGATGCAATTTTGCTTTCCGAAACGTGACCAAATGATTCTATAGTGACGTTGTAAAATTATCAATGTATGATTAGTAGCGTAAGCTCGGTTGCGTGTTATACAAGTCCCATGCTTATGCATCATACGAAAGACAGCATCTGCCTACAGATCTGGACGCGAGTCACCGCGAGATCCCTGCTTCGAATGCCGCATGGTAATGAGTTCAAGGAGAAAACATGGCACGCGGCGATTTCGAACCAAGGATATAATGCGGGGACTCGTGTTTGCTGACTATCTTTTTAACTGGGAAATATGCAATATATAAAATAAAAATAAAGTTTTTTTTTTACATGCTTGCACGCACTACATGACAAATATCGGGCAGAGTTATCACTGCTCTGTTTAAAACATTTTAAACTTTATATTGATATATTTTTAACATTTATAGCCATACCACTGCACAATTCATACTGAACAGCAGAACAATGCTCATTTGGTGTGGCGGACAAGCGGTGTTTCCTCCCATTAGGAAGTTTCCGTAGACCCTTTTCCCAGCTCCGCTACGCTCTCCGGAACGAAGACTGCGCTTTCCCATATTTGTGGGTGCTGTTTAGAGCGGATGCTCAGAACGAGCTCACATCAATAGGCTGCTAAGACCGGCACTCTTGATGGTGCGGAATGCACATTGCAAAAGAACTGTGGAAGCTCGCCATCAGCACGCGCTCAGCATTCACTGGCGGCCCGTAGCGGGTTGCGGATAACGTTGCGGAAGAGCGGAAACCGTTTACGAAAACCCCCTATTTTCTCCTTCGCTTTGTCTTCTTTTTATGGACTAACGAATCTAATATGGAATATAGTCTGTTTGAACTTCCACCTGAACTGTCGACGAAATGACGTGCAATGATTAGTATTAGTTCTGACATATTTATTCATGTCAATAGGTGGGCGGCGTTTGACAACTTCCGGTTCCTTAGACGATTTTGTTTAGATGCTACCAAACGACGACGATGATCTGCACGCCCGTGTAAGCATGATTCTAAAGACTACGGTCTGGAGGATTAAAAACCATGCTTACACAGACTTTCAGCTCAATGTCGTGATCTGTCGACAGTAAACCAAAATTGCATAAGAAACCGGAAGTTGCCAAACGCCGCTCACCTATTGCATCGCATGTGGCAAAAATTTACATAATAGGCTCGTTAATAACTGAAATAAATTGGGTCTCGGCTTTTTTTTTTTATTTCCGCTTGTTATGCAAAAGAAAAAGCCAAAAACTATTTTTCCCCCAAATAATTTCTTTTGAGCGCCATTATATATATATATATATATATATATATATATATATATATATATATATATATATATATATATATATATATATAGTCAGGAAGAAAGAAGCGGGGCTGAGACGGCAGTGCGCGTGCTGCGGTGTCATCGCGCGACGCAGCAGAGGTTGGTTGCGCTATCTCTCCACGGGGCGCAGTGCCGCAGGGGCCGAGATGCGCTCCGATAGCAAACCGAAACTTAAAAACCCGTCGAATTTGTGCGGTTTTTCAGTAAGTCATAAAATGCTTCGCGTGCCTTCTATCGTTCTGAAATTTGTTGATTTAGTGTTTTTTGATGATGCCAAGCAATTTTCTAATTTAAATCATGCCCCTAAGCACACTATTAAAAAGTTAATTACGCAAAAATAATTAACAACTTAATTATCCCGGACTTTAATAATTTTC
The DNA here is from genome assembly GCA_013358835.2 of Ixodes persulcatus. Lineage (NCBI taxonomy): Eukaryota > Metazoa > Arthropoda > Arachnida > Ixodida > Ixodidae > Ixodes > Ixodes persulcatus. The sequence continues at coordinate 185,362 of JABSTQ010009632.1, read as the reverse complement.
CTAAATGGGGCCCTGGCCCAGGACCAAAACGCCACAAGCCTATTTTCGTTGCGATGAGTAGTTGTCGCAGGAGCGATTTGGCTTGCGTTCTCTGAAACGGCATGGGAACGGGGGCTCGCATCCGCGGGATGATTGAGGGCCGCATGTTTGAGACCCCTGCGCACAGGATTCGGCATTGTACATGTTCCTTCTAAAAGTACACGGAAGTGAAGTTTTCACGTCTGATTGGTTAGAGGCAAGAGCGATGTAACAGGGGGGCGTGTTTCCGATTGCCTGCACCCCCAACGGGGCGAGCGAAAAAAAAAAAAAAAGAGAGGAGGAAAGAAGGGAAGAATACTGCTTATGATTATAATGCAATTAAATGCAAAGGTGCAAGCGAGCTGGACAAGAATGACGAAAATAATCCCTGGAGAAAGAGAACAAGAGGGACAAAGGACAAACACAAATCCCCAAACACAGCTAGGTGACCGAAAAAATCCGCCCGATCCGGGTATCGAACCCGGGACCTCTCCATTACAGGTGGAGCGCTCTACCAACTGAGCTAACCAGGGGTTAGACGTCAGTAGAGCAAACGGGTCTCAGTGATTGGCTGACGTAGTCACGTGGTACGCCCTGCTCTATGGGCTCTTCCAACAGTGAATACAACACACCGTCAGTTATCCAACCGGCAGAACCAAATTCCTCAAGGAATCGGTCCGTGCATTGCACAGGCTGGCGCCTGAGCACAGACTGAACATTCGAGAAGACGGCGTCGCGAGCAAAAACAAATAATAAATAACAGATACCCGCCGGCCACGGTGCCGCCATCGCAGCAGCCACAACATGCACGTCTTACACAGGACTATCATCATCGTTGCACAAACAAACAGCTATTCGTCCATTACTCAAGAAAATTCACAATCCCTAGCCTCTTGTCAACATTACGTTTAATTTTATTTTACAATGAAATTTACGTTATTGTACAGAAAAATTATGGCAATACCAAAGGCAATATGCACTTTACACCCTGTTATAATAAAAAAAAAATGGGGAAGGGTTTTTTTTTTCTTGTTTTTTTTGCAGTTAGAGGCGACATTTTTGCCATTCAGGTGACCCTGCTGGATATATATCAGTCCCACAGCATAATGAAAAAAAAAAAAAATCACTTTAACGAAAGTGTTTTGCGTCTTGTAGTAAACTCAAGAAAGCGAGGGTAAGACGGGCCGGGGAGGAGGAAGCAGACGGAACGCTGGAGACGAGAGGGGGAAACCTCCTTCTCTCTTCAGCGTTCCGTCTGCTTCCTCCTTTCTGGACCGTCTTACCCTCGCCCTACCTTCTTGAGTTGCAACGGACTATAGTTCCACATCCTCCACACGTCCAAAACCGCTGAAAGATGGCTTTGACAAATTTTCACAAAAGTGAAAGACGTTTACGATTCTTTGCAATGCCAAATTAGAGCGCAGCTCTTGAGTAGGAGGGGAGGGTACGGAGGGAAAGGCATGCCCCTCCTCCCCCTCCTCCTGCCCTTTCATTTAGTGGGAATTTTTTGCTAACTTCCTGCTAAATTTAGCGAAAAAATTTCCCCAGTAAATTTAGCTGAAAAATTTTTTGCGCTAAACTTAGTGGGAAATTTTTCCGCTAAACTTAGTGGGAAAATTTTCCGCTAAGTTTAGCGGGGAAATTTTCCGCTAAGTTTAGCGGGGAAACGTCCCATAATGCAACGCGCGGTTACGGCGATGGCGATGCCGCTCAGCCTGGAAACGGGCGCCTAAGGGCTGCGCTCTAAAAAAACACACCTTATAACGCAGTGCAAAACTCTTGAGATGGTCTACAGTGGAGCAATTTTGTGACAAAGTCGAGTGAACACACCTAAAAATATACTAAATCAACAAATGCCGCATCACCTACTAAGGCATGCTATTCACATCCGTAGAGCAAACACAGATGCGCAATAGCATATATACCGTAAAATTCCGAGCAAGCGCCCACTCAAAATTTGGAGATAATCATGTAAAACAGGGAGATGGACGCTCCTTAGGTATACCATGTGCAAAGATACAGTCGAATCTCGTTAATTCCAACACGCTTCATTCGGACTTTCGGTTTATTCGAACTGACGCTGTGGTCCGGAATACACTATATGTATTTCAATGGGCGAAAACGCCCGGTAATTCAGACGCTTAAACGTCCGCGCCGGTTAATTCGAACATCCCGCGCCGCCGAGCATACCTTCAGGAGCGGGCTAACGCTGGGCACCACCACACGCTACCTCTCTTGCCAGGAGAATGCGGATGCCGCGTTAGAGCTGGTCTCCAAGCTCCAAGCGATCTTTGTTGATTCACGACTGAGGAACCGCGCACAGGCACGCATCACGGATTACTTCCCTTTGTGATCGGTTAAAATAAATGTCCTGGAACTCGTCACTCATGTGTTAGTTCAGTACTCCATTTAATGAGCTTTCGTTAACTCGAACTTTGTTTAATTCAAACAAATTTTCGGTCCCCCTCGAGTTCGAATTAAGAAATTCGACTGTATATCCTTTGTGTATTTTCTGAATGTGGGCGCTCGTAGAATGGGCGGATGCTCGGTATTTCACGGTAGACATATTGGGGGTCCCACGTCACACTTCTTTATCTCTCGAGGGCAGTTTCTAGCCTGCTTCAAATGCAGCTTTGGGGATCATCGACCCCAGGGACTTGCCGAAACATTGTGCACCCCATGAAACTGCTTTCGATAATTGCTCCAGCTTTCGACGACACTCGACTGGAAGGAAAAATATCCTACAAAATTTTTATAATTTAAATGACTCCGCAGAGATGCAGCTTGGGTAAAAGCATATATGAGCATGCAAACAGCCAGAACTCAATCGAACTTCGGAAACAAACGAGTGTGCTCTCGCGAAAGACATCTCCTAGGCTGTGTACGAAATTTTACCGAAACAGATCGGAGCTACTTCGGCGGGTCTTGTCACGTGATAACACAGAGCGACGCTGGACACGGGTAGGTTTTCGAACGCAGAGGTACAAACTCTTACCCTGGAGCAAGATTGAGTAAATTTTGGAACACGGCCCTAACCTTTCCAGCTGAAATCCGACGGACAAAATAATTAGACACCCAAACAAACCAGACACGAGGTGACAATATGTTCCATGCTGCTTCGTTCTTACGAACCCCGGTCACTCGTCGTTCGGTGCCGCACCGTCGTTCGGTGCCGCACCGTCGTTCGGTGCCGCTCCGTTGTCCGGCGATCCGCCGGCACTCCGAAGATGACGCTGCAATGTGGTCACCGAAGGCAACGGGTAGCCTTGCTCGAGGAGTTCAATGTAACCGCTCGTGCCGCACGCCGACCAGAGCCGCACGGCCCTCAGCATCGTGTCGTCGGTCCACTTCTGTCCCCTCGTCGAGTTACGCTCGAGCATCTCCACCTGGTTCTCGGTGAGAAACTTGCCGAGGTGCCCCCTGAGCCCCTCGCTCTTGCGCCGGGCGTCGGAGACACTCTGCACCAGCTTCTTCTTCTGCTGCTGCAGCAGCGCGATCCGGTGACGCAGGTCGTAAACGCGCCTCTCGGACTTGCGCGCCAGCGACACTTGCACCACGGGCAGGCTGGATCCGTCCGACGAGGTTGCGTCGACTCCCCCTTGCGCCCCTTCGGACGGATTGGGTGCGAGCACCACAATCTCAATGGTCTTTCCGCCGGCCGGCCGGGCGAACTTGATTCCTGCCGGCTGCGTTGGCACTCGAGGTGCGGGCTGCTTGGATGCCCGGCGTTTCGGAAGCATGCGCCGTTTGGGAGGGGATGAGGTGCGCACTATGGGAGGGGGCAGGCTGCCCACTATGGGAGGGGGCGGGGTGGGCCGTGGTCTGATCTGGTAGTCGGGACATTTGGGGATGAAGATGGTGTACTTGTACGGTGCCGGCTGGCCCAACCCCGGCAATCCGGGTCCGTCGGAGCCTCGGACTGAGGAGTCTTCGGAACGGGGTGCCTCAAGTTGGGCTCCTGACGCGTCCTCTGCTGGAGACTGGCTAACCTCTCGCACTTCGGTCGAACTGTGCGGCTCACCCTCGCGCGCCGGAGCCGGGTCGGACTCGGGTGTTTCAAGATTGGCAACGTCTCGCGTGGCGAGGTGGGTTGGCTCTCCTTCCGCGGGCACACTACCCCCCTGTGCGCCGAGCAGGGTGAGCCCCTGTGCCGCGGTTAGCGTGGATTCGGGCACGGCGTGCTGCGTCGAAGGCTCCGCTTCGTCCGAAGTGGGCTCTCGCTCCGGGGACGACTCGTCACGTGCTCCTGGAGAAACGAGGAAAGCAAAAGAGAATGGCCGTTTGCCCATGTGATGTAGCACGCAGTTGAGGGTAACGATGCATTGACTACTCTTCTGACAGCAGAATTCTTTGGACAACGTTATAAACAACCATTTCTTATAGATAGTACATCCATTTGATCTCGCAAATACCACGAAATCCTTCGCCCTAGTGATAAAGAGTTCCAGGGTCACCTCATAGATGGCGCCAGCGTGTTCTGTCGTCGTAAGAGATTGTGTGAATGGGCCTTGAAGTTCTACGATGCAACATCATTTACATACCAAAGAGACTGGTGACGCAACTTGAAAATGCTTGTTTTTTTTGTTGTTTTTTTGTTTTGTTGGACGCTGAATCGATAGAACATTCATTTCACGAAGGAGCACAACTCATAAATATCTGTCATTTACTGCCTCATTGAGAATGCACTTATTTCTCGTCTATCCAACACTTGAGTAAACCAAATTTCTGCTTCCGATTAGTACAAGCAGACCAAAATGTGGCAATGATCGGGACATTGCCGATTCTTGAAGAAAAAAAAAAGCATGGTACAGTCTTCACGTCCCTGCCATATTTTCGTTATCAGTTTCATAGTTTCTGACGTCGAACTACGACAAAATTTAACTTTAAAAGCAAATGGACTCCATAACCTATTGCAACATGATTTATGTTCAACATCTCACATTTGCTCAGTGACCAATATAATGGGGCACGCTAATCTCATTACAAAAAAAAAGAATACACCCAAACTTACTTTTTCTCTTAGTAAAGGCATAATCATGCAACCCAGCTTCAAGGGCCGACGTTTTCGGAGATTTCCGAGGACTCCCAGTCTTTTGAACAGTTGGGGGCGTTTTGTTGGAGTGGTCAAATATTGTCGGCACCGCGTTGTACGACAGATGTCCGCTCGGCAGGAAGTAAGTCTTGTCAAAGTGTTTCTGAAATTGCATAAGAATGATCGATAGCATAGTTAAATGTCTGCAAAGAAGTTGTCCACGCAGGCCATTTATGTACCGTCAAACACACCACCATTCAACCAGAATAAATAATCTTTTCCTCTCGGCACAATCGAAGCTACCGTCGAACCGAGTGTATTGTTTCACATTATTTTTTCTTCTCATGAAGTCACGAAGGCATCTTCAAAAATCCCAGAGTCTTTGCAACCAATGCTTTCCCTGGTTTCTGGAGGCCACTGACTAGTGCTATAGCTCATAGAACGGCAGTGCCCTTTCATCTGTAGTTACCGACGAGCTGAGAATGGCAGGGACTAGTTGCAGTTTAAAGAAATACTGGGAGGGGCATTCTACTATCACTAAAAACGCGAGCAGACGACGCATCGCTTGGTTTGTACTTGGGGGCAGCTTTCCCGCAGCATTTCGAACTCTCACTACTTCTTGCTCGGTCAGTGCAAGCGACGAGGTTACAAATATTTGGACAGAACACTTCTCCACGAGAGGATTGTTTGCGGTAGCGACGAGGCCGACGTCATGCTCCTTCCTTCATGAAAGATTGCATTAAAAAACGCTTGCTACCGTAATTCCCCGAGAGATAGCCCACCTAGAAACGAGAGAAAATTGGGCGAAAATAAGGAGTGGGCTAACTTTCGGTGTGCAATCGAGAAAAGTCATAAAAAATGCCATTTTAAGATGTCTCTGCCAAACTTGCCATTGAGCCGGGGCAATAAAGCAAAGATGAGTGTACTTATCAGTCAGCAATGTTTGCTTATATCCCCCAATAGCTAACTAGACGCATTTATGCCGAGGTCATCATTGATCCAAACACTGCGATTACTAGGAGTGGGATATCTTTCGGTGTTTAAAAGAAAATAGCAAATCAAACCAACAATAAGGGTCGGGTTATCTTTCGGGGGTTATCTCTCGGGATTTTACGGTACCTTACTTGAAGTACATAACCTCTCATTTACTTTCTACCTTACTTCAAATACTTTTTAGAAGTACCATCGAGTATGAATGAAATGCGAACACCGGAGGGCGTGGCCTATGTGACATGCAGTGCTACCTAGAGGCAACTAGGAACCCATAAAACTGCAGGCTGGAAAGGGGGCTGTGAGGGTGCGTGCCCACTACAATGTGCATACTCCCGAAGCCCCTCTCTCCACTCTGCAGTTTTATCTGATCCTGGTTGCCTCTAGGTTGTGCAGCATGTAGCGAAGGCCACAATGTTTGCATTTCAATCGATAGTACTTTACCGAACACTGCTATAGCGCGATTGCAGACATCAACACGGATAAGAGCGGCTTGCTACGATGCACTACCAGCACTGCTTCATGAATGGTGCATGTGGTTGCGCATGCACAACGGCTGCCTGTCGTTACACATTATTGGTCATACTGTCACCTTCATGCATGCATACGCAACCCCTGGCCGTGTGAATTTGAATATGTCACAACTCCAATGTTCAGTTTAACCCAATTTTTCGTTTTTTTTTAATCTATGCTTTCTACCAACTTTTGTTGCACCATAAGAGCGAGCGAAGGAGACGCTACAATAGCGAGCGCAACGTTTTGAGCAGGTCTGCTGTTATGCACGCGCGCTCGTGAAATGAAAGCGTCATCGGCTTTGCTCGCACTTACGTTGGAAATGAGTTTTGCCGCTGCTATTTTGTCTTTAGGGACGCTGCGTGCCTTGCAAAACTGTTTTTCTTCTTGTGGTTTCGTGAGCACAATTCCAACGGGGCCCTTCTCAAGCAAGTTGTCGCTACTTACTTCGCAGAGGACCGAGGTAGGGTTCGGGAGGTACAACTTGCCGCTGCCGTGATCCCGCCTGTCCATGGCAACGGCCCACAAGAGTCTCCGTTTCATGTCCACCGGGAACCGATGCATCCGAAAACCCTTGACAGTGCTGTTCGTGCACCCGTCGGCCGAACACCCGGGCATGGCTCACGAGTATCGGAGGTCGAAGCCGTGGAAATGATTCAATCAAGGTGGACACGGACCGCCAGCTCCTCTGTGGCTTTCCTCAACTGTTCATCCTGAGCACCACCGTGATCTTGACCACATCATCACATCTTGAAAAGCTCACGAAACCTTCATCGCTAGCCTTGCCTAGCTAAAGAGTATCGGGTGTGTTGCGAACGGTTGTGAAGCTGAGGCAGCTGAGGGTGGACGGTGGACCCCTAAGCGGGCTGAGGTGGGCTGAGGTGCGAGCAGTTTGAGCCTGTGGTTTGGGCAGTTTGGGTGGTTTGGGCCCTTCGAACGGTTCCTTCCTTCTATCGCAAATAAATAAATACATATAAATAAAAATAAAACGAATAAAACCGAATAAAACAATGAAGTTTGACTTTTGTGCGCATGCGCGGAAGAACAACAACGAGTTGACGTCACCTGGCGGAGGAAAAGTGCAATATTTCTTGGGCATATTGATGATGGAACGAACGTCCTTGCGTTCGCATGTTGTAATATTCCAGATTGATAAACTAGCTCAGAGTACGTACATTTCCAAACGAAAGATCTGTTGTTTTGTCCGGGACGTCTATAGAGAGCAGTGGTACCGGCAGTGGTGATCCCGGTGATCCAAACCCAACCGAAGCAACTTTACTAAGTGATGTTTTAAGCCAAAATTGATTTTAATAAATGTAAACAGCAACGCCTTGAACAGGCCCCTGCAGGTGTGGGGTACATACAAACAACAAAACTATACATATGAAAAACAAGAAACACATGGCAACCATATATATTGCTTATACAACGACATATGAATGCCATCAGATAATAAACATTCCATTATCAACGCCCGATCTACAATAAAAAAAAAATCATGTACAAACACCAGGAAAGAGAACAATCAAAAGGGTGTGACTCTCAAGAGCACTATTGAAGTCAGGGGCAAAAAAAATGTCACGAGGGAGGGCGTTCCAATGGACCTTTTTCGAGAAGCGTTCTGCGCACGCGCGAGCGCCCGATGCCAAGCGGCGAAAGTCGGCACTAAAAATCGAGGAAATTCGAAGGAGGATGTGGATTAGCGAATAGAGCACGTAATTTCCGCATATATATAATTGTGTTACACAAAAAAAGGAAGTGGACGGAAAGGAAAACACGACATTTGGGTCGAGTTTTTCTTTCCCCTCTTTAAAGTCGCTTTAGGCACGCGCCGCAGCTCAGAGAGCGAAGAATCTGGTAGCGTAGCTCCCATTATCGATTGGTAGCGCAGGTAGGTCACTTCCTCGATTTTTAGTTCGTGCAGCCACCGCCTGGTGCCGTCGGTATGTGGAAAAGGTCCATCCGTAATAGTGCGTGGGTTGAAACCCTGGGAGGTTGGGGATTTCAACCCTGGGAGGTTGAAATCCCCAAATATCAGTACCCGATACTTCGTAAAATCGACCTGTTCTTCGAGGGTTTGCAAATGGTTATCAGACATCTGTGTAGTTAGTTCTAGCGAATATTGGTACCAGGGAATACTGATGATGATGCCTAGTTTCCCTAGATGATGATGGGGATAAATATAGACTTGATTCAATGCGGAGTCTGTTATTATAAAGCAAAGACAAAAATTTTAGTCTCGCAATTTTACGACGATGCTGGAGTGACGATATATTGTTTGCTATCATTAATGAAGACGGGGAATCTAGCCGATTATACTTTCCATAGATGAAGCGAATAGCTCTCCCCTGAACCATCTCAAGCTGTGACGCATCCTTTTTGGTATTCGGGTCCCATACCATGCCAGCATATTCTAACTTCGGTCGGACCAAGGAGTTATATGCTTGTAATTTAACGGAAGGGGCAGCGCTTCTAAGTTTCCGACGTAACAAGCCCAATTTACGAGAAAATGAGGAACAGATGTTTTGAATGTGTTGTGACCAACGGAGATCGCGGGATATGGTTACGCCGAGATATTTGTATTCAGTCACATCAGATATTACATCATTGTTTAATTGATAAGTGAACTTCAGAGGCTTTCTGCCACCATTCGCTTAATCTTTGCTTGGTAATCTCTACTGTCTTGAAATCCACTTTTCCTTCGCTGTCTCTAAAACCCAATGACCTTATAAAATCTATGTTGTCTTCGGTATGCATAGGGTGAAGCCCTTTACAGAAGAGTATCAAGTGCTCAGCCGTCTCGTCCTCCTCTCCACAAGAACAACAACGAGTTGACGTCACCTGGCGGAGGAAAAGTGCAATATTTCTTGGGCATATTGATGATGGAACGAACGTCCTTGCGTTCGCATGTTGTAATATTCCAGATTGATAAACTAGCTCAGAGTACGTACATTTCCAAACGAAAGATCTGTTGTTTTGTCCGGGACGTCTATAGAGAGCAGTGGTACCGGTAGTGGTGATCCCGGCATGATCCCGGTGATCCAAACCCAACCGAAGCAACTTTACTAAGTGATGTTTTAAGCCAAAATTGATTTTAATAAATGTAAACAGCAACGCGTTGACACATAAATATACTACTGAGTTACTCGAATTCACCCTTTTAATTCAAACAAAGTTCAACTCGTGACGTCAGGAGACCTTTTATGCCCAATAAGAGTTGAGTGCAGGGTAGGGGGTCATATACGTAGAAGTAGCGAACGCAGCACAGTAACGATGACGTCAAGTTCAGCTTCTTTCTTCTAAAGTGCCGATAGCTTTATAAACACAAACTGTACCTATATTATAAACTTAACTAGTATTATAAAAAAAGAGAGTAAAGTAAAGTGCTGTGTTAATCCAAACAAAGTAGAAATAAAATATATTTGTAAAACACTAGAGTTTGTACTTTGATTATTTGATGCAGGTCACTGCGGAGTAGACACCGCACGTGTCGAGTGGGTTCTTCTTTTCCAACGTATTGTGAAATAACGCTCAGGCCTCTCCTCATTATGACGACTTAATCTTTCGCCTTTTACTAAAGATTACCGTGGGGAGGGGCACTCCAATGAGCCTATAGGCCAATTTTTGGAAAGGCCACTACCGTTTGGTAGAGGCCTAATATTGAAATCCAAAGAAAGAAATGTGCGCGCGCATCAACTTACTCGTACGGAAGATTTTCATGTCGCGTTCTGCGACCTCGGTGAGAAATGAAATCAGAATCACAAGCTAGACTGAAACTGAGAATGTGCGCTTCGAGGGTAAAGCTACAGATAATTGCAAAAATAGTCCAAAAGCCGGGAGATGTCATGACTAAAATAAGAACACGGACTTCACATAAGAAAAAGAACTTCATTAAACGTTTCGCCTCCCATGCGGGAGGCATCATCATTTTGTCCAAGCCAAAGGACCCCACCCCTGCGGATACGGAGAAAGGCATTGTGTACAAGATCCCCTGCCAGGACTGCGGCTCTTCGTACATTGGGGAGACCGGACGCAAGAAGATAACCAGGACGAAAGAACGCCACCCGTCTCAAGACGGAGCCCACGCGTGGACCACAGGACACACCTTTGACTTCACAGCCGCGACGACCTTGGCGGAGGAGGATAGGTGGGGCCCACGCAAACTACTTGAGTCATGGTTCATCCGCGGCGATAAGACGGCGTGCAACAAGAACCGTGGCCCCCTCCCGGAAGCTTATATGGACCTTCCCGATAAATAGGACTGCGTTGACCGAAGCTCTCTCATTCCTGTGTATGTACTGATGATCAGTCATGGGCACGTTACCAGTAAAAAGTAACAGTGTTACAGTTACAATTACCTAGAGAGAAAAAGTAACTCTGTTACAGTTACAGTTACCGGTTTCAAAAAGTAACGTGTTACAGTTACAGTTACTGCAAAAACAGTAACGCCGTTACTTTCTCGTTACATTTTTTTTTTTTTTTTTGCGTCATTCGCCGTTTCAGCATTCTGATGTGCATAATTTATATGCAATAATTGTTATAACTTAGAATCAACCGTTTTTCGAAATTGTCATCGGCCCGCGTCAGTGAACGTTTTGGTTTATTTTTCACTCCGAAACGAATGAGGACAGAGATGGTCACATAATTAGATTCTGGTATTTACTCGGAAGCAGGCCTAAACATAGCATGTCAAACAGCTTCCAAAGAATATAGGCGGAAAGGGGACAATTAGCTTCAGGTGCTTTACGAGTGTGCGACGACCACCGCGGCGTCTATGTCAGAAACGCCAACTGTGGAAGTCGTGTTCACTAGAGCGGCTTCGAAGAGAAATAATAAATTAAACAATCGCCGGCTTTCTGCACAATTTGGGGACGGCTTTCTTGAAATCTATTAGGGATGAGGAAACGGCGAACGACTGGTAGTAAAAACGACAGCACGGACATATCCCAGACATAGCCCAGACGGAATACTCGGAGAAATTGCACGACCACCAACACCCACAGATGGTACGCACGAGAGAAGAGTGAACCACAGTCGGTGAAACATTGTTTGCCGCCCGTATACCACCGCGGGCGCCGCTTCCTTTATCTCCCGGTTTCGTGCTGACTCGAATGTCGTACATCCTCGGTCGTGGGCTGAACCAGGCTGTTTTTTGTTTGTTTATAGCGTAGCCACGCTTTTTTTTTTTTTTTTGTCAGCGAGAAGTTTGGAGAAAAATACTTCAAGATGGCAATTTATCCATATCCGCGGCAGTGGGTTCAATTTATATAGTAAAAAAAAGTAACTGTAACGGCCTGAACAGTTACAGTTACACAATAAAAAAGTAACAGTGCTACAGTTACAAGTTACCAGTATTAAAGAGTAACGCGTTACAGGTAAAAGTTACCGGAAAAAGTAACTAGTACCGGTAACGCGTTACTAGTAACTAGTTACTGCCCAAGACTGCTGATGATGCCTCCCGCATGGGAGGCGAAACGTTTAATGAAGTTGCTTTTCTTGTTATGTGAAGTCGGTGTTCTTATTTTAATCGCTACAGATAATGTGCGGGGGCGAGGGTTTTCGTAGCACCGGAGAGCCAGGAGAGCGTTGAAAACCCTCGCCTCCGGCGATCGGACGCTTTCGTCGTACGTGTTTCGCACTTTAATCCTGAAGCTGTCAATGAAAACAGGCTAAATAACGCAGAATTGCATTCTTATTGAACAAACAGAGTGCGCAGGTGTGTCTATTGGTCTCTTGAGCAAAGCACCCCATTACCCTCTCTTTCCAGCTGGATACTGAAAACGTTGCGTACTATCTAAACAAGGACTGACAAGTCCCCCCCACTGAACCCTCTCCCCCAAAATGGCTTTGAGGAAATAAAAGCAGTAGCCAAGTTTGAGACTCATCTTCCTCTGTCATTTTTCATCCACCAACTACGTTCCCCCCTTTTACCACAGTCTCGGGTATTCTACATCATGATCAGCATTCTTATGAAGCTAACTTTGACTTAGCCTTGGCCTTGAAAAGTGGAGCATGCCGCGGTGGAAACTACTAAACACCTGCGCAGCGAGCTCCGCCAGCCATGCAATGCAACTTGAATGCAACGCAAACGAACGCGACTGTGAAAGAAACCAGAAGAGGCAGGAGAGAAGACTCCGAGAAGAATTCGCCAGCAGCGGAAACTTTGATCTTACCTTGTTCATGTCTGCGATAGGTAATTAGTTTTACCGATTTCACGGTGACGTAGACCTACATGAAGGGCATCGGAAAATAACGGTCCCTCATAACTAATAAATAGTCATTGCGTTAAGTTTCCCGACAACTTCCTTTATAATTACCATGTTCAGTAAGGAACGAAGTGTGCTCATGTTATTCGAGCCACCTGAAAACAATTGTTTGTATAGTTTTTCAGTAGACAAATTATCTAGATGAAAATTTGCCGAATGCTGCAAAATACCGACCAAAAATCGCGTGAAATTCACAAAACTAGAAAATGGCTCTTTTTTTTTTTTAACGAACCATGGGAAACCATATTTCCAACTTTAATGAGGTCAATACTCTATAATATATATATATTGTGGAACAATGTATGCATATATGAAACTGTGTGATTTTCCACCAAAGATTTTGTAGAGCGATGAAACGCTGCCTTCCAAATAAGAATCAGCCACATGCAGTGCAGCTACTGCCTTGACAGCCATGTCTCTTTTATTTTCCCTTATGTACAGTTGCCTAGAGTCAACTCCAAACATTGCGCCGGCATCTAGTGACTAGGCCAGGATTACTTTGTGAAAGGCATTACAACGTTCCTTTGATCTTTCCTTAAAAACAAACAAAAACAAATTGCACAGCTGCATGCTCTCACGTTACATTCTCGTTCCAAACAATTTGTCGAGTTGAACCCTACGCGGCTACTAATACTGTAGCAATTAAAAACAAAACAAGAAAAAGCTCCACCTAGTTTGGATAGTTGACGGCGATTAAATAATTAAGTACAAAGATGACTTTGAAAACGCCGCAACAATGCAAGCTATAAAAACAAGCGCGAGCATCCAAGCATCTTTTTTTATATATGTATATATATATATATATACCCCATTTTCTCTATGAAGTGAAAAAATAAAGAGGTTACACGATGCGATGCTCCAAGTGCGACACCTTCGGAATAAAACAAATAGGACTAAATAATCGACTACATATCTACTCTTGAACCCCGACTCCAAACCGGCTAAAAAATACGGGGGGGGGGGGGGAGGGGAAAGGGCGCCCTGATTGCGAAAATCAATAAATAGAAAGCGTCTCGGCGTGCGTTAAAAACGAAGCCCCGCGGCGGCGCTTAGCAAAGAGCCGCACACCTATAGATGTGTGCACGCGTAACGTCTGAAAGAGTGTGCTGTAGAAACCGACGGTGGCAGTCTCCGAATAATATTGCTTGCCCCGTGTGACCAGCTTTTCTCGCAACGGTTCGGAGACGACTCTCAGACGGCTGCCGTAACTGCAGAGCAGTCGGACTCTTGTGTTTGTACGCACTCCGCGCGTTACGGGCGGCATCTCTTTTGCGTTTTACTTTTTTCTCCCCGGTTGCCCGATAGAATGCTAAAACACCCCCTATATACATATCGACATGAGCCGGTCAGTACAAGGCCTTGTGCGTCGACGCGCACAGTTGCGGACATACGGATCCTTCAGAGACACTTTTGATCGGGTGGAGGCGAAGCGACGCTGTCCTCGCGCACTTGCGACGCGTCGCACCCTCTCCGATTTCGCCGCTCGGACGCCTGCCAGACGGAGACTTTGGTGACGGAGCGGGCAAAGTTCGGGCAGGAGTCAGTCTTTGGTCGACTTTGACTTAGCCTTGGCCTTGAAAAGTGGAGCATGCCGCGGTGGAAACTACTAAACACCTGCGCAGCGAGCTCCGCCAGCCATGCAATGCAACTTGAATGCAACGCAAACGAACGCGACTGTGAAAGAAACCAGAAGAGGCAGGAGAGAAGACTCCGAGAAGAATTCGCCAGCAGCGGAAACTTTGATCTTACCTTGTTCATGTCTGCGATAGGTAATTAGTTTTACCGATTTCACGGTGACGTAGACCTACATGAAGGGCATCGGAAAATAACGGTCCCTCATAACTAATAAATAGTCATTGCGTTAAGTTTCCCGACAACTTCCTTTATAATTACCATGTTCAGTAAGGAACGAAGTGTGCTCATGTTATTCGAGCCACCTGAAAACAATTGTTTGTATAGTTTTTCAGTAGACAAATTATCTAGATGAAAATTTGCCGAATGCTGCAAAATACCGACCAAAATCGCGTGAAATTCACAACACTAGAAAATGGCTCTTTTTTTTTTTTTTTTAACGAACCATGGGAAACCATATTTCCAACTTTAATGAGGTCAATACTCTATAATATATATATATTGTGGAACAATGTATGCATATATGAAACTGTGTGATTTTCCACCAAAGATTTTGTAGAGCGATGAAACGCTGCCTTCCAAATAAGAATCAGCCACATGCAGTGCAGCTACTGCCTTGACAGCCATGTCTCTTTTATTTTCCCTTATGTACAGTTGCCTAGAGTCAACTCCAAACATTGCGCCGGCATCTAGTGACTAGGCCAGGATTACTTTGTGAAAGGCATTACAACGTTCCTTTGATCTTTCCTTAAAAACAAACAAAAACAAATTGCACAGCTGCATGCTCTCACGTTACATTCTCGTTCCAAACAATTTGTCGAGTTGAACCCTACGCGGCTACTAATACTGTAGCAATTAAAAACAAACAAGAAAAAGCTCCACCTAGTTTGGATAGTTGACGGCGATTAAATAATTAAGTACAAAGATGACTTTGAAAACGCCGCAACAATGCAAGCTATAAAAACAAGCGCGAGCATCCAAGCATCTTTTTTTATATATGTATATATATATATATACCCCATTTTCTCTATGAAGTGAAAAAATAAAGAGGTTACACGATGCGATGCTCCAAGTGCGACACCTTCGGAATAAAACAAATAGGACTAAATAATCGACTACATATCTACTCTTGAACCCCGACTCCAAACCGGCTAAAAAATACGGGGGGGGGGGAGGGAAAGGGCGCCCTGATTGCGAAAATCAATAAATAGAAAGCGTCTCGGCGTGCGTTAAAAACGAAGCCCCGCGGCGGCGCTTAGCAAAGAGCCGCACACCTATAGATGTGTGCACGCGTAACGTCTGAAAGAGTGTGCTGTAGAAACCGACGGTGGCAGTCTCCGAATAATATTGCTTGCCCCGTGTGACCAGCTTTTCTCGCAACGGTTCGGAGACGACTCTCAGACGGCTGCCGTAACTGCAGAGCAGTCGGACTCTTTGTGTTTGTACGCACTCCGCGCGTTACGGGCGGCATCTCTTTTGCGTTTTACTTTTTTCTCCCCGGTTGCCCGATAGAATGCTAAAACACCCCCTATATACATATCGACATGAGCCGGTCAGTACAAGGCCTTGTGCGTCGACGCGCACCAGTTGCGGACATACGAGATCCTTCAGAGACACTTTTGATCGGGTGGAGGCGAAGCGACGCTGTCCTCGCGCACTTGCGACGCGTCGCACCCTTCTCCGATTTCGCCGCTCGGACGCCTGCCAGACGGAGACTTTGGTGACGGAGCGGGCAAAGTTCGGGCAGGAGTCAGTCTTTGGTCGACTTGGATACCCGCTGGACTTCGGAAGGGAGGCATTGGCTTCGGCTTCTAGCCGAATCGCCGGACTTGCGCTGCGCCGAAACGTTCCGTGGAACCCACCGAAGATCTCCACGGCCTCACCGGGACGGTGCGCGAAGTACCTTCGCCGTGTCTGCGCACAAGCTGCGAATTTTCGATCCAACCGCACCTCACCGGGTAACTGTGCCTGCAAGCGCAAAAGAAAAACACTGTTGATCGAGTGATTACGGGCCGCCTGAAATTCAAGCATTTGCCTTCGAGTGATGCCTTAACAACAAATGAACACGAGCACACTCGAATTCCGGAAGCAAGAACGACTAAACGCAAGCACAGAAATACAGTTGTTAAGTATTCATTCAATATCAAGTCATAGGTACTTCTCTTCTGCCGTTAGAGACTGGAACAGCCTCAAAACACATACTATTGGTTATACCATCACAGAATCGTTTTGATGCCTTTCAACATCAGCTTCTTGTAGATTGACGATTTTCAATCAAGTGATTTTGGGCCGCCTGAAATTTAGGCACCTGCCTTCAAGGGATACCCTAAAACGAACAAACATGAGTGTACTCAAATTATGGAAGCAAGAACGACTAGACGCAAGCACAGAAATACACATTTTAAGTAATCATTCAATATCAAGTCATAGGTACTTCTGCTGTTAGAGACTGGAACAGCCTCAAAACACATACTTTTGGTTATACCATCACTGAATCGTTTCGATGCCTCTTTCAACATCGGCTTCTTGTAGATTGACGATTGGACGGTTCTGTTCAAGTCACGATTCGCAGTTTGTAGTATCATTCGTGCAATTCAAATCGGATTTTTTTTTCTTTACTTCCCAATGCAAGCTATACACCTTTCCAAAAAAACACTCCTAGGCCGCTGCCACGTTGCGGATGCGGCTGGTGCGACTCTCGCACCCTCCATCAACTAGAAATTTTCTGCCACTCTCTTGGACTGTGAAAACCCGCCCAGCACGATTCTCTACCTATGTTTTGCGGTTTTGCGTTCAACATTTTCTGGCCCCTCCTGAAAGTTTCCACTTAAATTTTCTAATGCATGCTGCTGCATTCCCTTTCTGTGTTAACTTCCACTGTGAGAAATAGGGCTGGTAGGTGCCTGCCATTCAAGCGTTTTTGCTCAACATTCACCGGAAACGAAAAAGGGAAAAGGCGTCGAACGGCCCTCGACACAATTTTGCGAACAATGACAGCTGTTCTCCCCCTCCCAGAGATAATCCGCGTAGAGTTCTTCTCAGTCATAGCCAAAAATAGTTGTTCGAGTTGCTTTGCCTTGGTGCTGGTGTGAAAAGAAAAAGCCCTCCCCAAAACAAAGTCGTCTTGGATTCCGTCCGATGACTGCCGTCGACTGTGACTGTGTTATTTGAGATCTTTCTCAAATAAATTATTTTTATATAATGCTGCATCGTGTGGCATGTACCATATATTGTTTGAATGTTAAAGGGGCCCTGCAATCATATTTAAGCGTCTGCCTTTTTTGCGGTTTCCACGTCTCTTGGGGTTCGGGAAAGCAAGCGGGCATGGAGAGAGTAACTAAATATCAGTGCGTCATATTTTAACCGGACGACGCGGAAACCTCCTCCGCCTACAAGGGCGACCCACGTTGCCGAAAGCGTGCGAAATGTGACGTCTTTGGTCCTGGGCTTACTACTGGTCAGAGCCGCTAAAAGCTTTTTTTTTTTAGTTGAGATACAAAATATAAGTGTCGCGAACCGTTTCAATTATGTATGAAAGTAGTTTTTGTTCAGTATTTTAGATCAGAAAAGAAACAAATGCAGTTTGTAAAGTACGGAAACAAGAAATGACCCGTCGACATACCCGCCACCAAGCGGCGGAAAAAACGGCGCATACTAGAAAGGGCTAGTGGGATGAGGCTTCGACGAACGGCCAGCGTAGAAAAATCCCGGATGTACGCGGCGGCGCTGCGATCGTATACCGGCTCGAGCATCCGACCGCTTCCGAGCGTTCCGAAGGCCTTCGGCGCGGGCTTGGTTGGCGATTTGGCCATTTGGTGGTATAGCAGCACGAAGTGGCTCACATTCTGAACTGATCTTTACCCCGTGTTTGCTGTCATTTGTGGCTAATGAAGTGTTATGCCGAATTAGTCTTTAATCGCGCAGCAGATGCAATGCTAGCCGCCCTGGCCGCCCTCTTCATACAGCCTATCCAACACATGCTTTAGTGGCGCCCTCTCGAGCCGTCGACACGGAGTGCGGCAGCCGTGAACGCTCGATGAGCCCACTACCCTTCCTCTAGTTCACGGCCACTCAAGCCAGGACCTACGACGTCATGAAGGAGGTTATCTTTTGCTTGTTTTTGTAATTATAATTTGCCTATACAGGGGTGGAACTCATGAAATATACTTGGGAGCAGCCCCGTGAGCAGCTGAAATAGCTATTTTGGAGCAGTTTGGGAGCACCTAAAACTACGATCTGGAGCAGGCTAGGAGCAGCTCAGATCAGTTTTCATTGCACTTCAGCTTGTGTCTTAGACAAGCACGGGAGCAATTTCAATTGTGCTTAGCAGCACAGGTGAACATGAGTGGTTAGGGGCCTAAATAGATGGGATAACAGTGTAACAGATGCGAAAACTGGAACCTTTGAGCCTTAATAAGAACCAAAAAGCAAGTACCATATGTTTCTGGAGATAGTGTCCTTGATATTTTCTGAGTGGATTTTAGCTGCTCAAAATGCAAACCAGCACTGCTTATCGCACAACCCACACATGCTCGACATAGTAATTATATGTGCGCACCATGTGACGTGCGCAAGCAGCGGACGTGCAGTTGCACGGAGGAACAGGGCAACGAATTTCGAGTTCATCCTATTGTGCACCTCAATATCGAAGCAGCACACTACTATTAACGAAGTCATCATATTCGAAGCGATAAGCAGGAGCAAGGTTAAAGTACGCTGAACAAATCTACCGCTCGCGTGAGACCTGCTGGCCTGCACGGTTTCGGATCGGACCACGTTTCAGTTCTATCAAATCACAATTTATCTGGCGGGAATGCAGTTTCAACTTCTAATGATGAAGAAGTACAAAAAGGATTCTTTTGCTCGTTTGTTTTCAACTGGCTGACGTCCGGATCCCCGGCCGCAGAGCCTCAGGCAATCTGACGTTTAACGACTCGACCTCACCTCAGCCAACTTGCTTAACCGCTTATGGTTGAACAATAAAAATCCAGTCGCAGGTGGTGTAGCGCTTGGAATTGGGCCCCCGAGTTTTTTTGCGCGCTTCCGACTCGGGATACACAGGAAGAATAAGCAGAACAAAGGATTGCAAGGCCGACCAAGCTAAACACGCTCATTGTTGCCAATCGAGTCGATAGAAACCGAAACAAAGACAAAACAATTGTTTTGGCGCACGTTTTACGATTTGGCGCATAATGGCGCGAGGTATTGGCTGTGGCGCAGTTTCCGCAACATGGCGCAGGATGGCGCGGACAAATGCGTTTGGCGCAAAATGGCGCAGCCGTTCCACCCCTGCTATAACTTTTAAAATAAAGCGAAATTTGAGAAAAGAAAAGTTTCATTAAGTTACTACGTTCAGTGCGCTCAGGTTCGGTGCAAATTAAAAACCAGTAAAAAAGTCATTGCAGGGCCCCTTTAACACTCGCTAAATTGTATGTCAGTGTCCTGTCCATCGCTAAACACGTTATTTGTGAGCGTGAAGAATGCGCGCCTTTCGGCTATCTTCTGTTGTAAATTGTTTTCGACAGCTATGCACTTCGTCGTTTGACACGTGGCTAATCGGACGGGGCCATCAAAGCTTATCGTAAAAAAAAGAAAAGCGACAACTAACATTCAAGTCACATTCGTTTTGTCGCACGTGTACCCAACAAAATTAGATTAGTTTTTTTTTTTTTTTTTGCTTTTTGAAATGTGTTATTATTAAAATATGACGACCAACCAATCACTAAATCAGGGGCCCCACGTTTCGAAACCAGTTCGGCTTCTTCTTCAGGAGCGACTTTCTCAATGTCCTCGGGAAAATACATACAACATGAAACACAAAAGACAGCGGGAAAAGATGAGAATTTAGGCACCAGCAGTGTTTGATACTGCGCCTATGCAGGCTGTGCCTATCGAAATCACAGTCCACTCGGTTACAGGTTAGCAGGGATGCCGGTGATAGTGCTAGCCTAAAACCCAGTCCCTGGGCTCGAGTGTTTCTGGGAAAGCTGTATAGTCCCCAATAGGGAGTACTTTGAGATAAAAAAATAAATAAATAGAACTACAAAGTTTGTCTGCAAGTTGGGAACCAGCACAGGAAGGCTGGCACCGAAAACACACTGCCCTCCAATATGCTGCGCTCTGCTGAACAGAAGAAAATAGCATCCCAGTAAATGGGAAAAATCTGCGAGACGCAGCCACTGCAGCCCTGCAATTTTGAGCGAAATACATCTTGCGTCCAACTGTGCCTCAAAGACTCGAGTCACTGGTAACTCTTGGGACAAGGCAACCAAAGAGTTTGTTTGCCGTATCCTGATCCATGGTAAACAAGGAGCTTTTTTTCCGTATCTCAAGTTACGGCAAACAACGAGTTTGTTTTGCACATCCTGAGACAAGGCAAACAAAGGATTTGTATCTCGCATTCCGAGATACAGCAAAGGAAGGGTTTGCTGTATCCTCAAAGTTTCCAATGACTGTAGACTTTGCAAAAGATACGGCAAACGAACAGCTTCCCGTGTCCTGAAGCTTTCCGGAGACCCTAGTCATTCCAAAAGCATATGGCTAACAAAGGGTTTGCCACACCCTGAAGCCTTCCAGTGACTTTAGTCCCTGCGACACGGCAGACAACCGGTGCTCACCTCCGCGCAGGGTGGGCCGGAGCCCCCGCACCCGGCTCAGTTGGTCTGGTAGGTGGTGAGCAGGGCGGCGTCAACGGGCTCCATGCAGGAGGGGCAGGTGAAGGAGCGCATGAGCCAGTCATCGATGCAGTCCGTATGGTAGATGTGCATGCAGGGCAGAAACCGCACCGCGTCCCCCATCGCAAACTCGCCCATGCAGATCACACACCTGGAAGAAATAGAGCATACAACGTCTGTCACAACATGCACTCTCGCGTGGTTCCTCATAGTTCAGACTCGCTATTTGTTTCAATATTTCTTTACATGTATGCATACCAGTGGCGTAGCCAGGAATTTTTTTCGACGGGGCGATGCAGGCGAGTTGGTGCATGATACAACTGTAAACAGCGCACAGATAACAAAGACGAGGAAGGTGTAAACGGGACAAGTGCAGGACTTCAACGGAATATTTAAGAAAAGGAAAAACATCAAACTAGCCGTTCACATCACTATCGCGTCGACACATGTGTCAAAAAGGCTACCTTCGACTGCGCCACGTTTCTGGGGAAAGGGGTCGATAAAACCGCAGGAGAACTGCTGGAAGCGTTTGAGATAGGAAAGGAAGGCGCAACATGCCTGGGTCAAACTTCGGTTTGTATACATAAGAATGCGGTAGCCTTCTTGAAGCATGTGTCGACACGATGTGGATGGTTAGTTTGACCTTTTATTTCTTTTTATTAAAAAATCAGTTAAAGTTCAGCGCTTGTCCCTTCTACACCTTGTCTGTTTATTTGTGCGCTGCTTCCAGTTGTATGTATAGGCCATAGGGTTGGCGGAGTTCGAAAGAGGGGGGAGATCTACGCCACTGATGTATATGCCAATACTTCTCCCATGAATCGCTAGATGCCTTTGAGGCGATGTAAAATAAAATAAATGAACTGTTTCCAGGGAGGATGCGCATGCGGCATTCACCAAAGAGCCATAACAAACGAGACAAAGGGTCGCACGAAGTCGGACAGACGAAAATATGTCTCAATGGTAGGTTAGCGGAGCACAAGTAGAATGCAAGCGATAGTTCACCGATGCCCAAGTTACAGAAATGCGTCGATGCTGTTCAATCTTTGTGGCTGTGTAAGGAGAGTGACGCAACTAAAGTCTCGGGGAAATTGGAACCACTTCAGAAGCTTGCATTAGGCTAGCTTCAATGGCACTGAAGCAGCTTTTTGCACTGTATTGGTGTTCATTCCTCTTTTTAAGTGCGAGTCTTCAAAGCATGCATATTTTCGTGGTGGGCAGTTGTAGAGGAACGAGCGCTTCTCCCCTTTCTGTACTGCCTCCCACCCTCCTTTTGTATTTATTATTGTCCTAGAGTTAACAGTTGTGCAGTCAGCCCAGACTTGCTTCTTCTTTCACATGCAAAGTGCCTCGAAGACCTTCTGGAGAAATGGCAAAGTTTTGTCCCAGCCACAGATACTCTCACCTTCTATGCCTCTCCGTTACATGGGCATAACAAAGAGCGCCCTAATGTCCTGTTCTACATCTGTCCGCCAAGTTGGCTATTTTCGAGAAATCATTCCCGTCCGTTTCTGTTTGTCGAGTCGGAATTACCGTTTCGTTCTGGACTGTAGCCGGCACCGTCTTTAAGCTGCAGGGGCCAATTTTGGCAGAAAAAAAGCGCCATTTTCTCGCATTAACCCACGGACTATAGCCTAGAGTGTATGGTACACTCATTAAGACTTAAATTGCACCGAAATTCCAATGATGATTTAAATCAATCCTTCTCCGCACAAATAATCCCCCAAATATTTTCCTTTCATTTAACGTCGGTCTATCATCTGATGCTTTGTACAGTGCATTTGTTTTGTATTTAGATACAAAAAAAGATTATAGAGCAAGAAATATTCGTAGCAGGCTGAAAATGAGTAAAAGGTGGTGCTCTTCCAGGCGAATCAGAGTGCTGATCGAGCTTCCTTTCTACCTGCCATGTTCGTCGGTTCCGTAATATATCCTATTGCAAGAAAATCGGAAAGCAAAAGGGAAGAACCAGTACATACAAAAAAATAATGTTAAAAAATATATATATATAAAAAAAAGAAGAATTAAGCTGCATTCTTTTAGTATGGCAGGGTTCACATCAATAAAAAAAATTGTTGATTAGACTACTTTAAATTTACAGCAATTATTTCTTCCACTTTGTTTTCAGCAATTAGACGGATTGATCAATCAATCTGTCATTGTTCAAAAAAAAACATCTAGTGGTAAAGAATCACCGTTCTCTAGCTACAGTAATTTAAATCAAAGTATAATTTGTTACAATTCGGAAATGTGACTGGCAACAATGGCAGAGAGCTGTCTACAATGATTCTCAGCCCCAAGGTGACCATGAAGTGTTGTCACGTTGTAGCGTAGCTTATTTCGTGGCTCCAGTCACTCAATTATACAGTGAGAAAATAGAAGAAATGCTTGGAAATCGAGCTAATGATTGTTCCTAGAACACAACACACTATGGCATTTGCTGAGAATTAAATTAGAACGCAACGGTCGGTCCCCATCGTTTCCCTCTCTGTCCCAAACTGTTTTAACAATTTTTGAGGACAAAATAGCATTTCCTGCGATTTCGGACAAAGGTTAACGGCCCGTTCACACTCTTGCGACCTCTTAAACCTGGGTTCCTTAAAACGTCTTAAACCAGAGGACACACTGGCATTGTGGCGCCATCTATGCGGTGACCCTGGAACTGCATTTAACAAGAGCGAAGGTTTTGCGGGATTTCCGAGGTCAAATGTGCGTAATACCCATAGAAAGGCTCGTTTATAACATTGACAAAAGTTTTTCGAGCCAAGAAAGAAAGGATAATGCGCGAGAGAAATAAAAAAATATGCCGGTCCGCCGAGTTTACACTGCTACCCAATAGATGGCGCCAGTGTGTCCTCTGGTTTAAGAAGTTTTAAGCAACCCAGGTTTAAGAGGTCGCAAGAGTGTGAACGGGCCTTAAGATAGCTGCCAACCACGGTGCATAAAAGGGAACATCTAGGGAACGTTGAATGGAGCAAAGTCAACTAGCACAGCCAGAGTACAGTCGGGACGGAGGAAAATTGGGACTCCCTCCAGCGTGGCTTTAACCCAAAGTCTCAATCCTGTCCACACAGTGGACCCGGGGTCGGGGCGATGCCGACGAGGTTTGACAAGAGAAAAATTGGCGACTCCCTTGCCGAAGGGAGGAGGCAAGGGGCTAATGTTTTGTGTTTTTTTTTTTTTTTCCCAATGACCCAAAGGTCATTTTTGCGATAACCCCCCGCAGCCTGGAGATAGTTACATAAATTGATTGGCTTAAGAGGCGAGGAGTTGCGTTTTCAGACTCGGCAGCGCGAGCTACTGCCCGATATAAAAGACGCAGCCATTAACATCCATCCATCCGATGGCAGAAGTGTGGCTACTTTGAAGCGTAGCTTATTCGTTGGCACTAGGTGGCGAGGGATGCAGCATGCCCGGCCCACTCACTCTCGATTCTTCTTGCTGCCGTCGTAGAGGCCGGTCGGAAGGTGCTGAATGAGGCCCATCCGCTGGGCAATCACCACCTGTTCCTCTTCCGTCAGCTGACAGGCCGGCCGACTCACGTTGGGCGACGGGTAGTAGACGGGCATCGACACCGTCTCCTGCAGCCAGAGGGGCAACAATGACGACACATAGTAGGTCGAACAATGGCTCGGTGCAACGCCTGGAACGCGTCTGCAACTAGAGTGTTCTGCGTCCTAGACGAGTTTTGAGATTGTGGCAGTCAGTTTGTACAGGGTGTTTCGGAGCGCGATTCGGGCATAAAATATATTTGTGCAAATAAATCAACGAACAAAGTGCACTGCAAGTTTTCACAAAGGTGTCTTTAGGCAGTGGATTTATTATACTCAAATATTATGTGCGCAGAAAAAAAAACTTTTTTTTTTCTATGTTCAGGAAGGAAAATGGCCAAAAACCGTCTGCTTGATGCTGCTCACTCACAGATGGTACCGCACATGTTCAGATCTGCTTTTGGGTATTCATCTCAAAGAAGCTTTCACATTTTTACTTTATATTGTTCCATCCGAGACTAGCGGCATTAACCAGACGGCTTTTGTCGTCTTACACCCTGTGCATAGAAATGAAACATTTTTTCCAGGTTTAATTTTTTGTCTCTTAAGCCAACAATTATAATATTTGAGTATGATGAATGCACCACCTAGATTCACCTTTGTCAAGAGTTTCAATGCACTCCACTCATAAATTCATTTGTACAAATATTGTTTACACCCGAATACCGCTTGGAAACGCCCTGTAGGAGTGACAGCACACCGGACAAACGGGCGTCACCGTGTCTGGCGTCATGCAAGCTCCAACCTATAACCACTAGAAAGCTACTATCAAAGTGATGGCACTCTGCCCCCCCCCCCCCCCCCCCCCTCTCGTTCGCCGCCGCCATGACAAGCATTCGTTCGACGTGACGCGACTAGTGAGTGCCGTCATTTTGGTGCTCGGAGTCACACGGGCACCGTTTGTGGCAGTCATAACTTTGAAATGTGGCTCTTTGAGCGGTAGACGCGGTGTCAGATTATTGCGGCATCGTTTTGTTCCGTCGTGAGCCGTTTCAGCAAACAGGACGACGGAAAGTACCCCTTGCATCTCCCGCCAGGGCACGTCGGCAAAAGCTGGCAACATTGATTCTGCGCACCAATATGGTGCAGAGAACCAAGAGCATTACAGATTTGCGGAAAGAAGACAAGAAGACTGGAGGCGTCGAAGTGAGGAGCAGTGAAAGGGAATAGCCAACAAGACCCAATCCAATCCAGTGGCTGAAGGAATCGTTATTCTAAAGCATGCTAGAGCCAAACGAGCGTCCGCCGTGACCACCTCCGCTGCCGTGGTACCGCCAAACGCGCGACAATCCGCAGTGTTCCTCAACTGCAATTTCACTGGCAAGAGTCAGGCGGCAGACACACTACTACGGAGATGCATTCCACGTGCCGCAGGCTCTCCCCTGTTCTTGTGAAGAAGTTTCCGGCGTTTTGGGACACCTCGGGGATTTGAAAGGTTAGGTACCACGTGGCACTCCAGTACACTTCCGTTCTCGTCGTCTGCAACGTGATAGCTGCCACAAATGACAGCTGCCAAGCGAGAAAAGAACATCCTTGAAAGGGCTAAGAAGAAACAAAAAAAAAAAGAGAGAAAGAAAGAAAAAAATAATTGGCACCATCTGTGTGCTAGGTGTTCTCCACAAGAGAAAATAGCTAAAAAAACAAAAAGAAAGCTCAAATGATTAATTAAAGTGTGGTTATCTTGCAATTATATCCCAGTTGCCTCGAAGCGACAGAAAATTACATTGTTAATCACTGCCCCACAGCCATACATCTTCCCCTTCCCCCTTTGACAACCTTGTCAAGGTTTTAGTGGTGCAACTTGAGTATGCGTCCACAATTCAACCCACAATTTAGCGTGTTAGCTCGCTCGCTATTGTTTCTGGTTTCACCAGACTTCAGAATATTGTTACCAAGGGTGACTCAACACAAACGACTGCTTAACAATGACATGCAACAGCTGGTGGCTCATGGACGAAAAAAAAAACCACGCGTCGGAAATAATCAAACCAAATCAAAATAAAAAAATCAAACACATACATATAAAAGCATTAATTTCTTAGTTCTCTATTTTCAGAGGTTCGGGGGATGAGTATTGGGGTTCTTGTATTTTTTTTTTTGTTAAAAAAAAAAAAGCAATTTGTAAAAAAAAAAAAAAATGCACAGAAGGTAATTTCAGCTGGTAGTTGTACCCCCAGGCCTTTCCATCTTCGGAGAAGTTTGTTAACCCAACCTTGCAAAAGAAGATTCAGGTGACAACACAGGTTCAAATCAGGTCTGATGTAAAAACAAACAGCTCTCGTTGACGACCAACCTTGCTGAAATAAGGGCCAGTACCACCACATTGCCTAGAGCTAGTCATCGAAAAAGCAAATCAATGAAACAAACTGAAAAATCGGTGGACTCCGGCAAGACATCCCATGGCGACAGTCCCGAGTCGAGTCTTTGATCTTTGTAACAGTCAGACATACCATGTCTGCGAAGACGCAGCACGCATATGAAACAAAGGGCTTCCCCACAACTGCAACCTGTCACATTGTTGCCCAACACTTACGGAGAATGATTCATTACCTGCTGGTTATGGCAAGTTTGTGGGCAAAGGAAGACTGTTGCGAAAGCAAATCTACTTCAACATGTGCCGAGCTACGCAGGGCAAAACTGAATCTCTGAAAATCTAGCACGATGTACACACTCACATATATAATACTCAAGATGTGTCTCAAGAACTCGAGTTCAAAAGTTTGGCTCCTCATGAAGTGTTACTCATTTTTCACTTTATGCGGTGTGCTGTGTAAACACCGTAAACTTTAGACAGAGACTGTTTTGTACGAAGCTGCAAAGGACGGTCATTCTAGTCTACCTCGTATTGGATACCCACTGTTGCCGAGTTGCGCAAATGTATTGGTGTTGCGAAACGATGGGAACGAATGGTCCGCAAGAAGCTAAAATGCGCAGGGCACGAGTGATCATTATGATAATTAATTCACTGGGATGAGTAGAAGCCGTCGTGCCCCACAGCGGCCAAGACGGTATTTCGACAGAAGGGCTATTTTTAGCCACCCGTCTCCCGAGCATCTAATAATCTTGGTCCACCCCGTATTTATCGAACGGCAGAGAGGGAAGAGAGAGAAAGAGAGAAAAAAAAAAAAAAAAAAAAAGAGAGCAACGCACGGAAACACCAGAATTCGCCGAAAAGAAAGCAGAACTTTGTTTCCTGAAATAGAAGTCTCGAATCCGTAAAGCCCTCGCTCGCACGGGCGAATTTTTTCCCCCCCGAATCGTAAATATCCCAGGACGCATAACAACAGGAAACAACGTTTTTACGACGTCAAGGTTTGAGCATATGACCGCTTTTTATTTTCGTTCAATAAAAGGGGAAAAAAAAAAAAAAAAAGACAACATTGACGGTTTTTAATGAAGGCCACTTTATCGGCGTACAACAAATGCAACTTAGGCACACAGAAAAAGTCGTGGTCTGATGAGATCTGCGTGGATAGAACGTCGCATGCAGTATCGAACGAGAGGTTTCTACGGACCAAAGATCCCCTACACTGCATCTACGCTTGGGAGCACGGGAAACAGTGACGTGAGAGCATTACCACGCAAAAAGTAACGAGCGACAAATAAAAGAAACAAAGATAAAGAAAAAAAAAGGAAAAAGGAACCGTGAGCGAGTGTACAAGAGAAGTTCACGACAAGCACTCTCTTTGTCGGAAGCACACGATCACGACCAACGCAGTCACGATCCACAAAAACACATCACGCATAACAAAGCGCCACAACAAACTGCCGCACGGAAACAGCTGCTGCCACGATACAGACACCCGATTTGACAGACAGACAGACCCGCTACGCCGAGATGACTCAACAACATCCGTCCTTTGTGGCCCCAAAGATAATGCTCACAGTACACCAAGATAACGAACAAAGCCTGCCCTTTTTTTTTATAGCCGTTTTTCTTTGTTTTTAACGGTGATGATTAAAATGAAAAACGAGGTTAGAGAGGGTTCAAGCGTTGCGCTTCGGCTAGCGCACGCCGTTTACCTGGTACGGAGGTGGAGGTCCCAGCGGATCAGCTGACGAGTCTCGCGTGCCTTGGTTGTCCCTCAGTAGCGAGATGTCATCGGACGACATCGACTTCAAACAATTTCCCATGTTGGAACGAATGTTCAGGGCCCGGCGATCGAAGCAAGGGAAGTCGCTGCCAGCCCGGAGAAGGAAAAAACCATGTCTCCGCCGCAATTTTGAGGAACTACGGGCGAAGCGGAGACGGGGGGGCTAGGCTTAACGTTGCCCGAGTTGTCATCTTGCGATCGGAGCAATCACGTATCAGCGGCTGATTTGGCACTACCCGTGGCATGGACGGCGTCAGACGAGAAGAGATGAGCGTGCTGGCACATCACGGGTGACGGGAATTTTGTCGGGGAGTCCTTTGGCGGAGCCCGCTGTGGTGCTTTACTGCGCGACCGAGGCCTTTTTCACCTTTGTTGTTGCCGAGTGCCCCTCATTGGGGTGAGCTGGTTTCGCGTTGGGTTTTGTATCGGGACGTGGGAATGAAGCCCAGGCGAGCTGTCAGCCACATGCTCGGCGCCAGTCCGTCAATTTTCTACCTGCCAACAACACGTCAGCGTCTACTGCGCACGGGAATAATGGGAACCCACTGCCGCACAGATGATCGAGGGGGGATCCGAGGATCCATCGGGACAGCGGGACGCCTAGCGGTTGGTATGAAAATGCGCAAACTTTCAAAAATTTCTTCCACAAAAAAATATTGTTTATAAAAATATGACAATAATCATCATAAAGTGAAATAAATTAAATACCTCGATACAATTTTAAAATAACCAGTTTAAAACGAAACGCTATTAAATAACAAGTTTCGATATCAAATGTAGCGGATGTAGCAGACGACATTATCAGCACAAAACAAAACAGACACACTCAGCCGTTTCAGCTAAGCTTGCTGATAAATAGTAAGATAAAAATGTTGCGTTTCCAATTAATTGAAGCCAGCTATAGTTAATTCGTAATTAAAATAAATAACGCGTGTAGCAGACGACGGCCGTTGATTTCTCCGCCATTGCCGCGGCCTTCGTTCCGCTGCGTGACTCGTGTGCTTTATCGCAATATCCACCACTTCTCTCCCGCAAGGAATCTAAAATGCAGAGAAACAACGCCGGAGCTAGTCGGGGCCGAGCCTCCAACCTTCGACAAACGACGTTGCCGTACGGAAACCGTCCCCGCGCGCCCGTCAACCCACCGTTCCGCGCGCCGTATCAGCCATCTGTGCCGCCACCGCCACAACCACCCTTCCAACAAAACAGGCAAAACTTCCGAACACCAGCTGAACCAAATCCCCGATCAGGACCTGGCATCCTACAGAAGCCCAAACCGCAACTGCAGCGCTCCCAAAAAAGCCCAACGCCTCAGTTACCGGTGTGGAGACCGACAGCGCAGAGCCATCCTTCCAACTCTCCGGCGCGTCCCGATGTTCCGGCGTTCGGGAACCTAGCCGGTGCTCACTTCGCTCAACCGTCTTCGAGCGCTACTTCGGCTTACGGTAACACCACAGCCCTTCAAGAGGACTCAAACAAACGCCGCAAGGACGATCGCATCTTGACCGCGGGACCTGGCACGGTTCGCGGTGTGAAGGGCATCGTGGAAGTATTCGGAGTCCTGGATTCAGCTCCGACTGTCAGCCGACAGGGAATGACCAAGCACTTTACGCTGAGGCAGGACAAGTTCAGCGTCAACTGTATTTTCTACCAAATGGACAGACAGCTTGGACCGCTTCAGCGGGGCAGCTGGCTGAGATGCGTTGGTTTCATGAATCGCCCGGGACAACTTTCCGTTGTTTGCGCACGACCGGCCACGGGAGAAGAAAAAGCTGTCATCAACGGTCTCCTTGCCATCGCAAACATGTAATTTTTTGGTTCTTTCTTTTATCGTCGTTAATTTGAATTTATTTTGTTGTTTTTACCTTCGGAGTAGGTATCCTTCGTGTAGCGACGCACACTTGAAAAGACGAGTGGAAACGTTATTTCGCTGAAGCCCTTCAGTGGAGACAAATAAAAGCATTAACGTGTTAATTATCATCATTGAATATATTCACCACGAGCATTGAAATTCATTAAATAACCCATAAAAAGAAAAAAAGAAAACTTTTTTTTTAATTTTTAACAGTCTGGTTGAGACACGCGTTTCAAAAAATAAATTTTAAGTGAAAAAAAACACCAAAAACATAGAGCATTATTGACGACGAGAGATTTATGCGAACTTCTGCGCGCAAAGTCCATGACGTCACTGGTCATTTCGGAATGACCATCTCGGTCGTGAAGGCGAAGCCGCTCCACCTCTCTTCCACGCGCCCTAAATGCTGAGAGAGAAAACAAGTGGACAGGATGTGACTGCCGACTAAATCGCGTCTCGCGCCGTGTTTTTTCGCGTAAACTTTATTTTTTGACACGCGTGTCCCAAACACACGTTAAAAAAAAAAAAAAAAAAAACATTTTTTTTTCTTTTCAGGGTTTTTTTAAGATTGCGAGTTGGGCTAGATGGTAATGATTATCTGTAAATCCCAAACACACACACACACACACACAAAAAAAAGAGAGGACAAAAAGATGAGGGGCACACAGCTTTCTTTCCTTGTCTTTTTGTCGTAATCGATGGCACTGAACTTCATTTTACGTCCACAGATCAAAGAACACGTCTACACTGTAATAGTCCACCTTTAGCACCGAGAGCGATCGCAGCAAATAAAGGCGTTCCCGCTCGCACGAAGTACAGATTGTAGAGGTGCCATTTCGACAACCAAAAAATGCATAAATTCTACCACAAAAACCCAAATCCATATGAAAGTTCATTTTTTTTTTGCCTCCTGAGAGGATATCACATGGCCTCCATCAATCTTTGCATCGAACGTATAAAAGAAAAGAAACACTAGCTCTTAACACCTCATTTATTTTATACAGGTCATTGCCATCTGGAATCCCCTTCCCGAGGAAATGACCCATACATTTTACTTCTCCGCTAACCATCACTGTCCTACCAGGTTGTCATTGTCACGTCATTGTACGCGGTGTTTATCACTAGTTTTTCTTTTTGTCTTGATTTTTGTGTTTAAAAGTGTTGTATGTATTATATATTCCTACAAAACACCATGTACAACACCATTAGACAAAATAAATGAGATGAAATGAATGAAACAGGTAAATCAAAGTTTGGTTTCGATTTCGGTGTAACGATTGCAGCGCCCAGATTCTAGTAGTGACAGCAACCGGCAAATAAAACAAACATAATGGCGGCGATGGCGGCGTGAGAGCTGTCATGGCGTCCGCGGTAGCTGCCGTGTTTGCTTTCGCTCGCAATTGAACCATTTGAGTGACAACAGTGTCTCAGTTTCGATGTTACGTTGTTCCCTGCCAGTGCACCGTTCCCTCCTTCAATTTAAATCACTCCGAACAGAAGCTGTTAAGAAGCATGTGATCGCCAAAGCTCCATAACCAAATGATAACTGCCAAAATGTTCGCGGATTTCCAGACGACTACGGTGTGGTTATGAGGATCGCTTGTCGCAGCTCATTTTACGTGTAATGACGAGTGCACGTGTGATGGCTAAATATGGGACCCGGTTTTCTTTTCAGGCGTACGCCGCCCATCCACCAGATCGAGAGAAAACGAACCGACCGCAAGAATCTCCGTTCCGCAGAACAATTTGATTGCAGTGCTAGCGGTAGCCACTTCATGCAGTGGCTTTTTGTATGTGTGTGTGTGTGTGTGTGTATCACCAGCGAATGTTATTTCAGTTACTGATGTTAGTAATCCATGTGTATTCAACTCTTTAGTGTAGCGATGAAGTGTGCAGTCGGTCGTGCAAGCTGCGTGGTGCCCAAATATAGCCATGTTTTGATTCTCCAGAACTAAATCTAGCTTTGCTAAAAATAGGCCAGTGCATCAGCATATGTTACACCCTTAAAAAAAATCCCGCCGAGCATTCCATCCCGACGGACATCACGGTGGTCCTGTTTTTTTTTTTTTTTTTTTTTTTCAGAATAGATTTCCTCAGTTTTAGAGCCTAAAGAGAAAACACTGCATTGGCTATGTACTTTGGTATCTCTGCTATTCGTGCCTTTTTCCTTTTTATCCATAACTGTGTCTAGTTCAAACGCCAGCAGCAAACCTCCCCTGAATGTATCTTAGCACCACCAAGCTTTTTGTTCGTAAAATATGAATGAATGCCCATCCCGAGCCCATGTTCTGCAGTACTGTACAAACATGCGTCAGTCAGTCCATACTTTGTGGCATTCTAAACATGCATATTCATGTCAGAAGTGAACATATGTATCTCACGGTTGCCGCAGCTATCCGAAACCCAACAAAGCTGTCCCATACCTGGCAATACCCAGTGTGCCCGAATATTGCAATATCCTGGGAACACTACCATATGTATGAGTACCGATTTTTTGCCAATCCAATCTGTGGTGCATACCGTTAAAAAGTTTGTATATGAGAACAAAAAGATCTACACACAAATCCATATAAAAGGACACATTTTATAGCCTAGTGAACGTGACTTGAAATCCTGGTATACCCAGGATTGAAGTGAAGCTGAACACAATCTCTTCTCACTTTTTGCACCGTGTTACATTTCCACTGGAACCAATGATGCCAAATTCTCGTGCATACAAAGTTTAACATATCCACTTTCCAGGTGCAACATGCTCAAGATAAGCTGCCGAGTTCAGATGATAGAACATGAAACATATGATGGAACATCTAAAACAAGTTCTGTTCACCTTAATTGGAGGCATATATTGCCGTTCGATGAAGGGCATGTGCTGTTCAGGCGTCTTTCTGAGTTTGTCAGAAAAAGTGTACAAAGCCTCTTTTTTCTACACCAGCCAAGACAGAATGTGCTGGAGCCATCTATACTAGGAGCTTGGCCGACGGGCGGAGCTTGTGGCTTGTTGGAAAAAGCCGACTTCACGATAACACAATATGGCACATTATCGAAAGACGGTCTGTTGTTCGCCAACAAACAAGGTGGCGGAAGAAACATGCCATTTCCCAGTTGCCAGATCTCCAGTCACAATAGCTATACTCTGCATCAACTATTTTGTGCTACGTTGTCGAAGCTAGCATAGCTTCCAGTGCCACCAATGCTACTCGTGCGAGCGTGTGCAATCCAAGAAAAAGCCATGTGCACACGCTCTCGCATCAACGTTGAGCTGCAGCTCTGTGGAAGCTACACTGACCTCGACGACGTAGCAGAGAATAGTCGATGCCTATTATAGGCCCCTCATTGGCATCTTCGAAAGAATGCCAAACTCTCCCGGTTATAAGCAACTCCGCAGTGCACAGGAAAGAGCCATTTTTCTGCTGTTTTCGCGCGTTGACCGTGCTCTGCTCCTCGCAGGCACGGGCGAACTGGTCCTAGACGTGGAACCCCTACTGGTGCTGGTGCCGGACGAGGACCAGTCCCGGTACCAGTGCCCGCACTGCAGCTACAGCTGCACCAACCGGGCCTACCTCCAGCGCCACATGCGGGTGCACACGGGAGAGCGCCCGTACCGGTGCGACGTGTGCCCCAGCGCCTTTAAGGACCGCAGCAACCTGAACCGACACCGTCGGTGCCACACCGGCGAGAAGCCCTTCAAGTGCCCCCACTGCTGGCGCCGCTTCAACCAGACGAGCAGCCTGCGCACCCACGTGCTTGGGCAGCACGGCACTTCGCGCTGGCGCTAAGGGCGCGCTTCTCGCCGCAATTACGGCGCCTGGAACGCGTCGCTGATCGGCGTGTTTGGCGTCCCTTCCCGCCCACGCGTCGAAAATAACCTCGGAGTGGCAACAAATGACTTCGCGGGAGCCGGCGCGGCATGCGGTCGGATGTCGCGGTCCTGGCGGTCGGTCGTAGAAATGCTGGCAAAAAGATGTCAAGAAGAGTCCCGCTGCTGCCTGCCACGCTTCCGATGGTGGCGCAGCGGCGGAAGCAGACGCAGCAAACTCCCGTTCTGCTGCAAGTGGCTGTCCGGCTTCACAGTCCATAGAGATTTCTGCGGTCAGGAGTTGGGATGCCGCGACGATGTTGATGCCGGCAATTCGCTTGTACATTCCGACAGAACTCCTACCGTCTACCGCCGGCACTGCGACACTCAACGGCCCGACATGCCGTCTCCCGTGGCGTTGTTTGTTGCCGCTTCGGGACGACCTACGGTGTGTGGACGATGTAGGACGCCAAACTTGCGAGTCCAAGACGCAATGCGCGCGCCATATGGGAATGCTGCGTCAGATGCGCGACACTAGTCATTGAGTACTTGCAGGGTATACTGGGACTTGCCGATCTTCTGCTCAGCGTTGTCCAATGGCACAAACGGTTGGCTGGCACCAGGGACAAATCGGATTGCCGGCTCGTTGGAACGATATCGCGCACGTTTCACGTGCTTTGGCGTACATCCGAGGCTGGAAAGATAGTGGCGGAGACGGCAAAAAACTGTTTCCAAGTGCGACAAGTCTTCAACTGTTACGAACTTGTGTTTTTTGAGGCAAAGCAGATAGTATGGTCACAAGCGACCAATTGGCGAGCTCCATTTCAGTCTGCGACGGGTGCTTTGAATGTGGTACTCTGTGTGCACTCGGTGGATCTCTCCGGTATTGCACATTACAAACAACGGTTACGGTTTGCTTTGTAACTCCATGAGACTAGCTACGATATTGAGCTATAGGAAATTTTTCATTTTTAATGATTGTCAAACTTAATATGCAGTTAGGCATCCACTAATGGACAATGACTGGTGGCAATTCGTGCACAACCAGCAGGCGCGACATCTGGCCCAATGGCTAGAAAAACTAACTAAAGCTGTTTTTTTTTTTTCCACTATTTTACAAATATTCATATTCCTAAAGGGACGAGTACATGCGCGAGTATAGAGGGGCTTTAGATAACGGCAGCACGTGGTACAACCTGCTGGTTAGTGAAACTTGTCAAGAGTCGCTGGTAAGTCGACGATCTAAAGACGTGTAGAAGAGTAGTGTTAACTTTCTCCACATAGAGCAGAAGCGTATTTTAAACATCCTCAAACAATTTAATGTAAAAAAAAAACAAAACAAAACAACAGCAGCAAGCCCTTTTGTTTCCTGGCCTGGGTGGTTTGAAGAAATATGTGGATGATTGCTTTCTCTTACTTGATCGCAATTGTGTGTAAAAGTGACATCAGCAAAACTGCCCGTTTTAAAGCTTGTGGATGTAAGGTGCTGCTCTATACAGATTAAGTCGAAACCCCATTCTCTGCATCTTGAGAAAATAACCAGAGATGCTGTCATATCGCTGGTTGTTGTATGGTGGAATGCCTTCTGGAATAGACTGCACTCTGCTAAGCTCCAGGTTGTGCGTACTGCAAACGTCCGGTGATTTTTATGTGGCCTGTGGGCAATCAATGGTGACCTCCGGTGTTCTCGGTAAAGTATCCCGTGCGAAGTCAAAACAGTTCTGTATTTTCAAAGATTCTGTCTATATAAAAGGAAGTGGCACATATTTTGCCTTTTTATCCGAGCCTACGTCTAAGACCATTTTTGTTTTATTGAGATTTATACCGTGGTTGAAAGGGTACAAAGAAAATCGTGCAAGTGTCTTTCACAGTTTACTTTTCGACAAACTGCGCACGCATACTGGCACTAACATACCCTTAGGTGTACATAAGTATAGTTTGCATCTCTTGATCCAGACATGCACATTTCAAGCGCATTATTTTTCCTCTGGCAAATGAATCTTGCAACTACTATTTTACGCAGCACATTAACTATAAACAAAACTTGCTTCTTTTATTTTTATCTTGAGGAGACAAGTTTTTTGAAGCACCATTGGTAGCAAATGCCTGCCTCACTCCTAGAAGCTCCCAGTCGCTAAAACACGTCGCGGGTAATGGTACTTCGCAGGTTGGCTGCTGAATAGGCAAATCTTTTACCGGTTTCTGCAAGACTAGTTTGCACGACGCGAGACTATGCCACACGATGCGACACATTTCGGATACTGCCGTCAAAGGCAGCCCATCCAACTTGTTGCAGCAATGCTTACACCTTAGAAAGTATGTCTTCCTTTAGGTTTCAAGGCTCAATGTTCCAGTATGTAGGGAAAAATTGGAAACCACAGCTGTTGGCTCGAGGTTTTCAATGCTCATTCATTGCTCCGAGGCAAGGCTTTCCATTCCGTTGTATCCGAAAAGATGTCGGCTACACTTGCTTTCGTCTCAAGAACTATCGTGCAAAAACTTGAGAACCTTGCGGAGCGTTACTCATCCCTTCGATTTCGTGGTGAACTAACATGCTGCATTTGTTATTTTATGGAAACATACATGTTTAAAAGGCAAAGAGCATAAATTTTTATCTCTGGTAACCAAGCCTCGCAAGAATGCAAAAAACTTACTTTTGTTTCTTGAGGCAACAGTGAATATGAGTAACATGAAAGAACACAAAATCGTATACAAGCATGTTTCAGCACCACGAAACAAAATCTTGCAACATTACCAATTGCTTTTTTTTTTTCCTTTCTTTTTTTTGAGGGGAAAGTTGATTTGTGGCACACTATTCCTATCTAAGCAGCCTTCGTGACCCCGAGGGCAAAGCGCCAGCCTACGGATTCCCAGGTGGCAGGTTCGAATCTCGGTCGAGGTGCCCGCAATCCGACGGAGGCTTGCTGCGGAGAAGGTGTCGTGTAACAGAGATTTCGGTTCGCGCTTGAAGAGATTCCGAGGTGGCTCAAAATTAATTCTTAATCCTTCGCTGGGACGTGCCAGATGCCCGTCTTCGTCGGTTTGGCACGTAAAACCCCCAAACTCGACTTCTGTGCTCCATCCAAACACTAAAAAAAAAAAAAAAAGGAAATCTTTTTTTGAGCGGGAGTTCGACGGACTTCTTTAACGCCACGGTTGCCAACACGCCGTTCCGACGACCTTCCTTCCGCAGGGTACAATCAGTTCGACGCGGGGAGCCGGGCGCCGCCGCCCGACGAGCGCGGAGACCCGCAAGAAGACGCTGCCGCCACCCACAGCCCGCTGCGGTGTCCTCAGTGCGGCTACCGGAGCGGCAGCCGGAGCTACATGCGCATCCACGCCCGCGTCCACACGGGGGAGCGCCCGTTCCGGTGCCAGCTGTGCCCCAGCGCCTTCAAAGACCCGAGCAACCTCAAACGCCACCGGCGCTGCCATACCGGAGAGCGCCCCTTCCTCTGCCCGTACTGCCGCCAGGCGTTCAGCCAGAGCGGGAGTCTCCGCACCCACCTTCTCTACAAGCACGGGGAGGCGCCCTGATGGCGTGTTCGCACCCCAATCTTTACCTCCCAGGAAAACCGAGCATGTCGTAGATGTTGTTTCGTATTTTTGGTAAATACCGATAAACCCGGAAAAATCGCCCCGTAGCCGGTTTTATCGAAGTCCGGAAAACCCCGAACCGAGTTGTCCGTGAATCCGAGGCTGGATCTTATTTTGCAAACCACGCTCTTTACCCAATTTTCCCAAAATATTAGTACCGTATTTTCCGGTGTATAAGATGCACCCCCCCCCCCCCCCCCCCCCCCCCTTTTACGCTAGCTTCTAAGTCAATATTTATATATAAGACGCACCACCAAAAATTTTGGAAAGAAGTGTGTCTTATACACTGGAAAATACGGTATTAGTCTTTTGTATACTCGGTTGACAGGCACATTCCCAGGCCACCGGAAAAACTTACGCCCGTGTCCTGTTCTCTTCGACACGAGCCCCCAAAAAAACTCACAAGTTTTGTCCGGCGTCGGCGAAAAATACAGAATTTGTGGGAAAATATATCCCCCCCCCCCCCCCCACCCAAGAAAACTCCCACAAATATATAAAAAAACAACAACAACAAAAAAAACTTGATAACACGGAACATCGGTCATAGAGCTGCGAGGAGGAAAGGCCACGAGAAAGAGGAGATCAAACAAAAGACGGAGAAAGAAAAAAGAAAAGAAAAGCACCCCACAGCTCGGTGTTGCCGCCCGCCTCCTTTTCTTGAAGCTTGTCTCTGCCGGTGATGCGATATTCGAGTTCAGAGCCGTAAAAATTGCTCTCGAAGCGTAATTAAAGGGACCGTGAAGTAATTTTCTTTTCCTCCGTCCAACTATAGACTTGCACGTGACGTTGTTGCACCTTGCCGGTGGTCACTCCTACTTGTTCAACACATACGCTTTACCTCGAGAAAAAAATCGTATACCTACATTAATCTCAAACTGCATTCTCCCAGGTCGACGATGCTTGCGAGATGCCAAAGTGTCATCGAAGTGGTGTTTTTGCCTGTCCGACCGCAGTGTTTGCAGCTTTCACGCGTTGGAGCACGGTATACAACCCTCGAGTAACTGAACACGATACCGAGAAACGCAAAGAAAGGAAGATGGCTAAAACATAAACGGCGTGCACAGAGACGAAGACGAAGCGGTAACAATTTTGGGGGTGGCACGAGCGGATCCGACGCCGTAAAACGAGCCAGGAAAAATCGGCACCTGCGCGAGGAAAGTCGTCTTCTGCCAAATGTGCACCGACGGACGCTGCGCCCGTTGGGGGGCAGGGCCACGAGTTAACGGCGTTGATGACTCAACC
The DNA here is from genome assembly GCA_013358835.2 of Ixodes persulcatus. Lineage (NCBI taxonomy): Eukaryota > Metazoa > Arthropoda > Arachnida > Ixodida > Ixodidae > Ixodes > Ixodes persulcatus. Next base: position 146,105 of record JABSTQ010009632.1, on the reverse strand, counting down.
GTTTGCAAAGCGCCCGACATTGACTCTGGCTAGTTTTTCGCTTTTATTTTTGACATGGAACTAAACCCCGAAATTTTGTGCGGTAAAACTGACCTGCTCGGTGCATGTTCGGTGAAGGCTCGAACGTTTTATGCGAAGGTGTCGATTTTTCGGACTCGTTTTACGGTCGGGTTCGCTCGGGACACGCTACGAGACGAAGTGTGAATGTAGAAAGCTGCGTCCAGACTTCGGTTGCGTCGAGATGCAGCTCTAGTCGAGAGGTATCGTCGCTCCTGGGTACGAGATCTGTAGCTCGTGGACAATGGTCAATAAACATTTTGTATGGTCATTTACCTTACCAGAAAAGAAAAAAAATGTTTCAATTAGAAAAATTACTTACCCATTTTCTTTCGACAAAGTATAAAAAGAATTGCCCTTCAATGATACTTCCATTGTACGGATCAAGATTTTTTCTTTTTTCGGTACAAAAATTGAAGTTACAAAATAATGCTGCTATAGAAAGGCAGGTGCTCGCGTGCATTTTGAAACTAAAATAAAACTAAGACATTTTGCACTACCCAGAACTTTATACCAACCAAAGGAAAATTCCTTAGCGAACGAGAAGCACACATTATATCAAGTTTCCATGAAAACAAGAGGAAAACATAATAACCAACCAACATGCGAAGCAAAACAACAACGTGCATTTGAGTCCAACAAATCATGGCAGTTAAAGAAACTTCCACACAGGCTTGAAGTTCTTCCAAACAATTTAGAGCATCCTTCGTTTTCGTGAAAGATGAGCATCTTGTTTGAATTCTTCCCCAAGTTTGCCTTACGCCCAATCTTTCGAGAGACAAGCCCAATCCTGAAAGCTGCTTCCTGGCAATGCTGCTTGTATTAACGATATTCCCGTTCGTGTTGTTCCACTTCATGCCAATGTGTGTCCGTGTATGCAGCAGGGTGTCTTTTGTCTTTTCCAATTTCTTTCGTAACCGTCTTGTTCCAGTTCATATTTACGGTCGGTGTCCAGTGTTCCGTTGTGCGTGTCATGGCATTGTATCTTCGTAGCTGCATTGTTGCAAATGCCACATCGTCACGTTTGTCTCGTTTGTCGGTACTCGCCGAATTGAGGAGGCGAAAGACGTCTACAAGTGCGTCGGTGCCAGCAGTTTATTCCCTAGACGCATGGGCAGACACAAAGTTGTTATACGAAAAAAAAAAAAAAAAAGTTTCAGGGGATGTTACGACGTTAGGTGGAGAAAGGGGCAGCACGACACAGCCGAATAAGTGAAACTGCGTCGTCTCCAACTAACCGTGGAACGACGCGCGGACCAACCGGAAAGGGGAGGGGGAAGGGGAGGAGGGGGCCGAACCGACGACCTCCCTAGTCGCTTTCTTCCGTGTCGTCGTCGTCACTGATGTATCGCTTCACCTGCCGGCTCTTGCGCTTTTTCGTCTTCTCCTGGAAGATGCGACGAAACCAAGGGTCAAACACTGGGCGGTCGACGCCTTGAAACACTCTTTCAGTGATTGCGGCGTGCTGGTTCAAGTTTGGCGTGCGAGCGCTTTTGGCCGGCGGTTGTCGGATTTTTAGGTAAAGAATGATGAGGTGGCCGGAGAGGCGCCATATCCTTGAAGAGGCTCTAGAAGCAATCGGCCTTTGGCATTTGAACTCTACGAGAAAGAGAACAACGAGGCTACAGGTTTAGCATTGCACTTCGTCAACAAGGGAGGCAAAGCAACGTGAGCGGCGACTGAAAAATTTTGGGAAATAAAATAGCGGAGCAATGACTGATACGAGCTAGTGATACTAACACTACGCGAGTCAGAGAGGTTCTAATGACATGTGCTCTCCTTAGGAGAGTTAAAAAACAGTCCTAAAATACAAAACAAAAGAAAAAAGACGCTAATGAGTGAAACATACATTTGATTCTACCCGTCCACAGCAGCAACTATCTTTTAGGGAAGCCTTCTAGTGAGATTAGTACATTAAAAGCCAGCTACACTTATGTCTATTCTTTTCTTTTTCAACAAAGCTCACACTTTCACAGCTGGTTACAATGCCACTGACCACACACACTTTGAAAAGTAAATTAGTAGTGGTAGTAGTTCACAAACAAACTGGTTACACATTTACTGGCTGTCATATATTGAAAAAGAGCACGACTCTAGTCGAGAAAAGGACTGCTCCTTAAAAACACATTTTTTCTTGTTTTTCGAAGGTTTGCTCGCCGACTAATTCCAGAACTTTCAAGCAACGACATAATCCATTTTCGAGAGTTCCTCCACTTGCCCAGAAATTACCTACCAGCCCTGTGCCACACTGAACTTTTAGAATGCGGCATAAAAGATGGAGACAAAGGACTGTCCGCCTGACTGCGGAATGAGGGCATGACAGACTGACTAGCGGTTTTTGTTATCGGTCAACTTCGTTTCAGCGTACCGTGGCAAACGGCAGCCAACGCAAGTGTCGAAACGAGACAGATGAAAATGTACTGTCGAGTGCATTCCTGAAAGAGCCGTAATGTGCGTCAGGGTCGTAGTTTGCACACCGCCCTTTGCCAAATTACGCTGAAACGGAGTATAGCTGTTGTCAGCTCCGAGGGAAGATGCTAACACTCGCTCAAGTCGTGTTGCGCAACAATTGTGCGACAAAAGTTGTGGCAGCCATTTCTGTGGCTTCGTGGAAATTGCATGCAATGCCCGTCTACACTCCGCGCGACGCTGGTGTAGTTTCCATAGCTCTCCAACCCCACACTGCTAATGGAAAGGGGGTAAGTGGTCCCTTTTTGTGCTCGGCAACACTGACACGAGTCGAAGGGAAGTGGCAGGGGAGGACCAGTCCCCTACACCTCGCAACCCGCTTTGCTTCAGAACTTGAGCGAAACTTTGCTAGACGCACAAATGTCGAACACAAAAGTTAATGTTAAGTATAGCTTCGTTGCGATGCACGGAAAACACGGCATGCCGGCTCTAACGTTGCAGGCACTGATGTCGTAGCTCTCAAAGAGAGCCCCAACACGGCGACTCTCATGTGAAAAGCTCTCATCGTGAGGCCTCACAGTGCAAGCTCTCACAATGAAAGCTTACACAGTCCAAGCTCTCACAGTCTGAGCCCTTACAGTTCATGCTTTCAGTGTGAGCTCTCACAGTGAAGAGTCTCAGAGTGAACTATTACAGTGGGAGCTCTCACAGAGCAAGCGAGAGAGCGAAATTGAAACGAAAGGAGCAACAAGGAGGAGGAAGGGGAGAATGCGGCTGAACGTTCCACCCCTATTCGTCCTTTTTTCGTACGGCAACAAATTTAGTGGCACTACCTATTGGGTGGCCCTTGTACACTTCCGGTTCGTGCATATTTCGTAATTTCTTACGCATCATTCTTTCCCGATAAGAATGAATTACATCCGAGAGTGCCACGAGCGACCACTTCCCAAAGACGGCGCGCAGATTCGATCTCGTCAATACCGCAACACCCGCCGTCTGGTTCAGAACCGGAAGCGTTCAAGGGCCGTCTGGACCCGCGCGAGTGAGGGCGTCACCTCCGAGCCGTGGCCATCGACCGAGGTGCCCTGCCCCTCCTGGTCCGTGTCCTGGTCCTGGTCCGGCCCCAGGGCCAGGTCGCCGTCCTTCTCCAGCCGCTCCCGGGCGCTGGTGAACACCGACTGGAGCACGATGGAGTCCTCGTAGATGAGCGACCCCTCCACGTTGTACGTCTGGGCGTTGATGCACAGCAGCATGAAGTCGTCCTCCAGGTCGTCCAGGGTGCGGTAGCGATGCTCCCGGATGCGCGCCTGCACAAGCGGGGGGGTAAAGACGGGAACAGAATGCAGAAAATCGCAAGCACTCACATCGGCGGTCCAGAGATGAAGAACGAGAAAGTGAGCAACAGAAGAGCGAAGAAAGAAAGCAGACGATAGGTTAGGCATGCTAGCCTTGCTCGAATGCTCCTCATCTTTTTAACGTGAAACAAGTTTTTGGCTAGGTGTTAGGGCATTTTGTGAACCCTAGACAAATGTGAAGCCTGGATAAAAGCCTGACCGCGAGGCACGACACTGATTATCGTCGTTATCAGATGGGAAAGGAGAGAGGTGCTCGACGCCGATTGGTCAACGGAGAGGTCATGTGACCAGAGCGGTAGGCAAGGAGGAGTCATTACATTAACTCTACGGTGCGCACGTGCGGCCCACTCTCGGGGCCGCCCACGAACCACCGGTCTTCGGGGGAGAGACTTACTAGCTGCGTTCGATTTACTTGCACCTCCTGCACCGGTGCAGAAAAGTGTAGGGCCTTGTACTTCCGGTCATATCTAAATACACATACTGGAAGTAGACTGCCCTACATATTTCTGCACCGGTGTAGGAGGTGTAAGTAAATCAAACGCAGCTACTATAGACCCTTTCCGAAATTCAGTGCCATCTGGTGACTCAAAAAGCAGTTTTAGTTTCGACAAACTAATGGCGGTCACGAAATTCTGTTGCGTCAATGGCGTACGGCCGAGTCGGGGCCGGCTGGGAACCGGTCTCAAGAGAAAGACTTGCCACTTTGAGCACCTCTCGAGTACACTTCTCCTTTGTTTTCAAATTAAACGAGTCTCTTGGTATGTACAGGCACCGATGCAGAAAATTAGACACTCTTGTTTTGGCCCGCATAATTAAACTGCGCATTGCGGAAAGCCAAAACTCCGCTAAAATGTGGCGCTAGTGGCGGTGATAGGATGCAAAAGTTTGACAACATGACGTTTCCTGGATCAAAACATAAAGCAGAGAAATTGAATTACTCTTAGTGTACCATAAATTATGCCAAAACGTTGAGTCAGACGTACCTTACTTCGCTTGAAACACAGAATCTTTCAGTCCGTTTTGTATTTCATTCTAGGCACTTTTCACGAGTACTTTACCCAACACCTTTTATGAGACGAAAAGGAGAAACCCTCACCTTAATCTTCTTCAAATCCACCGGTTTCTTAATCACGTCGTAGTAATCCGGAAGTTCTCGCTTCGACGGGAGCTGCAGGAAGGCCTCGCTCAGCACGCGGCTATCGCTGCAAAGACCAACATATTCGGCGGTTAGGGCAACGTCAACTGACAACAGTGTCAACCGAGGAACGATTCCCCCCCCCCCCCCCCCCCAAAAAAAAGAACTGGGGCCACAAAATGTAAATACAGTCGCCGACCGGATGGCTTGGAGGTTGTCCACAGTGCCATGGGCTCCGCAGTTGTCGTCGAACATCACGACACGTCGCCTTTGGTGCTCAAACACCCGGTCCAGACGGCGCAAATAATCTTCGAACAAGCAGTGCACAATCCACGTCTTCGTGTTGCTGGAATACCACACGGCAAGCTGCTCCGCATCTTTGAAACTCCTCGAATCGCTTCTGGAGCCAATAACGACGAGTTGGACTTTCTTATTGCCGACAGAAAGTTTTTTCGTCCATTTAAAACACCTGGGGCTTTTCACCTTCCCAATGACAAGGGGCGGCAACTTCTCGGTGCCCACCGCGTTCGCCCTGACCATGACGGTGATTCTTTCCTTCCTGTGTTTTTCTCCTGTGCAGGAGTCACCAACAAAACACAGTGTCCGGTCCGGTAGCATTTTGAAAAATAGACTGGTCTCGTCACAACTGAAAACATCTTCGGGAGCAAACTCTCGCAGTAACGCCTTTAGCTTGTTCGAGCGATAGTTTGCGACAGTGGTCTAGTCGACGGCTCCACTCTCCCCGCATTCTTGAATGAAATTCCTTGTCGCTTCTTAAAACAACGCAACCATCCATCAGTGATCTTGAAGTTCTCGATGTTCATTTTCAGAGCAAGAGTTTCTGCTTTCTGTTTGAGGGTGTCAACCAACACTAGAAGGTTCTTGGAAAGAACTCCTTTAAGCCAAAGTTGCAGAGCCTTCTCCAGGACCGGATGTTCTCTTTTTAGGGGCGAAGCTCCTTAGGGGCTAGCCATGTCCGTATGTCCGTCCGCCGTAGGCCGGCGTCGGGTGCTCGTGCTTCTGCTCGTGAGATCACGTGCTCACGAGCACGTGAGCACATGCTCACGTGCTCGTGTAAGGCAAAAAAAAGAATTGGAAAAAAAAAGATGAAAAAAATTATGAAAAAAGAAAAAGAAGAAAAAAAGAGTAGAGGGTTCCGAGATGCCATCCCATCTGTCTGCTTAAAAAAAGAAAAAGAAGAAAACCACACATTCTCCTACTGACATGAATGAAAAGGCTCAAAGAAAAAGAAGAAAAAAAAAGAGTAGGGGGTTCTGAGATGCCATCCCATCTGTCTGCTTAAAAAAAGAAAAAGAAGAAAACCACACATTCTCCTACTGCCATGAATAAAAAGGCTCAAAGAAAAAGAAGAAAAAAAAGAGTAGGGGGTTCCGAGATGCCATCCCATCTGTCTGCTTAAAAAAAGAAAAAGAAGAAAACCACACATTCTCCTACTGCCATGAATGAAAAGGCTCAAAGAAAAAGAAGAAAAAAAAGAGTAGGGGGTTCTGAGATGCCATCCCATCTGTCTGCTTAAAAAAAAAAAGAAGAAAACCACACATTCTCCTACTGACATGAATGAAAAGGCTCAAAGAAAAAGAAGAAAAAAAAAAGAGTAGGGGGTTCTGAAATGCCATCCCATCTGTCTGCTTAAAAAAAGAAAAAGAAGAAAACCACACATTCTCCTACTGACATGAATGAAAAGGCTCAAAGAAAAAGAAGAAAAAAAGAGTAGGGGGTTCTGAGATGCCATCCCATCTGTCTGCTTAAAAGAAGAAAACCACACATTCTCCTACTGACATGAATGAAAAGGCTCAAAGAAAAAGAAGAAAAAAAAAAGAGTAGGGGGTTCTGAAATGCCATCCCATCTGTCTGCTTAAAAAAAGAAAAAGAAGAAAACCACACATTCTCCTACTGACATGAATGAAAAGGCTCAAAGAAAAAGAAGAAAAAAAAGAGTAGGGGGTTCTGAGATGCCATCCCATCTGTCTGCTTAAAAAAGAAAAAGAAGAAAACCACACATTCTCCTACTGACATGAATGAAAAGGCTCAAAGAAAAAGAAGAAAAAAAAAGAGTAGGGGGTTCTGAAATGCCATCCCATCTGTCTGCTTAAAAAAAGAAAAAGAAGAAAACCACACATTCTCCTACTGCCATGAATGAAAAGGCTCAAAGAAAAAGAAGAAAAAAAAGAGTAGGGGGTTCTGAGATGCCATCCCATCTGTCTGCTTAAAAAAAGAAAAAGAAGAAAACCACACATTCTCCTACTGACATGAATGAAAAGGCTCAAAGAAAAAGAAGAAAAAAAAAGAGTAGGGGGTTCTGAAATGCCATCCCATCTGTCTGCTTAAAAAAAGAAAAAGAAGAAAACCACACATTCTCCTACTGATATGAATGAAAAGGCTCAAAGAAAAAGAAGAAAAAAAAGAGTAGGGGGTTCCGAGATGCCATCCCATCTGTCTGCTTAAAAAAAGAAAAAAAAAAACCACACATTCTCCTACTGACATGAATGAAAAGGCTCGGCATGCTGCGGCTCGGCGTCTACGCAGACAAGCACCACCAGAGCTTCGCCCCAAGCAACATCATTCACCACGTGGAGATGCGGTCAATTTTCTTTTCGTTGTTTTTCACATAATCGAATAACGTCAGCATGGGCAGCTAAAACTCTTTCACCACGTCGGCTTGCGTCCGTCCATTATCAAGGAGCTTTAGAATCGCCGCTTTCTTCCCCAGCAGCGTCATTGTAGAGTACTTGCGTTGCTTCTTCTGGGTACCTGGCTGAGGTGCAAGAGGTGGACCATGAGGTCGAAAGCATGTATCGACGCAGCATAAAACAATGAAACCACGAGACATAGACGCAAAGACGTATTCCATACTTTACAAATGGCGACTGGCTTTGATTGAAGATGGAAAATCTACCAAACAAAGTAACCAAGATGATGATGATGATAATGATTGTCATGATGCGAAGCAAAAAAAAAAAAGAAAGAAGCATACCGTAGGACACTTAGCGGCTGGCTCGGCAGCACTAAAAAAGTGCCCTGCCAAACCTATCCAATTCCACCTGAAACATCAAGCCAAGCGCACTATCAAGTCAGTGACAAATCCAAGATAGTAGCCTCTTGGCGGCCGCCACTCGTATTTTAGTCCGAAAAATTGAACTTTCGGGCTGCAAACTGTTAGAAAAACTGGTTGCTAATATGTACAATTTCGATTGGGTCAGTCACGGTTCCCCGTCAATGTCCAGAATAACGAGCAAGTTCGAATTTGCGGCGTACGAAAAATTCCTCGGCGACTGTAGGTATCAGTTCAAGGAATTGCACTAAAAAACCTACTTTACCCCTTTTTAACAGTTTTTATTTTTAGGGAATTTTTATCCCACAACTGCTTAATTGTTGTCTCCAAAATTACATTCGTTGCCTTCAAAATCAAGTTTGTAGCCACAAACAAAATGGGAGCAAAATTAAAAAAATCTAAATCATGATCCATTCCACTCTGTGAAGGTGGATGACCAGCAGCGAAGCTGGTCATCCACCTTCCACACACGATTACACGTGCCCTCCACCACATGACCCAAACCCGCCTCGAGGAGCCGGAGGAAAGTAGACACGCGCGACGGGACCGCCACCCCGGGAGAGCGGAAGGAAAGGAAACTAGGCACGTAAGCGCTTGGAACGACGACAAAGAGAGGGCGGTGCGAGTCGCACAGCGGCAAATCTTTAGAAACCTTTATGGTCTACCTGAGAGTCTACTCATCTTGCAAATGGTGCCTATTGACAACTAATCTACTGAATAGAATAGAAAAGGAGAATGCAGAGAATGGTGTTCCACGTGCCGCACATGGCGGCATCTGCAGCAGTAACTGTTCTAAAGCAAAAGCCTAAAACAAATGGCATTTTGCACGTGCGTTCGTCAACGCTTTAGTTTGGCTATTTACTTTGAATCTTTTATACGGGGAAGGCGTGCGCATGTGGCGGTGCAAGCATAGAGTTTTTGGTCACGCACACGAAAAATCCACATAAACCAAACCATAAACAGCTTCGCTGTAAAACAAACAACAGTGCTGCGATCTGTTGGCAGAGCTGCAAACATCTGCTGGCAGAGCCATGAGCGAACCTGGTTCGTTCAAAATGGTGGAGTGTGTGAACCAGCTACACTCATCTTGAACGGTTTCGAGACGGCTCCACGTTGACGAGCTAGGCTCGTCCGAAACGGTTAAGGGGTTAAACCATGCCTAATGGCATTGTTTTGTAGAGATGAAATGTATGTGTGAGGTGCATGGGCACATGTATGTGGCTTCACGTTGCACGTGTTTCTCACATTTCTCAACTGCTGGACCCACAGATGCACCACAGAGAAAGGCTGGTCACAGGTATCGCTTGTGACCAACCTTTTACCGCGGTGCAGTACTAAGAGGTTGGTCGCAAGTATGGCCCGTCAAAAATATGCGAAAAAGCGAACGTCGACGACGTCATTGGGCCGAAATCGAGGGCCACTTTTTCGGATGTGCTAGATACGCCAGTCAGAGATGACAGCCGTCAGTCCTCACCTGTCCTTGTAGTTGATGACGATGTCGATGAGCTTCTTCATCTGCTTGGTGAGCGACGGGGGGTTGGGGGACGCCTTCTCCACGGGGGGCCGTCCCCTCCGCTTCTTGGCGGGCGGCTCTTCCTCCTGGATGAGCCGCGAGGCCCCGCCCCCCTTCCGCTTCCCGCCGCTTCGCTCCACGCTGGCGGACGGGCCGGCCCCGCCTCCGTTGTTGCTCGGGCAAACCGACTTGCGGGACCGCTTCCTCGTCTCCATCTCGTCAAGGTTGCCGTCTTCGACCGCCTGTCGTTCCGGAAACGAGCCGACGTTGTATCACGCGAAAAGTAAGTCGGAGAAGGATGTTTCGAGCAGAGGTGCGCACACTTAACGCCCCGAATTCGTGTTGACATTTATGGTGGCGTTCCACCTCACCGTCAAACTTACGATGATTTCGCAGTAATCCCAGATTACAGTAAGCTAGACATAATTTAAAGATACGAAGACCTCGCCGTGATTTGGTGTAGAGATAACCTCGCCGTAAGTCGTTGTTTCATTAACCCCACGCTAGGTTAGTGCTACAATTAGGGATGTCAAAAAAGTTCGTTGGACGGGAGATCCAACTGGTTTGTCGCTGTTGTAAAGCATACGTATAAGTTTTAAAACATATGTATAATTTGAAGCATGTAGATTTGTGATGAATATGTATTTTATGCTTCGTGCTTTACCGCAAAGGCCTTTGAGCTGTTGGTAAGCACGCGAAAATAAACACTGAATTGAATTGAATTGAAACTTACAAAAAAATTTGGCAAAGGTCGACTGCCGATTGGTGTTGCCCAGCTTCACATAAAAGTTGCAAATTTGCGAGACAAATTTGCGAGACAAACAGGGTAGGTTCTACATTTTAGAAAAATTATTACTAATGGTTACGCAATTTAAAAGCGAATATATATCCTTTAAATGATCTAGTCAGCTTGTTACCCTCCTTTGCCAGGTGACGTTAGCTTGTCCTCAATTCCCGTGCATCTAGCAATAATTCCTAGCAACTATGTCAACACGCTCGTCAAAACCTTCAACTGAACTTTGCGCAAAAGGTTCAAGAAATCCAAAACCTGCAGGAACTCGAGCCTCAACAGATTAATTACACAACATCTTCACCGCATGTTAAATGTTACGATGACCTAACCGTAATTTAGTTACGTCATCCTAACCGTAAATTGAAGTTACAGCAAGTTTCCCGTAACATCAATAAGGCCGCTGAAAATAAAAAAAATAAAAACTTAAAATAAAAACTTCAGGGGCCACGAGTGTTGTGAAGGTGCCTTGACGGTGTCTAGACCCTGGGAGGAGAGAAAAGGGCGTTCTCACCCGCAGCCACTCCTTGTCAGTGAGCGCATCCGAATAGTCCACCTCCTTGCGTTGGCGGTTCCCACGTCCGAAGATCTTGTCCTCCTCTTCTTCGTTGGTGAGGCGTTCCACCTGAGCACGACACGCGTGCCAGCTCAGTTACGACGCCCCAAACACTCGCAGCAGTTGAGGGATCAACGAGGCTTAGCCATACTTCGCCTCAAAAGTTCCGCGCAACGTTCTGAGAGGCACAGAGCGCAAGTGTGCGGCTTCGGGGAGTGCTTTCCTTGAGGGAGTGCTCAAGGAAAGCACTTCCGGTATTGCAGTCTGTCGTCGAGAGTAGGGAGGGGCGTAGTCAAAACTTGCGAGCGCATGCCCGGTTAGTGCGTCCCCAGACAAACACTGACACGGCGTAGCGAGTCAAAAAGCGGAGGCAACCCCGGAGAAAAAAAATTTTCATCTCCAGATTTACACTGCGGGATCCATTCTGGGCTAGGAGCCATTCTGAAACATGCTTCCGTTTTGAAATGTCGACCCCAAAGGAAAAGCATGTTGCGGAATCGCTCGAACGCCTTGCAACATTAATATCGGGTCATACTAACAAATACACATATATATAAAAAAAAAAAAAAAATGGAGAGGGAGGACGCAAAAGGGGACAAACACAAAACGTCACAATATAGACCTTTTTCACAAGGGCGCCACCATCTTGAAATATCGTCACTTCCAGTATGGGCGAACATTTTGCTTTGCCGTCACCACGCCAATAGAAGGCATTTAGGATATAAGCGTAACGTCACCCATTCTCGTTTGGCCTGCCCTCTATTTTTTTACTATTTACAGGTTAAATTTTTTATTATATTTTTGTCGCCCATACCGGATACGCCTATTAGGTGCTGTTGATGAGAGTATACGATAAAGGTCTATATATATTCTTTTTCGTATGAAAAGTTGTTTTTGTGAATTAATGTGTCTTATGCAGATAATTCAAGAGGCACCAACGTGGTTTCTGAGATAGTCCATTTATGGTCACAACGTAATCTACAGGCTCTAAGCATTCTAAGAAAACACGATTCAAGACTGCGACATGCCCGTTTTTCTGCGATTCAAAGCAGAAACCAGAAGGTGCCGTTGGACGTGCGACAGTTGAGCGTGAGCAAACTCTTCCCGCGCGTAAATCGCGGACATTCTTAATTCAGTTCGTCATCGGTCAACCCCTTTCCCGTACGGAAAGCGATTTCTCGCAATTGACTGTCGCACGTCTGACAGCGCCCTCCATTTTAATCCCTGAATCGCAGAAAAACGGCAGCGTCACATTCCCAGGACCTGTTCTAACAGTAGGCTCGCAATAATTCAAACTCTGATATTTCTTATCGCCAATTAATTAAACCAAATTTCAAAATTTTGGTTGTCCCGCTATGTTTTCAGTGCCTTCAAAAGCCGCTTAATTCGAACGGCGTTTTTGCGTAACTCATACTTTTTGTTGTCGCGGCCCCATTGAGTGTGCTTCTTTCCGAGCACCGATGCACCGCAGAGAGGCAACACCCGCAAGTCTTGCTTCCGCGAGTGTTGCTTCTCCGCAGTGCACCGGTCCTCGATGAGAAGCGCACTCAACAGGGGTAAAGCAGGGCACACTGAGCTATGGAAGACGGTCCCCACGCGGAAATTTCCATGGCAACTTGCGCGGACGCTGTGACGCGGCGGCATGCCATAGGTCCACATCGCAGCATCTACGCAAGTTGCTACGAAAACTGCCGCGCAGTGCCCGTTTTCATTGCTCTTTTGTCCCCTGAATAATAGTCCACATAAGACAACTTCTTGGCCCGATGAACAAACTTAATTTTGTTTTGAGTTGTCAAGTGCTGTCTAAACAGCTCTTGTATTTCATCTTGCATCATATTTAGATGAATTTATGATATTTCAAGCAAAATATGTGGCTCCCTGGAGTTTGAATCAAGAAGTTTACTGTAATAGGAAAATCATATGCATATCAATCTAGTTTTGGGATTTTTAGAATGCTTAGAGCCAACAGACTGAGTTGCAACCATAGATAGACAATCTCAGATACAGTAGACTCTCATTAATTCAAACTCCAGGAAGCCACATATTGTTTGAATTATCGGAAGTTTGAATGATCAAAAATTCATCTAATACGATCCAAGATAAAATTATGATTTGCCACATGAATGGCTACACATACAAAGCAGATATCTGATGATTTCCCCTATGGAGACCTACTGATCATAAGCAGGTATGCTACACATGGAACATTTGTAAGTGAATTTATCCTTAAAAAATGTTGTTTACCGTATATACGCATGTAATGGCCGCACTCGTGTAATAGCTGCACCCCTAACTTTAAACAAAAAAAAAAGCCGAAAAAATATATTTAAAAATTACCCGTGTATAGGCCGCACCCACAATTTAGAATCGTAGGTGCGGCCATTTTTTTTTTTTTTCAAGTACTGCCGGCAGATGGCGCCCACCTGGCTTCGGCAGCCAACAACATTGAGGCACTCTATCCTGTCTGTTTGTGCCTCTCGCTTTATGATAGATGGGACACATCACGGCGAACTCGTTGGGCATCGGCGTCGCGTTCATGCACTGTGAACAAAAGCGTTTGGAACAAAATAGACAACTAAACATTTTGTTTCAAACGTTTTGTTTGTTTTATTTTTTTTTTGTTCCAGAGCGCGTGAAAGCACATCTCTTGGCACGAGCTTTTGGTACTGACAGTGCTACGACAGCATTTTGTTATTGGCCATATTTGTTTCCAGAGTGCGCGCACACTGGGCATCGGGTACTCCAGAGGTTTTTGGTTTTTGGAGTACCCTATTGCTGTGGCGTTTTTGGTTTTGGAGAGGTTTTTGGAATACCCTATTGCTGTGGCGTAGCTCAGTGGTAACACCCCCGCTTCGCACGCAGGCAAGAGACCCAGGTTCGATTCCCACGGGCGGCGGGCAACCTTTTTCGAGGATTTGGCAACATCAACGACAGACGCCCTACAATGCCAAGTACAACATCAACAAAGACGACGACTATTACAACTACCCCATCAACGATGGACATCATTTCCAGTGGTGGGAAAAGCCCATGAAAGCTATCGCCGTAAGAAATGCCTGCTCGGGAGTTCCGTGTCCCTCTTGATGAGGAAGAGGCAGGAGAGAAATGCGAGCCCACCTCGGCGTCGTCCTTGAGCAGCCACTTGGGGAGTTCGTCCTCCTCCATGAGCCTGGGCTTGCGCTTGATGCTCCGGGCCTCGTCCCTCCTCCGGTCAATGTCCATTTTCTGGACGAGAAAACGTGTCCCAATCAACGGCCAGATCGGGCGGCCGAGAAAAAGTCCGCCGCGTGGCGCCTTGGACACACCGCAGATCCGTGGTGCCACCTTTGGTCCAAGCAAATGCGGCTTGCGCTTAGAGGGATGGCTACACGGCGGTGGGCCAGCATTCCGCTCAAAACTGGAGCCGTAAGATTTTCTAGTGCTGGCTCGCGCGAGATGAGCGGGACGCTGCGAAAGAGCGCCACGGAAGACCGTCAAATGGGCGTTCAGTTTGTCGGACTTGCATTCTGCTAAATTTGATGTTAAACAAAGGCCAAACTTGGCGGGCAACGTAATGCCCGCCAACTTTAGCAGACATTGGTCACGCAGTGTCGCACGCACGACGTCATCAGCGAGATGGTGATCGGATGAAACCAGCCCGACACGGTCGCATGACACCGTCAGGCGACTTCGCGCCGTCGCGCAAAGCTGCGTCACATGATGCGACGTGACCCACGGTGGCACCAACCGCGTGACCGTCGTGCGTCCTTCCGCCGCACACTTTGTGTCCCCCGACTTTGCTTGTAGGATCAAGATGCGCCGCTTCCTCACCTGAAAGAGCTCCAGCTCTTCTTCGTTCCTGGCAATCATCTCGTTGATGGTCTCGTCGTCCGGAACTTCGTTCTCCTCCTGCACAGACACAAATCAAAGCGAGCGTGACACGCGAGAACGCAATGACACCAGGCAAGTTGGCACGTGCCGCAACGTGTGCGGGGTTCAACATTTACAGACTTAAGGTTGGCCACGTCGGGTGGAGCGAAGTACGGGTCAATGCCCGGAGTGCATCTCCGACCGGTGCGCTTGTCGTCCCATTCTACAAATGCGTCGAAAGCTGTCCCAAATCGTCGACAAACTACGTCGTAGGAGCCGACGCGCCACACACATCGCCGTCCCAGCAGCCGGGCGCAGAAACGCCGCGGATAAAGGCGAGCGGACGGAAGGCTCGCCGTCGTCGTGGCATCCCGTCCCACGTCTGCTTCGGTTTCTGTCGACAGTCCGGCTGCAAGGCGACCCGCGGCGAAACAAGCGTCCGCTGCAACCACGCGACGCTTTTGCGACGTGGTCGGGAGAAAATTGAGGGACCTTTCGAGGACGCGGTAAGCGCACGTTTAGGAGACGCGCCATCAGATGCCTTCGTAGAGGGGGAAGAGGGAGGGACACTCGCCTCCTCGTCGTTCTCGTCCTGCGTGAGGATGGCCTGGAGGAACTGCTTGCGCTCCGAGCCCGTCGACTTCTGGTCGAACATGCCCGCCTGGATCACTTTCTCGTCGAGGTTCAGCTTGTACTTGGCTGCGGCCAGGATGCGTTCTTCCACCGAGTTGACCGTGACGAGGCGCAGCACACGCACCTCGTTCTTTTGGCCAATCCGGTGGGCACGGTCCTGGGCTTGCAGGTCCTGGAAGCGGCCGGTCGGAGTCCGTCACGAAAGCTGCCTCTCATCCAATCACCCACCGTAAAATCCCGAGCAAGCACCCGCTCTAAATTTGGAGATAATCGTGTAAAACTTGGGGACGGGCGATTTTTAAGTCAACAATATGTAAAGATATGTCTTTTGTGTATCTTCAGAATGTTACAAAATTGAGGGGTGGGCGAAAGACTATCGAAAATATAATACGACTCGCAGGTAAGTGATCACCAAGTGGTTGCCCGTCGTTCGTGTGCCAATGACCTATCATGACTGGCAAGTCCTAGTTGCAAATAACCAAGGTGGCAATCACCTAATAATCAGAAGTAGCCGCCCATCACTTAAACGACTAAACCGACGAAACTATAAACAAAAGGACGGTGCCGGCAGGCTCAACGTGCAGCCCGCATTCACACCTGGTGGGGGTTCCAGTCCGAGTCAAAGATGATGACAGTGTCGGCGGCTTGCAGGTTGAGCCCCAGGCCCCCAGCCCGGGTGCTCAGCAGGAAGATGAAGTAGGGCGAATCCTTGGCGTTGAACATCTCCAGCAGCTGACCACGGTCCTCCGCTTTGGTTGTACCGTCGAGGCGTAGATACCGGTACCCTGCAACACCCGCCCGGTGTTAGGAGCGTCCAGCAGCGGAGGCACTGCAAGCACGTCTGCCCGTGATTTCGGCTTTCGGCCACCGTCACTCATTAATACGTCTATCAGTCTAAGAAGTCCTAAGTGATGCCACTACGGCATCATCTACTGTTGCGAAGATGCTGAAGGTCGACGTAAGACCATTCATGCAACATATTACGTGTTATTGGGCAAGTGGCGTAATTATGCGGGCTCCATTTTCGACTTTGAACGTCTGAGGACTTATCACACTCAACTATTCCCGCTTTTTTTTTTTTTTTTAACTTCTACTCCTTTCAAAGACTGCAACTCTTTAATTACAAAGAAGCGGATTACATTTATGTTAATGGTATCACATGACCTAGGAGCAAACACTTAGGTGAGCTCGTTCAATACAGACATGGTAAACCAGGAGCGGGGGAAAACAGGATGGATAACACAAAGCTCCAAACACAGCAAACACACAGAGCTGTGTTTGGAGCTCTGTGCTGTCTGTCCCATTTTCCCCCGCTCCTGGGTTACCATGTCAGACTTAAGGGGAGACTTTGAAGATTGGCAGGCACTTATTATCTTGTCCTGAAGGATTTTTGTGAAACAAGTCTTTTTTTATCTTGAAAGATTGTCTCGGAAACAAAGAAAAATGGGTCTGTGGATGTTCTGTTATTATTTCTGAGTGAACTGTATACAGATTTTGCTATTTTATGGAAGCCATATCTCCACTTGCACATATCACATATCCAATCTTCACAATTTTTTTTCTCTGGTAGGTGTATGTGTGATGCATGCAATAAGGGGCATGAATATATGAAATCTGGTGTCAGACTTTTTCTAGGTGCTTTAGGCATTTTGCAATAGATCATTTGAAACTGGAAAATTCGTCCCAAAAAGCCTGTAAACCATCCAGAGCTTTCATTTATGCCTTATTGGATTCCAGAGATCTTAAGTTTGCAGATACATGATTGTTTTCTGATTTTAGTATTTCAAAATGTCTTCATCCCTCCTATAATCTTTGCAAATGACATTTTCAATATTAACAAAACAAATTAGGTTACATCAAAACCAAAATCATATTTTTAGCTTGATTGTAAAGGCAGATAAGCTACGTAAATTTCATTTGAATTGAACCACAAGTTATATGAAAAAGCTCTAGAAGCAGCGTTGCCCCTTAATTTGAAACCTTGAGCAAAAAAATAAAAAAAAATATAACAACTAAAAAGAAGTAAAGATTACACAACAAGCTCATAACTGGAAATGCTGGGCATTCCATTGATTTGCCAAATCTACGAAAATATGACAGCAAAGTAACAGATCGGATCGCCATAATAGTTTGTAAAATTTTTTCTCTTGCACATAATTTTCTATGCTTTTTCATATACATGCAATTTGCCCGGAGGAAAAAAAAAAAAAAAAAATTGCTGTTAAAAAATAGATGGGAGACAAAGGAAAAAGAAAATAGATGCAATGACACAGCAGAACTTTAAGACAATAGCACAAGGGTTAACCAACGAACACAACAAAGTTTTGCAGACGCTGGTAGACATTAGCTGGGGTCTAACACAGAACACTATCTGAACTTGGTACTGACAGCAGCAAAGGCTGCAAACCACCTGAATTAACATAGCAAACAAGAATGAACACATTGTACATATACATAGTACTGCTCCTAGACTACACTGCTGCCAAAGTTAAAAGGGCACTAAAACAAGAGATTTGGAACATACTCTTTAATTAGAGTGTTGTTTCATAGCAATAAAAAAATACTGAGCAAGCAACCCATCTAGAAAATACAATTACTATAACAAAATTGGGAGTGGCCATTAATCTGAGTGGGATCTAGGCATACCTTACTGGCTTTCGATGACTCTTAAGTTTACGAAAACTAGCCTCAACAGTCTGAAAAATGCAGGGCACGTTCACACTGCCCACTTTGGGATTGGTCCTTGCACATTTTTATTGGCTAACGCTGCAATCTGATTGGCTGCAGAAGAATAACAAGCATCCTCATCAGCCGTCCGCAACCATAAATGGCGGGCGCTCGCACAACCGTGGCATAACCTAACGGCAGCTGCACGTCGGAAAGCACCGACCCCACAACACTTTCGGAGGTGCTGTATACTGCACTCAAGCCGTACAATGCACTCAAACTTGTCTTAGTGCCTTTTCGAGGGCCCGAATGGAGCGCCACGGTTCCAAGAAGAAAAAAGGTAGAAACGAGAAGTCAAAAAGAAATATCTGTGTTTCCGGCGGTCCTCCAATCGGCCGCCCAAACAACGTGGACAGCAACCAGCGTCGGCAAACGGGAACGTGGCTCGGTGGCGATGGGGGGGGGGAGGGGGGAACGAGGGAGGGAGCAAGTCGAGGGTCAGTTACCACCTCTGTAGGTTAGGTAGTCTTCCATGATGGTCATCAGGGTGGTCATCTGGCAGAAGAGCAGCACCCTGTGCCCCTTGCAACGGAGCTTGGGAAGAATCCGGTCCAGCAGTTCAAACTTGCCGGACACTCGGTACAGGTCGGGTCTGCGTGGGACAAACCGAAACCCTCCAATCAGCAAACTCCGCAATATGGTCTCCAGAGGTACGGCGAAGGCAACTGCGGTCGCGGACAGTACGGTGCCTGGACAAGTCCCCGACTGGTGCGTGTACCGCGTGCCAGAAGGAGAGGTTCGTGACCACTTTCGACGCGTGGGCGGAACGGGACGCCGCACGCACCAGTTGGGGATGCGTTCTGGGCAGCATACTTGAGCGCGCAAGGAAGAAGCCTGCCACGCCGCCATGCGCCAAACGAAGCGCCGCTCGCTCACCCCTGGACTACGCCCCCGCTGCAACCAATGTGCTCAGCGTAGGCCTCCTCAATGTGCTGGAACATGAACGGGTGGTTGCAGATCTTCCGCAGTTGCATGATGGTGTTCATCAGCGTCTTGGTGCCACCCTTGCCCTGCGCGCGATAAAAAAAAGAACAAATTGGATGTTTGCATTTAGACAGAGCGAGGTCGATCTGCCTTCGAGGTACAGCGACGCTGGTTTACGCTGTAGAGGAAAACTTTAGCTGGTGCAATACTATTGTTGCCTGGGGTCTTTAGGGCTGGTTCATGAGCTTGCAACCGCTTTCGACCGAGTGCCTTCAAACTCCTTAAAATATCTTACGACCAGAGAACGAAGTGGCGCCATCGCTTGTAACAGCCGTGGAACACTGCATTTCCGTATATTTCCATTTTTTTCGCACGCGCGGCCATGTCTGTGCTTTTTCCGAGACTTTCTTTCTGCTCATTAATGTTCCGCCTCCTGAGTTTGTGAGAGGACGTGAGGGATGGGATTTTCCGCCCTGCCGAGGGCTCGAGTTTGTGCGTCTGACTTTAATTGTGACAAACCAGATAGACATTTCCCCCACCTTTGCCAGCCACGTTGGCGACCGTTGCCGTGGGACCGCCAAATTTCTTTTCCTCGGCAAGGACGGGTGGGAACGACCGCCAGTGTGACGGAGTGACGTCGCGTGCACTTCGGCCAGATGTCCGAACATGCACGCCAACGTCTGCCTTACTCATTTCGCCTTACTTCCTTCTTTCTGCTCACTCATTTCGCAGCACTTGGAGTTTGAGGGAGGACGAAACCGACGAGATTTTCTGCCTCACCGAAATCCGAGTTTGTGCGTCGGCCTTTCGTGGCGACAAACTAGAGACACCACCTCCCCCGTCAGCGTAGGAAAGAGCGCTCACCTTTTTGTCTTTTTCGGATCCGTCCGTCAGAAGAACGCCCTTCGTCTGCATGTGACGATAGAGCAGCCGCTGTAGAGCCGACATGTCGCACTTCACCACGTACTCCACCTGCGGAAGGAACGAGGGAGGCACCGGCATGAAGCGCGCGTCCACTACAGCTCGAAATCAGACGAGAGACCGTCGTAGAGGGACGACAGCTATTGCTCTACCCACGTAAAGAAGGGTACCAATTAGCCCAATCAGTGGTATGCATGCGGCACTGCAAAAAACAGCATGCTGAGGGCAATGAAACACCACGAAACCTTTGATTTTTTTCAATTGGACAGAGGGATTATATTCGCCAGCATTAAATTCCACCGACATTAAAGGCTGGAATTCACCTCTCTATACAAAACAAAATATTTGCGTGCCCTTAAAATTGACAACTGTTCCAATTCACGAAAATTCACGACCATAAACGCAAAGTAACCAAAGACATAATTAACGACAGAGGTCAAGTACCTCCTACAAATACATCTTGAGTCCTTTCAAAGGTAAACATCACACTGGTGTATTGTGTATTTGCTATGGCACACTTTAGGCAAGTGGTTTATAGAAAGCACCAGTGGTACTACAGTCCAGACCCCCGAAAACAGGCAATACCGATTCCCTTTCAAATCAGCAAATAGAAAGGGTGCCAGATGCCCCCAAAACACAAAGTTACTGAGCAGACTCATCTTTCTTTGAATGCTGTGCTGTATGACGCCGATAACTTTGTCCATAACCCCCCAAAAAAAGTCATTTTCATCGTAGATGCTCAAACTGTGGTCGCACACAGGAGGGAAACGTGCTGTCCGCCGGAAAACATTCCCATCCCATCCTTCAACGATGCTTGGGCATTTCGTGAGCTTCGAGCGAGCGCACGCAGTCAGAGCCCGGCAGAAGTCAACGGGCGTTCTGGACACCGGGCGTCTGATAGAGACATCCTGTCGTTCTCGTCCGACCAGTGGCCAGAGTCACGAGCGAAAAATCCTTTTGTTGCCACGGCCTTCGACCCCCTTCGTCGTTTTTAGAGAGGAGGGCGAGTGATCCGCTCACCTTTTCGGGGAGTTGCGATTCCACTTCCTTCTTGAGACGGCGGAGCAGGAACGGTCGGAGCACCTTGTGCAGACGACGGATGATGAGGATCGTCTCCTCCTCGTTCAGCTCCACCTGAAACCCGTGTCCGCGCGTCAATCAACTGGTCGGTCGATTAAGAGACCAATCAATTATTCGGTACATCGAACTACATAAATCAATTAATATACGCACCACCAATTTAATTACGGTCAACTACCCAATTAGTTGATTAATTAATCAATAGATTGCCCGAGCAACCAAACAAGATTGCCCAAACAACCGAACGATAGACTAATCAATCAATTACTTTCCATCGTGATTTCTGTTATAGAGTGCAATCCACTTATAACAATAATGAGAAAACACAGAAATTCAACCGTTATAACCGATTATTGTTGTATCTAGACTAGAAACTGAGCAGTTCTAGTCTAGAAACTCTAGAAACTGATCGTTATAAGCAGTACGTCGTTACATGTGGTGTCGTTATAAGTGGATTGCGCTGTACTCGGCCGGACAATTATTAAATTACCCTCCACATGTCTTTTGCTGTATTCATTTGACTGAGTGGCAAATCACTGAGTGAATAAACCAAAACATAGACAGACCAACGAATTACTTTTCCGTGTGGTTTCTACTGAACCAAATAATATACTGGTCGACAAGTAAAATTACCTCGGGTCAAACCAAGGAATTGACTGACTATTACTAGCCAGCCAAGCAATCTATCATTTCTCTCCATGCCTTATGACAACTGGATATTCGAAACCACTCTCTACTCGAGGTCATCACATCTGAAGGGTATCCCAAGCGAAGCTTCCGCCGTAAGACGAGCTGGAAAAATTGGCGCTTGCACATAGAAAGCTCAAACTTTCATGGAATTTACACTGAGAAGGTCAGTTTTACAGTGTAAAATATCAAGGTTCAGTTCTCTTCCTGCAAAAAATTATAGCGAAAAACATGACAAACTCAAAGTTGGGTGCGTTCGCAGACGACCGAGCTAGCGACACTATTTACTTGCGAGCGCCATCTCCCGACAGGTGCAGCGAGCAGACACAGGTGCAGCGAGCAGACAACAGATTTGAGTGTGTTTTCTACTGCCCAATCAGAACCAAGTTTGCAATACGAGTTGCGAGGAGGAGGAGGACAAAACGTCGATCGTCTCGCGAGTGTCTCCGCCTTGCTCACCCTGTCCGTCCGCACGTGCACCCAGTCTGCGCGGGAGGTGTCCGCCATTAAATTGCGAGAGTTCTCCGCAGTTCGAGCCGCATCCCCCCCCCCCCCCCCCCTCAAATCTAGGATCTCTGGTCGCACCACCGGCCACGTGGCGGCCTCACCTTCTCGCCGGTGGTGGCGAAGGGCGCGTTGAACCACTGCTCAAAGGTGTTGCAGCTCTTGAAGATGCTCGGGAGCAGGAAGTTGAGCAGAGCCCAGAGCTCGGGAAGCTTGTTCTGCGTGGCAAGAACAAATATTGAGTTTGATCATGCTGACCAGGAGCACCACAGAATGCATCCTGCACAAACCACGCTCCGCGTGTCGTCTGCGCTGGGTCAGTGGTTCTCAAATAGGGGGTATGGTCCCTCAAGGCGTTCTTGGGGTCCCCAAAGCCCTCAAACTGTCAGTAAATACAATCAATAAATTCTTTATTTTTTTCGTTCGTTGATACAGTGCAATCCACTTATAACAATAATGAGAAAACCCAAAAATGCAATCGTTATAACCGATTATCGTTGTATCTGGACGAGAAACTGATCGTTTTTAGCCTAGAAACTCTATAAACTGATCGTTATATGTGGTATTGTTATAAGTGGATTGCACTGTATTGGTTGTTTTAGAAAACTAAATGTATAAAACTATGTGCCCCAAGTGAGTAGGGTTGATTATTCACGGTTACAAAGCATCAGTCTTTTTGTACGCGTTTAGTTTTCTTCATTTGTTACCTTGGTGTCATCATAACCGACCATCCCCCCCCCCCAACCCCTGCTGGATGGTATTCCACATCACTTCGGCCGATTCTGAACGGGTCCCTGAATCATAATTTAGCGGGGAATTGAATGTGGGGTTGTGCACCTGAAACTTCTAGTATACTGTGAGCGGCGCAGACTAACTAAGGGAGCGGAAGAACGACATTCGTGCTTTCATATTCACAACTCATAAGTAGTGCTTAGGTGTCCTCAGAATTTTTTATTCGAATATAAGTCAACCTTTTCTTTTTTTTTGTAAATCTTGTCAAAAATTAAGGGTCAACCTACAATTGCGATTAGAGAATTTCAACCTACATTCGTGACCAAATTTTGTGATCCTGCCGAGTGCATGGAGCCATCGAGTCACCGAGTCGGTGTTGCCGTATTGCCGCGCCGCTTCTTGTTTCGGAAAGCTTTTGGTGCACGAAAACAACCCAAACAGCAACACCCACCCCGTGGGCCGCCACTTGCGCGCACCCCTTGGGTGACGGGCTTTGTGCCTGTCCGTGGCCAGTGCCGCTCACGCGTGCCCCTCGCGTCGCAGGGGGGAAGGGGAGGGAGGGGGCGTGACGCACCACGCACCTTGCAACCTCCCCTCCACCCCTCTCTCCCTCGCAAACACGCAGCAAAAAAAGATACAGAGGTCACTTCCCCCCCCCTTGTTGCTCAAGGCAGCTCGCGGCACTGCTTGCGTCTTTGTATTTGGTCTTTCATCGCTTCCAGCGTCTTCACCTTCTTTTTTGCGAGTCTTTGGAATCGTGCTGTGATTTAACTGAGAGCACTGTAAATAAAGGTTTGTCTCTTTCTTTTACTCAAACCTCCCACTGTTATTAAAAAAAAAAAAAAAAAATCAGCCAATATTAAATTTTTTTTTATTTTTGGCAAAGGCTTTTTGGATTGCCAAGCTTATGGCAAGTTACACAATCTTTCTGGCGTGCTACCAGGGTCAGGCCAAGGGTACCCCAGCACCAGCTTACTGTCGCACTCAAAACGAGCAAGGACTCACTCCGACAAAGAGCGTCAGTGCAGTTACCCACCTGCAGTGGTGTTCCCGTGAGCAGCAGCCTGTGGGGAGCGCTGTAGTGAGTGTTTAGGATCTGAGTCAGCTTGCAGTGGTGATTCTTCATGCGGTGACCCTCGTCGATGATCATGTACTTCCACCGAATCTGGATGGACGGACGAATGAAGGTTAATGGCTGTGCCTCTTACAACAGGAGGTAACTAGTGCCACCTAGCTTTAAGAACTAAACCAAAACGTACAATCGTTCCTTCCCCGCGGATGAGCAGCGGAGGTCGTCATAATGTGTACGACCTCACTGCACACACTTCATCACATTATCACCTTCAACAGGAGCGGTGTCACAAGCCTCTTGGTACAGTGACTCGCCTTTCGGTGGCATCGCGGCTTTACATACCCAAATTGATATTATTCCAATAATGAAGTTATCCGTATTGCATAGGTGATACAATAGTTGGATCTGAGCACTTCAAAGTTGCCTAATTCTAATTTTAGGTCAGTTCAAAGGATGGATGCGATTCTGGAAAATTGTACGACAAAGCTGTGGAAGAAATATCGGTGTAATTCAACGGTTAATCTCCCAGCCCTCTTTCATTCAAAAGATTTTATTTACTTGCATGCTCCAGAAATGCGGAAACTCCAACGGCATGGAAAGACCCCACGACCATCTCGACAGTGCAAAGCGTGTGACCATGCCCACTTCAATCTATTGCTGCGGCCGTGCTTTAATGGCGCGGAGTGCACATTGTCATCCATTCTTTTTTCATAGGGAAGAGAGCAAATTACACCCGCAAGCCCTTCTCAACTAACATCCGATACGAAAATTTAATAATGTTGCCGAAAGTGAGACGAAAGCCAAGGATCTACACACGGCACTGAAATATTAAGGTGGACTAGTTGGATGAGCAATATGAACAATGGAGAGTGCAAAGGACAGAAAAGCACGCGAACACATAACCAAGACTAGCACTAGCTCCACCTCCGTGTTCACGTCCCTGTCGGTCCTTTGCGCTATTTGTTCTCCATAATGCTGCACACACGCTGCACAAAATCCCTCTCCACCACCACTAAGATATTGGCAAAAGCGCAAAGGTTACATTGTCAAGTGACGTTGCAGATTAAGACGCTTCTGGCTAAACTTGGCGGTGAGATTGCAAGTCATGTAACACTAGCTTCGTTCAATTTACCTGCACCGGTGCAGAAAAGTGTGGGGCAGTGCACCTCCGGCATGTGTGTTGAGATTCGGTCACCGCTCACCTTGGCCAGCACGGCCTTGTCCTTGATGACGTACTCGTAGGTGGTGATGAGCACGTTAAACTTGCTACTTCGCAGCATCTGAGACATCTGGCGTCGCAAGTTGGGCGAGCCCTTGTAGGCTACCTTCACCACGGACGGGGCCCATCGGTCAAACTCCAGCATCCAGTTCGACAGGGTCCTGCCGGAATGCACGAGGTACGCTCTCAGACTCGACGATTCGCAACACGCCGGAGTACGTTGGAGCGCCGTCCGCACGAGGGAACAGTCGGCAGACGGCGCAAGTAAGTTGCCCGGAACACGCATCCAACCGGCGTTTTTTCACGTGCTCAAAAGTCGTCCCTCGATTTCCGCCCGACGACGTCTCAAAAGCGTCGCCCCCTTGCCGGCGTCGCAGAAGCGGCGGCGGAGGTGGCAGACGCCTGGTCCGCCGCAGGTAGTAACTCTCCGGCTTGACGGTTCGCGGAAGCTTCGACTGCCGAGAGTCGGGACGCCGCGACGATGGCGACATCCGCGTTCTCTCGCTCTTTCAACCGGAACTTGCGCGACCGACCGCCATGATTACGACGTCCGACGGCGATTGCGACGTCGTTCATTGCCACTTTGGGACCACTTTCGACGCGTGAGCGGAACGGGGATGCTGAATGCACCCGTCGCAGACGCATTTCGGGCACCGAAGCGCAAGTTCCTCCCCGGCGCCAACTTTCGCTCGGCCAAGATACGTCGGTGGAAGAAGTCCGCAGCTTCTACTTTCGACAGCAGCGCGGGCAAATTTAGTGGTTTCTGCACCGGGCGCAAAAGCTTACCGCAATACCCCGAGAGATGGCCCACTTAAAATCGGTAGCAAATCGGCTGAAAATAAGAGGGAAGGGCTAACTTTTGGTGTGCATTAAAAGAAAGCCCAAAAAACGCTAGTTTTAGATTTTGTGACCTTCAAAACTTGCCATCGTGGGAAGGGGCAATGAACCAAAGACAACTGTCCGTCCCAGTCGGCAATGTTGGCTCGTCTCTCGCCCTGGTTAGGTAATGCCGTTTTTTCCGAGGTCACCATTGGCCGGGGCCTCGCAATTACTAGAAGTGGGCTATCTTTCGGTGTTTTAACAAGAAATAGCAAATGATGCCAAAAATAGAGAGCAGGCCATCTTTTGGGAGTAAAGCATCTCTTGGGATGTTACGGTATAATGTCATGAAGCATCGTTAAAAGCAACCCCAACCGCACTACATCGAAGGTTGTTCGTACCACTCGAGCATGGCCTCTGCCGCGGGGCCGACGCATTTGGGTGCGCTGAAACTCCACCGAGGTGTACCGAAAGCGCACCAGAGCAGCTATCATATTTACACAAATCTAGGCCAACTTTCTCATGAATGAAGCAAAGGAACCTACATTATCGCAGATTAATTTCTGCAACTGTCTGGAAGCTGTACTCAAACACTGAGCAAAATCTTAAGGCGCTCGGAGCCCTATCGAGGACTCCGTTTCTTTGTCGGTGCCTCACCATTTGGTGCTCTTGTTTTCGTGCTTGCCGCGATTGGCTCTCCGTGTGCTTTGCGGCAGAGTTGACCTAAATTCAGAAGGTTGGCCTAGATTCCTAAATGTACGCCACGTGCGCGAGAAGAATGCCGGGGAATAGCACGAGCAAACGAGCTCGCCCTAAAATGCGCCGTAAGCGTTCCTCCCGGAGTACCAGACGCGCACTAGGATGGCTCGCCGGATCTTCTAAAATGCACAACTAATCAACTCGCTGCAGAAAAAAAAAAAAAAAATGCAGAGCAGCACAATGATCCCCAAAGCTTTAAACAGGAGCTCAGACAGCAGAGAACGGGCCTCGGTCGGTTCGCGTCGAAGCGCGGAGGTTGGGGAGCGTGCAAACTCACGAGAGTGGTACGATGATCAGGTATGGTCCGTTGATACGCTTCTTTTCCATAAGGTACGTAATGACGGCTATGGTCTGAAAAGGAAAAACGGCGACAAGTGCATTGCTCTAGAGACGGTCCGTTCAATGTTTCACGACGCTGCCACTCCATATTAAAGGCCACTCCATTTTAAAGAAGTGGAATCGAGAGATTTCGTTTTTTCGGGGTGCACCTGGAGCAACTAAATATGCTACTATTCTCATCAATGACCCTTCAGTTGTTCTGTTGCTTCAAATCATTGTTGCCAGCCATCTAAAGTTTTACCTGAAATTGTAGGAAATGCTTTCCTGCCCTTCAAAACGTTAAAAATCAGAGTTTTTAGAATAATGTAGGCAATTGTAGCGCGGGTTAGCACGAAACTTGGCGCTTGCATTAGCGCACGCCACGCCAGAGAGTTTTGCAACAGTGTCTCTCCGCCGCGACGCAATGCCCAAGCATTTTGTGCCTGTAACGCCACCAAGATACAGTAACGATTTTTATTTCACTCACAAAAATACTGTAACTTCAGAAAAAACAAACAAACAAGTTTCTGGTCCAGAGTAACATTTTAGATTTGTGTAAATAAGAGAATATGCCACAAGTGGTCGACTGGCCATGTCCGCCGGCATCGCATTCGCGACCGCGGAGAGAGCTGCGGTTCTAAAAGCCGCCATTTTCTAGCTATGCTCGTCTTGGCTTTAGCCAACTTGTCAGGCCTAACGAATCCTACTTGGAGGAATGCAAGGACTCTTTTGTATACACGTGCAATTCCCAAAAAATAGCGTACGCTAAAATAGCACTTGCGAGGCGCAAAACGCGGTTAGCATTCGGCTCATGCGCAGTGGCGACGAAGCTACTCTTTGCGTAAACTACTTTTAAAACTCCCCGCTATTTAAAAAAAAAACAAACAAAAAAAACTACTATATTGCTGGAGTTTTTTGACACCGTTACTAAATCTAAAATACTAAAATAGTCATACTTTCAAATCACGGCTATCGTCAATTGCACCCGCTTTGCACCAAACGCCCCTAAACACCGACGCCTACCAGGTAATCGGGGAACGGAGTGCCGATGCTCCGTACCAGGCGTCGACCACACTGCGCCACATTGTCGAGGCAAGCGTAGCTTCTGCAGCTAACTAACGCCGCCGGAGCTACTTGCGCGAGTGTGTGCGAGCGAGACCCGAGGCCAAGCCACGCGCTCTCGCTGCAGTCGTGGCTGCAACACTGGAAGTTCCACTAGCCTCGACAACGTGGTGCGGAGTACTCGACGCAAATCCACATTCACCTAAGGTTCCAAAAAGGCTGTGCATTGCAGGCGTTACCCTAAGCCCTGGAATGGAGAACCGTCCTAAAGGCCGGTTGACACTTGCGACTGCATACGACTGCGTGCCTTGAAACATCCTACGACGGGAGAGCACACTACATAGCGCCATTTGTCGGCTAACCTCGAAACACTCAACATTTTCGTAGATTATTTTTTTTTTTTTGCGCATCATTCTTTTTCCTTTTTTTTTTTTTGCTCGAAAAACTTTAAACAATGTTATAAACAACCATTTCTGATAGATGGTAGAAACATTTGATCTCGCAAATATCGCGAGACCTTTGCTCTGGCGAAACGCAGTTCCGAGCAACCTCATAGATGTCACCAACATGTTTTCTCGTCGCAGGAGATCGCAGGAACTTGGTCCCAAGCAAACGCAAGTGTGCGAATGGGCCTCGAAGGAGCCCTAGAGTAGATGCTAAGTTTGCTATTTTATGGCGTAAACTGAATCTGTGTCCTAAGCACCTCAGAGAACCCAAGAATGCAATTAGGCATGGCCTTTTTTTTTTTAAAGTTAAAAACACGACCAAACATTATGGCACCCTCCTTTTCCGAGGTATATCTTGGAAAAGGGGAGTGTCAGAATGTTTGCTTACGCTCTTAGTAAAAAAAAAAAAAATCACACATAATTGTAATTTTTTTTTTTTTTTTTTTTTTTAAGGATGTTTAGGACACATAGATTATGTTCGCATCCTAAAAACACCAGCTCGAAATTCGCTCCCTTTAAGGGTATCGATCGGTGAGTGCAGGCCCGTCCCCGATCCGAAGGGGGAGTCACCCACCTGGATGGTCTTCCCAAGCCCCATCTCGTCGGCGAGAATGCCGTTGAGGTTGTTGTTGTAGAGGGAGACCAGCCACTCCAGCCCCTTCACTTGGTACTCCTTGAGTGAGCCGTTCACCATCAACGACGATTGTTCGCGCACTTCTTCGCTGATCGCGTGCGCAATATTGTAGTAGTTCTGGTAGCCGCCTGCCTTGTATTCGTCGTCTTCCGCCGCCGCCGCCCTGCGGACACGTGCACGATTGGTTTTGAGGACTTGGATAAAACGAGAGGCACAATGGAGGAAGGGGCGATATCGACCAGGCGTCAGTTACAGACTGGCCCAATGCCAGATATTGGTAGGATGTTGGCTTGCAACTGACATTGGGCTAGAGCTGGTAGGAAGTTTGGTTCAGAACGGCACCATGTTGGACAATGGTGCAACAGTGACCTGCCACGACCACTGGGTCAACGTAGGACCAATATCCACTGAGCATCAGTCTGCAACCGACATTGTGCGAATATCGGTTCCAATCTGGCCCAATGTAGGGTAGTGATAGAATGTCAGTCTGCAATCGACATTGAGCTACTACCAGTAGAATTTTGAAAATGTAGGAACATGGTGGAATAGTGGAATACGACGGCTACCAGGTAAGCCTGCATCCAACCTTGGCTATGTGCTGGCCCGATGTCAGTCTTCAGTCAACATTGTGAAGACATTGGTTCCAGACTGGCCCAATGCCCTACACGGGTATAATATCAATCTGTGACTGACACTGCATTAATAATGGTTGAACATTGTATGCAGTGGCAAAATGCCGAACAATGGTGCGGTGGTGACCTGCAACGGCCACTCTGCCAGAACAGGACTGACGTCTGCTGTGCAGTGGTCTGTGGCTGACACTGTGAATATTGGTCGCAGACTGACCCACTAAGGCACGCCACAATGCCTGGCCGATATTCAAACACGCCACAATGCCTGGCCGATATTCAAAAAGTCTGGAAAAGACATTAGGTTTACGCAGTTCACAACTATAGAAAACAACATTCGACAGACAAAATGAGTTTAACTTGGCACAAAATCAGCATTATGCATCCGAGTGAAGTATCAAGTGCCGATGTTCCCGACATCATAATCCAAAGCATTGGGAGTTGGTCGTTCTAAATATCAAAAGCTCAAAACACAAATTCCTTGGCCACGGTTTGGAGATCAAAGACACGCTTTGTCACAGCGGACCCAACTTCGGAAGCATCTGCCAATCTATGCTAAAGTATACATTCCCATAAGGGGCACAATTCTGTTTACAAACTATCTGTGTAATCATTAAGAAATCAAGAGGGCCAATCGATATCTGTCGTAGGATTGCCCGATCCCAGTGTCTGCAGCTACAGCACCACACAGGCATTGTCAGCCTATAGGAGCACCTCTCGAAGTAAGAAGCGTATGCTCGTAACCTTTGCCCAACAAGCTCGCACGCAGACAAAACAACGTGCAAAAATGAGGGCTACGGGCCAAAGATAAATCTGCGCTTGTACGAGAAAAAAAACCCCCAAAAACAACGCCGCGGTTACGCACTGGATGACAGTCTTCACATGGTCATCCGTCGAAGACGACGACATCTTGGGCGCTGCTGGCACCGCCTGGTGCTGGATTGGAGCCTCTTCCCCATCGTCCTCCGACTGTCGTCATGCGAGGAAAAGAAACCAACGTAATTAGACGGCTGTTCCTAACTTACGTGAGCGGAACTCAAAGGGAAGCTGAAGCACTGAGCTTCGCGCACACTTCTGTACTTCCCTGTCCCGTGAATTCGATCGTAGCACTTGAATTGGGAATGAAGTAAACATAAACTGCTTTCGTTTTGGAAAAATTATATGCAAGCATTGCAGCAGGGAATGCGACGGTCCTCTTGTCACTTGTTATCCGTCGATGGCGTCGTGACGTCGTCGTCGGCAGCTTCGAGCCAGCTTAGTGGTGAGCAAAGGTCATCTGAACCCGCTGATGACGTCACTTTCGCCGGTTCTACCCACTGCTCCCTTGCTCTCCTATGCTCGACGTGCAGCAGCGGGTGGGACTACTGCCAAATTTTAATTAGTGATCATGTCGTTCTTATTCATAAAATCTAAATAAAACTTTAAGACACACAATTTCTAACGTGCCTACATTCAAACCTTCACAGTTTTTTATTGTGAAACATTCTTTGGCTCGTCGGAGGGGGTCGCAAGATTTAGTGAAGCCCAAAAAATCGACCGCGAAGCTCGGTGCTGAATGGCTGGTGGAAAGGTCACGTGACCGATGCCGACTGACTGATTACAGGGAGCATGGGAGGTTCTGAAAAACCGCCAGGCTTTAAAACCCGACTAGGGCCAGTATCTTCCTTCCAGGAACTGCTATCAAGTTTATATGCCACGAGTTAAGTTATCCGATGACGAGTGCCGCGAGCGCTATTCATCGAATAACTTAACAGCGTAACTTCCGGAACGTGCCGGGCTCGGTAAGAGTCCGGAGCGATACCGGAACGTTGCACGTGTAACACAATTGCCCAGAAATTTTCTATTTTCGAACGTGGAAGAATACTGTGGCAATTACGAGCAGATCGAACAAATTATTTCCATTGGGCAGTTAGTGGACAAGTAATTGACGAGAGTCTAGAACGAACCTCGGTCGAGTCGTCGGTTTCGCCATCTTCCTCGTCGTCGCTCGCTTCCCGAGGTGCCACCTCAAACCTGGAAACGAACAGACGTCGTCGCACAAAACAATGAGAAGTGGAAAAGAAATGCACAAAGACATTAAAGAAAGTCCAATGATGCAAGTTCAAGCTCCACAATCCTTTTAATATGCAACACAACGATAACTGCACGTTTGCGACGACGACCTAGGCTACTCCAAGAAAAGATGGGGTTTTTAATGACCCCTTTTTGAAAGTGCGCACGATCCAGTAGAGACAGTGCCAATCATTCGAGTTTACCATTGTTTGGGCACGCACTCCGGGCGTGCATTGGAAACAACAATTGCGCCAGCATTTGGCACAAACGCTGCCCGGCTCGTGCCGGGAACCAGTGTTGCGTCGTCGTTTGGCGAGGACTCTGATCACATCGCACGCTTCGCGTCCAAGAAATGGCGACCGCCAACGTTGCTCGACAGAGTTTTGAGACGGGTGTATTGCGTCGAGGAGAAAAGACTAAGGGTCTATTTACGGGCCGGCATAAACCACAAACCACAAGCCAGGCAACGTAAAGGGGCACTGACACAAGCGGCAACGCACAGCGGCAAATCTTTAAGAAACTTTTATTATCTACCTGAGAGTCTACTGATCTTCAAAATGGCGCCTACTGATAACTAATCTACTGAATAGACCTAGTGCTATATTATCCAAGCATCGAGGAGAATGCAGGCATTAGTGTTTCAAGTGCCGCACGTGCCGGTGTCTGCAGTAGTCACTGTTCTAAAGCAAAAGCCTAAAACAAATGGCATCTTGCACGTGCGTTCGTCAACGCTTTATTTTGGTGATTTACTCCGAATGTTTTATACGGGGAAGGCGCGCGCATGCGGCGGTGCAAGCGTCGAGTTTTTAGTCTGTGCACATAAAAAATCCACAAAACACTAACCATAAACAAAATGCTGTAAAAAAAAAAAAAAAAAAGGAAAAAAGAAAAAAAGAAGCGATTTTGACCTGTCAGTGCCCTTTCAGAAATTAAAGACCAGGACCGACTGGTGAAGGGAGTGACCTACCCTGGGTGCATCTCGAGCCAGGCCTCCAGTTGGCTGGCCAGGGGCGCGTCCTTGCCCTCAATCACCTTGCCCGTCGCTGTCTCAATCACGTTCACCCGCAGGTCGCTGTGCTGCGAGCTCTCGTCCACCATCTGCACAAGGGCATCGCCGCACCCGCTCCAAACGTTAAAACGATAAAAGAAACAAAAAAACTAACTCAATCGTGGCATTTACTGAAGTCGCTGACGGAGGGAAAACGACAGGGCGCATCTCCCGAACCTCCGGCCTCCAGTGCGCGCTCCATGCCTTCCACTGTGCTCTGGCTGCTCGCGTGCCCTCAAGGCGCTCGAGGTTTTGCGTGCGTGTGCAAAAAGTAATCTTAATCGAGGAATGCGTGTGCAAAAAGTAATCTTATGCGAAAAAAAATTATTTTTAGAGCAATACTGATGGCGCGAGACGAAATTTAGTCGGTAGTCATTTCCTTTCCACTTTTCTCTCTTGGCATTTCAGGCGCGTGGAGGAGAGGTGGAGTGGCTTTGCCTTCACGATCGAGATGGTCATTTCGGAATGACCAGTGACGCCATGAACTTTGCAAGCACACTTTCAAATAAATCTCTCGCCATCAATATTGCTCTTTTATTGCGTAAAATTTATTTCTTGACACGCGTGTCCCAACCAGACTGTTTAAAAATTTTTTTTTTTTTCTTTTCAGGGTTTTTTTAAAGGGATACTGAATTGAAATCTGGAGCTCACAAAACAAGGCTGCAGCGATACATGGGACGCTGCAAAACCCAAAAACATCACTCGTACAGCGATATCTTGGACGGATGGTTGTATTTTTGGAAAAGGAATGCGTGATTGAACACAGCCGACAAGGCCGACGAGACATGCGACGTCACGATCCTCATTCCCCTCCTCCTCGCTATGCCTCGTCGAGCTGGTGAACCGAAGCGAGGAGAGAAGCGAGGCCGCTTCCCCTCACTCTAAAATTTTCCAAGAGGATTGTGACGTCATAGTCCTCGCTCGATCGCGCGCTTGTTTTCCAAAAGTACGGCCATCCGTCCGAGATATCATGTATGAGTGATGTTCTGGAGTTCGCAGCGTCCCTTCAACGCTTCTGCGGCCTTATTTTGCGAAATCCAAATTTCGGTACAGCATTTCGAAACAAATGTAAGCAAAAACCGCATTGTACCATGCTGCAGCGTAGGGATGGTAAGCGTTGCCAAATGCCGTGGCATTCGGTCATGTTACAGCGTAAACGGCAGTTGCTATGGTTACGCCACTCGGCACCGCGACGCGATTTGTGCTCGCACATGTTTCACCATGATGTAGTATACCCGAGACTGTGGTAAAAGCTGGGAAACTTCGTCGAAGAAAAAGACAGGGGAAAAGAATGTCTCAAAGAATGTCTTGATATGTTCTTTTCCCCTGTCTTTTTCTTTTGACCAAGTTTCCCAGCTTTTACCGCAGTCTCAAGTATTCTACATCATGATCAACCTCCACCAGCTTGCCTGCACACTCACTGTTTTTTCACATGTTTCACGCTTTGGTGGAATGCTCTGTAGCAGGGGTCTCAAACCATCCCAACGGGCCGCGTGTGGCCTGCACCTCGCTGGGATGCGGCCCGCAAGCATCATTGTAGCTATGCTGTAATTTCATACTCGGATAGTTTATGCTATTCTGTCTTTATTTGCGTTGTGTTTTGTTTTTTAATTTTTGCATCTCAACTTTTTGTCAAGTTAAAACCACCTCTTTGACAACAGACGTTTTGCTAAATCACCCAAGCTCAAGGAGACTGCGTGAGTGTAGTTACATGTGCTGCACATGCTGCCTTCTGCAGCAGCAACTGTTCTAAAGTAAAAATCCAATACGAATGGTACTTCGCACGCGCGTTCATCAACGTCTTAATTCGGTTGTTTACTGCGAATATTCAGCACAAATAAGGTATATGCGGGCAGCGCTTTTACTTACGTTCCGATCACTCTTTTTGGTGCTTGGGTAATTTAGCAAAAGGTATCTTCCGCTACCAGTCTCCAAGCGAGAGCTATTTGCTCAAGGACGCACCTCGGCTGCACAAACTCTCTCTGAGCAGGAACAACTGTCAAAGATAAAGCTATGAGCTCACGACTCTCGCATTCAAAAATATCACCCTTAAAATACGAGTATTTTCTCAGACTGCCGCTGCAAATATCGTCAGGAAAGCAAAAACTGTCAAATGAAGATTTTGTTTTTATACATATTAAGCTAGATTAAATCCCGCGTGAATTGAGCAATGGGATCGACAGTTTGCTTCCTTTATTGTTCTACTAAAAATGCCACCAAGATGGTTGGGCGGTGCCAGTTTAATTCTTGCTGCCGCATCATGCAAGGGCCCAAAGTTGCCTCGGTTTACGTCGGTCCTCGACCTTTCCCGGGTGGGCCATCCGGCCCCCCCACCCAAACGAGTTTGAGACCGCCGCTCTCTAGCGAACAAATTACCAGCCACCACGATGACGAGCAGTCGCAGCGACGCGCCGAGAGACTCACCGCCTCGACGGGGGCCTCGACGGCCCCACCCTCGCCGCCCTCGGCCCCCGGTGCGGTGGCGCCCTCCTGGGGCAGCTTCTTCTTCTTCTTCTTTTTCTTCTCTCGCAGCTTGCGGCGCTGCTCGGCCTTGTGCTGGCGCACCATCTCGGTGAGGTTGTGGATGTACTCGTCCGTCTGGGAGAGCAGGAAGGCCAGCCGGCGGTCCTTCTTCTGGTCGATGAGCTTGCGGTAGCCCTCTTCGTCCTCGGCCATGAGCCGCTGCATCCGCATCTTCTCGATGCGCTCCTGCTCCTTCTTCTGCTCCCGCTCCGTGTTGGCGTGGTAGGTCACCACCGCCTTGTTCACCTTGGCCACCTTGCCCTGGATGCCCCGGTGGAACTCCCGGAAGTCCTTGCCGTGCTGCAGCACCGCCGCCAGGTACTCCTGCGGACCGGACAGATGGCGTTGCCAATTTAGCGGTTTTTCCACTAAATTCTGCAGTTTTTCGAGTCGTCTCAGAAACCGCTTTACCACTTGAACGAGCGATAAAAATGCTTCTGTGGCTTCTTATACAAGCTCGCAATAAAAATGCTTCTTGCACAAATTGTCGCCTCTTACACAAACAAGCGACAAGAACGCTTCCCGCTTCTTTGCCTTACCCGGTGTTTCTACTGACTCAACTTGTGTGAAGAACAATCGTAGCAAATGCTTCCTGCTTCTTTGCCTTACCCGGTGCTTCTCTTGCCTCGACTTACAGTAAGAATGCTTCCTGCTTCTCCGCCTTACTCGGTGCTTCTGCTGCCTTGACTAACGACAAAAGTGCTTCCCACTTCTCTTCCTTACTTGGTGCTTTTGTCCCCTCGCTTACCTGCTGCCTCAGTCACCCCGACTTATGATAAGAATGCTCCCGGCTCCTCCACCTCACCTGGTGCTTCTGGCGCCGCTTGCGTTCCTGCTCCAGCTTCTGCTGCTTCTCCAATTTCTCCGTGAGCCGTGCCTCACGGAGGCTCTGCCGCTTGGTGCGCTTGTACAGCTTGGGGTTCAGGGACGTCTCCAGGGTCGTGTCCCGGCGCATGCACTGCACCACCTCCGCCCGCAGCTGCACAGACCCCGCAAACAAAGCCCCTCGTCAAACCACACTCCCAAGACGGACTCAAAACCCCACCGAAGACGTTACTGGCGCTCAAAGGGCACTGAAGCCGATTCTGAGATTGCCTGCTGGCGCAAACTCTATCCTCCGAACAAACCCCAAATCAGTCGTGCACAGCCGTTTTCTCCGCTAAAAGAATGCGACCAAAC
The DNA here is from genome assembly GCA_013358835.2 of Ixodes persulcatus. NCBI lineage: Eukaryota > Metazoa > Arthropoda > Arachnida > Ixodida > Ixodidae > Ixodes > Ixodes persulcatus. The sequence goes on along the minus strand of JABSTQ010009632.1, from coordinate 109,400 downwards.
CTCGCGACATACCGTTACTTTTAATAACAATAGTTTGAAAGGTTGAATTTCGTACGAAAAACAATGCACTTGACAGACTCACAGGTCATGTAGCCTCATGACGTAATGTGACTGCGACGTCACGTGACTTGATACCCAATTTCGGATGTCGCACGCACACAGCTCATGCCCGGCTCATTCATGCAAATTCTGTGCGTCTCCGATCTTGATATGAACAAAACATCCCTAAAGGGCCACTAAAGTAGATTTCGAGACCTTCTTCTTTAATTCCGAACTTAATCTATGTGTTCAAAAGAGTGGTAGAAAACCCAATATTACAATCATGTGTGACCTTTTTCTTTATTAAAAAGCAACCAAACATTGCTTTTTAGTAAAGGGGCGAGTTGCTTTATTAAAAAGCCACTCGACCCTTTTCTGAAATACATCTCAGAAAAGGGGCGAGTTGCAATGTTTGGGCGTGTTTTTAATGAGGAAAAAGTGCCACACATGATTGTATTTTTGGATTTTCAGAGATGCTTAGCACACACAGAATGATGAACTACCAACTAGCCCATTCTTCAACGCACTTACATTGAGTTTGGATTATAAAAAAAACACAAAAAATCTCCTTCAATGTTCCTTAAAATTTTTTTGAGATGGGTCTCAGTAAAGGGGCGCAATGTGATGCTCCATTAAATCTTTAGATAAAAAAAAAATGAGCATGATTGTGATATTAGGTTTTCTCGGATGCTTAGAATGCACAAGTGAGTCCGCACCACAGAAAGGCAATATTAAAATCAGACTTTAGTGTGCCTTTAAGCTCAAAACAAAGCACAGGGCCACCCACCTGCCGCTGGAAGTTGAGCAGCCTGAGTGCCCTGAGCTCGATCATGGCCTTGCGCCGCAGGTCCTCAGGCAGGTTGGCGGGCAGCTTGGACAGCTCCTCGATGCGGTGGGCAATGCGACTCGTCAGCCGGTTCTCCTTCTCCTTCAGCAGCTCGATGGGGTCGATGCCCTGGGGCTTGGCTACCGGCGTGATGCGGTTCTGCTTCTGCTGCTGCATCTGCACGTCGTCAGATGCAACAGCGTCAGATGCATCGGTCTCACATGCACCAGCATCAGATGCACCAGCATCAGATACACCAGCGTCGGGCGCATCAGTGTGAAATGCACCACCGTCAGAAACTGTCAGAACCGTCCACGTTTGCAAGCATGGCACCCAGGGCCGCTCATTGCACGCGCCAACGTCAACCGCTACGTCTCTCGAATGTGCGGGACATATTCTGTGCTCTCTGGCTTCTGTCAGCATAATCCAGCAAATGAAAACTTAAGCGCACTCTCTGTAAACTATGTTCCCTTAGTCCTTGTTCGTTCACACAGGGCAAACTTGCATAGAAGAGCAACCTTGAACAGAGTGCCGAGAGTGGATCCTCTCAACACCAGATTGAGCGAACTTCCCTTTAAATTGAGTTTGTTGTTCAAGTGCGCTCTCTGTATACAGTGCTCCTTTAACTCGTTCGTATGGACATTCAGACAAACTTCTATAGAAGAGCAAACCATGAAAAGAACACCCTTCCCCTTAAACTAACTTGCATGGATGAGCTAGTAGCGAAGGTGACAATGTTCCAGGGAGAACTTCGAAACAAAGTGCATGCCGGTCCCACCCCGTTCTCAAAAAGAGTCCAGCGAATAATGCCCTCAAAAACCAAGGCCCTCCCCCCCCCCCCCCCCTAGAGCTAATCTTTAAATAAACCCAGCCCCAAAAAGGCAGGAAGTGATAAGAGGACAAAGATGACTAAACACCTTCTGAGAAGGATTGCTTATCGCTCTTATCAGACCTTTTTCTGTTTGTGTCTCTGATAAGACAAGGAGCCCCAGAGTACCCTTGCCTCTATAAGACACCCCACTCCTTAAGGAGGGGAGGGGAGGGGAGGGGGGACCCCTGGAAGGACTTGGGGTTTAATCGACCGAAACACAAAAGCTGTAGTTACTTCAGTTACAAAGATTTCGCTACAAAAACTTTGCTTAAATAAAAAAACTGACCATCAGACAACCCCTAATAACAACAATAATGTTACACTGACCCTTCGAGTGATATTTCCTCGCTGGCTAGAGCTGTGGAATGACTTGAGGAATGTCTACTACTTGTCAACCTTGTGACCAAAGAGATTGAAACTAGTACATGTCTAGTTCTTGCCATTTTTATGGCAGCTTACATACAGTTTTAACACAAATCATCAGAAAGTCACGGGAATAAGGGTGACTATGCAGGCGAGTGATCATACCGAGAAAGCCCGGAGACAAGAGGTTTTCCAGTATGATCACAAAGTCGCCTTCACCCATAGCTTTCCAAAAAAACAAATGATGGAACAAAAACAACATCATGGTTTCCAAGTAAACACAAGCATTTTCTAAACTAATTAAATACTGAGTAGTTTGTGTTTACAATGCAAAAGCAAACTACAGTCTAAGCTCATTACAACAGACCCGGTTACAACCGACATTTGGATATAACATACCGATTTGCGAAGTTACCGTATAATCGCGTGTAAGGGCCGCACCCGTGTAAGGGCCGCACCCGTGTAAGGGCTGCACCCCCGTATTTTGAGGCGCGCCGACTGTAACGCCATGTTTCTATGAATATATATCACTAGGTGGCGCTAGCCACTGCCCGAACACGTAGCGGCACGTGTCTTCGTGGTTAGCCGCACTGTCGGGATGCATTTATGTTGCGGCAAGGCACTGAGAAAAGATAAAGGATATGTCAGGTTCCGTGGCAAGCGCGAGGAATGGGGATTCAGTGGGCTTGACTCGCGCGTGCACTCAAGTTTCCGAACCCCACTGTACGCTCTGGGGAGGTTTCCTTTGGTTCTTCGATTCGTGTCAAAGCGTCGCGATTTGTCTGCCTTTTCACGCAATCTGAGAGCTATGGGCAAGTACCACATCAACAGTCATACGTGATTCAAGCCGAACGTTTGCCGCGCATGCTATCAAGTACGGCAAAAAAGAAAAAAAAAAAAGCGTACTGCGCAGTATGTAAACTAATTAAATCCACCTGACAATTGAGTCCGGATTCCCGGAATGAAGGCTTTTCCGACCAGTGCAGCCGAGCGTGCTCATATACATTCATTTAGGAGTGTGAACACAGATATTTTCTTTTAATCCCTGTATGAGCTGCACCTCGAAAATTTGCCCTCAAATCGGGAAGAAATAGTGCGGCCCTTACACGAGTTTATACGGTAGGTTGGTTTTCCTCTATGTACCATTGACTCAACTTCATATCTGCATACAACATACTCCTTTTACAACAGACCGAAATCTTGGTCAAAATCAAGGTCTGTTATAACAAACTTAGACTGTATTCAGGCTGCAATACGCAGCCTTCCATGCAGGTAAATAAAAAGGGTCTTATATGCGGGCAAATAAAAAGACATATGCAGGTAAAAAAATGTTGTCTATGTAGGTAAATGGAAAAGGCATTTCATGCAGGCAAATGAAAAGGACTACAAAGGTGAACAAAAGGGGCTTTCAATGCAAATAAATGAAAAAGACCTTTATGCGAGCGAACGAAAAAATGCCTCACCTGCATCATGGCAGGCACGGACGTGGGTCCCCCGGGACTGCCCCTAGCCGCCTGCTGGGGCGCCTGGCAGCCGGCCCTGGGACCCCCCGGCTGCGGGGCCACACCCCCTGCCCCCATGGGACCGCCCCCCTGGGGAGGAGGGGGCGTAGGGGCCCCGCCCCCTCCCATCATGGGGCCGCCCCCGGGCCCGGGCTGGAGGTGCTGCTGCTGGGACTGGGGCGGGGGCGCTCCATAAGGGGGGCCGCCGCCCCCGTACGGCCCCTGCTGGGGTCCCATGGGGGGCCCTCCAACCGCCTGGGGGGACGGGCGCATCAGGGGAGAGGGGGCACCTGAGAGGGAGACCGTAGGGGACAGGAGGAAAAGGTTACGGTCTCTTTGGCTTTTCCCTAAAGCGCTCCAGATGCACAGCGCTTAGAATACCTTTGACCGCAATTTTTCTGTTTATTTCGACTGCTTCGCAACGGAGGGGCGTAGAAGCAGTCATTGGTGGTCCCGACAGGCTTGGATGTCTAACAAGCCTTTAATAAATGCAGAAGCAACAAAATATTGCTCACAATACCGGCACCGAGTCTTTTTAGGTTCATTTTGCGAGGAAACACCCGTGTCATGCATGGTATAAAGCAACACCAAAGTTGACAAGCAACTGAACAACTTGAATGCACTGCAGTAGAACGGAAACGCCTAAAGGCGTCTGCCACGTCTGCCATCATTGCTGCGACACCGCCAAGATTGCGACCCTTCCGTGTCATCGGGCGGCAATTGAGGGACGATGTTTGAGGAGACGCGGTGAACGCGCCAGTCAGAGACACGTAAAGGCACCGTGGGGGCAGCGAGGAAGCTCACCGGGGGGTCTGTGCATGTAGGGCCCCTGCTGCGACTGGGGTCCCTGGGGTCCGCCCACGCCGGAGGTTCCCTGTGCGGCCAAGTTGACGTGGTCCGGCACCGGCTGGTTGCGGGCCAGCAGCTTGTACGCCATGATCTGGGCCCGGAGCTGGGTCAGCTGCGGCGGACTCAGCAGGGAGGGCTTCGGCATGGGTGGGGGGGTGCCCTCGGGGCCTGCGGCACCCCCTGCCCCGTTCGGCGCTCCTCCGCCTCCGTAGCCACCTTCAAGGCAAAGCCCAAGAGTAGGCAATGAGACTGCAGGACACCTACTACATTTTTGGCTCAAACAGACGGATGGATGGATGCTAACGGCTGTGCCCTTTATAACGGGAGTAGCTTGCGCCACCTAGGATGGATGGATGGATGTTACTGGCTATACCCTTTGTAGCGGGCGGTAACTTGCGCCACCTAGCCTAGGTCTAGAAAAGACAAACATTTGATTCCTCCCACCTTTCTAAGCCAATTTTCTCCCCCTAACTATCACCAGGTAGTGTGGGATATCACCAGGATGACCTTTGGGGGATCGGGCAAAAAAACTAAAAATATCAATCATCCTCCGCCTCTTCCCCCTGGCGAGGGAGTCCCAATTTTCCTCTGTCCCCAGCTGTGCTAGATAGTTGTCCATCATTTAATTTTCCCTAGCCTTCTCTGCTTAACCCTTTGCCACGCCCGGGTTCCCATGCAGGTTTCAGTCTCGATTTGCTCCCTACTTCTCCCAATTGGGCTTGTCAGTTTTATTTTTATGCGTACAGCAATGTTTTGTCTCGTAAAAGCACCCGTTGAGGTAAATTTATGTCGTTCAACTTCATGCTCTATGGCGAACACTGAGATCTAGAAATTAGTAAAAAACTAATTTTGTAATTAGCTAAATAAGAAAGTTCCAGTTCAAAATAAATGAATGTCGGTTAAGGCCACTCTAAAAGAATGACCCCCAGGGTGCGAGGCCGGGGTGCCACTTATTATTGTATCGTGTCTCGAAAAGTGTAATTTGAAAAAAACAAATCCTGGGTTGAAGCCACGTAGACATTCATTAACTTTGAACCCGTAAATCAGTTTGTGTTCGATAAATAAATATACTTCCCAAAAGCGCACTACCATTTTTCTGCATGGGACTGAAATGTGCGTTCGACATGCGGGGAAAAAAAACAGGAACTCAAAGGGTTAAAGGAGCTGTGCAACGATATTCAATTGGAATGTTTTCACTTTACACGAGCTTACTGGCACTAGTGGGACTCAAGGATACTCGCATGCAATGCCACTGGCCAAGAAACTCCTTTGTTGCGGTGTGATTTCAAGGACAAAAGCGATCATTTTCATTCAATCTCTCCCTTGCAAAATTCGATGACGTAACGCGGGGATCGCAGTACACCCGTATGACGATATTTGAATGCGGTTCATAGATTGGACCCGAGCATAGCGTGGGCACTCGATTTAGGCTCGTGATAATTGATAGCTCGAGAAGCATTCGAGTAGTGGCCCGTGTCCAATCGCTGCAACGACGACAATAGCCGAGCCATAACAATGTCTGGAACTCAGCGCGTGTCCTGTGCTTTGCCAACCCCAGCGCGTGGCTATGATCAACATTGGCGGCATATAATCGGCTCCAGATCACGTGGCCGCTTGTTCTGGCTGCGAGTTGAGGGCGTGAACGCTGCTCGTTTTTCTTTAATTTTTTTCTGGGATTTCTATTGCGTGGGGTGAAAAACGAATGCGTGTTTCATAGGTCACTAACGTCAGGGATCCGTTCTAAGCGGTATTTGCGCAAAGTAAAAAAATTGTTGCATAGCCCCTTTAAGGAGGGCTCTGGCAGTTTTTCACGCTACCTGAACCAGCCATATTTTTGAGAGACCCGTGCTTTACTCTTCCCAGCACAAAATATATTATTTATAAATTCAGAATAGCTACCGATAAAACGGCAAATGAGGGCGGTGCCAAAACCACCGTTAAAATTTCCCCCGCATTTTCCAGGGGAGTGACGACATATGTCGTCAAGCTTTCAGATTGAGCACGCAGTCTAACAAACGGAGTGTCGCACATTTTTTCATTCTGTCGGGATAAGCTTCCACGATGTTCGTTTCACACTGTCAAACCAATAACGTTTTCAGTAGAGCACTGCAGTTTAAAAAAGTGACGAGAAGCAAGATTGACAATTCAGTGACTTCCCGAAAAAAAATATTATTTTGAACGATATTTCAGCTGTGTTGGTCGATGTGTTGAACCAATTTCGGTGCAAATCAGCTACCGTCAAAATCTCGCCGGCACTCCTCTTTAACATACTTTGCAATCCCTCTTGACAACCTCAACGAGATATTTAAGCGTGTCTCGATCATATTCGTCCTGTGACTCGAACGTCGCATGACGCCCTGACATCACACGACACCGTGCCATCATGCGACACCCTGCCCTCACAGTCACATAAGCAAAATAACCCATACGGAGCTATATTGCTCCCACAACCTTGACCCGTGCGTTAGTCAAGCGTAATGTGCCGCTTTTCCGAAGAAACCCGGACGTGGTCGTGCGACACCCTAACCCCAGGTTAGCTCAGTTGGTAGAGCGCTCCACTAGAAATGGAGAGGTCCCTGGTTCGATACGAGGACCAGGCGGATTCTTTCAGTTGCACAACAGTCACTTGGCCGAGTTCGGAGATTTGTGTTTGCCCTTTGTCCCCCTAGTTCCCCTCTCCAGGGCTTATTATCGTTACTCATAGCGCACAGGGTGTTAAAAACGCTACCTTGGGGCCCCGGCTCGGGCGTGTCGGCGCCCGATCCGTGGTGGGGGTGTGACGGGGGCACCCCCTGGTGTTGCAAGGGTGGCCCCCCTCCGGGAGGCACGCCCTGCTGGGGAGGGTAGGGCTGCTGCTGCTGGTAGGGTGCCCCGCCGCCGTAGGGCGGCTGCTGTTGAGGGTGCGGTCCCCCGTACGCCTGAGGCTGGACCGCGCCTAGAACGAAGCGACGGCCTCAAATTAGACAACAATTCCCGGTTCATCGCCGTACCCTGTAATTCAACTGTGGTGACAGCCAATGAGCACTCTACTGACAGGTTAGGGATGGAGTAGAAGCTCCGCTTGGAGCACGCGCTCGTTGTCTTCCGCGAGCTTTGCCCGTAAATGGACACTGGACACCGAAGTGCCTCGGATGCTTGGGCAGCCCTGGTGTCTGGCGCCATAATCAATCCCCAATCCAGAACCGTGCGTCGGCACCCCCATCGAGACAATCTAAACGGCAGAAAAAAGAGAAGGCCCCTCACCGGGTCCCATGTGGGGCTGGGGCGCATAGCCGTGGTGCGGCGGAGCCCCGCCCTCGGGGGGTATGCCCATGTGCTGCTGCTGCTGGGGCACGGGGGGCGGGCCCATGATGGGGCTGGGTGCCCCCGAGCTCCCCCCGCTCCCTCCCCCGGCGGAGGGCTTCCCCCTGCCCGCCATGGCCAGCATCTGGGAGTAGCGGGGGTCTTCCTTGTCCTCCATGTTGTTGATCGCCTGCAACGAACGAGAGAGCGCCACGTTTTGTCGCCGTCGCCGTCAAAACGGTTCGCGGTGAACTGCAGCCGGGCTAGACGGCGGTGTTCCTTACGGCCATCATGCCGGGGGGGGGGGGGGGGGGGGGGTAGCGCCCCCCCCCCCCTCTTTTGCCGTGATGGCCGTAAGGAACCCTTCCGCCTGCTTGAGCGGAACACTTCTTCCTTAGCGTGTATTTATCGTAAGCCAAAAGTATTTCAATCAGCGCACTGCAGTTATTTTATGAGTACGTCAGCAGACAGTTTCAATCACAATGGTCGAAACAGTTGTTCAAGGCGGTTCAGGCAGTACTAGGAGGTGTGACGTGTTCGTGCCTCCCCTTAAGCAAAAAAAGAACAAACAAAAACAAATCCCACTGCTTTTAAGAGAGAGCAAAGGCCGTAAGGAATGCTACCGTCTAGCCCGGCCGTCGGTTGACACGGAGGATGAGTAAGAATGGGCCGAAGAATCTGTTGTAACTATTTTCGGTCAGCTCACACGTGGTGCCCCACACTTTCTTACCGGCTTTGCTGACGGGAAATATGTGAACGTGCGCTTAGCCCTCGCGAGTGTTCCGAGTTGAAAGGGCGCGTGTCATTTGTTGCATCTTTCCGAGCTCGCAGCCTGCGTGCTTCAGAATGGCATGAACCGACTCGTGAGAACAGGTAAAAAGAAGGTTAGATTTGTCACCTGCCAGATCTGTGAGCGAGGACCTACAGGATTTCTCTTAAAAGACATCCGTGTTTTAGAGAGATCTGAGAAACTGTGTCTAAGTATCGCTTTAGAAAATTGCCTTTGCAAAAGCTCTGCACAGTGTCTCAAAACTAACTTGTCACTGTCTCACATTAAGGAATTTCGTACACACATGGAAGCTACCAGAAGCGTGCAGGGGACAAGTTACTGACTTCACGAAGCTACCGAGAGGCAACACAGTTGAGCAAAGCCAAACCGATTTCAACGCCGATGTAATAGTGTCGTCGCACGGCTTCAATCGAACAATCAAGCTGCGAGCGACCCGGAGCGACGTTACCGACGTAAGCAAATCACCCTCCGCATCCAAAAACTCACCCTCTGCAGCATGTGGATGTTGTCGGACGGGTAGCCCTGCATGTGACCCTCGGGTGGATGAGAGTTAGCGGGCTGCTGCTGCTGTTGTTGCTGCTGCGGAGGGCCTTGCAGTTGAGGGCCCGGTGACGCCGACATCATCTCTTCGCCGGACGCCATTGTCGGCTACGTCGTCCAGCTAGACAGGTTTAAGAAAAAAACGACAAAGAATAGAAAGACCGAGTTAAAGCCAAATTTGGGGGCTATGGTTCTCAAATGTTTATGCCCATCAAATTTTGGCTCTCAAATGCTAAATTTATCACTACCACATTTAGTAAATAATCTCTGTAAAACTGCGTGGATTTAGATGGTGTAGTATTAAAAGACTTAAGGTTTGGTTATTAAGGGGGGACATAGGCCTAAGTTTCAAAATGTTTTGAAAAAATTCATTTTTCAATTTTGAGGTTTTCAGTTTTAGAAACTCATTATACACCCTTACACTTAATTTCATAATCATGCGTCAAATAGTTAAGTTGATATGAAATATTTTCAACACATTGTGAGGCAGTAACAAAGTAAAGGAGTTCAATGTTTGAATGCAGTTTTCTCAGTTCCGCTTTTTGCCGCAAATTTCATACAAAGGATTCTTTTGTTCAAAGGTAAACTTATTCTGATACCACAATCAAGATGTTTCTGAACTGAAATTTACTGGGGAATCGGGCTATCTACTTTATATTTTGTTTTATGTTGAAGTCCTCACTGAGAAAAAGCTATGTTTTCAAAAATTGACATAGGACAGATATGCATCTCATATTTTGAGGTAATCACTCTTCCCGAAATATTTACGTTCGTGTTGTAAAAACTAGATAGCCCGAAGTCCCACATCCCCCACTTTATATTCCACCAGTTAAAATGATGCTTGGTAGCTTCATTTGCATATCATAGATTTCTTAACGAAGAGTGACACATCTTCTTATACAGGTAGGTAAAGTTGTCCTAGAGAGCTGAAAGTTTGCACAATACAGCTTCATCTGAAGTTAAATTTCCCCTGCAAATTTCATGCCTATAACTTGAGTAGTTCAGAAGTTCGACCTCTAGCCAGTGTCCCCCCTTAAAAACATACATCACACAAAGACAGGACAGAAGAAAGAGGACACACAATTGCTGAAAATGCGCTGTACTTTTTAATGCTCCGTGTGTTTTTAATCATCATGCCTTAACAACACACCCAAGCTGCTACTAGGGAAGCTGAGACCCTTTGTGAAAAAAAAAAAATAAAAAATGAGTTAGAGGTGATTTCTGGCGTATTTTTATCCCGTGAATCTGAATATCACGTTTGTTTTCCCCGCAGATGTAACTAAACGCGAGAAAACATGAAAAACCTCCGTCCAGTCATGATGTCATACTAGGATCCTTGGGCCGCCAAGCACGCGTCATCCAAGCGCACGTTGTTCGTGTAGGCAGCGCATGCAATCGCAAGCTTGCCAGGTGTATTTTTCCGCACTGACGCCAGTCGTGACATCTATTACTGATCTTTATTGAAAATAGCAAGAGTGCACATGCATAGCTTTGACAGGCGCTGAAGATGCGTGTGAGCACGGACTCCGAAAACTCCCAGTGTGACGTCCCGCCCCGAGAAGAAGGGGCTTCAGTGGTACTTTAAAAACATTAATTTCTGCAGCCTCCGTGCACTAAATCGAAAAATAATCTCGATATTCATGATCCTGGAGGCCAAATGAAGACGATTTTGGCGTTTTTCCTCAAATAAAGAATAGCTTCAGTTTCCCTTTGAAGGGCCCACGAAACAAATTTTGGGCTGGGATAAATGAATTTAGATTGGGATTTTACTAATAGCATATCGTTTAGTGGGCCAAAAGAAAGAAGATAGAAAGTCAAAAGCCTGATTTTCGGTGCGAAAATTTGAAAACATAGACTATTTCGTACCTCCTTCCCTTCGAAATCTCCCCGCCTTTTCACTGTGATCCATCCCCGGTACCCAAAGCACGTCACACAACACTGTATTTCACTTATTCCCTTGACCCCTAAGCTGACAGTGTGGTGGAAGCTATGCGCTTGCCGAACCAATCAGCCGCCTCGCTTTCATCACCTGACCCCATTCTTGGCGCGTGGGTATGAGCGAGGGAGCATGATCCCGTGGCAAAAGTGTGGCTGGCCCAACGAGCACGTAACTTCCACAGCAATGTCAGCTTCGGGGTAAACGGGGTGGGGAAAGCAACTTTTGTTTGAGTTATGAGCGACGGGATAATCTTCCAGGAGGAGAATGGCTGTGTACGGGTACACAAACGAAAGTCCGAGCAAGAGGGGACTTCCTCCTTTCCATCTTCTTGAACTCTTTGGTATGCTGCGTGATTTGTCAGTTGAGGAGGAAAGCTAAACAGGAAAAAGTTGAAAAATCGTTTCATGACCCTTTTAAGATTGTATTTTTGTACATGACTTAGCAAAGCATGTAGTTCTAGGCATATGATTCTTGATTTTGTTTTTTGTTGTTTACCAGTAATTTGTTTAGTGTGCATGTTTTGTTTTTATGAGTGAATTTTTCTTTGCTTCATGCTAATCATTGTAAGGGCCCAAGGGCATGTCAAGCTGTACACAACAGCTTTTTTCCCCCTTGGGACCCCCTCATAATCGATTAGAAATAAAGATATTGCTATTATTATTATTAAACCAACAAGAGGCATCTGGGACGTCGCAGTGGAGGACTGAGGAATAATTTCGACCACCTGAGGATCTTTCGACGCGCGACCAAAGTCTCGTTCTTCCGCAATGAACCTCCGTCAGACTGAGGGCACCTCGGCAGGGATTCGAACCCGCCGACCCGCCGAAAGACTAAGGCGAGCGTACTTTAGGGACGCTCAAACGCACCAATACTTCGGAGATCGGCACAGGCTAACGTCTGCTTGTCAACCGACTGTTGGAGTGATCACGCACTGCAGCCATTACAGCGGCTTAACATGGAGGTTGCTACGCGCTTCATGACGGTGTTTGTTCGCTCGTAGACGGTTATTTTTTCGCACGACTAACGGCCGTAAACAACGCCAAATGGATCCGTTTAACTTGTTTAACCCACAAAACATGATATTATACCGAGTTCGGGCACGAAAAAAGTCAACAAAACACTAAAAATGAAGTAGAAACGCTGGGTTCCCCAGAATGCCGTCGCCCGTACCGACAACGTTGCTTCAAAACAGGGCTGGTTCCTTCCATATACATCGAGTTCAAGGGCTTCCACGATCGATAAGGCAGGGTCGGACACTATACGCGTTCTAGTGTACCGAAAATTAGCTTTCACCGGTGGTTCTTTCATTCATAGCCACACGTAATAAAGAAAATAAAAATAAAAAGTAACGGCGGCGACGAAAACCACCTCGGGCGTGAGATCGACACGATCGGTAGGTCAAAAATGGGACGTCGTGCGACTCGGCTGAGAAGGCAGCGCGTTTGTACGCGCCATAGGGATGAGTTAAAGGAACGGACTTACCTGTCAAGGTGGCCCGCAACCTGCGAGTCCTGTTTTATCGCACAGTTTACACAAGAAACGTCGGGAGCGACTACAATGGCGTACCATAAACGATCGGCAGCAAGCCGGAGCTAGCCGGACGCGAGTCAGATAGCCAGTTGCGAGCCAACTAAAGCCAGAGGAAAAACACCGGCCCTTTCCCCTGCACGTTTGCTGTATAAAAATAAAATATTGGCGGTGTTATAGTTAAATAAAATAATGGCGGTGTTATAGTTAAATAAAATATTTCTGGCGTTTAAACAGCGTACACGGAATGTAAATTTGTACTATTGGGATACTTTCATAGCACGAAATTAAACGAGCGGCCGAAACAACGTTCTAACCAACATGGCGCCAACCTGAAACCAGGAAAAGTTTCGCTTTGAAATTTAGAGACCCACTCGGCGCCGGCAAGGAAACGTTTTTGGCGGAGTGTCTGATTTACGCATATAAAAGAAAATGACTGCGGTAGATTCAGGAAGGCCGCTAAACGTTCTGATCGGCTGTACGGGCAGCGTAGCCTCCGTGAAGGTGCCGCTGCTCTGCAAGCTCCTGATCGAAGCCGACACGGGCGACCGAAAAATCCAGCTGAAACTGGTCGCGACCACGAACTCGCTCCATTTCTTCGACCGGACGCAGATACCGCCGTCGGTGCCGCTCCTTCTCGACGAACACGAGTGGGAGACGTGGCAGAAGATGTCCGATCCCGTACTTCACATCGAGCTCCGACGCTGGGCCGACCTGATGGTGATTGCTCCGCTGGACGCCAACACTCTGGCGAAGATCGCATGCGGGCTGTGCGACAACTTGATCACCTGCGTCGCTCGGGCCTGGGATATGGGCAAGCCGCTGCTGTTCTGCCCCGCCATGAACACCCACATGTGGAGTCACCCGGTCACCGGCAGGCAGATCCAGGTGCTCAAGGAGCTCGGTTACAGCGAGGTGGCTTGCATCGAGAAGAAACTGGCGTGCGGAGACACTGGGTTCGGGGCGATGGCCGAGGTGCCCACCATCGTGGCGGAGGTACTTCGAGCCCTACAAGTTTCTAAATCTTAGCGGGAGGCGTGCGTAGGTACTACACATCGACAGCCATGGAAACCAAAGTGCAATTCTTATCTTCATAATATTTGCTACGCAGTGTTTTTTCTACTTCAACTGTGCGTACCCGAACACAAAGATTAGTCAGCTCATTGATAGAGGGAAAACCATCTCACCCACCAGTGCCTTTTTGACACATCCTAATCAAGTTATATCTATGGTATAATCTCAATGGACCTTTTGCCAAATATCCCAAATGTCAAGGAGAATTCCGGGAACATAGGTATACACTCTATGTGTCTAAAATATTCCAAGTAAATAACTAAAAAAAAGAACAGTTACTGCCATACGTATGCCATCATGTGTAGCATGTGTAACTACACTTTTAGCATGCTCCTTGATGCTCGAGTAATTTAAATGTATTGGAGACACACACCAGCTTCATTGTTGCCGAGCTCCAGCACCAATATCCCTAATGACGACGCCACTGCAGCTGTTACCGACGGCTCGTACAACACCTAACACCAATAATCAGGCCTCAGCTGCAGAAATGCTTGAATGTAATCACTTCGGTCTTTGTATTACAAACGGGACCACCATGGGCGCAAAAATGACCACAAATTATGCCAACATGTTCGGGCCATAACTGGAAAGCCAATTCCTCTTGAATCATCCCATCCAGCCATATTTGTAGATGCATTAATTGATATTTATTTGAGCTCAGAAAGGCGCGGCGCCGTAGAAAAGCAAGTCGCCCATACCGTGAAGGCCTGCGGCACTACTTCTAATGATGATGAAATGGTATTGTACAGATGTTGATGATGGAATGTTGAAGAGGGTGAGGAGCATTAGGCTTAACAGCGGTCTTTGCGGGGCCGCCATGGGCTGCTGACTTCTAGCAGGACGGTCTCGAGTGCATGGCGAGGGCTCCCTGCGTTCCCGGCTTGCAGACGAGCCTGCCAAACTTCCGACGACGCAGGGAGTCCAGCTCCCCTGTGGTGGGGCTCCAGGAATTGGTGCCGGTGTTGGCCGGGCGGCAGTCTTCGCAAAACCGAGCCTTGTAGTCTCCCAGCTTGCGGTCGAGCTTGTAACCGAGCAGCGTGAGCAGCCTGTCGATCGAAGACATGGTGTGTGCCACTGGTCCGGCTGGTTCTCCGACGACGGGGAAAACCACACCTTATGCCCAGCTGACTTCCTCTTCTTCGACTCCCTCTCTTCATCAATATACAATATTGATGAAGAGGGGACGAGGGCCAGGCAGAAATTCTGTTCTCGTTGTGCTTTAACCGTGAGACGCATAAAATCTGTCCCCTCAAGACACACATTTCAAAATGGCTGCCATATCCATGGTCGGGCTTCCAGTTTTGCCAGAAGCACCACGCGTGGGAATGGTACCTAACTTACAAATTCAATGCAATATTCGACGACTTAGATGAAAACAGTGGAAAGCCGTCTGTAGTAAAGCACACGACATCGTGAATCACAATGGTGTACTGGATTCTTTAACAAAGCCCAAATTTCTTGCGACATCACATTTTTGCAGTATTTCTTGATGGGCCCCCACTCTGGCTTTTTAGGAAAGGTTTAAAAATTTGTGCAGCTTTCGTTCTGTGTTTGGCAAATCTTTGAAACTTGCTGACCAATTTATAATACAGGCAACAGAGGCAAAAGCTGTTTGGTGTTCCAGACCAATTTAGTTGTCCTGTTTGTTTCGAATTTCTGACCCTTCTTTTGCTTGTATGCCACACTGTCGTAGAGCATCCGTTGTTGCTGACCATTATTTTCGTTCCCTTTTTAGTATTACTTTTCCTATTAAGTTGTCTCTTTTATTGCTTCTTTTGCACGTGTTGCACCCTCTCCACATCTCTATTTCATACCTTCACCACTTGTTTTCTTCTTTTTGTTAAATGCGATTTTGTCAAATGTTTGGTGAAGCTGAGTCCTGGTGAAACTGTTGGGAATAAACGTTTTTTAAGTTTTAAAGTGACATTTCATTCAGATATGTTTTTCATTAACACGCAGAGTTTTAGTATCAATCGCCTCGTTCAATTTACCTGCATCTCCTGTACTGGTGCAGAAAAGTGTAAGGCAGTATACTCCCGGAAGTACACTGCTCTACGCTTTTCGGCATCGGTGCGGGAGGTGCAGGTAAATCGAACAAAACTACTGTAGTCGCAGGGTAGTTTCTATTTTAAAGGGGTACTCCGGTATTTTGTTTTGATTTGCCTGAAAATTTGCTAAACACACCAATAAACATAGCTGAAATAGCCCCCCAATTATTGGGTTAAAATAATGTTTTGTTTCTCGCAAAGCTATTTAATTTACAATTTTGGTCCTCACGGCGTTTTTTAAAGTGAAGGTCTCTACTGGCAACAATGAAAAAAATGACGTCGGAGGAAGGCAGAGGATCACCAAATATGGGATCACTCTTTGGACTGTAGACATTGTTCCGAACCGATTACAAGCAGTTTTATGGTGTCAAAGGAATGCAATGGAAGCTCGCTCCAGCAACCGCCCAGCAGCACGAAACAAAGGCTCGGCATAGTTCATTTCTAGACTGCCCACTCGACCTGCAAGCCTGCCTTCCCCCGACGTCATGGCACTGAACGGTGCAAGTGCCGGGTGTTTGTGAAAAATCTGAACCCGGCTTTCCGCACCGCAAAAACAAACTAGACATTGCGGAGAGCTCAAGCTCTGTCAGAACGTGGCCCCAGCCATTCGAGCAAGATTCCAAAGTTTCAGCACCAACCGTTATCTTATTCAAAAGTTTTAAGTGATATTTTTAAATTTTCATTGGAAAAATGGGGCCCATTTTCACCCGTTTTCGGTTTCTGGCGCCATAGAGCTCCACGTATTCGAGAGCTCCGTCAGCCGCCATTTTTCCAATGTCATTTTCAGGAAATCGCTTCTCACTTTTGGATAAGATAACGGTTGGTGCTGAAACTTTGGCATCTTGCTCGTATGGCTGGGACTACGTTTTGACGAAGTTGGAGCTCTCCGCAATGTCTAGTTTATTGTTGCGGTGCGAAAAGCCGGGTTCAGATTTCTCACAAACACCCGGTATATTTGAATGTTGGTTTTGGCACCATTTCCACTTGCCGGGCGATACTAAATAGCATACCGGAAAGGGTAAAGGTTCGCGATTCCGAAAATATATAGTTAGTTGGCACAGGCATCGCCAAAGAACCTAAGCACTTTCACACTCCACTTGTCTGAAAAATCCATACTATACACTAGAGTCACTTGCAGGTTTAGAATGCTAGGGGGTTTTTAGTCAGTGATACTTTAAGAAATGCAGGGGCCAACAACTCCCGAGCGTCTTATTATCGCTCCACAGCTAATGAAATTGCAACATTCGCTGATAAGAATGCTAAAGAAGAAATCGTGAAGCAAGAAGTTAACTGTCTTGCTCGGTTCGCTGTTGCGTGCACTTTCACCGGGTCAAGGCAGCGAGCACACGCTGTATCGAACGTGTCGGAAGATGAGGGATTATGGTATCTGACCTATCGGGGACCAAAGAATACGACCAAGCACGCTGTAGAACTTCGCCAAATGATGATTTAATTACTTTCAAACAACACTTCAACGACTTTCGGGTGTGCGTAGCATACTTTTAAGCGAGGACACCACTCCGAAAGGCCAACTTTCTAACCGCTTTGTGTCGTTTGTACGAAATTTACGGGGCATACTCGAAGCAGTGGCACAAAGAATGTCATGCCAATAAACAGTGCACTTACCGAGGAAAACTATCGTTGAAAAACAACAGTAATAATGGCCACTTCTTTTCTTTTTTTTTTTTGTGAAACATACAGTATGACAGCTGTATCGCAAGGCTGTGAAAAGAAATTACAAAAACTATGAAAAAATATTTATAAAAAAAATGTTTTTTCTTTGAGTGCATTGGAACAACCACATTTCATGATAGAAGAGCACGAAAGCGCAGAAAATAAGGTCACAGCCATATCCCTCACAACACGTCAGTGTGCAAACTCCAAAACGTGGCTTCGTGCATCGGTTCGTCATAAAACGATCGCTTTCCCGGACTTAAATCCGACATCAAAAAACGAAACCCAGACAAAATGCCCTTGGAAAGTTCAGAAAGTTTCACTTCAAGTGGTTCCGGCATTCCGAAAATAATTTATTCGGGAAAAAAGCATTCCATTCGCAAGACGGAAACATTCCGACGACATCCCTCGGGAGTTCTGCAACTCCCTCTAAAACTACTTCTCAAAAATCTAACTTAAAAAAAAAAAAAAAAAAGTTAATTTGAAGTAGTAGTGTCTTTGCCCCAATTTTCGGTAAACCATAGTCACGGACAGGGCGAGACACTGGACGCCTCTTCCGAATGCCAGGCCTCCAGTACGCGCTCTCTGCCTTCCCCCGTGCGGGCGCTCGAAACTCGCGAGACGCCGAAGTGTCATCGAAGGTAGGAAGCTTGTGCCGGTGGCGGGACAACCGGAAGACCCACCCAACATTTTTGTCTTGTCGGTTAGTAAACTCACTAAACCGGGCATCGCTTAATCTCGCGAATCCAGCGCCGAGAATCGAGGCCCGTTTGCACACTTGCGTCCGCTTGCGACCGAGTTCTTGTCGTTTTTTTACAACGAGAGAACAAACTGGCGCCGTCTACTAGGCGACCCCGGAACTGCATTTCGCCAGAGCGAAGATTTGGCGGTATTTACGAGATCGAGCGCACATACTGTCTACGAGGAACGGTCGTTTCTAACACTACAAAGTTTTTCAAACCAAAAAATAAAAATGATACGGAAAACAAAAACAAAATTTCTTTTGTTTAGAGTAACTGCATAAGCTCTGCTTGCGGAGCCAGAGTGTCGCGTTCATTTTCCTCTTGCCACCAACTCCGTATTGGCGGTCACGAGTGCCGAGCTGGATCCAACCTTCGTGTGGGAAAGCGACCTTGCAGGCGCCGAGTTTTGGGTGGAGCACATTTCTCGCCTTGCGTTTGCAAAAAAATACATCCTACACATATATATACTAAAATTGAACAATCTGGAACGTTTTTTGACTGTTGAACACTGTCTGTAGCCACTGGGTACGGTATAATCGCGTTAATTGATAACGCGAGCGACGTTTTGAAATGTGTTTCCGAATTCTGCAAGAAGCAGACGACAAGGAGGACGATTGCGTTGCTTGCGTGTGCGGCGCTCGCAAAGTGATACGCGAACGGTACATCCAGCCGCCTCGGACCGGACAAAAACGCGCCGCTACGGCTCGCAAAGGGACAACGTTTTCGTTGGCCACTACGTTTTACCGAGGGCATAGAGAGAAATGGGAAACAAATGACGGGACGAGGGCGCACACGCAATGTGTCACCACACTGCATCTCCTCTGCTCCGCACGCCGCGGCACGCCTCCCCACGGCCACGTCATCCGCGCCTCCGGGTCTCTCGCAGAAGCGACGGTCGCTTCCCGCAGTGCAGCCTGGATCCGACGTGGCCACCCCGGGAGCACCGTCGCGATACTCCGCACCGCAAGAGGAGCATATACGGTTACTCTACTCTCGTCTTAAGAAATTTTAAGAATTTTTAAGGCGCACTGTCGTAAGCAGTTGCGGGCGTGGGAACCAGCCTTTACTGCGACGTCTCGAATGCTCCGCAAGCCGGCCTCTGCAGCCTCCCGTGCCAGGCAGGGGAGTACGACGAGCCTAGGTAAGGCACCTGTACAAATGCGTCCTAACGAAGATGCACGTCCGTCACTCGTAGTACGCAAAGGAGACTTCGTAGAAGCAGGCGTTGCCCGCTGGTAGCCTCTTCACCGCCTGGTGGTTGATGTGCTTGACGAACTTGAGCAGCCCGTTGTCTCGGTACACCAGCGCCAGGGAGTTGCTGCTGGGCTCTATCGTCAGGATCTGCGAGTGGCAGGGATGAACCTCGAGACGGTCTTGTCACTTCCGTCGACACGGGCATACCGGGACTGTGCTTTGTTTCCCTCCAAGTCCAGATACAGCCGACGAACTGATGGGACCATTTGGACGGCGTTGAAAGCGCACCGTCGTGGAGTTCGTCGTGGTCCCGTACGTGTTCTATCCTCACTCAACCGATCACAAACAGAAAAGGCCCAGCGACTCGCGCTTTTGACACTGCTCAATTGGTCTCGTTAGCTCGTGGCGTCGGCTGCATCTGGACTTGAGCTGAAACCAAGCGTGGGATCACTAAACTATCTACGCTTATGGTATCCACAATCTGTCGCTCGAATGTCTCGTGACTGGACGCCGGCATTCTGTTGCCTCTCGTCAGCTGCAAGTTGAGAGAAGCAAGATAAGCTCCTCACACAAAGGCCTCCACTGTTTGCACTTCAGCGGAGCAAATGCCGGAGAGGAGGAACCTGCCAATCGTGGCAAGCAGAGGGTTTAGTGGGAGGGGCCAGACTCGCATTTCTTAACCTGCAAGAGACTATAGTGCACGGAGGGCACAATCGGCGAGTTATGGTACGGCGCCTAGAAAGTATATCTGACTGGTGTGTCTGGCTTCCTGCCCCGCCCATGCATCGAAGGGTGTCCCGAAGTGGCGACAAATGACGTCGCAGAGGCGCCGTCGGACGATGCGATCCTGCGACGGCGTGACACGTTTGCGACGCCGTCGGGGGGAGATCGAGGAACCACTTTTTTGGGCGCGGTAGACAGACCAGTCGGTACGCGTTCCAAACACCGTAGTTACGGTTCGAAGGTGAGACTTCCTGATCTTTAGATGCCGTGTCGGGGAGCTAAGGCCATATTGTTCTGCTCTGTTGCAGACTGTGCTAACATTTCTGGAGGATGGAAAAGCATTTCCTGCAGTTTCAAATGAAGCTCGAGATAACTGACAACCATTATTTCTGGCACCGAAATGGCTGGAGCTTCATTACCGTGAGGCTTAGCTTACTTAGTGGCATGAGTCCGAAGTAGCTATGGGGACCACGAAACAGAAGCTACAAGTGGGGAACGGCGCGAGGCACCTTATGTCGCGGTAAGCGGTCGGCGGTACGGCTGACATACCTCCTCGTCTTCGTCCTTCACAATGTAGGTTGTGAATCCCCCGTACTCCATCTTCCAGTCTGAAAAAGAGGTGAAAAAAATGCCCGTCGTATCTGGGATTGTGAGACGACGAGCGCCTTCTGTTTAAAGCAAAAAAAGACAATCCGCAGTGCCCGTGTTTCTGTAACTGTAGGGAATAAAAGCCTACGAGGCTCGCCTCGACGCAGGACGCAGCAATGGAGCCGAAACAAAACGCGAAGCTATCAAAAGATTCTCCGCAAAACCTCAGAGTGGCAGCTGACATATCGCTCTATCCGTCGCTGAAACATCGACCGCTGTGATCTGTGGCTCGCAGGAAGCCCGTTTTCAAAATCGCAGCAGTGAAGGTTTCGGAATGAGCGGATTTGTGAAACCTCCCTTGAAAATCTTGCACACTATGCGAAGTAGTTTCGAAGAAATGATTTCCAGATGGAACCAATGTTAGAAGAGAACCAGCTTACGACTATGTCATGAATGGCCAGGCCGACATACTCCTTGAGTAGGGGTGCGCGAATATTCGAAAGTTCGAAGAATTCACGAATGGTGTTCGGTATTCGATTCGAATCGCAACACACTTTTACGGTTAGCATTCCAGTTTCTTCAGACATCTGAAAATTACGAATAACGCCTTTGGAAATCCCCAATTCCTCGCGTCAAGCTTCACCGCCTTCGCACCGGAACACGCGCGTGCAACGCGGACGCGAAAACACCACGCCGGCGTCCCTCGACGAGCGCGGGGCGGCTCTGGACCTCACCTCCCACGTTGAGGTAGAGCTTGAGGTCGAGGGAGCACTCCTGCGAGCTCGGGTCATTGTCGTGCGCCAGGATGTAGTTGCCGTGGCCCCACTTGTAGACCTTCTGCGTGCATCTGGCCCTCGGCTCGTCCCCCTCCTCTTCCTCCTCCTCCTCCTCGGAGGAGGAGTCGTCGCTGCGCTGGGCCAGTCGGTGCAGCCGGAGCCCCGTCAGGTTGGACAGTATCAGGAACATGGCGTCCGAGCGGAACACCGACAGACACTCTTCCACGACGGGCGGCAGCGGCAACGGGTCCTGCAGCGTGTTCCTGCCAATGAAACGGGTCGCCCCCTCAAAACATGGCGGCTTTACGGGACTACACTCGCTGGATCCTGGGAAAGGGGCGCTATTGCCTTCCCCGCCCGCTAGCAGGACAACCAGATACTAACGTACGGATGACCAAAACCTCGAAAAGCGATTGGCTGATTGGTTTCTGTTGCCACAACAATCACCACTTCGGTCTTTTGAGATCTTCGAAAGGGTCGTTCTGTACCAGTCGCGCCAAAATCGCTATGGAGCGCCATCGTACTCAAAGTGTTCCTCGCCAACACAAGCGTCTTTGGCACTGTGTATGCAGTAAACTTATCAATCATGCTTATCTCCATACATCTCTTACAATGACATTATTTTTCTCGCATATTTCGAGACAGGAAAATGATTTTTCGATGCCTTCATGCATCGACGCCACATGTGGTGGCGGTGCGGAGATGTGCGCCTGTTTCGCCGGTGTGCGGCGAACTAAATTTCTGCATAAAAGAAAGGTCTTCAGAAAGCAACCCAACCCCGAGAATTGGGACCGGTTCACCGAGAATGGAGAAATCAAAAAAGAGGCTTCTCATTCCATGGACCAAAATTGCGACCATAAGGTCACCTTGGCAATACTTTCCCGGGATCCAGCGACTTTATACGAGACGTGGCAATTAGTGGAAGTAATGGTGTTTGAAACGCATCTTTGATTTGTTTAGCGTGTGTTTACCGTCTCCCAATTGTGGTCCCTCGACTTTTACGCCCGACGACATCGCAGGAGTGTCACGGTCATGCCAGGTGCGATTTTGGCGTTGTCGCGGTGGTGGTGGCAGATAGCTCTCACCACCACTGCGCTCATCTTTTTCGCCGGAACTTCTACAGTTGACCACCAGGATCGCTACGTCCGACGTCAAAACACACCGACTCCTGCGATGTCGTTTGTTGCCAGTTCGGGACCACTTTTGATGCATGGGTGGGGTAGGCTGGATTTCAAGTGAGGGTATTTTCCTTTGGACTGGGAGCCAAATTGTCGGCCACCTACGCTGCTGGCTCTCCCAAGGGCATGCAGTTGCACAAACACTACTGCCTGGTGCACGTTGCAGGACTCAGATTAGCAGTCAAGCTGGACTGGCCCTGTCTACAGCAGAGACTCCAGAGGTCCAACCGACTTTCCGGCATCGAAGCCTACACAAAACAAGTATGACTTTTTCTAATTTTGTTTAGCTCTCCCAATAAGAAGCCAGCTTGGTTCGGGCGCTGAGCAGTTGCATCCTCTTTGGAGTGACGGCCGAGAAATTGAGAATAATTCTCTTCCGCCAATGCGCAACAAAAAAAAAAATGAAGAGTTCTGCCACCGACAAAACTAAAGGCGTGATGAGGGGCACTTGCCTGTGATTCCAGGGACCCATGCGGTGCCATATGATTGAGGGATCCCGTAGTGCCTCTTCCAAAGCTTTAAACTTCTCTTCCTAAAAAAAAATAATAAAAAAAAGAAGTGGTTGTGTCGTTTTCGTCCGTGTTTATTCTTTCTTCAATCTTGAAAAAAACACAACTAGTTTTGGATCATGTTTAGTAGCTCAACTTTTATTTATATATCTGCTATCTTCGTTAGTTAACCATAATAATAGTTATCTAGTAGTTCAAGATGTCTATAGTACTGAATTAAGGCGAGTAGCCCATACTGTAAAGGCCCGTTCACACTCTTGCGACCGAGTATGACCGAGAGAGACCAGACCAGTTTTTAAGCCTCTTGCGATGTCTTAGGATTAGCTCCGCTGCAGCGTATCTGATCCTAAGAAGTCGCAAGAGGCTTAAAAACCGGTCTGGTCTTTCTCGGTCTTACTCGGTCGCATATGTGTGAACGGCACTTAAGACCTACAGCTGCCAGATGCCAGAGCGACAATAAAAGAAAAGTTACGGCACCATAAAATGAGCTTACTTTTCTGATGTGCTGTCGTAAAAAGAACTGTAGGGGTCATTCTTGGCCTTACCTACAACAATCCGAGGTGCCCAGACTACCTCGTTGAACAGTTCCAGCTT
Source organism: Ixodes persulcatus (assembly GCA_013358835.2). Lineage (NCBI taxonomy): Eukaryota > Metazoa > Arthropoda > Arachnida > Ixodida > Ixodidae > Ixodes > Ixodes persulcatus. The sequence continues at coordinate 85,771 of JABSTQ010009632.1, read as the reverse complement.
GTTCTCAAATTGCTTGCAACTTGTAAGGTGCTTGCAATCAAGTAGTTTTTGCTGCCACTAGATTTTTTTTGCGACATGTAAGTTGCTCACAATCAAGCATCAATCTCCGCCTCTGCCGGTCAGCGATCTCACCAATCATCCAACTTAGAGCCCCTGGATGAGCATCATATCACTCTGGCATAATGCATGTTAAAGACCCCAAAAAAACAGTAAAAGCACACTGACTACATTTCTCATCTGTCCAACAGAGATGTCGATTCCCTCCGGAAAAGACCAACTTCCTGCTGTCTGTACATCCATACAACAAATTGCTTTACTCATCAAGCAGTTTCTTACTTACAACTAGACTGCTGTTTTAATCGGTTGGTTGTTTGAAAGCGTAAACTAAGGTAAGACAATGTCTCACAAACCTGCAGAAAGTCTTCGAGGAATATCTCCGACTTTGATCTGAAGGTCTTTCGGATCTTCTGGATGATCTCGTCCGCCAAGTAAATTGGGTTGATCCACGAACGGAACACGTCTAACTGGCAGCACAAGAAAAAAGCAAGCAACAGTAAGCAGAGAGGAAAGCAATGACCCAAACGGAACAGCCTGACACACGGATGAAATATGTAAGGTAAACTACGAGAAATGAAAGTACCGAAGGAAAATAGTACATGTTGCAGATCAAGGAACGTGGCACAAGCTCTTCCTGTAAAGCCCCCCACTCTTTCCACTATAAACAGAGCGAAATCTCGAGAGGAGGTGAGTCCACTTACCTCCTCTCCGGTGTATGTTCTGCTAAAGTGGAAAGAGTGAAGGGCTTGGTGAGATGAGCTTGTCCCGCTTTCTCTTCACCTGCAACAGACTACAGGTGTACCAAATGCCAGAAAGCATTCCGAGGAGAGCACACTTTCTCTAACCATTTGATGCAGGCAACCCTGGCATGGGCACCAGCCGTTGCAGTAAATGTCAAGGACCGCATGCTCTCACCCCCTCCTCTCCCTCAGGTTCTCGGCGCACAGAAATACACGGGCACTATATGCGGGTGGCAGGGGGCTTGTGTCATCCTTGGGTACTTTTAATTTGATCAATGAAAAGAGCTATTTCGGTGGAGAGTCCATAGGTTACTATTATTACTCTTTTTAGGCACGTTGTGCATTATATTCCGACAAAAACGTCAAATGTTTGGGCATAGGAGATGTAATAAGCGATTATTGTTTGAAAACGCCGTCCTACAGAACCCCCCAGTGTGTGCTCCAAGGCGCAGAAAGGGGGGCGTGTCACAATCTTTGATTAAATTTTAACAGGGAAATCGGCCGCCCATGAGTGTAGCTTAGGGTTTTTTAGGATGCTTAGAACCCGTAGATTGAGTTATCACCATAAATATACAATAGCAGAATCAACTTGAGTGCCTTTTTAAAGGAACACTGACAAGGTACTTATGCTCGCCACGGTTTTTATTTGTACATAAAATATGAGAGCCTAACTACCCAGAACACAATTTGCGGCTCGAAATTCGTTTTCTTTCCGCCCGAAAACCGCCGATCGAGAACTGGCCGGTTTGAGTCGCGCTCACTCCCTTCTCCATGGTCACGTGCTGTTTTCTATGGTTTCGACACAATCACCAAATATAATCAAAGTCATGGGTCATAGAAGGCAGACACTCAATGCTAAAAATAGCCAAAAATATGATACCCATTTTTTTTGTGGCTTGTAAAAACTAAAAATATGTTAAATGAAAAAAAAAAAAAAAAAAAAGTTGCACAGCTAAGTAATTTTTGGTAACTTTCTCCTCCTCTATATTTCTTCTTCCTCCCAAGTCAAGTTTCGATTTTGAGTAGTTCCGTTTTTTTTTACTTCATTAATATACACGATGCTGTAGCAAAATACTGATTAGGTAGTCTACTGGCACCGTAGTAAATCACCTGGCAAAAAATAAAAACATTTTTTTGGGGGGAGCCAGTGTCCCTTTAAGGTGTCAAGCGACACTGCATCAATTAACGTAATGTCACGTGACACTGACATGACACTGTGACATGACAACGACCTGACATCAGCTGAAGTGGTCCACATGTGATCATGCTGATGACATTACGTGAATGACGTCTGCTAAATATGGTGGGCGTGTTAAGAGAGAGAGAGAGGGAGAATGCACATTGAGGTTTTTCGTTGCGTCGCGAGGCACTTTCCTCCGAGGTTCCAGCCCGTTTGAACACATTCTGCAAGCAGCGACAATAAAAGCGTGCCTAGACACTTTCTCGAGCCCTTACCTCCACGGAGCAGTAGCCGAGACGGTCCTCGACGGGTCCGACGTAGGGCGGAGGCCTCTGGATCGGAGGTCCGTGAAACCAACCCCCGATGGAGAGTCTCAGCTTGTCCTCGCTCAGCACCTCGGCCACCTGGTGGAACGACACCGGGCTCACCTCGAAGAATGCCAGACTGTTGTACCTGCAAACCAGAGCCGAGGTGAGCGAAGCGGCCGCGAGGTCCCACAAACACCCAAAAAAAGACCAAACACGTTCCTACGCGCTACAACTAAGACGCGGGCCGCAGAAGTCGACTTGCGGTTCTTGGCATTTGCCTCCACCGCTCTGTATTTCGGTCGGCCTCATTGCACGATGCACTGGCTCTGCCGAAAGTTTGTTGTGCAGAAACCTTAAGCGCGGGACGTAGCTCGGAATAAAAGGGATTAGATTACACATTTTTTGCGAGAAATGCCAGTTTTTCCTTAATAGAAGAATCGTGGAGAAACTAGAAAGAAAAAACAACAGCCATCCTCAAGCTGTCGGTGAAACTTCCAACAACAAGCAGCGCTGACGTACTGCATAACCTCTTTCATTTTCGCACTTTGCCTCGATACGCTCGCCGAAATCTTTGTCGGGACAAACAGGAGGCAGTGCAAGACTGAGCAATTGGCACGCACCTGGGGACGACCGAACGGACGACGTCCCTCGGGCAGTTGTGGGCGTCCACGTCGAACAAGTCGAGCGCTCCGCCGTCGCTCTCCTTCCAGTTGGGGGTGAGGTAGAGGATGAAGGCAATGCGACGGCCTTCCAGCTCGTCGTCGTGGCACAGCAAGACGTCTGAAACGAATGGCCCCGGCCCTGAAGTGTACTGGCAGCCCCCTTTCTACCAGTATTTCAATTTGAATTTTTATCTTACACCCCGAATACAAAATCGGAGTAAGGGGACAGGGGGGAAAAAATAACTGCAACAATGCAGCTTGCCAGGGCCTCCACCCTCTACATTTGTCAGCTTGGTAGATAGAAAAAGTAACAAAATATTTCAACAGGAATTAATAAGCTACATACGAGAAACAATATATATTTAGAGAGAAAGGAATTGGTACAACGTTTTTCTTCATGCAGGCGAATGCAAAACGCCTTGCTGGTCTAACAAGTGAAAGAGTGTCGGTAATGTAATGAAGCATCTCTAGCCTGTAGTTTGTTCTAGGACAGTGGTTCTCAAATGGGGGTCCGTGGATTCTTTGGGGTCCGCAAAGCCCAGCCTCATCAGTCAAGCCCGGCAATAAAAGTTGTCTTCTCTTAGACTGAGACGAAACATTCCAATTTTCGAGTGAGCTTTTCGTGTATATGTCAATAAGAGAAGTCCACTTCACACTAGCCCTTAGTTATATCCATTTAATAAATCACTTTCATAATTAACCTATATCTTTCCCTTCCCTTCACCACGAACGGGGTCTTCCATTATATCCGCCGATCCACAAGGGGTCCGCAAAACATCAATGGTTGAGAACCACTGTTCTAGGACATGGCACTTCCCAGGACCCGGTGCTCAGTGGTGTAGCCAGGAATATTTTTCAAAGGAGGGGGGGGAGGGGGGGGGGGGGGGGGGGGGGCTGACGTGGCTTTACTTGATGTGTGGAGGGGGAGGAAAAAAGTTCAAAATGCATGCGTATGCTATGGGGTCGGCTAAATTTGGGGGGGGGGGGGGGGCTGAAGCTCCCCCCCCCGGCTATGCCACTGCCAGTGCTGCACACTCCACATGCAATATCTTTTCCAATTAGGTTAGCAGTTCGTTGCAACGTATGATTTGCAAATTTAAGAGATGCCTAGAATGCGTCTCTGACTGGTGTGTTCATACCGCGTCATGCGGTAAACACATCAATCAGAGACGCGTTATTGTGAGATGGTGTCATAGTGGCGCCTCCCAAAAAGTGCAGCGAGCAGACAACGCACTCGTTCGTCTGCTCGCTGCGTTTATCGGGAGATGGCGCTACAAGCAACAACCATCGTCAACTCGGTCGCCTGCAGACACGTCTGCCGTTCACCTTGGCAAGTTTGTCGCTCTCACTTTTCACAGGATCCAGGGAGCTACGCCCTGAAATTTCGCCAGGTACGACGCACCACCAAAACACCTGTTCGTTGAAAGTTCAAACTTTCTTTGTGTACAAGCAGATTTTTTTCGGCTAGTTCTATGGGCGCCAAGATTCCTTGTGGGCACCTACTTACCAGTGTGGGCATACTTTGAACAGGTCAAGCTGATCTTCCCGTCTAATGGGATGTCTGTCACATCCTGCAGCCAAGGGATCATCGTTTCAGTCAGACAGTTTCTGTAAAGCAAAAGATGTTGTCAACTACCTATGTATCCGTCCCGACTACCTAGCGTGACCGGGTGCAGGCTTACCTGAACGCCTCTATGTAGGGTGTGTCAAACTGTTGCAAATCATCAGACTGAAAACCAAAAATGACGATGTCTGTCAGCCCACTTTAAGAATGCGCATATGAATGTTTGTGCTGCTTACCTGCTGGAACTTGTACAAATCATTGTTCTTCTGGTGAAAGTCGATGTCAAAGAGCTCATTCTTCAGGCTTTCCACATTGTCATTTCCGACCAAGAAATGATGCAGGAGACAGAAGTTGAAGGGCTTCGAAGTGAGTTCAGCAACATTTTCTGTAACATTGTTAAGGTTTCACTATAACCTCAGTTAAAAGCAATTGTAAGGACACTCTTCCCAGTACTGTGCCAACAGCTCCTAGGAGGCGTTGGCTAGGTGTCGGCTGTGCAAGCCTTACGCGAGGGAACACAACCAAAAGTTCAGATTTCGGCCGTCAGGGCACCAGGGGGCCTAAGGGGGGCACTAGGCCAATACGCGAGCCCCATGCTTTGATCGTATCTGCCGTGCACGAGCGCGTTCGTGCAGTACATGTACGAACGCGCGCGTACATGTACTGCATGTCTGGTAGTGTTGTGCAAGCGCTGTTCAAAACAACAGTCTCTAGCCTGTAGTCAATGGGGAAATGGCTGCCATTAAAACATACATCTTAGAGCTACGGTAACATTCGGTTGCAGCATTGCCTTTTCGGGAAGCGGAGTTTGTACGGTATTCGTTTGTACACCGCTAGGAAAACACGATTTGCTTAGACATGGTAACCTTTGAGCGAGGGTAACCCCTTGCTCCAGGATTATCATGTTTATACTCAACCAGCTAGCCTACCGCTCAGAGCCTAGTTACTGTAAAAGGGTATTCATTTGGGCTAGTTGGTGGTACATTTCAGCATTTTAACCAACGTTTTAGCATTTGTGGATGGTAGCAGACGACCAACATGGCTCTAGATAACGCAGAAAACAAAAATAAAATCACGCAGTAACTCACCGATTTCACACGGCTTCTGATCACGAAACGCTTCTCGAATGTCGTTTTTTGTCGGTTCCAGGAACAGGCTGCGGTTCGCTTCCAACACGACGCTGTTCTTTTTCCGTTTCGGTTCGACGGTGGCAGTCCGGTTCTTCGGCTTGTCACTATTCACACGCTTTGACGAACTCATAATAACATTGAATAGCAGACACAGCTGTATTTAATTTCTAGTTTTCGCAGTTTCTGGGCAGTTTTGAACTTTAAATAGCTCCTCGCCGCAAACACCACAGGTGCCACAGGCAAACACGATCCCGCGATCCACGTGAGAAATGTCACCGGAAGTTTGAGTGGTTTGGATAGATGAATAAATGAATCCGGCTGAGCCCATTGGATCGGGCGGTAGCTTACGCCACCTAGCCATTTTGTCTTACCATTTAAGCTTAGAATATTTAAATGTGAAAACTATATTCACTCCGCACTGAAAAAAAAGTGACGCTCTAAAACCCCTTTGCCATCAGTTAATAAGGTTTGTTGAGCACTCGCAGCGATACATGGCGACACCGGACGACATTAGTTTTACTTCCGATACGCAACTTCTGGACTTGTCCACTTGGCGATACTTCCGGTAGCATGCGGCGTTTCCGGCGTTTCCATTGCGTTCAGTGAAGAGGAGCCGGCGAATTGCTGTACTTCGCGCTGAAAAGTCTTCACAGTCAAAATGGTAAGTTCGAACTGAGTTTCTAAAGTTACAGATTTGCGCGAGATGCGCCCCAGCATCGGTGACTTGTAATGAAGTCCAAGTTGCACGAAGTAAAGAGTTTGTATCTTCCCACAGTTACCGCTATCCCTGCTTCGGACTGCACAAAATCATCCCATGGTAAGTAAGCGTTAGAGCTTTGTTTGCTAGTTAAGTCCGTTAACTATGTGATCATGTGAAAGCTTCTTCGAAATGTACGTGTTTTTATCTTCTTTTAGCTTGTAGAGCTCAAAAACGGAGAAACCTACAACGGACATCTCGTGAGCTGCGACAACTGGATGAATATCAACCTTCGAGAAGTCATCTGCACGTCGAGGGTATGTTTGTGCATGGAAAAACAAACAAACAAAAGCAGTTAACACAGCCCAGGAAAATTGACATTCCTGCCAAGGCGTTTGGACTAGTGAGCGTTTTGTTAGGAATAGTTAGTAAAAAAAAAGTGCAAGTCATTCTGTTGTTACACCTGTACCGAGTAGGGGTTCTGCATTGCACATTGCATCACCACATCTTCACGTCCCTGAGACTTCAGAAGCATCTGTAGGATGTGTTAGGTGTGGTGGCAGGGGTTAATGATTTCATCAAAGCACTATGCAAACAAACCTAATGTACAGCCTATATACGTATAACGCAGGGCATGATGCTTAATTGGTATCATTCCTTACGTTAAAGATTACAGTCACAAAGAGGAGGTTAGAGCGAAATATAAGGAGGTTAGAAGATTAGTGGGAAAAGTTTAAGCATGACGTCGCACAAAATTGGTCGGTTAGACAACTTAAAGGGACCCGCAAGGACTTTTTTACTGTTTTTTTTTTTATTTGCACCGAACCTGAGCGCACTGAACGAAGTAACTTAATAAAACTTTTCTTTTCTCGAATTTCGCTGTATTTTAAAAGTTATAGGCAAATTAAAATTACAAAAACAAGCAAAAAAGAACCTCCTTCATGACGTCCTTGGTTGCTTGAGTGGCAGTGAACTAGAGGAGGGGCAGTGAGCTCATCGAGCGCTCACGGCTGCCGCACTCTGTGTCGACGGCTCGAGAGGGCGCCACCAAAGCATGTTCTGGATAGGCTGTATGAAACGAGCAGCCAGGGCGGCTCGCATTGCATTTGGTGCGCGATTAAACACTAATTCGGCATGACACTTCATTGGCCACAAACGATAGCAAACACGGGGTAAAGATCAGTTAAGAACGGGAGCCACTTCGCGCTGCCATACCGCCAAAGGGCCAAACTGCAAGCCAAAGCTGCTCGCCGAAGGCCTTGGGATTGCTCGGAACCGGTCGGATCCTCCAGTCCATATGACCGCAGCGCCGCCGCGTACATCCAGGACCTTTCTACACTCGCCATTCGTCGGTGTCTGATCCCACTACACCTTTCTAGTATGCGCTGCCTTTTCCACCGCTTGGTGGCGGGTATGTCAACGGGTCGTTTCTTGTTTCCATACTTTATAAACTGCATTTGTTTCTTTTCTGATCTAAAATGCTGAACAAAAACTACTTTTATAAATAATTGAAACGGCTTGCACCACTCATATTTTGTATTTCGACTAAAAAGCAGCTTTTAGCGGCTCTGACCAGTAGTAAGCCCAGGACCAAAGACGTCACATTTCGCGCGCTTTCGGCACCGCGGGTCGCACCTGTAGGTGGAGGTGGTTTCCGCGTCGTCCGGTTAAGATATGACACACTGATATTTCGTTACTCTCTTTGTGCCCGCTGGCTTGCCCGAACCTCAAGAGACGTGGAAACCGCAAAAAAGGTAGACGCTTAAAGGGGCCCTCCAACAGTATTTGAGCGTCTACTTTTTTTTGCGGTTTCTCCACGCTAGTGGTCCCGGAAACCCAGTGGACAACGAAAGAGTCTAAAAATATTAGCGCATCATATTTTAATTTGACAACTCGGAAACACCTCCTCCGACGGTGGCGCCGCGAGGTGCCGAATGCGCGCGCATAACGGCGCTCTCTTTCACTATACGTCACATTCACTGGGTTTCGTGATTGGCGAGAGCCGTCCCAGAAATTTTGAAGCGGAATAAAGTATATCACACGTTAACCGTCATTATTTCCCTAAAAAGTTGTTTTTATAGAGCTAATAAAGTTGCAAATTAAAGTTCAAAAAGGGCGAAAACAATGAATCGTCGCTCATGCGCGCCTCCCAGCGGCGGAGTACCTCCTACTCGCCGAGGTGGCGGAGTTGCGGGAGACGAGCCTTCCGCGGCTGTCGAAGCGGACTGAGGCAGAGACGCGCCGCGACGCTTGCGTGGCGTGTCCTCGTACGGCGCGACGCCCAGCTCCGCACTCCTTTTTAAGAATTCGGCGCTCAAAATCCGATAAGCCCGGTAAATTCATCGATGATGGCAACCCGATTCCAAAGCTACGATGGTTGCAGCGAAGCCTAATGGCCGACCGGGCCGACGGGCTATCAACCAAACTCGCGTCCAATTGGCCAACCGCTTTGCTCCAATCGCTAAACTGTTTCATTTTACGTCATGAAGCGCAATGTTTTGCTTATTTAAAGTTGTTTTCTGCAATATTTAATTTGCTAATAACTCACAAAATATTGCGAATTTCTGTAATATTTTTTTCCCTCGGTATTCCTGCTTTCATGGTTGGTTCAATTGGTTCAACAGGCCGATAGACAGGGCTGTACCAGTTCCCCAAGTATTGTGTGAAAATAAAAACATTTCACGAAGTTATCGAATTTTCTAATTTCGTTTTCATCGTGTTTCTCTACCCCTACTGGCAACATTGAAGTGTGACGACAGAAATGGTACAAAGTGGGCAGTAAGCCATGTTCCCGACTCATTACAAGTCGTTTGATGGTGGGAAAAGAATGCTTGGTAGCGGATTCACCTGAGGAGCACGCAAAAAATACTCGACATACTCTGTTTAAGACTACCTCAACGACCTGAAAGTCTGTACCATTTGTGACATCAGACCACTGGAGAGAGCGCGGAAATTTGAATGTTGGTTGCGGCATCATCTTTATTTACGGGTTTCTCAATTGCTATCTTGAATTCCGAGAAAATAAATAGCATACCGTGAAGACTAAAGTCCGGGTAATCAGAAAATGCAATTTGTTGGGGTAGCTCAAAAAATGGCCGGAGTACCCGTTTAAATATGATTGCAGGGCCCCTTTAATGAGAGATGGAATTTAGAGCAAAATCTATAGGAGCATAATTTCACTAACCTACATTTTGAGTCAAGTTTCCGCACTTCGAAAGGGAAGGAATGGTCGCTCGTAACATTGTCAGAATTGTTTCCAAGCCCACAGTGTGAGAATGATGTGTCAAAAACGAGAAAATATACATGCCCGTCGGGAATGTTCTGGGGCTACTGGATAGATTGTACAGCGCGTTGTATTCTTTCGCAACACACATATTTTCATTCATTCCTATCGCCCTACACCGAGTGTTTGTCCCTCCCCGCTCAGGACGGTGACAAGTTCTGGCGGATGCCGGAGTGCTACATCCGCGGGAGCACCATCAAGTACCTCCGCATCCCGGACGAGGTCATCGACATGGTCAAGGAGGAAATGCTGGTCAAGGGCCGGGGCAGGGGAGACATGAACAAGCGGGGAGGCATGGGCCCCCGTGGCGGCAGGGGCGGAAGGGGTCAGTGTACCCACCCCTCGACGCGAAAGTCCCGTTCCTCGAACGACGACGGGCGAGGTGCTCTTAACGCATGTCGACACACTCGCGTTTCCTTACGACCAAGTAGATGCAAACTTGTACGACGAGGGAACACACTGGCACGCGGACACCGTCTATGAAGTGGACCTGGAACTGCATTTCACTAGAGCGAAGGTTGTGCCGTATTTGCGAGATCAAGTGAACGTAGCGTTTGTGAGACATGGTCGTTTATAACATTGTCAAAAGTTTTTCGAGCCAACAAAGAAAGAACGACGCCTGAAGGAATGTAGGAAATATACGAAAATGCCGAGTGTTTTGCAGCTACCCGTTGGATAGCGCCAGTGTGGTCTCTCATCGTAAGAGATTCCAAGAGGTTTTGAGGCACCCGGTCGTAAGGATTCGTAAGTGTGCGAACCAGCCTTTACGATCGCCGGCAGGATAAGAACGACTAGGAGGACTTCCGGTTTTTTTTGCCTGCGGCACAAGTTTCCTACCTTCGAGGACGCTTCGGCGTTTCGTGAACTTCGAGAGCGGTCGTACAGCGGAAGTACGGTGGAATGCGACAGGCGCATGCAGGAGGCCGGCATCCGAACGTGACGTCCAGCGCTTGTCCTCTTGGTCACTATAGACGTTTGCAAACACCCACGCTTCAAAAGCTGGTCTGGTCCCCAAAAGCTAGTCTGGTACTTGCAATCTCCCACAGTGGGAGCGTTTTGGAGTAGCTAGTCATCTGGTGAAACCTGGACCTTGAGCTCGAACAAAAGTGAGAACGTAGGGGGGTACAGTGATATCTGCGGGAGTATCTCCCGTTTTGCACGCACTTGCGCGCACCTAACGAGTAGTACTGTCGAGACCGGTTATAACGAAGTTGGTTATTACGAAATAGCAGCTACAGCAAAGCGATAACGATTTCCCGTTCCCTTTTGCACTTCGTTAACCGAAGTCGGTTATAACGAAATAGCGGATATAGCAAAGTGATTTCCGATTCGCGTCGACTCCGTTATAACCGGTCTCGACAGTAGCCGATTTCTCGTCATGCTTCCGCGTTTGCGGTTTGAAAACGTTTTGTAGTATTGTGATGCGTCCCACGGAGGAAAACTCGAGCTCAATAGGTAGAGCATTCTGCCAGTTTTGGCGAGGTCCCGGGATCGATTCCCCGAGACCGGCCGGATTTTTCGGCGGCCACCAGTTGGCAGGAGGGTGCGGGTTGCGCTGCATTTGGAGTGGACGTCAATTTGTTCTTCCTTACGTACGTGTGCATTCTCTGGCATTGTCGAGCCTTTCAGATTGGTCGATGTAGTGGTAAAAGACTGGCCAAGTTAGTTTTCATTTCTATAGTCACAGGCAAGGTGGTAACGACAGGGAGGAGCTTCAATTGCTATCCGGTGGCTCAAAAAACAGTTTCACTTTCTACGAACAAATGGTGGTCAGGATACGATGGCTGCATTGTTCAGACATCTCGAACGCTTACAGGCTTTGTATATCCTTCATCAGCCTCAAGGCTGCGCTTAGTTTGACACAGAGGCCCTACATTAAGATAATGATAGTGATCAAAGTTGCCAAACTGAATTTTGAAAAAAAGTGTAGCGCACATTGAATGCCCAAACCGCCGTTCTTTCTCTTCCGCAGGCACGCCATTTGGAGGCAGGGGCGGAGGCAGGGGAGGTCCCGGCGGCGGGGGAGGCCGCGGCGGTGGACAAGGGAGAGGGGGAAGAGGAGGACGCCCCGGCCTGGGATAGACTCGCGTCCGGGCAGTGGTTTCCGTTTAGCACATCCCCCGTTCTGCAGTGTGCGAAGAAGATCGCCTCATCTGTAAATAAATCGCCCCTCCCGATATGCCCAGACTCCCGGCTCGCTCACTCGGCAGATCGGATCGGATATCGGCTGCAAAGTGCGTGTCGGGTGGCCGTTGCGTTTCGAGCGCCGCATGGTCTGAAAAGAAGGGTTGTGGAGTGAATGCAACCGGCACCCACTTCGAAACCGAGCTCGTCAAATATGTCCAAGGAAATGTGTAAGTGTCGCTTCAATGGTAACGTCTAAATCCGTCGCTTTCAACCTTGTTAGAAAATACCGGGCAGTTGCCTTCGTGTTTACCGTCCCATCCAACCCATACATCGAAAGTGGTCCCAACGTGGCAACCAATGGCGTTGTAGAAGCTGGTGTGTCGTGTCGTCCGATGTCGCGATCTTGGTAGCAGGTGCTCGAAGTCCTGCCAAAAGGTATGAGCGAAGACGAACGTCTTTGCGGTGTCCCAACTTCTGGCTGCCAAAGCGTCTGCAGACTGTCGAGCCAGAGAGCGACCTGCTGCAGAACTTATCCACCGCCGCTACTGCGACGCCGCCAGAATTGGGGCTGGCGGCAACTTGACGCTTCTGCGAAGTCGTCGGGCAGAATCCGAGGGACTACTTTTTAGAATGCGGCAAGCATACCGGTCAGAAACACATTACAGGCACCATGGTTGTGGTAAGCAAGTTTTCACTTGTTTCATCGGTTCGATGCTGTTGTTACTCATTAGCGCATCCGGCGATACAACAGCTGCCTCAAATGGTAATCAGTTTCGTCCCGGTGCTACTTATGGTAGGGTGTCGCTTCCAGGAGAGCAAAGACCTGCAGGAATTGATTTTAGTCTTTGAGAGTATGTACAGTGTGCTCAACTGTTAAATGTAACGCTCGATCGATGGCTGAAACTGATATCACCGCCACATGACGAAGATGTCTCGGAGAATAAGGCTGCTGTCCCCGAAATCTTTCCCATTTCCCGATACAAGTTGCATGACCTTGTCATTTTTCTTTTTCTGTCAACCTCGTGTTACATTAAAATATTTTTCTATTTTAGTTAATTTTTATTACAACTACATTGCTGTCATCTTTGATACGACAGTGTGAACAACAGCAGGAAACCTAGTGTAAACACAACAAAATAGAAAGTGAAAAGGCAACATGTATTGCTATGTTATCCCATAAGCAAGCATCGGTCATTGTGTCCATAATTAGGGGGTAACGCAGGAAAGAACAGCGGTGCAAGCAGCCGGACTGCACTAGCAGACGACGTAGGCAGTGTCTGTGGCCCATGCTCGCACTTTACATTGGACAATTGAACACACTCTGCGTATCTATTATAACCAGGCATGAAAACATGCTTCTACGAGATATGCATAACAGTGTATACGAACTGCGAATAGAACAACTATTTTGTTCTCTGCATTTTTATCTTTACTGGCAACTTTTTTTCACTGTTATTCTCAGTTTTTAACGGCTGCGTGAGACAAGTCGCCAAACGACTAAGCCAATATTTTAAGAACAAAATACTGAGAGACGTCGGCAAATTTTTCTTATTACTAAACACCAGAAAACCTGCAGCCTAGCTATAACTCGTTTTTTGCTTTTCCGAAGTGATCTCCATCGTGAAACACGCGTTGATGACAAGGTGTGTTCGGCATGTGGGCAAGCGACATACGTTGAACTTCATTTAGTGGAACGACATCACGACTACAGTCCCAACTTAAGGAAAACGGGCATACTTTATTACTTCCAGGGAATAAGTTAGTATGTACAGAGCTCGACAGAAATAGGGCATGCTAAAACTTGCCAGTGCTTACGCTGTGCAGTCGACAACTGCTGCCACAAAAAGCAACTCGCAAGCATCTGCGAGAAACTTTAAAAAAAAAAAAAAGAAAGATGCGACGCTCTACCCTAACTCAAACGCGACATCTGAGGAGTACCAAAGCCGTTGTTTAACAACAAAATGACTAGCTGACGTCCTTTGCCATCACCAGAAATCATCACAAGGCAAGCCGACAGACAAGGCTTAGCAAATATGGTAGCAGTTGCGTAGCAAAATCACGGTAAATACCACGAAATCAAAAAAGTGCTCCTAAAGTAATCAATCTTTTCCAAGATGCGTGCAAGCTCACACTTCTTGCAGGGGAACGGTGTGTTTCGCTGGCTTCATGGCAAACTTCTCTTTCTAGGGGCAACACCTACGTGGGTGACAAAGCATTTAACGGTTGTAGATTATTCCTTTTTTTTCTCTCTCTGAGATTACCGATACAATTGTTTTATATCGCCATCGTCTTTTCCAAAACCAGCCACGTCGTCTGAATGCGATGGTTCTCGAACTGCTGTCTGCCAATGGGAGGCGCGGCTGAACTAAAAACAAAGTGGTATGCAACAGCATTGATTCCTTGCATCTCGTCATTGACTGCACAGTAATCCGGACACTAACCGTAGCGCAAGAGCACTTAGGTTCTTCTCTCACAGTTGCCAACCCACGCTCACAGCTTAGACGGCTGAATAAGATCCGAGACAAATTAGGCTTATTACAGAATCGGAGCTTCTAAAGAAAAAAAGCAACACCTGCCCTCAGTAGCACCAAACGTGGGCCAACGTGGGGCAAACATTGGAAAAGCCCACACGGGACCAATTGCATGGCTAAGAATTTGCTGCCCGCATTCACGAAACAAAATTGTTTTTCAGTGGGAGGTGCAATGCACATCGGTTTTCGGTTACCTCCCGCACGAAGCTTCCGTCAGTCCCTGGGAACTATGGCTTCTCGTCAGGTCTCCGTCTTGCCACCAGCCCCACCCCCTTCGCACGTGTAAGAGCCGACGGAGTGACGTTGAAGGTCGGTCCCGCTGCCGCGCCATCTGCGATGCAGGGTGCAATTCCTCCGCCCTCAGGGCAGTCCAAGGTCCGGTGCTGACATTGGAATGCGCAAGGATCCGACGGAACAGTTCGGGTCTCGTCAGTACGGCGTCCTCTGGGTGATGTTCACCAGGTCGTGCGTGCTGAACGCCAAAGAGGACATCGTCAAAATTGAGGCGCTCCTTCCGTCTGCCGCCCAAATGACCCGAGTGGGGAACGCGGTGGCGATAGATACGCGAACCTGGGCAACGTGATGTGGTGCAACACCGAGACTTCGCACCGCGAGTCGCACGACGTCGCGGGGCCTGGCATGGCCCGATTTGCGTCACGTGACCTGTAACGGCATTAGTCACGTGGCCATGCGACGCGCAGTGGCGTTCCGCTAAACTTATTTGATGACAGTGCAGAACGTCTGTGGCAACGCGACAGGGGATCCCAGCTCCGCTTCCATTAAAAAGAATTCTGCATTGAAATATGGTTAGGACCAGAACAGTTCTGTTCAAGAAAACAAGAAAGTTGGTCTCGGCACCAGCAAACTGTTTAAACCTTGCTTTAAACGAAACTAAATATAACTTCGCCAATAACTGAGTAGTACGGATGTTCGTGACAATAATAACTGCCGTAGCGGAAGGAACTAAATTTTCACGGGATATCGGGTACTCCGGCGTAAATTCACGGGATCACAAAGCCCTTCCTCCATCGTCACTGCTCCCAAGTAAACTGTTTTTCCAGTGTAGGCACCGTCTCAGCAGATCTGAGCCACCCAAACACTCTCTCGTAACGTGCATTATCGATTCCAAGGTCTGTAGGAGGGTTCTACACTGCATTATAGCATCAATGCTGAGACCAAAATGGGTCGCTTGAGGTAAGAAGGCACCTAAGAGAATCCCCGGTCTACAGCAGCACTTAGCCTTTCTCTATAAGGCTTTACATGTAGCACCCTCATATCCCACACAAAAGCAAAGAACATGGCAAACAAAGAGCTCACTATGTTGCCACTTTACAAGAAGTTATCTTTGGCTAACACCCCACAACAAAGCAAATAAAAAAAAACAACTAAAAAACCCCGCAGCCTATAATATGCAAGAACAATGCGCAACGCTTACCAAGGCACGTCATGGTTTCAGTGGGGAGAAGCAGGAAAAGCATGCCGCAAGCAGGCTGGGTCAAACCGAGGCATGTTCAGCAAGAGTCAAAGCATATTCAGCAAGAGTCAAAGCGAAGGCCAGCGTGAAGGAGAAGAGAGCCGCAAGGGTGCAAGGCAGAGCCGCTCAAGAAGCAAGAGAGGCGCAGTCTGGGGTACATGCAGGAGGGAAGAGGAGAGATTACGACAGCGTGCAAGGACAGGCAGATTCGCTGCAGGCTCAGAAACAGTCCTTCTCGTCGTCAAGAAAGTCCCAAAACCAAGATTATTTTGCTAACTTGTTTTCTCAATTTTGTTCGTAATAGGAGTTAAACTGGTCATGAAACACATTTTTGGATAGGATAAATGAATTTAGATTGGGATTTTATTATTAGCATTAGCATATCGTCTAGTGAGCCAAAAGAAAGAAGGTAGAAAGTCGAAAGCCCGATTTTCGGTACGAAAATGTGAAATGTGAAAACATGGCGGACTGTTTCGTCCCTCCTTCCCTTCGAAAGCTCCCTGCCTTTTCACTGCAATACACTTTGCAGTACCCGAAGCACGCCACCCGGCCCCAACGCACGCCACACGATGCCCGACCTCACTGTATTTCTCTCACCCCTAAGCTGACAGTGCGGTGGGAGCTACGCGCTTGCCGGCCCAATCAGCCGCCTCCCTTTCATCACCTGACCGCATTCTCTGCATGTGGATAGAAGTGTGGCTAGCCCAACGAGCACGTAGCTTCCCACAGTACTGTCGGCTTAGGGGTGAACGGGGTGGGGAAAGCAACTTTTGCCCAAAGTTTGAGCAACGGGCTAATCTTCTAGGGGGAGAATGGCGATGTCCGGGTACACAAACGAGGGTTCGAGCAAGAGGGGAGTTCATCCTCTCCCTCTTCTTGAACTGTTTAGTATGCTGCGCGATTTGTGAGTTGGGGAGGAAAGCTAAGAAGGAAAAAGTTGAAAAATCGTTTCATGGCCCCTTGGACACTACTCAGGAAGGCAAACTTTTTAACCGTTAGTCATTTGTACGAAATTTTCAGGGTAGAACATAGCTAGGAAAGAGGATAACATGCAGAGTTCTAAGTTTATAAATTTATCCTTCAAAGAGTTCCAAAAAAGTATATCAAGTAAACACTGCACCCCCGAGGAAAACAATAGTAGTTTAGAAAATGTAATGATAACGGCCAGTTATTTTTCTGAAACGTACAGTATGACACTCATGTCACGCGACTGGAAAGAAATTGCAGAAATTAGACCCCTTTTTAATAAAAAAATAATAATGTGAAAAAAGTTATTTTTTTGGCATGCGTTCAAGATACTGCAGCATTTCAAAAAGCCACGAAAATTCAGAAAATAAGTTCACAGTTACGTTCCTTAAAATTGCCACTTTCTTGCATAGTGCAAATGGACTGAGGTGCTGCACACATACAGCACACAATCATTCCCCATCATCATTTAAAATTTGGCAAGGGTGGAAAGATTGTACTGTAACGTCGTCGATTGCGACGTCGCACGTCACAATTTCCCCGCTAGATTTACCAGAGAAGTTTTCCCGCTAAATTTAGCCGGTAGACATTTCATGCGACGTCACGTGGCATCAATTGTGGTGTCGCACGACACTTAATGGCGCCACATATTCCCCGCCAAATCTTGTGGGAAAGTTCCTCCGCTAAATTTAACGGGAAAATACTTCATGCGATGTCGGCGTCGCGCGAAACTTGGCAGGCCACACCGTACAGGCACCAAAACCGCTAGGAAACTTTGCCAGTGACGGGCGTCGCCGTAGAAGAGAACGTCTGCCTACTTTTTTCCGAACTTGTTGTGGATGACGAGGAAGACGAAGGCCAGGGCGAGGCAGAGGCTGCCCACAGCGATGTAGGCGATCCCCAGGAAGGGGTTGCGGCCACCCAGCCAGGACGTGTTGGACAGGATGATGCGCTTGCTGCCCTTGAACGGCGCCACCGGGTAGCCTTGGCGGCGGGGTTGGCCCCCCAGTCAGGGAGAATGACCCTCCGACAGTCTAGCTTCCCCCCCCCCCCCCCCCCCCCCCCCCAAAGATGTTTCCCAGTGGCCGGGTTGTTTCCAAAGGAGTAGCATAAAGAAGGAATCAATGCGCGGGTGTCCTCTTAATTAGATGGTGGGAGCAAGTACAGCTGCAATGGAAAAAGAGTAGCACAAGTGACCGACGACCGAATCGACAAAATCGCGACATGCGGCGCTATTGTTCCCGTGCGCGCCGATAGCGAGAGTGCCAGTCACATTCCATGTCTCAACGGGGGGGTGGCCGGCAGAAAGCAGCCCATCTTAAAGCCCGCATTTCGAAAGCTATCTTATCCTTTAATTTTCTGCCGGACGTTAAGACATGCAACGTGACTGATACTCTCGCTATCGGCGCGCTCGGGAATAATAGCGCCGCGTGTCGCGATTTTGCCGCTCCAGTCATCGGTGACTTGTGCTACTCTTTTTCCATTGCAGCTGTACACTGCCTGCAAGTTGTTCAGGTTTAGAAGCATCAAATGGAAATATCGAAGGCTACATGCATCATTTTTTGTTCTTGATTGTCTCGAAAAACTTGCAACAGTATTATAACACACCATTTTTCGTAAATAACACGTACATTTGATCTCGCAAATACCGCAAAACCTTCGCTCTAGCGAATTGCAGCTCCAGAGTCACCTCGTAGGTGGCGCCAGCGTCTCGTCGTAAGAGATCGCAAGAACTCGGCCGTAAGCAAAAGCCACGTCACGCGGGCAAACCAACGACTGCAGCGACGCCGTGAGAAGATGGGGTCGAAGGGGATGGCGACCTGATGTTTACGCTCCCTTGAACGGCCCCGCTCTTTGACAAGCCTCCGTCGTCGCGGCCTCGACAAACCGGGGGAAAAGGATACGGTACTGGATCTCGAGGTCGTACGTGCCCTTGGGAAGGGCGTTGATGAAGTACTCCTGAGTGTGATCCACCCGTCCGTACAGCTTGCGGAACGTCGGCAGCGCCGCCGTGCGCATCCACACGATCAGCGACTCGTTCTCGAAGCCGCCGACCTGTTCCGCCGGCAGGGGCCAGTTAGGCGGCTTGGCCGTTCCGTTGAAGTTCATGCCTGCCCGCGGAGGAACATTGCGGGCGAGTTCCGGCAGTGCGTGACACACACTTGAATGTCTGGCATACACTCCTTGTCGTACGGATCTGTGAGGATAAGCTTCAGCGATACACTCTTGCGTCTTCGTTCACATTCATAAAGTTTCTGTTTCTTTTCAATTACTCCAGGCGTGTCCCTGCACTATCCCGCTTTAGAAGTGTGCTTTTCCCCCAAGCATTTCGGGCACGTGGAGGAGAGGTGGATCGGCTTGGCCATCATGTTGAGGTGGAAAGAGTGTGTCACCATTCCGCGACGTCATGGACTTTGCGCGCAAAATTTAAAATAAATCTCGCGCCACTAATATTGCTCTAAATGTTTTGTTCTTTTTCGCATAAAATACTTTTTTAACACGCGTGTCCCCCCTAGACTGTTTAAAAAGTTTTTTGTTTCTTTTCAGCGGCCCTTTAAGTAAGTAAGGAAGTTTATGCTGCAACTAAAGTGCATTCAGTGAAATAGTATTTGTGCAAACTACATCGGACATGATGTACAGCCTCGAGTACTTTTGCAATTGAATCTGTCTTGGTAAGCTCCCAGCCCTACTAAACACATATTCAATGAAACAATGTAAAAAATGTTCACTGCATTACTTAGCAAGAAAACAAAACACCTTCAGGTCGAAAAGCGATGACATGCAACGATAATCCACACAGTTTTGTCGACAGTTCCAGCGATTTATCAAGCATCAAATTTGAGAAATGGCACTGGAAGTTTACTCTCATACTCTCGTAGTTTCCCAGGAAACTACACAAGAAATATAGACACCAAGAACAGTACAAGTTTGAACTCTTCGAATGTATTCGGAGAAAAATGTAAGTACACAAAAAAAGTACTACCTTGTATAGTATGCTTCAAAAGCAAATTAATACTACTCGTTTTAAAACAATTTACTTAAAAACCCCGCAAGTACCATATTTTACATCGTATAAGTCGCGTTTACTCTTTAAGAAGTTCCTTCGGGCTGTTTCAGACAATCGTGCGATGTATGTGCATTTTTTTTTCTAAGTGTGGACGTTAACTGCGGAGATTCGCCGCGGGGGTCATTATTCTCGTTCGGTTCATTGACGAGAAAGTTGAAACTTGCTCTCGCTTACGCATCTATTGCAATCATAATACACGTGTGCGGGCTTTTCAGTGCAGTTTCGCCGCGTCGACCGTACAAATATTTAGGTGCGACTTATATACCAACTTTCCTCTGAAAACAGCCGTTTATAGGGAATGTGCGACTTATACAAAGGTGCAATCTGGACCGGAAGATGCGGTACTTTACAACGCCGGTAACACGACTGGCCTATCGAAGCGCAGCAAAAGAAAACTGAATGTAGTCGCAGATAGGGCAAGCACGAGCTCACATTCGAAACTGCTCGTACAATGCCGTGAGGTGGCCCTTTCGAGGGACGGACAACTCTCCCGCCGTCGAACTTCGCTCCCCTGGCTCACCTGCGGGGTTCTTGAACTTGACCCTACGATCCGTCGGCCAGGCGATCTTGTCGAAGAGCAGCTGGACCGTCCGAACCTCGCCAATCTCCTCGTGAGCGTTGTGGTACTTCAGCGTCAGCGTGTCTGCACGGCAAGACAGGGCGTGGTCCGTAGACCCTTTTCGAAATTCGGCGCCACCTGGTGCCTCGAAAAGCAGTTTCACTTTCGACAAACTGATGGCGGTCGTGAAAACTACTTAGTCCGTCGCCGTCGCGCGCCCATGGCAGACGGGAACTGGTTCTTCGATCCCCTTAAAACTCTTTCTAGATTTTGTTTAAGTTTCGACAGTGTGGACGCGAGAACCGACTAGTACAAAGCGGAAACCCAAAAGCCCCTCGATTATATTTCCGCCATCGAAGGATGTTGGAGCCAAACTTGTGTCAAAAGATTGATTGGGCCGCACTCTGATATAAACGCTTACGCGGCCGTTGCATCTAACCCGTGCGTCGTGTTGTACCGACGTTTCTAATGCACGGGCCTCATGCATTCTCCGCTTGGTAGAATCTTCAACTTCTTCCTTCGTACGCGTCAAGAAAGTCGCCATTAGTTTGGCACAGGTGCCATTCGCTAAAATGACGTTAATGATCAAAGTTGTCAGACGGAATTTTGGAAAGGGTCTAGTATTGGTCTAAAACACGGACGTGCCGAGCCAGGGCATGGTCCCAAGCCACGACTAGGGATTTTACGAACCTGTTGATGTTCGAGATCAACCAGGTTTAACTTTTTAGAATTTCCAACATAAAGTTTGACAAAAGTTCAACTTTTGTATGAACGCAAATTTAGAGACTAGAGTAACTGTATAGGCTCCGCTTGCAGAGCCAGAGTATCGCGTTCCTTTTCCTTTCGCCGCCATCTCCGTATTGGCGGAGGAGTGGTCACGTGGGCAGAACTGGTTCCGATCTTCGTGCGGGAAAGCGGCCTTCCAGAGCGCCGAGTTTCGGGGGAACATATTTTCCGCTTTGAGTTTGCAAAATATAGATCCTAGACTAAAATCGAACGAACCGAAAGCTTCCTAAGTCATTGAGCATTATGTGCGTCAACTGGGTACAACACAATCCTGTTTTTTTATAACACGAGCGATGTTTCAGGACATCCGTTTCCAAGGTATGGGAAGAAGACGACACGGACGACGATCGCGTTGCTCGCGTCCGCGGCTCTCGCGGAGTGATACGCGATACGCGACCGGCACATCCAGCCATCTTGGCGAGTCGGCGAGCTCTCGTCCGAAAGCGAGGGGACGGCGTTTTCGTCAGCCGCTGCGTCGTTTACCGCAATGAATTGACGACTTCACTTCACACGCGACCCGCAGGATCCGCGGGTGCGATTTTTGCAATCGAGAGGGAAACAGGAAACGACGGGAGAATGATGACGGCGCATGCGCGGCTCGTCACCGCACGCCGCACTATTTTCCTTACGCAGCGCGCCGCAGCACGCCACAGCACGCCGCCTCGCGTCTGCGCCTTCGCGTCCCCTGCAAAAACCGACCGTGGCTTCCCGCAGTGCTTGGCTCCAGAATGGCACCATTGCGGTACTCTGCTCCGCAAGCGGAGCATATACAGTTACTCTATTAGAGACGAGCTGATGCCGCCACCTGGCAGAGGAAAAGTGCAATATTCGTTGGACATGTCGTTTTATTGTTTCACATTATTGAACTAACGAAACCATCAAAAGTAGACATGTTTGCTTTCACATAGTATAAACACTGGTAACCACTTTATACAATATGAAATAAACTATACCTCGTAAATTATTTGTTTTATTAAATTTGAAAATACCCCCAACCTAAGCCGTCCTTGCATCCCCATTTTGTTTCGTCGTAAAACAAATATAACGCCTTGACAAAAGTTCTTACAAGAGTCTAAACGGACCACAAATATAATTTTTCTTAATGCTGCGTGTTATCTACAAGCTCATGGTTCCATAATGAATGTGCACCATCGTCCAAGGTCCCCTCTAGAACTGGAGAATCCTAGAATACCCCGAAAACACAAAATTCTGTCCCTAGACCCCCCAAAAAAAGTCCCTAAAAGTCCCCAGACAT
The DNA here is from genome assembly GCA_013358835.2 of Ixodes persulcatus. NCBI lineage: Eukaryota > Metazoa > Arthropoda > Arachnida > Ixodida > Ixodidae > Ixodes > Ixodes persulcatus. The sequence continues at coordinate 63,385 of JABSTQ010009632.1, read as the reverse complement.
AACATATATCCCTACCGGCCTGCAACACTAACTTAGGTGGCCATATTCGGCGCCGTTTAGCCACATGGAGTGAAGGGCAAAGGGCTTAATTACTCTCGTCTCGGCAACAGCGGCGTAATGAAACCACCTCTGAAGCCTCGAAGTGGATGGGAGACACGCACCGTTGAAGATGCTGTTGGCGATGGCTCCGCAGGGTGCTATCGTGCGGCCCTGGGCGTCTTTTGCAAATGGCTCGCAATCCGCATTCGACACCAGCGGGTCCCCCAGCAGCTGAATGTCGCTTCGTGACTTCACGTACCGCCGATGGTTCTGGTAGAAGTTGGTTAATCCGTAGTACACGTACACCTCCGACTGCAAGCCCAGGAATGAAGGCATAAGAAGACGGACATACCCTCGCCTCCGAAATTCCCTGGCCGTCCCTGCCCCCCAGTAAAGCGTTCTTCCAGTTTAAGCCTTATTTTAGGAGAACGAATGCGAAGCCACTGGTCTTCAAACCATAGGGCACCCTATTGTTTGAAGACCGGTGGCTTCGCTGCGTTTCCATAGGAGTTAAGCCGTTTTCTTTTTAGGGGCGAAGCTCCTTAGGGGCTAGCCATGTCCGTATGTCCGTCCGCCGTAGGCCCGGCGTCGGGTGCTCGTGCTTCTGCTCGTGAGATCACGTGCTCACGAGCACGTGAGCACATGCTCACGTGCTCGTGTAGGGCAAAAAAAAATTGGAAAAAAAGATGAAAAAATTATGAAAAAAGAAAAAGAAGAAAAAAAAAGAGTAGGGGGTTCTGAGATGCCATCCCATCTGTCTGCCTAAAAAAAGAAAAAGAAGAAAACCACACATTCTCCTACTGGCATGAATGAAAAGGCTCAAAGAAAAAGAAGAAAAAAAAGAGTAGGGGGTTCTGAGATGCCATCCCATCTGTCTGCTTAAAAAAAGAAAAAGAAGAAAACCACACATTCTCCTACTGGCATGAATGAAAAGGCTCAAAGAAAAAGAAGAAAAAAAAGAGTAGGGGGTTCTGAGATGCCATCCCATCTGTCTGCTTAAAAAAAGAAAAAGAAGAAAACCACACATTCTCCTACTGGCATGGATGAAAAGGCTCAAAGAAAAAGAATAAGAAAAAAAGAGTAGGGGGTTCTGAGATGCCATCCCATCTGTCTGCTTAAAAAAGAAAAAGAAGAAAACCACACATTCTCCTACTGACATGAATGAAAAGGCTCGGCATGCTGCGGCTCGGCATCTACGCAGACAAGCACCACCAGAGCTTCGCCCCAAGCAACATCATTCACCCCGTGGAGATGCGGTCAATTTTTTAACTTTTTCCTCAAATAAGTTCGCTCTGCAAATTTTACAAAAAAAAAATGCACCATCTGTGGGCAACACTGCACAAAATCGTAGCGAGATAGGTTAAGAAACCGAATTTTGTGGTCGATTTAAAGAGCCTGGCCGCTATTTGGGACACCCAATAGTCTAGAAACTGTACAAACTAATCATTATAAGCGGTACATCGTTATAAGTGGATTGCACTGTATAATGCGTCGACAATGTTAAAAAATAAATAAATAAAACAGGCCTACCATTATATATAATTTATTATGGTACAGCACAAATCACAATACTACAATAATTGTTAGAGTGACCAGATGCCCCGTTTTGGACGGGACAATCCCAACTTGAGGTTTGTTTCTACTGTCCCGTCATTTTGTCCGAATGTGGCAAAATGCTGCAGGTCGCACTGCAGCCAGACCGTCGACGGAAACTGCATCAGACCCTCGCGTCCGCTCGCCTTTTTCGCCGGCATTTCGACGACAAACCGGCGGGATCACGCCGTCTGACAGCATGACGCACCCCTACCTTAACCGGCAAAACGTGGCACCGTCCCCAGCTGCATTGACCCACCTTGAAATCTTCCGTCAACTCGATCCGTTCGAGGCAGGTGCACGTCTGCTTGACGTCGCGCTGGAGCACAGAGGCGCACGTCACATTCTTCCCCTTTTCCTTGCACTCCGTGTAGTCGAACTGGAACTCTTGAACCTGGAAATGCCGGGGCGAAACCGAACGTCTCCGTGTCAGTCGCCACCTTTTTGCAGGGGAGTGAAAACTTCCCGTTTCGCAATTAAGTTCTGCAGAAACAGGAGGCAGTAGACTTCTCGATCTTACGGCAAACGGAATGATGAAGACTGGCACCTTGTTCCTCGACTACTCCTGTCAGAAGACTAACCGTGGACAATGACATCTTAAGGGGACACTGACAGGGGATTTATGCTAGGCAAGGTTTTTCTTTGTACATGACATATGAGAGCCCAACTACCCAGGACACAATTTGCGCCTCAAAATTAAGGCCCGTTCACACTCTTGCAACCGAGTACGACCGAGAGAGACGAGACTTGTTAAAACCTCTTAAAATTTCTTAGGACGAGACAACACACTGGCACGCTGGCGCCACCAATGCGGTGACCCTGGAACTGCATTTCACAAGAGCGAAGGTTTTGCGGGATTTCCGAGGCCAAATGTGCGTAATACCTATAAGAAAGGCTCATTTATAACGTTGACAAAAGTTTTTCGAGCCAAGAAAGAAAGGATAATGCGCGAGAGAAATAGAAAATGTGCCGGACCGCCAAGTTTACACTGCTACCCAACAGATGGCGCCAGTGTGTCCTCTCGCTGTAAGAGGTTTTAAGGAACCCAGTTTTAAGAGGTCGCAAGAGTGTGAACGGGCCTCAAGTTTTCTTTCCGCCCGAAAACCGCCGATCGAGAACTGGCCGGTTTCAGTCGCGCTCACTCCCTTCTCCATGGTCACGTGCCGTTTTCTATGGTCTAGACAGAACCACAAAAGATAATAAAGGTCGAAAGCTGTAAATACGTTGACTGAAAAAAAGAAGTTGCACAGCCACGTGACTTTCGGCAACTTTCTCCTCCTCTATATTTCTTCTTCCTCCTCAGTTTCGGTTTCAAGCAGTTGGGGTTTATTTTATTTTTTTAAATATATGTGATGCTGTAGCACAATATTGATTGGGTAGTTTTCTGACACCATTATAAATTGCACGACAAAATAATTAAAAAAATTTTTTGGGCAAGTGTCAGTGTTTTTTTAAAGGGATACTTCAACGACATTTGAAATATACCCGTCGTGTTCAGAAATAGGCTGAACACCGTGTTTGCACAATTCTAACGCGCCCTTTTTTTTGCCAAAATTGGTGCCCAAAACTATGTGCGTGTTACAATCGAAACCAAAAACCGTAACTCCAATACTCTGTGTAAGGTGCCTAGACCCATCGACATCGTGACCGTTTGTTTTCATTTGCCCTTTTGGTATCTGTATCGCGCGTTTTGTCTCGCGTCTACGGACTCGTGCCTGTCGTTTTAAGATTGAAAAACATAAGAAATTCTACTAGGAGGTTTTATTTAAACGAAAGGCCATCACATGCTGGCAAGAAAAGATAACAACGGAGCAGCACTGCACGGCCTCGCAATCCCTGTGACCCGACGAACTCCCCAAGTGTTTTTTGGAAGACGACCCTCCCGGAGGTGAAGGTCGTGCACTCGTACACGCGCAAGAAGCAAGGATTACCACCTCTGTGGACAGCGAAGAACCATCGTCGGACTCTGACAACGGCGACTAGTGTACGGTATTTATTTTTGTGTTGGCGTGCATTTCATAAAATCTGTTCTACGAGTTATGTGTTCAATCTTCATTAATTTACTTGCGCGGTAGAATCGGCAGATACTTGGTTTTCGAATATCTGGAAGCTAAATCTGCCTGCGCGTTAGAATTGGGGGCGCATTAGAATCGCGCAAACACGGTATGATCCACAATATCCGTAAATGACAATCGCACATTTGTATTTCGAGCCTGATGGCTGTATTTTTCGTTATAAACGGCCCACTCTGGCAAGCGCTTGGAGGGCAGCCAGCGGAGAGCACGTCAAACCACCACAATCGTGACGTAGATTGTCTCGGTACGAGCAAAGCTGCGGCGAAGCTGACGTCGAGAGGATGTCCTAGTCATTCCAGCCACCGAAGCGGCCGAAGCACGCCAGCGATCGGGCCACCCGCAACTAACCCCAAAGCTGCTTTTGTACGGATTTCAGTGACGGGTTAATCTTCTATAATCTTGTAGGGGGACAATAGCAACGCCTGGGACACACAAAAGAGAGTCTCAGGGAGAGGGGAGTTCCTCTTTCCCTTCTTCTCTCGTGGTGGCCGGAGGCGAGACAGTTGTCGTCACTACCTGTCAAGGTTCCTAGACGGTGTTAAGAATGGAACCTTCGGCAACCTTCTTCCGAGTTTCAACGCTACGGAAACGAGTCCCGAAACGAGTCCCGACGTGTTCAGGACTCACGCCCACCTGTCGAAGGCTGCCCAAAACGTGTCTCAACGCGTCCGTGACGTCAACGGGACGTGTGTGTGTGTGCGTGTGGGTTTGTGCGCTCCGGAAGGGGAGAGAGGCCTGGCCTAACTGCGGAGAACCTTGGCTATGACTCATTTCTGACTACGACGCGGCGGACCCAGCTGCAAAGCACGTGGCGGTCGCACCTGCTGCCCTGGCGGAGAGAGAGGGAGAAAACGGACCCCTATATAAGGCGGGGCGTGAGGGCTCCATTTGTTCTCTCGGATTTGACGACTGTATCGCTACCATGTAATTAAACCGTTCGTTACGTTACCAATTCTCCCACCTCCACTGGACCCCTGGGTTCTTCACTTCGGGGAATGGTCGTCGTCAAGAGCCAGGAAGCTCCCGGACGTGCGGCCTAAGCCCCGCCTCGAACAACTGGTTGGCAGCGGTTGGGATCGGACCATGCGACATCGTGCTACATCTGCGGGTGAGCGTTTGGACTTTGCTTTGAGATTCGCCAGGCTTCAGATTATGGGTAATTAATTTTGAACTGCTGGGAATCCTTAGTGTTTGACTCGTGCGCTAGGTTTTGGTATAACCTCGCGACAAGTTTTAGAACAAAGCCAAAGCTAAAGAGCAGCGATCATGGATCTGATGAGGTTACTGAGAACAGATTTACTCTGTTTATGTGAAGAATTGGGTGTGGAGGTGGAGCAAAAGATGAAGAAATCTGAGATCAGTAAAGCGATTTCAGAGAGCGCGGAAGCAGAGGAAATTAAAATTGCGTGGGAACTGCTTCAGAACGCTAAGAGCGAGGCTGCAGCGAAAGAGGAACAGGCTGCAGCGAAAGAGGAACAGGCTGCAGCGAAAGAGGAACGAGACCAGGAGCGAGCGCTGAAAAGGCTAGAGCTCGAAATTGAACAACAGCGATTAAACTCGCAGAACAGTAGAGTTGGGGCTCCGGTACGAGCAAGTGAGACCGAGTCGTATCAAATGAAGAAGCTCATGCAGCCGTTTAAAGTTGGGGAAGACGTGGGCCTATTCTTAGTTAACTTTGAGAGGACATGTGAGAAGTTGAGCTTCGCCCCAGAAACGTGGCCGCAACGGCTTTTGACTCTGTTGCCCTGTGAGGCTGCAGAGGTTGTCGCGCGCCTTAGTGCTGGAGACGCGGACGACTACGACAAGGTGAAGTCCAGCCTTTTGAAGCGGTACCGCCTTTCTGCCGAGGCGTTCCGTCAAAGGTTTAGAAACGCATCCAAAAAGAGCAGCGAGGGCTACTCGGAATTCGCGTACGGGCTTAAAACCAACCTGATAGAATGGTTGAAGAGCGAGGAAGTGTACGAAAGCCGAGACAAGGTAGTCGAGTGTGTGTGCCTCGAACAGTTCTTTCGTAGCATTCCGCAGTCAGTCAAGCTCTGGGTGCAGGACAGGGTGGGAGTCGACTCTGTCGAAAGGGCCGCTGAGCTAGCCGAAGAGTACGCAACGCGTAGAAAGCTGAGCGGAGAGGAAAGCGAATCCGGCCGAAGCGATCAGCGCAAGACCTTCCGACAGGGTAACGGCTCGCGAGAAAACGGGCCCGAGAAGCCCGAAGCAGGACAAAAGGTCCCAGAAAAGAGCGCAGAACACTCGAACGGAGACGAGGCGCGGAAAAGCCCAACAGGGCAGTTCGAGGCAAGGAAGCCGTTCCGGTGCTACAACTGTCAGGAGCCGGGACACACAGCGGCCAGATGTAAGAAACCGCGGGTTGTGTTCTCGTACGTGAACGGTAGTGACAAGGACCTAAAGCTTCTTCGTCCCTATCTTCACGAGCTCCAGGTAAACGGAAAGCCGTGCAGGGTGCTTCGTGACAGTGCAGCGACGATGGACGTTGTTCATCCGTCGTATGTAACGACATACGATTTTACCGGAAAGGTAGTTTGGATCAAGCAGCTGCTCGAAAAGCACAGTGTCTGTCTGCCTATGGCGACGGTAAGGATAACTGGCCCGTTCGGAGAGCTAGTGACAGAGGCGGCTGTCTCGCAAACAGTCCCGTTGGAATATCCTTATTTGTTTTCTAACCGGTCAGATTTCCTGCTGCGCGAAAGGGGTCAACAACTGGGAGAAGGGCTAGTTCAGTCGTGTACGAGGTCCAAATCGCGTCAGGTCGCCCCTTTGTTGACGAGGGATCCAGAGCCAGAGGCAGCTGACGGGGAGCAAGCACTCCCAGAGTTGGAGACAGAAAACCGGGATGAGAGGGACCAGGTTGTAGAACAGCCTGACCTCGTAGCACTAGAAAGCGTACGCCGTCCCAACGCGCCGGCGAAAAAGGCGGAGGAAGACGGGATCAGTGAAAGATCTCTCGTAGCTCCGGCGTCGCGTAACTTTGGTCCTACGCTACGAGTAGACAGAGTGTCTTTGACAGTCGAGCAGAAGAGCGACCCTAGTGTGTCAGGGTTTCGCTGTACAGCTCAGGAGATTGCTAGGACCAATGTGACGGGGAATGAAAGAGGCGGATTGTTTTATCGGCGCTATAAAGACCGCATTTTCACGTCTAGAAATCACATGAAAATCGATCACTATGACTTCAGCGTAAGAAAAAGGAAAGGCAAATTTAACGGCAATGCCGATGGGTTGAGCAGATTTTTCTGACATCACGAAAAATAGTAGGGATGATCTCAGAGGTCTTCGTCATCCACGGGAATGAGGATCTAAGTGGGGGCACTTCGTTGAAACCCCAAAAGGACCTCACAAATTGCGAAGAGTTTTTGTCTTTTGTATTTTGTTCTTAGATACCTCGTTGGAAAAATGAGTTTTTTTGGCGACAGGGGGTCTCGATACCCGGAATTGTACCAAATTTTGGTAATCCGTAATCCAGTCTGGCGGGTCTTTGGCGAATTCCGAGCGTTTGACTGCGGTGTGGCGTGGTGTTGTGGGGGACGTTTCCGCTGATGCCTCCGTTGTGAGAGGTTTGGGAGTTTGTTTGGTGCTTGCAGCGTCTTCTCAAGGCCTACTCCAAGCCCACCTCTTCAGGCCAGCGATTGTACCACCGGCCATTCGAGGTTTCCCTGGCCCCGGAGGGGCTGTTAAGAATGGAACCTTCGGCAACCTTCTTCCGAGTTTCAACGCTACGGAAACGAGTCCCGAAACGAGTCCCGACGTGTTCAGGACTGACGCCCACCTGTCAAAGGCTGCCCAAAACGTGTCTCAACGCGTCCGTGACGTCAACGGGACGTGTGTGTGTGTGCGTGTGGGTTCGTGCGCTCCGGAAGGGGAGAGAGGCCTGGCCTAACTGCGGAGAACCTTGGCTATGACTCATTTCTGACTACGACGCGGCGGACCCAGCTGCAAAGCACGTGGCGGTCGCACCTGCTGCCCTGGCGGAGAGAGAGGGAGAAAACGGACCCCTATATAAGGCGGGGCGTGAGGGCTCCATTTGTTCTCTCGGATTTGACGACTGTATCGCTACCATGTAATTAAACCGTTCGTTACGTTACCAATTCTCCCACCTCCACTGGACCCCTGGGTTCTTCACTTCGGGGAATGGTCGTCGTCAAGAGCCAGGAAGCTCCCGGACATGCGGCCTAAGCCCCGCCTCGAACAACGGGCATTACAAACGAGGCGTTAGCGACATCCACCAGGTGCTCTTTGCTAATCTACCGTAAAATCACGTAAGGGCGCCCTCCCCCGAGAGATTGCCCATCCCGTTTTTCTGGCTAAATATCTGTAACATAAAAATTCCGAAACATCGCCCACCCCCCGATTCCCGTTGGACGTCAAGCAATGTCCGACGGGAATCGCGCATCAACGGCCCGATCTGCGGTACCGGTGCGTCCGAGAAGCGAGTTCATAGCGGGTTCCCACGTTTTTGTCTGCGATCTGCACGCAATATTGGCTCGCGTAACACGCCAGTTGTTTCCGAGAGTATATTGCACCATGAAACTTGAATCTGATGCGACCGCGATCTGCGGTATCCGTTCCCGTGAGACGCGAGTTCTCGGCGGGTTTCCGCGTGTCCTTCGAACCGTGAAACGCGAATCTGCTGCGTCGCCACTTGCGGTATCCTTTTCCGTGACAAAGGAGTTTGTGGCGAATTCCCGCGTGTTTATCGCATCGTGAAACGCGAATCTGCCGTGTCCGCGATCTGCGGTATCAGTTCCCGCGTCACATAGTTTGTAGCCGGTGCCACGGTGTTTATCATTAATTTTTGATGAAGTTTTGCTGTGCCATCCCCAAAGATTGCTCACCCCATGTTTTTCACCATTTATATCTTCATTTTGGGTGGGCGTCCTTACGGGATTTTACGGTATTCATCCGTTTTAAAATTCCTTTTCGTGTTTTTTTCAATGAGAGATTGGTGTGTCTGATGTTATATACTGCTCCCTTGAACACGAATAAACCAAGAAAGAAGCGCCGAAATTTCGTTGTAGTATCCCTTTAAAGAAACGCCGAACTTCCAAAGAAAAAACATTTTTTTCAAGAGCCCGAACAGGATGCATACGCCACAAAATAAAGTATTAACGAGATATTTTTTTAGACAATTTTGGAACAAATGAGAAACGAGCTTACTGTAAACAACTTAATTTTTTAGAAAAACTTATATTTTACAAAAATCACGATTGGAAAAAAAATTGCTGAGAATTGACTTCGTGATTATAACGCTCCATGGAAACAGACACATAGCACATCCCTCCATATTGCAATATTTTGTACTCGTCAAAATTTGAGAAATACTGAGCCTGCAAAAGTCGTTTAGAGTATATTTCAAGGTTGGCAACTAAAACAGAAGCACATTCCAGAATCCTTCCTAGCTCGAAATTTGTGTTGGGACACAAATATTGAGCTAAAAACTTTCTCTTTCGGGAAAAGTTAGTTTTGTGACAAATACGTCCGATCTAGGCAGTTTAAAACACATCTTTTGGGGAGTTCAGGATTTCTTCAAGAATACGGTCCCACTAATACTAAGTGCCATTAATTTTCACGACAATAACATGCTAAATTTAATGAACCACCACCTTGATATAGGCACATCTATACTAACTTGCATCTCCATTCTGCCTGTCCACCAGTTTGTTTTATAATTATATGTTAAGTTGAGATGTTTCTTAAATTGTAATGTCTGCTTCTGAGCAGAAAGCAAAAGTCCCATCAAGTTGCATTACAAAGTTACGGCTACAAAGCTTAGAGCCGATGCACATACCTCATTGGAGGATACCAGGAGACCGATCCCGATCGGTATGAAGGCGAGGCCGATCACGAAAAAGGTCGGCAGCACCGTGCCCGCTGTCAGGATGGGCTGCCATGCCGACAGCCGCTGCTGCTTAAACGCACTGCCTACAGGGGAAAAAACAAAAGACGCAAGTTTGTGATTTGTATCCTTTCTTCTGGTTACTTCCCATGCAGGCATTCATACTTACTGCTGCGACTGTTAAAAAGAAGGCGGGAATAAACACGTGAAATGACATTCGAAAAAGTTTACACATGGCTCTTGTGTCGCTCCATGCAAGCCTTAAATAGCGCCGCAAGTAGTGGACCTGCTTCTAAATTTTGGCTTGGATTGTTCGATAGTGAAAAGCAGCAGACGTACCCAAGGTGTGCCAGATTTGATGTACAGACATTTCTCCTTGATACCGACCCCACATTAATATGCATACCCAGCTATATAGAGAAGAATTTCGAGGATGAACTGGGCAAATACGTGCATTTTTGTCTCGTTATTATGGACGACTGAAATTGTCTCGGGGGGGGGGAATGCAGGCGTCCATATGAATGAGACCCCAGTGTACCTTAATCTTGTCTTTCGAATGATGATGTGCCGTTGGAAACACTTTGGCGTGCGCTTAAGATGCAGCTGCTAGCTGAAAGTAGTGTGCTATACAAAATCGGATACATGAACAGTATAACACTCTTGGTGGCAAGCTCCAGCACCCGTTTCTCACACACCGTTTCCGACTTCGTCCTTTTCAGACTACCTTGATCAGCGTGCCTCACAAATACTAAAAATCCCCACGTTAGCCACACGCGCTTCCCACTCGTGCAGAAAAAGCGTGGCAGAAGATTTATATGCTTTGTCCCTTTTTGGGAGTAAAGAAAACCTTCTGTGAAAAGAAAGGCAGAAAAAGAACAAAGAGCACAATGATTGGTGTACACCACCAATCTCCAAAGAACGCAGGGATTGGCGTACACCACCCTGAGTGGGTGTCATTGGTGGGTGCGCTGCCCTCCTCTTTCACTCCATATAAAATAAGAACTAGCGTGACCTCTATTGAGTTTGCACTCCCTTTGAGGTTCGACAAGCCACCACTAGCCACTTGCCGAAATCATGTATCAACCACTCTATACTTACTTTTAGCTCAAGAACTGTAGTGAAAACAACTGGTAGTACCCGTGGTGGAGCGTTACTAATCGAGATGCTATTTCAAGTCAAGACCAACACTAATCCTTCTCCTCTCAAGCCTCTTATGCTACTTCCCGTTTTCGTGACGGGTCTTTGATGATGTTTTTCAACATAAGAGCGGGATGTACATAAATGTAAGTTGCGGACCGGAAAAAAAGAAGAGAAGAAATTAGTGTATTTTGAAAACTGGCCAATGGAAAACACAGGGAGCTACAAGTGCAAATGTGGAAAGCCCAATTCTACCGTCTTCACCCCTTCTCCTACCTTTTCCCCTCTACTAGGGCAGTCTTTCTCTTTCCACTTGCGCTACCCTCCCCCACCAATGCCCTTCCAGGAACATGCGCAAAATTTGAGTCGGCGTCTGTTGGAACTCAATGCTCTGAATTAAAACAACTGCCACGGCGTGTCATGCACACCTGCAACATCACGCTGTGCTACAAAGTTTGCCGAGAATCTACATTGAGGTCTGACATTGTTTATTAAGAAGATAACCAATATTTTTGCTTTTACTTCCCATCCGCACGGTCAAACTCCTCGCCAGATAGCTATGGACAGCGTGACTCTACCATAAAATATACAATGATGTGGCCAAGGGATCCGACTATAAACGGATGAACATATCACGGGCACTTTCATCATCGTACGTGGTCTCCGAAAAGGAAATGGTAAAAAATATGAAGATGAATGAACCATAACCATACTTGATAAAATGAATCAAAGTTTACGAGGCCGCCGAAAGACAAGATCTCCGGTGGAGCCAGGATTTGAACTCTGGGTTTGCCAATATCCAGTCGGGTATGCTAACCACTACGCCACTCTATACTGGTGTAGTAGTTCAAATCTTGGCTCCTCCAATAATTTTGTCTTTTGGCTGCATCGCAGACTTTGATCCATTCATCCGTATATTTTCGATTCTAAACGGATGAACAGATGCAGAAGTCTTTTACCGTATTCTCTGCACTATATGTCTAACAGTTGAAATTTTGCACGGACGTGAACCCATACAAGGATTCGAATTTTAAACATCCATTATGACAAGACGAATTTTGGTAATGGAAGATTATGTTAATGATGATTTATGTATGACGCAAGCTTGTTTATGACCTAATAAAGGAGGCATTTGTCAAGGTGTGCTGTGTGTGAGACGTTTTTACGTTCCGACTAAGCGCCAGTCTAAGAAAAAAAAAAAAACTTTTCTTTTTCAATCATAATTTTTAGTCCGGAAAACTACCCAAACAATGTCCGAGCGTAAAATGAACCGCATAAATTGGCCAATAAAGTGAGTGCAAATGAGGCTCTTCACAAATGTGTCTTTAGGTGGTGCATTTATCATATACTCAAAGTTCGTTAGTAGAAGTTTCCAGAATCCGAAACGAGAAAGAAAAAACACTATCTATATCTATGCAAGTAGGAGGGGGTGGGGGGGGGGGGGGGGGGACGTAAACAAACTGGTTGATGGTGCCACTCACAGATGGTGCCACCATCGGCGCGGCGCTTTTGAAGCGCAGACGATCTGACCGTACACTTGCTGGGGTCTGCTTTCAGGGGTTTAATAAAAGGAAACTTTCAAGTTTCCGATCGAATAGTAGTTCCATGTTTTAAAAAGGATTCATTCAGCAACATGCAAAGCAGACGTCGTTGCCGAAAACGACCTTGTTATCGTCTGCTTTGCCACTAAGGCTCGTTTCTTTTGCTCGCCCCGTACTCCGGAGTTTTTGCGTTTTTTAAAGTCGCGGCTCTTTTTATTGTATTTTTTCTTTTCTTTTTTTGCGATGTTTTGGTGTGGCGTATGAAGAGAAGGAAATGTTGGCTGCTTCCTTTTCTCCGAGACAGTGAGCGCCGATGCCTATTTCCGAATGTTACAGGAGCAAGTATTCTTGAAGATGGAAGCATACCACATGCCAGTGGTTCTCAGATGAGGGTCCGCGGACACTTTAGGGTCCCTGAAGATCTTCGCGGACACTTTAGGGTCTCCGAAGCCTTAAACCGTCAGTCAAGCCGAGCCCCCAAAACTTTTTTTAATTTTTTTATTGATGCTGGCTGTCTTACAAAGCTAAATAGATCAAACCATGTGTACTGAGTGAGTAGGGTGGATTATTCTCCGTTTCATAGCCTCAAAATTGTTTTGCACGCATTTAGTTGCCTTCCTTCACCCTTTTGTATGCGTAATCATCCAATATCCGCCACTCCCTTTTGGTGGATGGGGTCCCCCATCATTTCTGTCGATCCGGAATGGGTCCTCAAAACATCAGTGAACAAGAACCCCAGCCATATGCAAAAAGAACTGTGCACATTTTAGCAGGATGGGGCACTTGCGTACTTCGCCACGTCAGTGCGACAGTGGCTGAATGAGACGTTCCAAGGTCATTGGATAGGTCGTAGGTCTTTCAACATGCCGTGGCCCCCGCGTTCACTGGACCTGTCCCTTTGCGATTTTGTGGTTGTTTGGGGCTATATCAAGGCGACACTGTACACGGGCCTGATAGCATCTATCGAAGAGCTGAAAGCTCACATTGAAGCATCCTTTGACACTATTAGCGACCGTAACCGTGAAGCCACGCTAAATAAATATGAACAGCGATTGCACAAGTGCGTTGCAGTGAATGGTGAACATGTTTAACTGCAATTTTTTTTTTTTTTTTAGTTTAGCGATGTGGCGTTTTTTTGACACAACCACACAAGCAGCACCTCCAACGTTTCACACTGATAACCTGGATGGATGAATGAATACGGCTGAGCCCTTTGGATCGGGCGGTAGCTTACGCCACCTAGCCATTTTGTCTTACCCTTTAAGCTTAGAATATTTAAATGTGAAAACTATATTCACTCCGTACTGAAAAGAAAGTGAGGCTATAAATCCCCCTTGCCATCAGTTAATAAGAAAATGCCTAGTTTTCTCTCGCTTTCTGCCACCATTCACTTAATCTTTGCTTGGTAATCTCTACTGTCTTGAAATCCACTTTTCCTTCGCTGTCTCTAAAACCCAATGACCTTATTAAATCTATGTTGTCTTCGGTATGCATAGGGTGAAGCCCTTTACAGTAGAGTATCCAGATGGCGCCACCATACCTCTTCAGGTATGGTGGCGCCATCTGTGAGTGGCAGCATTAAGCACTGTTTGTTTACGTCTTTTTTTTTTTTCCCGCGCAGATATATAGCGTTTTTTTTTTTTTCCTTTCTCGTGTTGGTTTCTGAAAACCCCTACTCGCAAAATTTGAGCATGATAAATACACCACCTAAAGACACCTTTGTGAAGAGTTTCATTGCGCTCACTTTATTGGCCGTTTTATGAGGTTCATTTTACGCTGGGACATCGCTCGGGTACACCCTGTAGAGGTTTTCAGTTCAGCATGCGGCTTATTCCACGAAATCATTCGACGAGACGTAGCGCTCGCAAACTCTGTAATCAGGGAATTCCCAAAGCTTGCGTCGACCTAGATTACGGGGAATTGGCACCGCCTTTCACCATCGACGTAATCCCTTTTACCATCGACGTTATCACCTTTTGAAGGGTGCAAAGGGTTCGAAGTAGCCATAACAAAAAGGTATCGTACGGGCCACTGGTATTGCTGTGTAGTTTCGACAACAATTTGTGAGTTACTGAGTCTGAACGGAACCGAGGAGGCTCACAGAAAGCTGCGAATATTTGCCGCCGAGTTGCAGAAATAAACTCCCGTCAATCTTCTATTACATATCGAAGGCCGTGCGAGCTTGAGGAAGCTACAGTCAGTTTATATCTGTAGTCCTCTTTTCAAACTCTAGACGTTATTCTGGGAGATAAGCGTGTTCTACGCTTAAATAAACGTTCTGTCAACACATTTCTAGTTGCACAATCACATCCGAACGAAGAGTATACTCACTCGAAGGCTTTTTGCTCTTCGATCGCCTCTCGGGGGTGGACATTTTTCTCGTTCAAGCGCGCCGGAAGTGACAAAGTCACGTGGTTTCTCGAACCACGTGATGCCTTACCACGTGACATTCATTTTGACTTCCGGCGGTACACCCGAGCGCCCGAGCCGCCGAGAGCAGAGAAACCGGAATCGAAGGTAGGAGATACGTTGCTTCCACCGTGGCAAGAATTTCCCTCGCTCTTCGATTCAATTAGCAGGCCATCAAACCGGCACTGGCTAGCGGTCATCGTACTTTTTCTACCGAGAGGCTAGCAGTAGAGCTTAGGTCCCCTCCGAAAACCCTCGCTGAAGCATACACCTTTACGTCGATCGCTTTTCGTATGCACTAGTACGCTAGTACCAGGAAGTCGCAGACGAAACCACTATCGTGCCACTAAATTTACGTAAAAAAAAAAAAAAAAAAAATTACGCCAGGAAAAAAGAAAGAAAAAAAAAAAACACCAGCGGGGTAGCTGATTTTGAGCACTAAGATAGTCTCAAATAGATTGCGTCTTGAAATTTGTTTTCAATTTAATTAAAATTATTTATTTTTTATTTTTTTATTATAAAAATGAAGACCCCCACAGCTGGTCAACTAGTTCGTAGGAATGTACCGTTTGCGAGGTATCGATATCGCACATAAAATTCTCTGAATATCAAAACAGATATTTTGTTTGTAATTATATTTTTTAGCCAACGGTATATGGTATGTTGATCTGATCACATGCATTTGCCTTGACATACCTTCGTTGTCGGCCCCGAGTTATTCCAGCGAGAATGTCAAGTATCTTAGGCGGCGCCCAGTTTGCCGGTGCACTTAGTTGATTGGTTCCGCGTTGTGCTCCCCATGCCACACGTGTGGAACAATGGCATAGGTCAAGGCTATCATCCTGAAACATCGCGACCGCGAGCTCGATATCAATATAGGATTTGTGGACTCTAATTATTTGACAACAAGTAACATGGATGAATATATAGTCTGTGTACGGCGTGATGGAAATGTTTGCGTTCATAGAAAACACGAAATTTGTTTCCATTTGCATTCGTGTGCGCGCGCGCGCCGATGAGGTAATTGATCAATTGATTTTTCTCTGAGATTAAAAGACTGCGACGTTGTTTTTTTTTTTTTTTTTTTTTGTTTCGTTTTTGTTTTCTGGAAACCGGTTTCGCAGACTGGGTAACCTAGATTTTTTGTGTGTGTCTGTAGACCTTCAGCTTTTTATTATTATTATTATATTGGGTTTATATAGATCCCCGGTAAAGTACATAACATCTCCCATCATTTTTTTTTTAATTTTTTTATGGGTTTTGTTTTGGAACAAGTTTGTTATTGCCTTGGAAGCAAATTTTTGGTTCAGGGTCGGAATTTCTAAGTAGATAACCCGTTTCTAAAAGCAAAGAAAAAAAAGTGTAAACTGGTTTATGTAACTAGCTTCCAGCGCGGACTTGGCTATTCGATATATACACTGTTTTCTAATAACTGACAGATATATCGCGGGCCTTACATATAATCTTGAGTATAAGAGAAATAATAAAATGTTGGTGCCCTCGTAAAAAAATGTCAGAAAAACAAATCAAAACACATAGAAAGCAGAATGGCGTGCATTGACCATTATTACCAGTAATAATGATTATTTTCCATATCTTCTAAGGGTTAACGCGCGCCAACACCTCGAATTACGTATCGTGGATAAAGCCGCTGGGAGTTCGTCTGATAACGTAAAGTGTTAATTGCCTTTTCGGAAGTCAATTTTCTTTTTATGACTCATGTTTTGCTTTCTTTCTTTTAGATATGGCTTATTAGTCGCCGGCAATGGTTCCCGAGCCATCCGCTACGCAGGTTGAGGCGGCACGGGCTGCCCACAGCCTACCAATGCAAAGTGTCTGCTGACGTGCGCCTAGCGTCGTCTGCTCTAGCGGCTCGAGTGCCGTCTGCTCAAGCGTCGTCTGCTCCGTGTCGTCTGCTGCAATATCGTGCTGTGTTCTAATTTTTTTTAACAAGAGGATGCCAGTTGAACAAGTTCATGGTCACGGCGACAGCGGTGAATGGTAACGTCCTCATGATTCTTGTTATATTATTTAATTTAAAAAAGATAGAAAAAAAGGGTAATTATTTGGTCTAAAAAGAAAAAGAAAAACAAATGCTGTTTCTTCGCTTTGGTGGAAACTGCTTAAACATGACACGCCCGATTCAAAGCAGCCGTAAGTCGTTTTGTCTCGTGAGTGATAACGCGAAACCTGTAGAACGGGTCGTACTTAATCTACTTTCTTTCCGTTGTTGTTGACGAAAAAACTAAAAAGGAAGAACGAAAGAAAAAAGAAATCCACCTTTCTCACCCCCTGAGAAACATCGTGACAGGTTAAAGTTTAACGATCTACCTACCCTTTGCTCACCCCCGTAAACCTTGGTCCGAGCGTAAACGGGCTCTGCGAATTAATTCATCGCACCGGAAAGCGCTTACACAAGAGTTCGTGTTGTCCGTCTGGAGGCCACAATCATTATAACGGTGCAGTGGAATGCCGGCAGCGACTACTCAAAAGAAAACAACAAAAAAATTATAATCTTCGTATATTTTTTTTAGTTTGTTATTTGTTGTTGGTTTATATCAACTTCCAATCGGCGTACGCACGTACCCGAGAAAGCCACACTTCCTCCTCATCCTTTTTCTAGTTTCGAAGTCGGTCAAGTCAGATTTTTTTTGCTGTTTTAATTCGTGTCCTCGCAGTTTTTCAACTCTCTCACGACCAGCACCTTTCCTTTCTACAACTCGCCTTCCCCTTTCCTTCAATGTGTTACGTTTCCTTTCCTCTCTTCTTTGCGGTTGCGAGTTTCCACAGGTCTTGATCCCTTTTTTCTTCTATATTTTGTTTTGTTTCTCGGCTTTTGAAGCGCTCTCCACCGTGGTTCCCACACTCTGCTGCCTTCAGTCGGTGCCTTGCCGTGAACCGTTTTTGCCGATCTGGAACTCTGTTGCTTTCGCGAGCACACGTGGGACCTCTGGAAAGTCATCCCCAGCGTTCACACTGTCCGTTCTAGACCGACGTGTTTTTGAACGGTTCGGTCAATCCGTCATTTTCGCTGGTTCTGCCATGTCGTCAGCTAACGGCGAACGGTGAGATAGCATTCCTTATCTTTCTGTTTAGTGACGAGTTCAGAAAACTTCGTGGAAGCGGTGCATAACAAGAGAGGAGGTCTTGCGTTGTGGACAGTTTTTTTTATCTGAAAACTGATGTGAACTTTCTGATAACACTGTATCCGCTCAAATACGCCCAGGTAATATCTCGTCCTTACTCATGCCGCTTTATCCATATCTGTTCCTCGCCAATATGTGGCGGCTCTACCATAGCGTTAGTCATCGACCTACCACTGCAGTGACGCGAACATCGTTCCTAGAGTAATACTGTTTGCATTCGACATCAAACTTGAATATCTTGGGCTGGACGTACATATTCTCCCAGTGTGCGTGGTAGGCGATTTGTGCTTTGCACAGTTATGAGCGCCTCATTAAAAACAATATATATCAAATACAAATTTCTACTTGTTGACAGTATCGTAGCCTACAGACATTAGGCGACGTTTTATATGTTGTACGTTGTGCAATATTTTTTTTTTTAATGTAAATTCGTAACGCTGGTAAATGGTAGTGAAACGAGCAGACGACGTCAAGCTAGGCAACGTGCAGACGATGCAATCAGTGCCGCATACCCCTGGCGCGCGCGAACGCACGGCACACAATATGGTAATGAGAGAAAGCTGGCAATCTTTTTTTTTTTTCTTATATTGCGCTTTTTTCTTCTTCTTATAAACAGAAATAAAGGCGGGCAATCCTTTTGGTTTTTTAGTTCGTGAGAACGATCTGCTTTTCTTGCCAGTCATCGGCAGAGTCACAAAAGTGGCGCTCAGTAACTACCCAGTCCCACCAATAAATGAAGTTGGGTTGTCAACATTGGTAGTCGTTATCAAATTATTCGAATGATCGGATTATTCGAATTGGAACTTCTCGAAGGAGCCGACTGCTGAGCTGATGCAACATTGTTCGGAGCTGCATTGGTTAGCACACTTGGTTGGGAATGCAACTTGGCTTGGCTGAAACATATATATATATATTTTAAAAGAGTTTCATCTGGGTCGGTGGAAAGTGGTCTGGAATTTAAAATGGCAGTACGTTCGGCCTCCGCTGTCTGGGCAGTAAAAGCCTTCCGGAACTAGAACCGGACTACCTTGGGTTCTCGCCGAAGCGCCGAGGTCTTTGCAATTTCTGCTCAAAGACAGGTTTTTTTAGGTTTCGGTGGCATTCAGACCGCGCACGAGCCGGGTATCTAGTAGCAGAAAAGGTGGATGAAAAGAAAAAGGAAGACAGACACGCTCTTTCGTCTTATCCAGCATATTTACTTTTCCTTCCTAACTGCCTGTCGCTTCTTGTTTTATTCCTCGTCACTTACTTTCCGCAGTGAACGAGGAAGCTAGCTAGAATGTCGTGCATTCTGGTGGGCACACACATTTTTTGTTCAGCGCACTTTTTTCTGAGTCAGTACTTTGCTTCTGCGGCTTCGAATGCAGAACCGAAACTAACGCCGACGGGCCGATAACTAGGCCTCAAAGTTTGAAGGCCGATACCTACCTAATTATCATAACTACATAATGAATTATAATATTACGTTCTTCGGTTATCAACATTTGGTCTCTACGTAAATAAGTATTTTTAGTTTGTACTACAAAGACAAGATGGCGCAAGCTACCTTAAAACTTCAAGTCAAAGGAGAAAGAGCTGTTGTCCACTCAATGAGATTGCTTCTTTCTTTACGCCTCCATCGATCCACTAGTACGCGCGGCGTCTGCCTCTCGCCTTGTTTCCGCGCCCCACACACGTATCAGCTCAGCGCTAAGAAACAACAAAGCGTAATTTACTATGAGTGCAATAACTTCGATCAGCGTCGTCTCGCGATAACATAGCAACGTGTCACAATCTTGCAACTAAAGCACGGGTCGCGTTTGAGTGGGCGATCAGCGAAACCGATAGATAATTTTTTTTTTTTTTTTTCCTTCGGAAATCTGGGCCGATTGCAAGCTTACACCACCCTGGCCGCAAGTGCGAGTTCGGACTGCCGTGCGGACGTGAACGATGAGTCTGTACGTGGTACGGGGACGGCGCTTTGAGCGCGTCCAATCGGCAACTTCGTCGGTTGTGCCCGAAACCGTTGGAACTGTCGGAATCATCGTTGACGACGACGACTGGCGAACTCCGAGACCGTGAGTCGTGTTCAGCAGTACGGGTAGTAGCCCAGTGGGCGTTGCTCCACGTATCCTCTTTCGTCGTGCTTTTGATATATGATATGATATCGCTAGTCTTGCGCTCACGTGAGACTCGAACGCCTAGTTGGAGTGTATTTTCCGAAAGTTTGTTGGGAGCTGCAAATACTTAACTTCATATTGTTATCATGCGCGAAGAGCTGTTTTCAGACGTCTGTTTGAGAAAATAACTGTTTTAAAACAGCCTTTTTCTGTTTTCGTTTTTGGCAGACGACGTTTTTTTTGAGCAGACGATCACAGTTTGACAGACGATCAGATTTTAACATACATCTGATTTTAGCTGCCGAAAGGTATAACGCAGGAATTCCTTCGTTTTGCGCTTCGCAAACGCGCATAGACGTTTCATTTGCCGAGTTGCTTAGCTTACGAGGAATTAAGAAAAAGAAAGATAAGACTGAAAGACGAGCAGAACGATACAAAACAAATTGCTATCTTCGTAAGTCTTGTTCACAGAAAACAATTTCGAATATATTTTTAACCACCAGTTGTTGTCATTGTAAAAAAAAACAAAAAAAAACATATTTTTTTGTTTATTCCCAAAGTGTATCAGCATGTTTTTTTTTTCTTTTTTTAACAATTATACATTTATACCTAAGAAAAAAATAATCACCTGAAAAATTGTTTTAGTCTTAATCGTTTCCAGTGAAGTGCTTCTCGTTCAAACAAGCCTCGAGTTTCACCCTCACACATTTATTTAACGACGACATATTTAAAAAGTAAGAAATGAGTGGCAGTGGAGTCTCCTAATCTCTGCTGAGACGTTTTTGTGGCACTCGAGAAAGTGCCTCTCTAGTGAAGATAAAAGAAATCCACAAGCTCCTCTTCTCGACGCCGCAAGCGGCCGACTTCCCCCGTCAAAAGCCACGACGCCTTCTTTTATCGGAGAAAACACTCCTGGTTATGTGTTGTTTCTGTTGTGCCGGACGTTCTTCCATACGGGATGGAGTTACGTCTGTCGTAGCGGTGAATTTAGCTTGTTGGGGCAAGGCGGACATGGATCTAGGACACAAAGCGGATATTCCATCGTTGGCGTGACTGTTGGCGTGACCGTTACAGCTGTCGAAGCAGAAAAACAAAACTGCTTTCCCAACGCGTTCACATGACAGACGCGCAGCTGTTGCTCGTCCGTTGCGGTAGAGTTGCTGCAAATAGATTTCCGCATAGTTTGTTTATAATTCCGATACAAACACGAACGCCACTTCTGTGAATCCATCTTGTCCGTGCAGGTTTATCTTTCCCTTGTCATTTCTAGGTTAACGAGAAGAAAAGGAGTAGCTTCTCGGATTGGAAGCCGCAATGTACCATATTTCAAATTGATGTAGTCAATGTTCCTATAAAAGCGGGGGTTTGTACGTTCGAGTCAAATAGAGGCAAAATAGATTTTTCTTAATCAACCGGGCATGTTCTGGCAGGAAGAACTTGAAAAAGACACTTCCCGAGAAGCAGTTACCACCGAAAAAAAATGTTGGGTGCTGGTTTGAGGCATATTGGCAGGTTTGTTAGATCTTCAACCACCTCTAAGGCACTGTAACATAAGAACTAAAACACATGGAACTTGATCCCCTCTTGTGCATTACCCAGTCACATTTCTCCAGTGTGAATAACCACCAGATTTTTGTAAGCATCGTTTCATGTTACGAGTACCGCACAAATTCCATGTCTGCATATTTAGAAAAGTAGTAGCGACAGAGTAACCTATCGAGTCCAAATTCTCTTTCTGAACATCGGACCCGCCAATTTAGCTTGTTTTCACGCACTAAGTAGCAACCTCGCTCTCTGAAAACGCGCTTATTTTTTTTTAAGCGCATTATTTTTTTATTATTAAGATTGCTCTATTGTAATGATTCATCGTTTCCACACAAGCGGAGGAGTGGTACTCCATGTAGCCAGCAGCCAAAGGCAAACAGCCGTCGTTATCTCGCGTGACCTCGCTCAAATAAACAAAAGGGTTAGGCTCGTTCAAAACAGCCAGAGGACGAGATACGTGCCAAGGTCAGGACGTGTTTTGCTCGTGTCTCGTTTTAGGTTCACAAATGAGGAGCTGGAAGACATGCGAGCCACGCTCAATGCCCACGGGCAAGAGCACCTGCTGCAGTTCTGGCCGCAGCTGGACGACGACGAACGTTGCCAGCTGATGACCGACCTCAGGTTAGTTTGCATATACCATTTTCTGCTCGAGGTCTTTGGCAGATGGGCGAGGGGGAGATTTTCCCCCTCCTTCCTCCATTCCCACAAAAAAAGCGTCCATAATAGGAGCGTTATGACGCGAGGAAAAGGCCCGCATTTACCCGTTCGTCTTTAGAAATGTTGTCGGCAGGAGAGGGTAACCGCTGCCCCCTTCCCTCCCCGTTCCAACGCCGCTGCCAGTCAGTGTGCCAAAATTTTGGCCAAAGCAACCGCGGTGTGGACGTAGGCTCGTTGCGCCGTGCGACCGAGATTTTGGTTGTTTCAGGACTTCCAGGTGGTCCAAATGAATCCTCAGCGCCTTGCTGGAGTTTTCCAGATTCCTTAAAGTTGTTTTGGGGCACAAACCTTGCCAAAACATCCTCCCAGGGGTCAGCCCAGTCACGTATTAAAAGAACAGGTCGGGAGGAAATCAATCTACCGTAATATCCCTAGAGATAGCCCACCTGAAATCGAGAGCAAATCGGTTAAAAATAAGGAGTGGACTATCTTCGCTGTGCAGTCGAGAAAAGTTGAGAAAAGGCTATTTTTAGATCACGTTTTCCTGCCAAACTTGTTATTGCGACGAGGGACAAGGAAGCAAAGAGGACTATACTTCCCAGTCAGCAATGTTATCCTGCCACAGCTAACCGCATTTACGCCTCAGTCAGCATTGAACTGAACACTACGATTGAGTGGGCTATCTTTGGGTGTTTAAAAGAAAAGGGCAAATCAAGCGAAAAATAGAGGTCGGTTATCTTTCAGAGGTGGGGCCATCTCTGGGGATATTACGGCAGTGAAAAAAATGGGATCACTCATGCCCGTGTCCAACTAGAGCGACAGACAGAAACAAACGACAGCGACAAGCCTCCAACCAGAGTCTTTAGCAATTTGACAGGCTTTGTAGAATAAAGGAGGCTGTGCTCAAACACGAGCATCATGCACGCGAAGGTATCTTTGGCAGGCTTGCAATCGCTTGCGCTTACTTCACGAGCACCGAACGACTAAACGCCTGCCAAAAGTACCATCGCGAGCATGCTCCATGGGTTTGAGGCTTGTCGCTGTCTTTTGTTTCTGTCTGTCGCTCTAGTGGGACACGGGCCTCACTGTCACGTAAGCTCAAATAAGGCAGGTCCTCCCACAAAGCCTTCCACACTTTCCACTTTGGCAGAGCAAGCGCTGGAGAGGAGGAGACCAGCAATCATGGGAGAGTAGAGTGCTTTGTGGAAGGGTTTGGTTCCACTATTCTAAACCTGCAACCGACTATTGGTGACTCCAGCAAAATCGACGTCGCGTAGCGGCAACGCCGAGAATCTCAAGAGAGGAGGTCGTTTCGACTCTGTCGTCTGCTATCTCTGCTTGGTTCTGAAACATTGTTTCCAGTAATTATTTTTATGCTTCCGTTGTGTGATTCCTACGCACTAACTAGAAGAAGGTTTCTACCATAGAAAAATTGCTTTGCTTTTATATGTAGCCCCAATTTCACGCTGCAGTGCAAGAAATTAATGATGAACCGCATGCTGAGCGGCGAAAACGACCTCCTTTCGTCCGCCATTTTATCTGACCAGTGTGCCCCCTAGTGTTCGCTGGAGTTGCAAATAATAAGATAAGGAGTCAAAAAACAACCTTGTTTTCGTAGAAAGGCTGTTGGCGCCGATCGATTGCAGCGAGGTCAGGGACGGTGGTCTTGGAGAAGTAGTTCCCGCGGGTGTGCGGTTGCACCGTTTCCCAGAGTGGCGTGACGCTTGCAGGTACATAGACTTTGAGCGGACTTCGAAGGCGTTCAAGCAGGCGACCAACTCGGGCTCCAGCGACCCAGAGAGCCTGGACGACCTCCTGGAGCCCATCCCTGCCGAACAGCAGGGCTCGGTGTCGCGCTGCTCTCGGGAGAAGCTCGAGGCTTACCGCAATGAAGGTTAGTGCTCCGTCTGTGTGCACGTGCCGTGCAAGTGGCATTGTGTTACGAGCGTGGACCCAAATGGGAATATGTAACATGCGCAGCAGCAGGTGGGACTACAAAACACCTTGTCCCAGCGAACGAGATCATAGAACGCAGCAGCCAGCAAACGAGATCATATAACACTCGGAGTAGTAAATGGGAACACTGTAAGCACCAACTGTGTTCGTGCAACACTTGCCAGCAAAATAGCAAATTGTTGTGTGTGTGTTTATACAGCCGGAAGGTAGTCTGCCGTAGTGGGCGTCTGGTGTCTCGGCTGTAGATGAGCAATACAGCCAGTGCGGTACAACCGCTAGCCTGGGCTCTTTAATGTGAATTATGCAGTAGTGCCACAGGAAATGGCACTATGTAACACTCGCAGCGACAGGCAGGACCACGTAACACTTGCGGGAGCAAATAGGACTGTGTAACAACTGTGACGGGAAATGGGACGACAGAAAATTTGTGGCAGTGTAGTAAAGGGTGTCCCTAAAAAAAGTCTGCAAGGTTTTCTTCGTTACAAAAATAAAATATGCATCACAGAAAGCTCAATTTTTTGCTCAAATGTGGCCCTAGCAGTCCACACCAGATGCCAAAGTTTCAGAACTGACCGTTACCTTATTCAAAAGTTATAATTTTCTAAACTTTTTGATGGGAAATTGGTGGCCGATAGACCTCTCGAATGCATAAAGCTGAATGGCGCCAATTACCAAAAACCGGCCCCATTTACCCATTAAAATTTTCAGAAAATCTCTTATAACTTTTGATCGAGATAACAATTATTTCTGAAACTTGGGCACCTGGTTTGGACCACTGGTACTACATTTGCGCAGGGAATGAGCATTCGTCAATGCATAGTTTATTTTTGCCACAAACAAACGGCGTAAATGTGTTGTGGGGGGGACACGTCGTAGATGGAACCAACCCTTGTGGCAGCTTGTTTGCCCCGCGACTGACGCCGTCGCGCCTGCGCAGGCCTGCGCCTGGTGTCGGAGGGCAAGGTGGCGGCGCTGCTGCTCGCCGGGGGCCAGGGCACGCGCCTCGGGGTGCCGTACCCCAAGGGCATGTACGACGTGGGACTGCCCTCCCACAAGACCCTCTACCAGCTGCAGGGAGAGCGCCTCTACAGACTCGCCCAGCTTGCCGAGGAGGTGACCGGCAAGCGCGGCAACGTGCCCTGGTGAGCGCCCCACACCGACGCTTTGTCGGACCGCTGGTACACGCTCTACACCTAAACGTGGCTCTTTACACGCGTTTGTGTTCGACCACGACCGAATGTGTTGTCTTTTCCACTCCTCTCCAACTGCTTGGGTCACACTCTCGCCCCTTTGCCTTTGGTAGTGCTTCGCAGAACTACATTATAGCTGTCATATAATAGTGAAGCTGCGACCATGTCTGATCACTCTCTCTCTCGCTCCCCGTTCAGGTACATCATGACGAGCGAGCACACCAAGGAGCCGACCCTGGAGTTCTTTGCCAAGCACGACTTCTTTGGCCTTCAGGAGGACAGCCTGGTGGTGTTTGAGCAGAACATGATGCCCGCCTTCACCTTCAGTGGCAAGATCATCCTCGAGACGCCCTGCAAG
This sequence comes from Ixodes persulcatus, assembly GCA_013358835.2. NCBI lineage: Eukaryota > Metazoa > Arthropoda > Arachnida > Ixodida > Ixodidae > Ixodes > Ixodes persulcatus. The sequence continues at coordinate 37,795 of JABSTQ010009632.1, read as the reverse complement.
GCGAGTGGCAAGACCTGAGTTGCACGATAAGCCGCCGCTAGGCGTCGAAGCGTGCCCGAACGTCCGTTCTCCGGGGCACTACGGTGTTAACGTTGGAGCCTTCGCTTTACCTTGAAAAGGAGCGTCACGACAATACATAATAATCGGAAGTATGTGAAAATATAACAAAACAATGTACAGCGTGTGGCGGAAAAAAATATTTACAGCAGCGATGCGATCCCTGCGCCGTTTGCGCCAAACTGCGCCAAAGCGCTTACTCCGCTACATCCCGCTACGTTTTGCCAAAATGGGAGGAATTTGCGCCAACGTTGCTCCAAAACTGGTTTTCGCTTTATTAATACTGAAAATATAATAAATAAAGCCCCGTTACACGGCCAGATCGTTACGGTAGGCTGGTGTGAATTTATAAAACTCTATTGTCGCCTCATATAACATTCTATTCGATTTGATCTTTGTGTCAAACATTGACAGTACTCAGAAAGTTTCGCAGTATTTCTCAAGTTCGTTGTCTGTTCTGGTTGGATAGTAACATCGTTGAGTGCGCTTGCCACTGCGCAGTGGTATGCAGCAGTGAGGCGTCAGTCACGTAGGAGGCATCGCAATTTTCAATATGTTTGCTTTGCCGCAGCGCACCCACGCGCTAAAGGGAAAGCACTCCTCCAGAGCAGAACGTTACACATGGTTTCTGAATGAAACTACGGCTAGTATATCTGACTCACTGCGATATTCTGAAGACATATTTTTCACATTGGAGATTCATCGAGGATACTTGAGTATTGCAATAAAACTTTCGTGAACTGCTTTATTTTTTTTATGTCAACTCATTTAATTAAAACAAAATTCGGTGAAGCATGCTTGGAAATGACCAAAACAAATTCGTCAGGATTTTTTTTTTTTTTTAAAGAAAGCATATTTTTTGTTTACATTTTTTATCCTGAAGTTCTGCTTATAAAATGTAATTGATGTTCGTAATCAAACGAGGAAAGCTTTGTTTTATATCTAAATTGAGAACTGCACTTTAATTACAACATTTATAACTTAAAAATACATCAGTTTGGGTGCTTGAAATTGTAACACTCTAACATTATTTTAGCAGAATATGCTATCATAATTTAAACCCTGAGACAAGGAGAAATGAAATAATGAACAAGCCCTTTAAGCCCTTGTCTCGAAGGTGAAATTAGAATATTTCCTTACCAGTTCACCTGCATACTTTCTCTTTTTGAAATATTACTTGGTTTAAAGGAGCGGTGCAACGATATTCAATTGGAATATTTTTCACTTTACACGAGCTTGCTGGCACTAGTGGGACTCAAGGATACTCGCATGCAACGCCACTAGCCAAGAAACTCCTTTGTTGCGGTGTAATTTCAAGGACAAAAGCGATCATTTTCATTCAATCTCTCCTTTGCGAAATTTGATGACGTAATGTGGGGATCGCAGTACACCCCAATGACGATATTTGAATTGCGGTTCATAGATTGGACCCGAGCATTGCGTGGGCACTCGATTTGGGCTCGTGATAATTACTAGCTCGAGAAGCATTCGGGTAGTGGCCCGTGTCCAATCGCTGCAACGACGACAAGAGCCGAGCCATAACAATGTCTGGAACTCAGTGCGTGTCCTGTGCTTTGCCAACCCCAGCGCGTGGCTATGATCAACATTGGAGGCATATAATCGGCTCCAGATCACGTGGCCGCTCGTTCTGGCTGCGGGTTGAGGGAGTGAACGCTGCTCGTTTTTCTTTAATTTTTTTCTGGGACTTCTATTGCGTGGGGTGAAAAACGAATGCGTGTTTCAGTAGGTCACTAACGTCAGGGATCCGTTCCAAGCGGTATTTGCGCAAAGTACAAAAATTGTTGCATCGCCCCTTTAAATTTGATTTCATATACCTAAAAATAATTATGAACAGTAGTTCGCACTGCCATTCATCAGTCAGCATTTTGTTAGCGTGCCTTGTGCTTCTATATGCATTTAAACTGCTGGCTACCCTTCCGAAAAATCCCAGTATAACTTTTCGCTCTCTGGATAATGGAACTGGAAATCTATCTGGATTCTGTCTGGATTAGAGGTTTTCAGAAATTATTTCTTTGTCTGCAATCTGGATTTCAAGTTTCCAGAAACAATTCCAGTCAAATCTGCAGTTCCATAATCCAGATAGTGAAAAGTTATATACTGGGTTTTTTGGTAGGCTTATGCTGTTGCACAGAAGCAGGAAGGCAAAGTAGACGTAAACACATAAACCTGAGCACGATATTCGAACTAGTATAAATGAAAAGGACATGTGTGCTTATGCTCCAAAATTATTTTCTACTGCTCCAAAATCGACTTTTGGCTGCTCTAAAAGGTGCTCCAAAATGGTTCAGACCAGTCACATTGCTGTTACATGGGTTTTTTCATTGCAAAAATAAGCTATGCATCCCCAAACGTTCACTCTTTCTCCTAAAGGTAGCGCTAGAGGCAGGCACGTAGCCAGGATTTTGTTTCGGGGGGGGGGGGGGCCCGTCCATGACAAAATGCTGTATGAGGGAAAGGGGGGAGAGGAGGTCCCAGCAAAAGTGATTTCGGGGGGGGGGGGGGGGGGGGGGGGAGCCCGGGCCCCATGGGCCGTCCCCCTGGATATGTGCCTGGCTAGAGGTTTGAACCAGATGCCAAAGTTTGAGCCCGATCCGATACCTTATGCAAAAGTTAAGTGATTTTCTGGAAAAATCAAAGGAAAAATGGGGCCCATTTTCGGTTTCTGGCGCCATAGAGCTCCGTGTATTCGAGACCTCCGTCGACCAGCATTTTCCCATTAAGCTTTTCAGGAAAGTCACTTATAACTTTCGAATAAAATCTTGCTAAAATAAGCTAGGAGCATATCAGGAGAATCAGCAAAGCTGACAGCAGAGAGATAACGTCTTTACAGCCAAAACAAACAAAGCTGAATTATTTTCCCTTGAAATAAAATCTACAACCCTGTAGATCTCTAGTTACGTCTTCTCATTTTTTCTTTCTTTTTAGCTCTTTCCTGACCATGGGAAAAGCAACAATTTTGAAAGGATCTGTGGAACCGCTTTTATTTTCCCAACTAATTTGCGTATGCGGAAATACGAGGACGCATTGGAATGGGGCCAACTAGTTGTTTTTTTCAAAAGAGACAGAGGTTGGTATAATGTGGAGAAAAGAATTCAAAATGTAATTTAAAAAAAAAATGCAATGCACATGCGGAAGGCACATAAATGCCGAAACTTCTACAGCTATGTCAAATTAAACGTCAAATAAAAAAAATTTTTAAATATAAAAATGTGCGCCACACCCACGGCTATTACTTCTCAAAGTTGGTGTACTCTAACTGATGTCTGTTTTTGATTCGTTAGAGAGTTAGCCTCTGTACCCAGGCGAAAATCAGTCCACTTCCAACTGGATTATGGAACTGGAAATGAGATTGTCCAACTGGATTTTAGCTGGACCCAGCTGGAATCTAGCTGGATCCAGCTGGAATTCAGCTGGACCACCTCATTTCCAGTTCCATAATCCAGCTGGAAGTGGACTGATTTTCGCCTGGGTAGCATGTGTGCTTTTCAACGAAGGAATGCTTATGTTGGTGAAACACAGATAGTGCACCTCATATCTCCAGCAGAATGCTTTCTTTGTGTTCTACGTTGGTTTTGTCATAGCCTCGATTGCACTTCCTTCATATTTAACATTTTTGTCCACCTTGTTGGGAACATAAAACGTGCTTGCTGGCTCAGGACAGCATTGGAAATTATATTGATGCTTAGCGACAACCATCTCTTAAGTGATGTCTATAGCATCATTTAAAGTGTCATCAGAGGTCTTGACATCTAGAAAATATGCCATAATGCAGTTGAATTATGTAAATATTGCCATCTTTGTTACGAAGACTGATGCTAGCAGTTAGCCATCTTAGACAACTGCAACCATCGTGCCCAAGACTATTTTTGACAGCACACCAGCTTGTGATCAAGCTCAAACCTACATTGAAACTGAAACTAGAGTTTTTCAAATATCCACGAGATTGTGAAACATAATTCCTGCACTAAATTTAATTTTTTGACGGTGCTTGGAAACCATGGAACACCGGTGATCGATGGCCTATGGGTGCGGTCAAGAAAGGGTTAAAGGGGAGTACTGCTGGAACCTTACTCCATATAGCAAAATATAGGATCTCGTTTGGCCCATCAGCCACATTGTGTCATTGTTTAAAAATATGCACATACCTATGCTTTCCACCAGGGACTCGGTCCCAAACGAAGCGCATGATTTTTCATCCAGTCGACAGCACTTGGCAACAGAGTCTTTCGTAGAAAATCTAAGACACATTTTTCGGTTGCACACAGAGTCACACTCGAACTGACCACCAAACTGAGCTGATCATTCATTTTAAACTCTGGCTTTACAGCTTGGCCGTCCGAAGTATAGTCAATGATCTCGTAACTTTTGAAGACGCCGCGTTCTGCCCCTTTCGTATTCTCAGCAGAATACACATTCTTTATACATTGCGTGAAAATGTTTCAAATCGTCACCCACAGGTGGCGATGTCTCCCGACGGGAACGGCGGCCTGTACAGCGTGCTGCAGCGCAAGGGCATCCTGGCGGACATGGAGCGACGAGGAGTGCGCTACATCCACGTCTACTGCGTCGACAACATCTTGGTCAAGATGGCCGACCCCACCTTCGTCGGATACTGCGTCTCCAATGGGGCGGACTGCGCCGCCAAGGTACGTCGCCGCGCGTCATCGTGTCTCTGCATTCGTCCTGTCGCGGGTTTGTCGGGGACGCGTCGCCTCACCACGGAGCGAGTGGGTCGAAGATTCGCTCCCGTTTCTTGCAAACGCCGTGAGATGGTGCAGCATGGCAGGAACTCGAGGAGCCACCCTTATTCGTGCGCACGTTTTCAAGGCTGTGGGGCGTGCAACCACGCCCTCGCGAAAGCCGTGCGATCATGTCTGCACACAGAGCCCCAACCCGACGGTGCCCCACTGGGGGATGCGCAAAGTCGGAGTGGAATTTTGGCCCTCTTTCTCCTGACCTTGTGGATGGTTGAGTGCGTTAATAGGCAGTTTTAGAATAGCGCATGCTATAGCTTTGCGTAAGCAAAGGATAGCGTCGTTGCCACTGCGCATGCGCCGAACGCTAACCACGTTTTACGCTTTGCGTGCGCTATTTTAGCGTACGCTGTTTTGCGGAAATTACGCACATACACAAAGAGTCTGCACTACTCCGAGGACGATTTGTGATGGGAATTTGGCTAAAGCCAAGACGAGTGCAGTTAAAAAATGGCGGCTCCCAGGGCTGCGGCTGCGGCAGGCGTCGTGAGCGCGACGTCGGCGGGATGCTCTCGACTGCGATCTTCGGTGGGGCACGACATTGCGCTCTTACGGGAGGTGCAAGTCATAAACGTTTTGGAAGACCCAGCAAGGTGGGCAACTATCGCCGGCAACTTGCTGCCTGCGACGCGTGAACGTTTCTCGGCGAAGGTAGTATGTAGTACGATGTGCGAAGGTTAGTACACGAGACCTCTCTTGCCGAGGTGACTCATGCGGACACGATTGGTTTACCAGTCCCGTTGCATTCTCATATTTAAACGAATCTAAAATCTTGCTCTGAAGGAATAAACTTGTTTTTTTTCTCAAATCACAGCACTTCGTGCGTGAAATGAAAAGTGTTACTGCATGTTTGTGACGTTGCAAGCGGGAGATGTTTTGGAATAGCTGTGGAGAAACACTATTCCAAAACACTCCTGCGCGGCGTGCGCTAACGCAAGCGCCAAATTTAGCGCTAGCATGCGCTAAAACTGCGTACGTTATTCTAAAACTCGCTTATGTCTAAGGCTATGATAATGAAAGAAGGACATAGAAGACAATTGAAAGCCTGTGTCTTTTGTATTATCTTTTGTGTCCCTCTTTTGTTACCATAATTTCTGACTTTGTTCTGACACTTCTTTCTTCTTCTGCCATGGTTGGAGTTTAGTCGCTATCCGCATGTGCACTGCACCACTTTAAGATTGTCTAACATTTCTGCTAACAGAGCAAGAGATTTGGGTTGTTACAGATGTGAGCAGTGGTGTCACATACAAAATAACAGCGGTACCTTGCTCGACTACCTTGGGCCAAGTTGGCTGCTCTTAAAACCTATTGGCTACTGTGCCAACAAAAGTGTAGGTGCAGCAAAGATTGAATAATTCTTTGGGTTTGCAAACATCCTTTTTTCGTTTTTTATGTTTTTGCGGTGCTCCACATGTAAAGTAAAGTTTATAGGAGACATATTGCAGGAACCTCTAAAAACATTTGCACAATGCATGGCAGAAAAATTAAATGTGCTTCTGTACTCTCTTTTTGTGCCGTCCAATCCTTTCTGTACCAATTGAGCTATGTTGTTTTGTGCAATGCTGTTTTACTTTGCTACCTTTTCATTACAAACATCGAACAAATTTTCCTGCTATTTCTGGCCACTGTAAAATCTTGTAAGAACGCCCACCCAAAATGAACAGATAAATGGTGAAAAACGGGGTAGGCTCTCTTTGGGGATGCAACAGGAAAACTTTATCAAAAATTAGTGATTAACACAGGGGCACCCACTACAAACCACCTGCTACAAACCATGTGACATGGGAACTGATACCGCAAATCGCGGACGCGGCAAATTTGCGTTTTACGAAGTGATATAAACGCTTGGAAATTCGCTACAAACCCCTGTGCCACGGGAAAGGATACCACAGGTTGCAGACGCAGCAGATTCGCGTTTCACTGTGCAAAGGACCCGCGGGAACCCGCCGCAAACTCTCATCTGACGGGAACAAATACCGCAGATCATGGACGCAGCATATTCAAATTTCACGGTGCAACAAACATGCGGGAACCCGCTACAAACTTGTCTGTCACGGGAACCGATACCGCGCGCGCAGATCGTGGACAAAAACGCGGGAATCCACTACAGACTCGCATGTCACAGAATGGATACTGCAGATTACGGGCGCAGCAGATTCGCAATTCACTACGCAATATATCGCGCACAGATGGCGCACAAAAATGCGGGAACCCGCTACAAACTAGCTTGTCAGATGTACCGGTACCGCAGATCAGGCGGTTGATACGATTCCCGTCGGACGTCGCGTGACATCCAACAGAAATCGGGGGGTGGGCGATGTTTCAGAATTTTTACGTTGCAGATATTTAGCGAGAAAAACGGGATGGGCGGCCTCTCGGGGGAGGGCGTCCTTATGGGATTTTACGTAGTCACCGACCATCCCGAATGCCTTTTTAACTTTGCACCGGCCAACCCTGGCAGAAAGAGCAAGACTCGTGACTTGCGCACAAAAGGTCTGTTCGAAGCCTATAGGCTGGTTCACATACTTGAGACTTCTCACGACCGTGTGCCTCAGAACCTCTTGAAAACTCTTGACAACGAGGGATCACGCTGGCTCCATCTATTAGGTAGCCGTAGAACTTTCGCAGTTACATTTCCCCTTCCCTTTTTGTGCGCATCATTCTTTTTTATTTTCGTACATACATTTGATCTTGCAGATAATGCAGAGCCTTCATTTTCGTGAAATGCAGTTTCAGGGCCACCTCATAGGTGGCGCCAGCACGCCAGCGTGTTCTCTAGTCGTAAGAGACCGTGAGAACTCTGTCCTAAGCAAGTAATGCGATTGTGTGAACAGGCCTTTACGAATTTTGGGCTGGGATAAATGAATTTAAATTGGGATTTTACTAGGAGCATATTGTTTAGTGGGCCAGAAGAAAGAAGGTAGAAAGTCAAAAGCCTGCTTTTTGGTACGAAAATTCGAAAACAGCAGACTATTTAATTCCTCCTTTCCTTCGAAAGCTCACCACCTTTTTACTGGTTCTCCGCCTTCTCACTGTGATACATCCACGGGACCCTAAGGACGTCATCCGGCCCCAGCTCACGCATTGGACACGAGGACTGCGCTACTATACTACTTTGTTCACCCCTAAGCTAACAGTGCGGTGGAAGCCACGCGCTTGCCGGACCAATCAGCCGCCTCCCTTTCATCAGCTGGCCTTATTCTCTGCACGTGGGTATGCACGACAGAGCGTGATCACGTGGCAAAAGATGGAAGTGTGGCTGGCCCAACGAGCACGTAGCTTCCCACAGCACTGTCCATTTAGGGGCGAACAGGAGGGAAAGCAACTTTTCTCAGAATTTTGAGTGACGGGCTAATCTTCTAAGGGGAGAATGGCGATGTCCGGGTACACAAACGAGGGTTCGAGTAAGAGGGGAGTTCCTCTTCTTGAGCTGTTTAGTACGCTGTGTGGTTTGTGTGTTAAGGAGGAAAGCAAGGAAGGAAGAAGTAGAAAAATCGTTTCATGACCCCTTTAACAATCGTGAGCAAACACGAAAGGAATGTTTGAAGCCTCGAATGGTCGCGGTTGCTTGGCAGGTTGTGGAGAAGGCGTTCCCGACGGAGGCCGTGGGCGTGGTGTGTCGGGTGAAGGGCCGCTTCCGGGTGGTGGAGTACAGCGAGGTGTCGCTGCGGACGGCGCAGCGGAGGAACGCCGACGGGCGGCTCACGTTCAACGCGGGCTCCATCTGCAACCATTTCTTCACCTTGGACTTCCTCAAGCGAGTCTCCGCGTACGTCCGTGCTCTTTCGTATTTTCCCTTTCCGTTTGTTCAACGGCGTGATCTGTCTCTTCGGTTCGCGTTACACTGTGCGGCTTCATCAATTATTGGAGTTCAAACTGATGCCCATGAAGCAAAGTGAGCGGGCATGAAACTGGGCATTGTCTAAATGTTGTATATTTTTTAACACCCTCTTTTTAATCTCTGATGAATTAAAGAATTGCAGTGGCTTAGCTCGGCTATGCCAGGATATACGTACCGTGTGCTTAGGTTCAGTTGGTTATTCTTAGCTTTCCTGGTTGTCTAGGATTAGCTTGATTATCATGCTTACTGCTGCTTCAATGACACACACACGGTATACGCATTATGTGACTGCTTCGGGATCCGATGAGTTAAGCTTCTCCGCTCTTCTGCGCCGCTGAGTAGCAATTTCGCTCTCCTTCTCCATGGCTATACCACACTGGCAAACGCCCCGCTATATGTATACCTCCACTGATACCTCTGCGCATGCGCACAAAATGAGAGGCGCTACCAAGCGGCTCCGGTGCAGCGTCAATTCGAATCGGTCTTTCAAGCGGGAACAAATAAGCTTGTTGTTATGCTCAGTCATTTTGAGTACTTCTGACGTGGTGCCCTTTTGTCTCTCGCGACCCTAGTGGAAGCAGCCTTCAGTACCACGTGGCCAAGAAGAAGATACCCCACGTGAACGACCTGGGGGACATTGTTCGCCCCGAAAAGCCCAATGGCGTCAAGCTCGAGATGTTCGTCTTTGATGTGTTCGAGTATGCAGAGTGAGTGCGACCGAGACATTCATCCTGAAGTCATTTGCGTGGAAAGTTCTGTTTGCGGAACCTTGCAATATGACATGAAAGTTTCTTTTGAGCAGCATGGGAAGCCCTCAGTCTTATTGAGCAAAGGGAGCTTTTGAAGGGTTAAAATGTCATTTATTTGACTCCCTTTTGAACTGTTTCATTCATGCACAGCTATGGAAATGGCCTCAAGCGGTGTAAAAGTCTCTCTTTGAAGAGAGGGTGTTGTTAGAAAGGTGGAGAGCTATTTGACTTTACTTCTGGATTATTTCAGTCGTATTCAGCGCTGTGCAAGTTCCTATTACCCTCTTTGAGGAAAGGGTGTTGTTAGGACAGTACAAAGCTATTTGACACTTTCTTAAAAGAAATTATTTTGCACACTGCTTTATAAGTTGCCTTGAGCATTCAGAAACTGTACTACAATTTTTTTTTTTTTTAACAAAGGGTGTTACGTTGGGGGGTTAGAGTTCTGTTTGACTTCTTTTTGATTATTGATTTGAATACAGCTCTATGTAAGAGTGCAGACTGAGAGGTAAGCTGTTTTTTTTTTTATTTGCCAAGCAGTACCGCAGGAAAGCTGGCTTATTGCCAGCTTTCCCTCCAGAATATTCTCTTCCTATTTATTTAATTTTAGAGCGCAGCTCTTAGGCACCCGTTTTCGGGTTGAGCGGCGTCGCCGTCGGCGTAACCGCGCATGTTCATGCATTATGGGATGTTTCCCCGCTAAATTTAGTGGAGAAATTTAGGAAATTAGGAAATTTAGGAAATTTTCTTGGTAAATGTAATGGGGAAATTTTTCCGCTATATTTGGAGGGGAAATTGACGTCACATGGCCTCAACACCAATTCAGTTTCCCCGCTAAATTTAGCGGGGTAAATGACGTCACGACTTCGTGTCACTCCACTCATGAACGAAAACAGCGGCAAGAAGGAAAGGAGGAGGAGAAGGAGGACGAGGAAGAGTGAAGAGGAGGAGGAGGAGAGAATGAGGAGAAGGAGAGAAGGTGGGGCATACCCTCCCCTCCGTACCCTCCCCTCCTCCTCCTCAAGAGCTGCGCTCTAGTTTCGCATTACAGAGATTTGTAAACGTCTTTCATTTTTTTATTTCAAAGGATTCCAAGAGATTTGGTGAGGCTGTACAACATTTTCTGATGGTAGTCACTGCAACGTTTGTTACATGGCAGTAACTTCCACGTCTGGGAGGTGCTGCGAGAGGACGAATTTTCGCCGCTCAAGAACGCAGACGGCGCCGAGAAAGACACTCCCACGACCGCTCGCCACGCTCTGTACGGACTGCACCGACGCTACGTGCTTGGGGCAGGCGGAAAGTTTGTGGACGACGACGGCTGTCCCATCTCTTTGATCCCAAGGTACGCAGTTTCCTTTTTATTACTCAATTGTTTTTTCTTCAACTGTTGTTGGTACCTTGCACTCCTGGAAAGATGGAAGAAGATGGCAGGTGAACACTGTCTTGATTCCTGTGTGTTTTGCATGAGGCCTGACAGCGTTGCTTTGAAGCTGTCGTCTGCGGAATAGTTTGTTCCCAGCAACTGAGGAATGTTAATGTTTCTGCACGGGCTGTTTTGAAATTTAGTTTTGTCTTAGTGCTGAATGCTGCAAGTTCATGAAAAGTTTCTTGGTGTAAACCAGTATCTGTTCCTTTGGTAATGTGGAGATTTGAAATGAAGGAGCTGTGTGTGTTCTGATGGAACTCAATGCCTTTTCTCTAAAGTTTGTGTTTTTATTCTGGTGCTGCAAGCAAAAGAGCTGGGATCGTTGGTATGATTCTGTTCTGCAGCGATTTTAAACTGGCAATCTTCCACTGAAAATTTCAGGTTCTAGATGGGGTTTTGAAAGACTCCTCTGCTTTGTTACGGAGATGGAAGGAGTCTCATGATATCAAATCAGCATGTTCTTAATGTGTATGACTGATAATTTTAGGAATAAGCCACAAGTGAAAAGCATAGTTCGTAATTTTTTTATAACTAGTATTGAGACCTTACTGACACTATAGTGCAATGCATGCTTGTGTGTGTGATGTTTGCATCTTGTGCTTGCAAAGGTAATTTTTCTTAAATGATTCAATGCGACATTCCTTCGATGGATCCACATTGTACGTCTGCTTTTTTCTTGCCGACCATCACTGCAATGCCATGATTGTGATTTTCGTTGTGACACTGATAAAAAAATTACTATGCATGAAGTTCTTTATGCTTGTGCAGTCATTAACCTTGAGGCCTGTGCTAGCTCATGGGCATCATACATACACACTGGTAGGTGCATAAAAGCACAAATAATTGCAGTGTATCACAATGAATGGCCACTAATAACAGAAGCAAAATATTTCTTGAACAGTTTGATACTAACCACATAACTAACAGCAAAAAGAGTTCAAGTAGGTAGAATCTTGTTGATACATTCTTTAGGGGACCGTGGTAATATAATGTATTATCCATAACCATGTAACAACCGATAGTTTAGATGAGACGGGAAGCAATTCTCACGCAGAAATTTATTTGGCACATACTTTTACAGCTGTGGAAAACTATAATACTAATTAAAAAAAAAAAAAAGATTAACATTTTTTTTTTTAGAACTGTTACTTAAAATTGGGTGCCTATTTTAATAGTAACCAAAGTATGTCGACCTATAAAAGTGGGCAAGCTTTGCGATTGTGTCGAGCTAACCCAGAGGCTCCCCCGCGTCGACCACTGCTCCTAGCGCACCGGTGCAAGGCGGTGAAGCTTGACGCGCGCGTCAATGCAGTGAGGGGAAACTTGACGCGCGCGTCAGGGGCATGCCCTTGTGCAGTGCACAATTACGAAGTCCAAACTCTACACGAAATAAAACGGCCGTAACCAGAGGAACCGAGGACATCAGAAGTGTGCATGCCAGTTAAAGAAATCTCCAGTCATTTTCTCCAACCCCGATTCAGAAGTTGCCAATCCTGTTGAGCAGTGCTTCCTGAACTTTTCTGTATTGTGTAGCACTGATATAAGGCATGTTTCTATAATGCTCTACGAAAAGAACCCACATGCTTATTTGTATTGATAGTCGATGACAGGTCAAGAGTTCAGGGGAAGCTCCTCCCACTTCCTTCCAATTAAACAGAGCTAATGCTGAAGAGGAGGAGACCTCCTCTTCAGCATTCATTCTGCTAAAGCTGGAGGAGTTTTCCCTGAACTTTTAATTTATTTTTCTATTATCAATCAATCATTTATTGAAGAAAGGTTGAAAATTATTGGCTTTTCATGTTTCTGTACTTTGCGACAAGCTACACAATGGAGATTTACTTAGGAAAGACTCGTATAAATATGTTTAGGGATCCGCTTTAGAGAGCATGGCCATGCCTGATGCACAGATTGGATATCTGTATGGACATGCTTGATTTAGTGTAAATTTGTTGAGCCTTGCCATAGCTCTGCCACTGTTGCATGGATGTGCAGTGTAGTGACACGCATGCCTTGCCTTGCACGAACCCTCCCCCACGTCAGCTCTGCGGAAAAGTCGACGGAGAACGGACACGGCGATCACAAGAGGTAACAGGAGCTCCTCCTTCTTTAGTCGAAGTGACCGTGAAACGATTTTTACTTCCCAGGCTGCATAGCTTCTACCTTAGTATTGACATTAGTTTTCTTATGTTTGTAGCCAGGTGGTAGCATTTCTTGCTCCATAATTCCAATAGTAATCTTACACAGTTTTGCAACATGAAGCCTCACATGAGCAGAATTGGGAACCTGTCCAGTCATGCGACTAAAGGGTATACTGAGGCCTTTGGCATAGGCATCTTTGGCATCTCAGGGAAGCGGATTCGGAAACCCATTTATGCCAGGTTGTCTAGAGCGATTCTCTGGACCTGACAGTTTATCGCACTTGTTATGTGTGGAATACTACTGCATGCAGGCGCGTTGTCTTTTTTGCAACGTGCAAGCAGAAAAGGTGGCCACTATATAAAGAAATTAGTGTTGTGCGAATATTGAAAATTTCGAATACTAATTTCAAGTAATACACTATTCGACGTTCGCTTCTAGAGGAACTCCGATATTCGTATCTTACGAAGTGTTGAACGCGGCGGGTTAGCCCCGTTGAGCGCACTTCTTAACCAAGCATGGGTGCACTGCGGAGAAGCAACACCTGCGGAAGCAAGCTTTGTGGGTGCTGCTTCTCCGCAGTGCACCGGTGCTCGGTATGAAGCGCACTCAGGGGGGGGGGTAACCCGCCGCGATCTACACTTGGAAAAGTATGAATATCATCAGAGTTCCGTGTTTGGGAGAAAAGCACACTTTCAAAACGGGATGATGCACACGCGCGCCTGGTGTATTTTACAAGAAACAAACAAGTTGTGAATGTTGATATCTACATTGCAGTAAAATGTTCAAAATTGAACTGTGGCTGTTATGCAAGAGTATGTGTTAGGCAGAAATGCCCTGCAAACCTGCGTTCATCATTCATGATTCCTTTTTTTTTTTTCAAGTTCGAAATTGAGGAATGTGTATTTGCACATAGCAAAATTTGTAAATCAACTCAAATAGGTGTAGTGGTTTTATTTTATGCCAAATCTGTTGTTTACTTGCCAGCCTAAGGCATGGGACTTTCTGAGGTCAAAGTGCATGAATATAGTTAGATTAAAATTAACTTAAAATGAAGAAGTGGAAACTTTGGAACAACCTTCACAAGTTTAGCTAGGATTTCGTTTAAGCATGGTGCAACAGTAGTGAAAGGCTTGCAGAAACTACTATTCAATATTTGAGTTGACAATGTTCGGCCAAAAAACCACTTTTCGCTTCGAATTTGCTTGGAACACAAAGTCCACTATTCGCACATGACTAATTGATTGAGAGTGAAGTGCAAGTAATGCTTTGACCCAAAAATGTGAAGTGAATAATTGAATAGTGCACTAATTTTACCTTTCTTGCACTTCATATTTTGCCAAGGTTATTCTGTAGCAAGCAGTGATGGCTATCTTTGTGTGCCCTCCACAATGCTGCACGGTTGAATTTGTTTCAAAATGTGTGTTAACTGCAAAGAATTCCTGTGCTACGTTCTCGGGCCAGGGCAGGGTTGAGAACTCCTGTTGTGCGAAGCATTTAGTGTGCCAAAAGTGCGGAGGCAGGATCTTTACAAGTGCGAACTGAAATCTGGTTTGTGCTCATTTCTTGGTTTCTGTTTGCTCCCTTCACGCAGCCAAAAAGAGGATCTCAAGTATGAAAACCCCGTGGTGTGCGAGATCTCGCCCCTTATCACCTATGACGGCGAGGTGAGTAAAACAGTTTGGTGATCACCCTCCGACTTGCATGCTTGCATGCTTCGCTGAGAAATAAGTGTGCAAGTTTCTCGCAGAAGACAGAGACGATGGAAGCATCCTTGGTTTTGGGACATTGACTTTTTTTTTTGTCAGGAATAAAACGAGGTTGCAGTAAAAGCAGTTGTGATTGCAACATGAAGAAAAAAATTAAACTAAAATACAAAAAAAAACGTGACTTGAAGCTGGGATGCTGAATGTTGCCATTGCCTGTTATTTGCTACCCTCTGGTAATGTTCCAAACAAGGTTCAACATCTCAGTGGGCACAATCTCAACGGCCTAATAAGCATTTGTGGCGATGAATCGGGTTTAGGATCGAATCAAGGTGGATTAAGTTCATTTTGTTTAGTGACAAACGGGAAAACGACACAACAAATTGAGAAGACTATTTGACGTTCGCAGCGTGGAAACTCGTATCCGTCTAAACGCTCCATTTCTCGCAGGGACTCGAGGAATACGTCAAGGACAAGAAGTTCACTCCCCCGACGCTTCTCCAGTGTCCTGACGAGGAGTCAATCTTCGTAAACGGCGAGAACGGAAGCCGAAAAGACTGAGTCTTCGAGACTGGTCATCGAAATCCATTTACGTTTTTCTCCGGAACATTCCTTCGACGTCTTGTTTTGTTTTTTTTTTTCACGTAGAGGCGCCCGAGTACTGCCATGCAGCACAGGGGCGTCCTTGCCAGATGGTTCCAGGGACCCGGGAACGCCGTAGCACTGTAAATATGGCAGCTGTACATAGGGAAAAAAAAAAAGGGTGCACCGCTTCCGGAACGGGGCGTTTTTTTAAAGCCGGCACATGCCTGCAGCCGAACGTAGGGTTGCCGCGAGCTCTTTGAGCTCCGTTAACTCAACTTCGAGTTAAGGCTTTTGCACGAAAAAGACCCACACGTTTTGCCTTACGCAGAGCACGCCCACAGCCGTTGGGTACCGTCTGCAGTGGGGTTCTATCAAACGATGAGGTTCAGAGATTACGACGATCTTCATCATAGTCGGTGAGAGGTTAAGAACCTGCTAGATATCCCGGCCTCGAGTGCAAGCTTTCTGCCTTTTGACAACGCGTCGTGCCACGAGCCGTGGGGCACCTGCTGGATTCCTAGCCTGGTCACCGACCGTTGAATTACGAGCGGGTGAAATGTGCTCGGCCATGTCGCCAGGTCCCAATCGTCACCTCTGCCTCCTCATTTGGTGAGAGACTTCGGTAGATACAGCAACGACTGGCTGTTTGGGTGTGTTGCTCTAAGGTGGATACGAGAGTCGTTTTGTTTTTCGTGCCAGCTTCTCCATCTCTTCTGTACATTTTATAGCTTTACTCCCAACTTCTCGCTTCGCCGAGATCGATCTATACTCATCCTCGGCGAGCGATGTATCGACTCTCGACTACTGGACGTTTTTTGGGGAAGGAGTTCCGAGACCACGTTTCTATTGTTACGCCTGGTTGGAAAGTTTTCGGTACTGCAGTGGATTTCTGGGGGCTTGAAGACGATTTGCTGGTTCTCGCAGTCCTTTCGAGCTGCACTGCATCTTACATCTGGCAAAAACCTAAGCTTTTGGGCGGTTCTACAGCTATTTTCGTGCATGTTTCGAGGGTGGTGTGATGGTATCTGTTATGCATCTTTTTTTCTTTTTAGAGGATGTAAGATGTTTCTTGGGGGATGTATTGTGTCACTTGGTCGGACATTCGGGCTGCCAGACTGTTTTTAATTAAAGTTCTACTCGTTTTTTGTAAGTTTCGTTTTTAATTTTTTGATGCTGATGGTGGCACTGCTTTCCCTGTTTTGTGCAATTTCCATGCATTTATGTCTCGCGCAGGATTATTTTTCCGGTGTGCACTGTAGGTCGTCACGAAAGCCCTATGGCTAATATGGCGGCCTTTGTCGCCCAAAGTGGAAAGTTAGGCTAGTTTGAGAAATATTTTACATTTTTCACTGCCTCGTACGAAATAAATATATATGGAAAAAGCTTTGGCTTCTGTTTTCTTGAACTTGGCCACGGATCAGAGAACGTTATATTTTCCAAGTCGGATTTGGGATGGGCGGATTTAGAGGGATACTTCAACGAAATTTGAAATATACCCGCCGTGTTCACAAATAGGCTGAATATGATCCACAATATCCGTAAATGACAATCGTACGTTTGTATTTTGAGCCTCATGGCTGTATTTCTCGTTAGACCACTCTGGCAAACGCTCGGAGAGCAGCCAGCGGAGAGCACGTCACATCCGGCGCAATCGTGACGTAGTTTGTCTCGGGACGAGTGAAGCTGCGTCGAGGCTGACGTCGAGAGGATGACCTAGTCATTCCAGCCAGCGAAGCGGCCGAAGCACGCCAGCAATCGGGCCACCTACACCTTACTAACCCCAAGGCACCCTACTAACCCCAAGGCTGCTTTTGTACGAATTTTGAGGGACGGGTTAATCTTCTATAATCTTGTAGAGGGACAATAGCAACGTCTCGGACACACAAAAGAGAGTCTCGGGGAGAGGGGAGTTCCTCCTTCCCCTCCTCTGGTGTAAGGCCAGAGGCGAGACAGTTATCGTCACTACCTGTCAAGGTTCCTAGACGGGGGCATTACAAACGAGGTGTTGGCGACATCCACCAGATGCTCTTCGCTAATCATTTTTCGTGTCTTTTTCAACGAGAGATTGGTGTGCCAGATGTGATACTGCTCCCTTGAACACGAATAGACCAAAAAAATAAGCGCCGAAATTTCGTTGTAGTATCCCTTTAATGCGATGATTGTGGTTTGCGAAAAGACGGCGGTACCACGAATACTGGCCGAAACTTCTACCTTCTATTCGACAATATACAGGGCGTTTCTCTGACCGCGAGCCAAATCGCTCCAGTGGAAAGTATGCATCACGCAGATAAGAGGTTGATGTAACATATGTATCTCTGAAGTACAAAGGCGGGGAAACTAATAACGTTCGGTGTAGTTAGGTTCTGCATTATTTTCGAGATTTTAACTTTTTAATTGGTAAATCTAAAGGTATGGTTTCAATTAGAAGCATTCTGGGCATCATTGAAAACCGCTAAATCCGCGCACTTAAAATATAGAAGGCACTCGAAGCATTTTACAGCGTTAAAAAACAAAGTTTCGGTTTCCTTTCAAGGCGCTTCTCCGCGCCAGCGGCCCTGCATTCCACGTGACCAAAGCGCGCAACTGACGTGCGCAGCCACGCACTTTTTTACATGATGCAGGTGAACCCAAGAAGCCTTCTACAAAGCCTTTACAAGGAAAACGAGGCGGCAGTCGCGCGTGCTTTGGCCACGGGTAGCAGGACCACTTGCGCGAAGATGCGCTCCGAAAGAAAACCCAAACCAAAAGAACTCGTCTCAAAAAGTGTTTCTTCTTTTTTTTTTTTTTTCTTCGGAATGCCGTCAAATGTTGCGCATGCTTTATACTTTTGTAAGTGTGCTCGTAAGCTTGCTGCTCGTAAAAGGTCTCCCAAGGATTCTATTTTTAGGGTGCACCCTGCTCACAATCGTTGTAACACTGCAGTCACACTGCTCCTCGTACATCGTCCAAAAAACACGGTGTTCGATGCAGACATGGTGACAGAATTGTCTGCGAACATTCCTCGAGCATGTTTGAAGCATGCTTGGTTCACACATGCTTCAAACATGTCTGGAGACGGTTGATGTATGACCACCGTCATACAAGGAACGCTTCGGACAGTGTCTGCAATGTTGTATTAGCAGTGGGACCGCAGCTTTGGGACTAACCCTGGGGGGTGCTGTTTTACGCCCTTACGGGTGTAAAAGGTTTCTAGAGTGCACGGCTCTCTTTGTGACCACAAATATGATGTCGCGCACGACGTCGTCCTCCTGGGAATTTGAGAGTTTGTCGTCGGTGACGATTCTGCAGAGTGGTACAAGCGGCCTATAATTTGTTGTCCTGGAGGACGACAAACAAGGAGCGGTGACGAAACGGTATCGGTCAATCGAAACACACAGACCGTCCTTCGACCGATGTGGGTGTTAAGTATGTAAGAAATCCTGCTCATTAATTAATTTCTATGTTGGTGTCGGCGTTTTGGAGGGAGCATTTGCGGGGGCATCGCGGCCGAGGTTGGGGAGCTTCCCCCGCGGTCGTTAAGAAACGTCTCGAGTTTCGGGAGTCTGCACGGACAGATCCCTGGGAGGGCCCGCGCTTGGAGCTGCTTGTAGCTTTTAACCGAGTGTGCCTGTGTATAGAGGGTTTCGCCGCTTAGTGTCAAATTGTCGCTTTTTACCCGATGTAATAATTTAGCAGTTGGCGCCAGCCAGCCTGGGAAAGATGCAGACAGTGACTCTAGAATTCGGTTTTGGCGGCGCCAGACTGACAGCTCGCCGACCATTGGGTAACAGTGTACAACGTGGGAGTGGTAGAATTTGAAAGGATTGGTCGGTCCATGAGAGAAAAGGAGGTCCCTATACGAGTCTACAAAAGGACTGCCGAGAGGATTCTCAGGGATGGGGTTCGATTCGATTTTGAGAGACTGGGACAAAAGTATGGGGTTTAATTTTGGGATTTTAACTCACTGTTGAGTGGTTTTGTTTCATAATAAACGTGGCCACACTAGCCACTGCAAAGCCAACCAACGTCGTAATGTGTGTGTGTTTTTTTTTTTTTTTTTATCAGCTTCCCGGGACCAGGACTCCACCCCCATACCCCGACGAAGTTGACTGTGGGTAAAACAATGAATGACAAAGAGAGATGGGTTCCGCAGTTTCATCAAAACTTGTTTCGTGGGTAACTTTTCCTCGTAACACATTTCATGGACACAGATATGTTTCGTCGACTCTGACGTTTCGTGGAAACTCGTTTCGTAGACATACATGCTCCTGCAACTTTTCGTTGGCAATATATATATTACTGAGTGTATTGGATTGGATAACTGGCTTCATTTCGTTTGGTGTATACCGGAACTATATAAGTATATATAGCGGAGCCGCCCGGGCGGCTCCGATAGGGCAAAAACAAATCCGCGAGCCCTAATTTAGGCTTTCAAACAGACCGCGTTACACGCGGTCACCCTCGCTTCACTCCGCTCCGATCGAAAAAAAAAAAAAAAATGGAATATAATCTTAGGCCCAGCTTGAACCAATTGCCTCATCGGAACTGCCATGGGTTCGGCAAGCTAGGCTATCATCTGGATGCCGGTGGCCGAGGCGATATGTGCGGGAAGGTGCTTCGACCAAATGTCGGAAGCGATGAAACAAACGCGGGATCTTTTTGCGATGAAACGAACGGTCGGTGAAACGTCGCAGTGTCGATGAAACATTGTTCGACAGACGGATTTCCACCGTCTTAGATGACGTATGCAATCTAAACCAGCAAACCAAATTAAAATTATTGCTGGAAAAACTTTAATTGCACGCAGTAGGCATAACTAAGCCAGCGATGCAACCGGAGCAGGGTTTTTCCTACACACATCCTAGGGGAGGTGTACACCCCCCCCCCCCTTTTTTTTTCTGAAGGCACCCCCTTAATTCACAACGTCTCCTCTAATCTTAATGCACCCCCCCCCCCCCCCCCCCCCCCCTCAATTTCAATTTTTGAATTTTTCACTGTTGACCTGTTGGAGATCAGACATCGCTCGCACTGTCCGAGCTATCCGAACTTATGGACGAGCTGCCGGATGACGACATACGATGTTCGGAATCCACGATGGGCCTCTTGCAAATGGGTTGCGGCTCTTCCGAAGGGCGGAGCTGGAGGAGTAAATGACGAGAGAAAGAAAGACAATTACTATTTAGGAGAAAATGGTACTTATTGTAAAAAAAAAAGCTATAAAAACAACAACATCGAACGAACGCGGGCACCGGAAAAGCGAACAGAAACAGACGCACTAGATCGCCGAGGAAGTCTTGAAGCAGAGCGAGAAAGTCCGATAACCGGACGTAGACGAAGAGGTCTCGAAGCAGAAAGAAGGGGCGATCCACGAAGACCGCCACGTAGGTAATCCTCAGGGACAGGTAGACATGCCGGAGGTTCTGAAGGGAGAAGTGCACACAAGGGAAGACAGCGGTAAGAAGGACGTGGCTCTCAAGAAACCGGAGCGACAAGACCGACACGCGGCCCTGACGTCACACCGCTGCAGTGCATGGCGCTGCTGTCGGCGCATGCGCACTTCGCGGACGCTTCACCTCGCGCAAATCGGGTTTCTGCGCACGCGCAGTGCCCGCACCTGGTGTAAACACTGCGGTTTTTTTCTTCTCGATGCGACTGTTTCAATGTGAATAAAGGAAGCGCTGAAGAGGGGGAGCGTACCACGGCGTCGGCCGATTCTTGTGGGCTGGTGAAGAAGTTCCGGACGTGGGAGACGACGTCATCGGCAAGCTGGCAGAGAGCTGCGGCTCGAGCGGCGACGCAGGCCTTGACACAGACTTGGGCCTTCAGCGCCACGGTGTCCAGGAGGGTCAGGAGGGCGATCACGTCCGAAACGCCGGATGAGGGACCTTTGACAGCCTCGAGGCCCCGCTCATTCATATGCTGGCAGAAAGAAGGTCGAAGACACGCGTTCGTTCTAGAAACTTTTACACCTCTAAGGGTGTCGAAGGGGTGTTCTTATACACCAATATTCGTTTCTTACCTCACGCCGCTATACGGTGACGCTGCTGTCGGTATGGCTACGCGCTTCACCTCACACAAATTAGGTGCGAGCAAACGCGCGCATGTTTGTAAACAATGTGCTGGTTTACAGTTTTATTCCTCTGGTCTACACCCTTTCTGTACCCTTATTTTGAGTAATGCTCCCATTTGAATCGTAAAAAAGGGGAGCTATTGCATGAAACGTTCTCAGCCTTGAAGAGAGTAACAATAGGTGTGCATGCAAACGCGCGCTACGGCGAAGTTAGGCAAACAGCCTTTTTTAAAGGTTTGTTTTTCCCTCTTTCTTTTTTGTCCCCTCAGTCCCAATGTTTTTTTTTGTTTTTTTTTAATGTCGTCACTAGTTCATTGTCACCAGTTCGCCTGTTTGAATATTTTACCCGAGGATCTTTTTACGGCTACATGAACAATTATTAACTGTGTCAATGTTTCTTTTTTTTTTTTTTGCTTGGAGATACATTTATTGAGCTTAGATAGATTATGCTTTACGTGAAATACTGATGCGAATAAAGCATCATACTTGTAACCTTCATATTTTCGGAGACGAATGGGTGCCTGAATTGTCAGGTACCGCAGGTTGTGAAGCAGTCGTAGTTTCTCTCTCACGTGGGTTGCTGTCTCTTTGCACGTAAGAACTACATTTGGTTAGTTCACTGTAATTTGGTGCTTGTTGCTTGTGAACTTGATGCTCGAAAAAAAGTATCCCTAGGAGGTGGCTAAAATCGCCCGCATCCTCCTTTTAGGGTGCTCACCAGCATCCTAAGGGTGTCGCTTAACACCCTTAGGGTGTTGGCCACAGGACAAGCTGATTTACACCATCGAGGGTGTAAAAAAATTGGTGTGTACTACGAACCGGAGCAAAGTTGAAAGCTGGGCTGGTTGGTGTAGGCTATACATAATGTAGGTAAAACAGCGAAGAACGACAAAGACTGTCCCGTCCTGTTTGTTCCTTCCTTCTAGTCTTTGTCGTTCTGCGCTGTTTTACCTACATTGTGAACCGGAGAGCAATCTTGAGGCGGTAAATGAAAGGAATTTGAAAGACACACCTTATCCAAAGCAGCGTTGACAAATTCCAGGAGCTTTTGAGAATAGGTCAGTGTCGCCGCTGTGCAAGCGGAGACTGTCTGGAGTGGATGGGCAGCACAATGAAAGACATCGGTGGATATGGCCTTGATGTCGTTAATCTGATCGGTGTTTAAAAGAAATGTATAAATAAGTTAAGAACCTCGTAAAACAAAACTCAGTAAATAATAAAAAAAAACAACGATGTAACAATGTTTGTGAGGAGGAGTATAGACGCTTTCAGGACAGCTGTGCATGGGCGCCGCCATAACCGACCTTCAGTTTTTGCTTCCTCTTATTTCGTTTACTGCACTTCATCATTACCCTAGTAGGACAGGTAATTACCATCGATTCTACTCTGTCCTTCTCGTCAGCATAGGCCTTTGTGGAGGCTCGTCAACGCCCGCTTCAGTGGCTCGGCATCTCAGTAAGACAAGAGAAGGTCAGCAATGGTGGCTGTGATCTGGCAGGCGTGTAAAGTGTCTATAAGCATGCAATGCCACTGCTAGAAGCATCGTTTGAAGTCAAGCTGTCTGTTCATATAAGCGGGAATGTTAGCTGAAGACAAGCTTTATCAAGTACAGCGATCACCTTTCCGACGCCATAATCTTGAGCATCGATGCACTTCTTGCGGCCGTAGATGCAAATGTCCTTGAGGATTTCGCCGGGCTGCTTCTTCGCCACGTCCGGGTAGACGTCTTCGAGCTTATCGAGACCCCGGCAGGCGAGGTCATCCACGTAGCCGAGCTGGCGAGTGAACTTGTTCACAACGAACCTGCCGCCTTCAGTGACAAGCCCTGTACCGCTCTCGACAAGCCGCAAAGTCTTTCCCACGACAACGTCGCTGTCTTTCAGCCGAGCGTAGAACCGGGCGGCCTCGTCCCAGAGAGTGACCACAGCGGGAAGGGAGCTCAGGCGTTTCACGAAGTTGAACCGAGTAGATGGGGTGACTTCGGCATCCCGGTTCCCGGCAGAAATTTCAGCGTCAGCAGTCATCTTCTGCAAAATAGCGTGAAAACGAGTTTAGCGTCACGGTCAAGCAACGCGCGACACTGTTAGCGCGAACGCGACATCGACACCCTTCTGCATTTTACTCATACACAGCATTGACGGACACTTACCCGCTTAGGTTGCTGTCCTAAATTAATGGGAGCTTCCGAGAAGCGAGAACCGTGTTTTAAGGCGAAAGCCTCACTTGTCCCATTGAGTGAAAAAAGTGGCACATATGACCATAAAAATACGATTGAGTGGAAAGCGCCGCTCAATCGGTATGCTTAAAAGGTAACTGCAAAGAAAAAAAAATGTTTTTTTTTTAAACAGCCTAATTGGAATAAGCATGTCACAAAACAAATCTTTAGCGAAAAAACAAATTTTTTCTAGCAATATTTACGCCACAGGACGTAATGTAGTCGGAGTCACAACTTCTCCACATTTGAAACTCCCGCTCTTTCGGCGCGCGCGGAGTGGCTGTTATACGTCACTCCGTGACGTATAGCAGCCATTACGTGACGTATAATACCAACTTTGTGGCGCGCGATTTAAAACGGACGAAATAGCCGGAAACTAAAATCAGACTCGCGGAATAAATATTGCTGTAAAAAGTTTGTTTTTGACGGAAAAATTGCTTTGTGACATGCTTCTCTCACTCCCAATTAGGCTGTTTAAAAATACACTTTTTTTTCTTTGCAATTACCCTTTAAGGACGACGCCAAGGACAGCGCCGTCCTTCAGGTCGTCCTAGAGGTCGTCCTAGACCTCTAGGACGACCTTACTTGTCCCATTACGCGAAAAAGCGGCGTCGTCGTGCCCGAAAGATGGCCATAAAAATACGTCATCAAGCACGCGCCGCTGCACGCTCAAGTGCGGGAGCGTGATGTCACCGCCAGAGCGCCGTTTCCAAAAGGAGCGCTTCGGACGTCATCTGTTCTCCTTGTGTGCTTCGTGCGATGAACTGTGACGTCGTCCTTGAGGTCGTCCTAGAGATCGTCCTCGGCGTCGTCCTCGACGTCGTCCTAGAGGTCCTCCTAGACGCCGTACTTGGCGTCGATCTCTAGGACATCGTACGTCGTCCTAAACTTTAGTACGTGTAGAAACATTACCCGAAAACATTTCTCCCGCGGGACTTTACTTTCGCCTTCTTCCACGTAAGCAGTCTTGAGTGTCCTCCTGAAACTTTTTTTTTTTTTCGGCCCGAGTAAATAGATTATGCATCGCAGAAAGCTCAAACTCCTTGAGAATGTGCCGCTGGCGGTTTGGATATAACGCGATAGTTTGAGAACATGACGTTACATTGATCACAAGTTAATTGAGAAAAAACGAAATTTCTTTGAGCCGACGTCCATGGTTCACATGCAGCGGTTTTGGCCCTAGAGCGGCGCGATTTCTGCCGTCGCGGCGCTCGTGCCGCTGAACCGCTGGTGCTGGCCAGAGTGCCGCGACGGCAGAAATCGCGCCGCTCTAGGGCCAAAACCGCTGCATGTGAAACACGCTTAAGCCTAATATCATTAAAACAAGAAATGACACTGTGGGAGCATGTGTCATCTAATCCAATTAAAAAAAAAAACACTTAGCAAGAAAGACGAAATTGTTTTCTCGCTGCTGACAAGATATCTTCTTTTTTTTTTTTGTGATTGAATTAGGTATTACATACGCCAACAGTGTCATTTATTGTCTTGACGATATTAGGCTTAGCAGGACGTCGGCTCATAGAAAAATTTCGTTTTTCTCCATTATCTTTTGATCCAGGTGACGTCTTGTTTCCAAACTTTCGAGTTCTGTCCCAACCGCTAGCGTGACATTCTGACGAACTTAGAGCTTTCTGCGACTGCTTACTTTATCTACACGAGCCGATAAACACGGCTCTCGTTTCTCGAAAACTCATTGTACTTTCCGCCACACTAAAGCCGCCGTCACACCGCTGCGCGCTGATACATCACGCAAGAGAGAGAGAGAGAGAGAGAGAGAGAGAGAGAGAGAGAGAGAACATGTTTATTATATGATAGGATTCCCGTCTATGAGTGGTGTGCTCTGAGACGAGGGGGTGGGGGTGGAGGGTTACATCATGCAAAAGACACCATGCAGACACTGGCTGAGGCGTGTTTCTTCCTTGTACAACTATTCTGTGGCGTCGTTCTCGACGCGATTAACTCCCATCCGGGTATGTTTTCGTTTACTGAAGGCGAAGATACGAATGACCTTTCGAGTGGTTCCAATCAGAGTCACTATATGGGTTATACCAATCAGTGACCTTTATTGGAAACCACTCAAAATGTTGCGAAAATAATCCCTGGATAAGGGGAACAAGAGGGACAAAGGACAAACGGTCGCTCACCAGTCACCTAGCTGTGTTTGGAGATTTGTGTTTGTCCTTTGTCCCTCTTGTTTCCCTTCTCCAGGGATTATTTTCGTCATTCTTGTCCAGCTCGCTTGCAATTTTGCATTTAATTCCAATATAAACAAAATCTTATCTTACGATATGAGACCATGCGGTCTCATCGTATACCAAAAACCCTTCAATATATAGTCTGGCAAGAACATCGGCGTCATTTTAGCGATGGTGCACCGTGACCGGGCTACGGGCCGTTCGTCGAAAGGCAATTCGTAACAGGGCAACTCGTAGCAGGGCAATTCGTCGCGTAGGGCAGTTCGTCATAGGGCTATTCGTCGCTAGGGCAACTTGTCGAAAACCGGCGTGTGTGTGCGTGCGTGTGTGGGAAAGGGGGGGGGGGTCGAGTCATAGAAGAAGTTTGTGTAGAAGATAAGGCTTCGATGTTTCTTTTTCTTTTTTTTTTTTTGTTTTGCCTCTCTCGGTGCTCTGTTGTATTCTGTTTAGAGGGTTCACGATCCCTTGTCCGGCTTCTAGGAACCACAAGCAGACGTTTGGAGACTTCTTTGATGCCTATTATCTTTACCATCTTTCTTCCTTCTGTTCGGTCCCTGTCATCTTTACCGCTTTTCCCTGGCGTTTCGTTCTGGTGATGATGCGACTGCCTAGACCCACAGCTGACTTAAGTGCCTTTGTCATTTCGATTTCGCTTATCTTTTTTTTTTTTTTTTTTCGGAAAGTTCGGAACTAACTTTTTAAGGCTTAAAAGATAAAGTTTTGAAGACCTCTTTGTTAGCCACATCCTTTTAGGTCCGAGGGCATGTTCGTACATCTGCCGAATGCTATAAAATATTTGGTCTAAGCGTGTATCTTCGCAGTCGCTATGGAAGTCATCGGGTCTGCAAGAGGTGGAGAGATACTGGTTGCCGAAGGATTTTTATATACTACTAACCGAAGGACTGAGCAAACCATCTACTGGGTATGTCGAAGAAGAGAGACCTGCAAAGCAAAGATCATGACTGATGTCTCTAAGCTTCGCGTTCTTAAGGTCACAAATAACCACAATCATGCTCCAGACCCAACCGAGGTTAACTGTCTGAAAATCCGTTCAGAAATGAAGGAGAGCGCAGGTGAGAATACATGAGTATTTTTTAGTGTGTTTTGTCGTGGGGGTAAATTGTATTCGATAGTAATCTTCTACTTCCCTTTTAGTTGGAGGACGGACGCCAGTGCAGCAGATTCTTCTGGACGCGGCTGCAAAGATCACGGACAGCACTGCATCACAGCTGCCATCTACGTCAACGCTTCGACGTACAGTTAGAAGACAGAGGCAACGTGCAACCTTTGTATATGATATTCCTCCCAGCAGAGAAGATATTCATCTCCCACCTGAATTCAAGGTAAGTTTACTAAAAATACTAGAGAAAATGGTTCATAATCAGGTGAATTTCAAGCAGGAAGCGTTCCTACTACACGACAGTGGCGAAGGTGACGTCAACCGCATCATCTTGTTTGCTACGAAGCGGAACTTGGAGTGCTTAGGGAGTGCAGCTGCCTGGTTTTGTGATGGGACGTTTAAGGTAGTGCCCTCACTATTCTACCAGTTGTACACACTTCATGCCCTGAAGAACGGGATCATCGTGCCCATGGTGTATACGGTCTACTGCCCAACAAAACCGAGAAAACATATAGGAGGTACACCACTAATAATTGTAACCTTATTCGCTATTGTAACGTGAAGTGATTGGTTGTGCAAATCGTGCTCATTGCGTGTTACCTTACCAGTTTCTTCTCAGTCGTCATCGACAACGTCGGGCCCTGCGCTGTTCGTGTACTGTACACGGACTTCGAGATTGCTGCTATTAACGCTGCTCGTGACGTCATTTCGGATATCCGGATTCAAGGGTGTTTTTTTCACCTGGCCCAGTCGGTTCACCGTAAGCTGTGCGCGCTGGGATTTCAAGCACGTTACGGCACGGACGAGGCATTTGCAGTCAAGGTTTGTTATTATGCATAGATAAATAATGTTTGGTTTCTCTTATGATACAGCTTCGCCCTTAGGTGGTGTACCCTATGTAATAACTGTTTTAATTCCAGATGAAAATGCTCCCAGCCTTGGCGTTTCTTCCTGTTGGGGCTATCCCGGAGGCGTTTCAAGACTTGTTGGAAGTATTCCCACAGGAGGCGATCGAACTGGCTGACTACTTTAAGGACGTCTACGTCGGTCGACCACGTCGGAACGGCGTCAGCTCGGCTCAATTTCCTCCGAAACTGTGGTCAGTGTACGAGGCGGCACTTGATGGAATGCCGCGGAGAAACAACAGTGTGGAGGCGTGGCACTATGGGCTACAGGTAATTGCTCATAATTTTATTTCTACTTAATTTATCTCGCACACGCAATTTACAGTTTTTATATCGTATTTCTTATGCTCCTATTCTCGTTTTTCAGAGCAACGCGAGGTGCACTTCCCCGAACATCTGGGTGTTCCTCGACTCCTTGAAAAAGGAGCAGGCCCTAAGCGAAATGAAGCTCAGTCAAGCGGCAAGCGGGGTCACTGCCACAAGGGTGTCGCGGAAGCAGGAGGCATTCAACAAGCGCCTTCAAAGAATTCTTGGACGCTACGATGGAACAGACAACATGGATATCCTCGAGGCTTGCGCTAGAAGTATAACATTGTAAGCGGAGGGGTATTTGCAGAGTTACAGATGCGAATAAAACTCCCTCGATGAACTGACATCTGTGTGGTTGTCCTCTAAAAATTAGTAGGACATAGTTATAACTCACCGTGGTGCACCCACAGAACTAGTTAGCGTCTATTTCGAAAGTAGAGTATTTAGGCCACCTTTTAAACATATACTATACTCCGTTTCACCTTATGTTGTACCGCATACAAAGGGAAGTACCAAACAAGCGAGGAGCTCCGTTCGTGAATATTCATTTCGAAGCACTATACTTGATAAACTGGGAAAATTAAACACATAAGAAGCTTTTTCAATAGGGTGACGAATTGTCATCATGACGAATTGCCCTATGACGAAGTGCCCTATGACGAATTGCCCTATGCGACGAATTTCCCTGCTACGAGTTGCCCTGCTACGAATTGTCTTTCGACGAACGGTCGTATACAGCCACCGTGACCAAACGTGGTCACTTTTTTTCACTTTCACACTACTCCGCAAAGTTTTGCCTCGTTAATTTTGCTGAAGCCGCTCAAGTAGTCAGACATTGTTAGGAGGACATAGAATCAACAATTCCAACGCGAAAAAGAGCACGGGGACTCCCACCGACGTCGACAACAACGCAATCCAATGGTTTGTTTATGGGCGACGGCGAGCTTCTTGCCCACCGTCCACCGTCCACCGCGCATGCGCGGCGCCGGTGGCGTCCGCTAGGGGCGCTCCAGTTTCTTTGTAAACATGAGTTGGTGTATACACTTTTCGCGCTGCCTGAATGGCTCGTAGGCTGTCGGTTGCCCTCGGACCTAACGGTGAAGCGAAAAATAACACGCAACACCGGATATAATATTTAACTCGGACGCGTTTCAAAGAAAACGCGAATGCATATTGTGAAAGAGGCTCAACAAGGCGCGTTGACTCCACGAAGCGAACATATATATGGTCGGCCACCATTGCGCGACGGGTAATTAAGATAAATAAAGCATTATCGAGATGCGGGAAGAAGATATATAGACGTTTCTCCTTGCAATAACCAGCCGGTAACAGCCAGGCGGCGCTAGCAGATTGAAAGCCCACGGTTACCTCGTTGTACCTTGGCAAAGGGTGAACGATAAGCCCCACAGTGCGTGCCGACGGCTTCGATAAGTGCTACGTATATGAGCGCAACGCACTCCTTCGCAGTAAAAGCGCACTTCGGTGATAGGTGGTCACGTTCCGACTGGCCCGCCGATTGGCATGTTATGCGATCACGGCTTCCTGGCCTATCCAGTATCTGTTGCTTCAGACGCCAGACTAAGCGGCGCCACCAGAGTAGCAGCTCACGTTTGAACAATGCAGCCGCCACTCCCAGGCATACCTATTTTTTCTTGCTTCAGTCGCTAGATAGCGCCAAACCAAACAGCATTGCAGGTTGCCTGATATAACTGCGGTGTTCTCAACAAGGGAGCTCCAAACAGCCTCAGACAGAGGAGAGAGATACCGTCTGGCGGGAGCAATGCGCGAGCAACGACCCTGAATCTTCGCTGCCGCAACTTTATCATTTCAGGGCAGCTAGCAGCAACGGAAAGGGCGCACGGTAATTAACGATAGTGGTTTCGAGGAACACACGGTGGTATCACTCCGCGCCAATGAGACGGTGGCGTTGACCGATAAGAAAGACAATCCAAGCGTTTCTCAAAGTGATTATAAATAACACGTGACTGGGGTTCTCGGAGATGTGGTTCAGCTTGTTTGTTTACAAGGACAAAGGATATATTAACTATGCAGTCATGTCTCGTTAATATGAACACCTCCGTTCCCGTAAAAAAATCGTCAATAATGTGTGTTGTCCATAAGAACGAGACAAAAATGCATGTATTTTTCTGTTTTGTCCCCGAATGGGGTGTCCATATAGCGGGGTATCCATATTAACGGGGTCCATATTAACGAGGCATGACTGCACTTTGCACGAGCTACTTTTTTCGGGTTTGGGACAAAGGCTTCATTAATACCTTAATGGTACTATCTAAATGAGACGAAGCGACCACCGAAGCAAGAAATGCTGAACAAATAAAGATCAACAACACCCTCAAATTCTTAAAAAAATAAAAAAGCTACGATATAAAGAAAACGCTTTAGAGGGGTATTTATGAAAATATTCTTCCGGCTAGAGTTCTTGCATATGTTCTTGTCTATCTGGGAACTCCACTTGCGACTATAGAGTAACCAAGCAGAGCATGTGCACAGTTTACTTCCGACTACCCGGCAGCGACATCGGGAGGCGCCTTTAAAGGAGGCGAGAAGTGTATTCGTAAAAGGATAACTCACCAGGCTGTTATCCACTCGACGATAGGGAGGCGTAAACTGCGGCAGTGGCCATTGAGTGTTTGGCCCGCGAGTACAAGGGACAGCGGAGGGCGGTCGTGGCTGCCTTCAGCCCATCTTGGGGCGACGGGGTTCGACTGGCTCCTGCAGCGGCCGCTTCGCTTCGTACATCAGATTAGGAAATGCGCCCTGGCAGTCCAAGGTCCGAGTTCGTTTCCCGGACAGATATTGCCCCTCGTCTCTGCAAGACGCAGACAGCTATATCTGTACGTTTGCCTGCGTGCGTGTGTGAATGTGCGCGTGCGTGCGTGTGTACACGCACTACATTTCTTGAGCTGTCTGTGACTTTTATTCTGCCCTTCCAATGGACACCAGTCGCCGACAGCATCAAAGACGCAGGGCTTATGAGGTTCATGCTTTTTGCTTAGCTTGTTTGTTTATACCTTTATTTAAGACATACCTGCAGAGATGTTTCAGGGGACATGTGGCAAAAGGCATAAATGCCTGGTTCCTTCTTCCCCGTTTTTGTCAAAGTGGGAGTGAGAAAACGTCAGAACACGACGAAAAAAAGACATGAAGGCGGAGGCGCCCTCATAAATCCGTGAGCCCTTTTCAAAACTTTCTTCTTTCTTTTTTTGCAAAAAAAAAAAGTTTGTCTGTTTGTCTATGGGTTAAAAGCCTCCTTTCCCAGTCCTTCGGAACGTCCTCCTACTTGCTCCGGCTCCCGTTAGGAGAGGAGGGCAAGACGTAGAGAGCAGACTTGCGGACATTACTCCAAAAACGTAATTAATGACATTTACAATTACTTCTCCTCAAAGGTAATGGATTAACGTTACAACTTACTCCCCGTAAGAAATAATGGATTCATTACTTCGTTACATTACTCGATTACTTTGCGTTACTCTAAAGAAACACGCAAAATACGCGCAATATGTACTGCGCGTTTCCGGGGTGAAATTTAGAGCGCCATCAGAAATAAAACATATTCCGTACTATCTACCCTAATTTTAGGTTAATAATTTTAGGAAGACGAATCTTTACAGTATTAAAGTATAATTTCGAGACAACCGAGTCTTGCGCTCTCCAACCGGAACAAAACTAAATCCCACGAACATGCGACGAATGCACTTGGGCGGTGGAGGCACGCGCGCCATTCGAATTAATTCGTGTTTTTTTTTCTTTATTTGTTTTGCGGATTTTATTCACCCGCAGAGGGGGCAGAGATAAAAGCATGATGCCTGACAGCGCCTCTGCCCCCTGCAGTTCATACAGCGGAAATAACATGTCAAACAAGTCACAGTGAGAATAAATAAAAAGAAAGCCATCGTCATAACAACAAATAGAAACAATCATTTTTGGAAATATCTGAAAACACATGAAATACAATGACGCAACTCAAACTACACAAGCGGCACAGCTTGAACAATGTGGGGCGATATGCTTTTCATAACCCAGAAGTGAAATAAAATTAAATATAAAGATAAAAATAGACACCAGTTTTTACATACTATCTACTAAAAATTCATAAACAAGGATTTATAAAACAAAGCGGAAACAAGCTAAATCAAAACTAAAAATCAGGCTACAAAGCCATAAATGAGGATACAAAAGTTTTCTATACGTTACGTTTAATTGAAAATAAATATAAATATAAATAGATATACGCCTTAAATAGATGAAACTACGATATCAAAAACCGGCCCCTAGATAAACCAGCCCCCAAATAGGGACTGGTTTACCTAAAGTCCCTAGATAAGAGCTTCCTACTAGAGGCGACATTCTTTGAAGCGCCGACCTGACTGCGTGACGGTGCATGTTTTAGGAAGCGAATGGCGGCCTCACAGCAGACGTCGGAACTGGATGACTCCCTCCATTTTGTTTCAGCGGAATGTGCTTGGTCATTTGTATTGGTTGTCGTTACTTGTAAAAAGGTATCGAGGGACTTTAGGTTTACTCCCTAAAACTGAGTGACTGTGCAGACTAAGATGCGGTACTCGCGTCTGGGTACATTGCAAAGACTCCTGCTTGATGAAGTTGGTTATCCGACCGAACGACCCACTTGACCTTCTTTCTTGATCACCAAAGTTACGAAAACCAAAACTTCACACGAAATACGAACGCACAATCAGCTGAACTGATTTTTCCGTTTAGAAATTATATATATACTAAATAAATATATAAACACAATTGTCAGTGAGCAGCAGGCTTCCATGTCTTTCACGTGTTTACAGCCACCTTACGCTGCCTCAACCATCGCATCTCTTATGTTTCAGTCTTACGCATCCGCTAGTGCGAAGTCAAGTAACAGAAGCCACATAGCTGGTTGGTCTTTAGCTTTCACGGAGCTGTCAAAGATGAGCAGGGGCGAGGTCTCATTCGAGCTTTTTCTGTGTTTGCGGGGTGTGTGTGTGTGTGTGTGTGTGTGTGTGTGTGTGTGTGTGTGTGTGTGTGTGTGTGTGCAGAAACATCGACAAGCAAAGGACGGTTGCGTGTCACAACGGCAAAAACAAACAAACAAACAAAAATCCCAACGGCGATTGGTTTTTGGGACACAAGACGCAGACGGGTGGGGAGGAAAGGATGGGGGTAGAGGGAGGGAGGGGTACATACGCACCACGGTCACGGTGCCCACGGTCATACTCCTCACGAACCTCACGCGTTGGTTTTTTGACCCATTAGTTTTCTGCTCTTTTGTGTGCTCGAAGGAGTCCGTTCGTTCTCCAAGAAGTCGAAGCCTGTTGCCCCTATATAGGCAGCCGAATCCTCTCAGCCTGGTTGACCGTACGAACGAGACCAGAAACGGGCTCTGGCTGCAGGCTGTCGGGCTTTCCGTGAATTCCTTTCCTTTACCTCCCCAGGCATCGGTTGCGTCGCCCTTCTTCCACTCCATCTCTCTCTTGACGGGACGGAAGAATTGTAACGAGTAATTTCAGTAATCCATTACTGAAAAACTAATAGAATTACATTACAAATTACATTTTCATAAAATTAACGGAATAATTACTAAATTACAAGAAAAGTAATTAAGTACAAGTCATCCCGTTGCTTGCAACGGATTACTTCCAACTCTGGTAGAGAGGAGCGAGGAACTATACGCAGAAAACCGTGCTTTTATTTTTTTTTGCTCAATCCGTCCACAAAACGCAAAAGCATATGATATCCGAGAGGTAGTTCTTCGTACGGCCGCTAGGACTCCTAAGTGGCGCTCCTTTAAAATACCCCCCCCCCCCCCCCCCCCCCCCCTCCTCACTTATTGCCACTCTTCCTCACTCTTTCAGCGAAACCATGGTATTACGAATCATAGTAGAAAAACCCAGGGACAAGGAGCTAAAAGGACAGAACAACATCGTCTCAAATTACAAAGCATGAATCGCGAACGCAATCAGCTACTCCCTGTTGAGCTCTCACTGACAATAGGTGGCTCGTGGCTTTTATTTTAAGGTATTTTCATACATTTCTTACATTCGTGTATAGGTTTAAATTGGTCAAGCTGTACACATCAGCAAGTACACCACGCCTCGTTCCAGACTTCGGTGACTTACATATATCGCACGCTGAAATGCCCGTGTGTTAATGTGGTTCGCGTTGTACGAACGAGATTTTATATTCGATTTGCTGGGTAATTTTTTGTTGGTTATTGATCATACCTTTGCTTAAACACGGTTCATTCCTATTTGGGTGTTAAAACCATTTTTTTTCTTTTTCGGATAGGCGGGGAAGATAAACTTGGTTCGTGGTATTTGCGTCCGATTAGCCGGTCGTTATCTGGTTGATAGCGGGTTCAAAAGTTTCGCCTATCAACAAACGCCATTTGTGGCTGGGAATAAGCGAGTGCGTCGTAATCTCAAATGTCACTTCAAACGCTTCGCTCGGATCGTTTTTTTTTTTATCGCAAAAGCGTTAAGGAGTTCGTGTCGCAGAAAAGCCGGCGTCGGTGGCGTGCGCTAATATCCAGGATCGGTCGATAGGGTCATGACGTCACAGACACATGACCTCGCGCGGGAATTTCAAACAACCCAGGAAGCTCACGTGAAACGTGACGTCACGCGTGGAATGTATGTGATTAGAAAGCATGACATGCAATGTGAATTAAAGGTCGTTATCACTTTATTTCACTTCGTTTTACTTTATAAAGTAATTAGTGGTCCTTAAAGAAATATTTGAAGAATTTTCGGCGGATTTGACACCCACGATCCTTCAATTTCGAGCCAGAAACGCTACCGACTATACCACACAAGGCGCAACTGCACTGCTGGCGAACGAGCGGTCGGAGCGGGAGTTTATATGTTTATATGTTTCGCTATCGCGTTCCACTCCTAAAGGCGAAGCTTAAAGGGGCGGTGCAACGATATTCGTTTTGAGCGTTTTTCACTTTGTATGAGCTTACTGGCACTAGTGGGACCCAAGTACACTCGCACGCGACGCCACTGACCAAGAAACCTCTTTGTTGCGGTGTAATTTCAAGGAGAAAAGCGAGCGTTTTCTTTCAGTCTCCCCTTCGCAAATTTTGATGACGTACGTAGCAGCATCCTCCAGGGACGATATTTGAATGCGGCTCATAGATTGGACCCGAGCATGCGTGAGCACTCAATTTGGGCTCGTGATAATTGATAGCTCGAGAAGCATTCGGGTAGTGGCCCGTGTCCAATCGCTGCAACGACGACAATAGCCGAGCCATAACAATGCGTGTCCTGTGCTTTGCCAACCCCAGCGCGTGGCTATGATCAACATTGGCGGCATATAATCGGCTCCAGATCACGTGGCCGCTTGTTCTGGCTGCGAGTTGAGGGGGTGAACGCTGCTCGTGTTTCTTTAATTTTTTACTGGGACTTCTATTGCGTGGGGTGAAAAACGAACGCGTGTTTCATAGGTCATTAACGTCAGGGATCCGTTCTAAGCGGTATTTGCGCAAAGTACAAAAATTGTTGCATCGACCCTTTAAGCGTTCTCCAAGTTTTCAGAAGCAAGTCAACATAATAGAGACGCGCACCCTATCGGTGGTGGCATGAATCTGGCGCTTTCGATTGTTTTGCGGCGTTGAATCTAGCCGATCTCGGACGGCCAAAGGTGTTTTTCCGTTTTTTTGCACTAGTGCCACTAAATAAACTACGTTTCGGAGTAACGGCACTTGCCCATATTGTGGCTTAAAATCATGGTTGTCAGTTATCTGAAGCTTTTTCTGAAATCAGAGGAACGCTCTTCCGTCCTCCACAAATGTTTAAACAGTTCGCGACAGAGCAAAGAAATATTACATGACCATCATACCACCGAATCTAACGCTGAGGAAGTCGCCCTTCTGAATCATGACGATCGGCAGTTGCGTCTGCTCTGCACAAGAACCAAAATGGCGGCGCCCACAACAATGTCGGGGAACAGAGTGGCGATACTCTAAGCGCAGCTCATTTCGTGGCTTTATTCTGCACCACACAGAAAGAAAAAAGGCTCATCCAATGTGTAACAAGTAGTGCAAGGCCCAATCAGGTAGGCCTACCCAAAATGAGGGTGCCACAGTTTGTTCAAAGCTTCAGCGTATGTCTATTCTTTTGTGTTTATCTCGTTTTCCTTCAATATTAATATCATATTTATTTTTATGATGTTTAAACCCTGATACTGGGAAGGAGATTTGAAAATAAATTAGAAAAATGCATGTGTAGGACTTAACCTTTTGCTCTACTGACGTCTAATTCCAGGTTAGCTCAGTTGGTAGAGCACTCCACAGGAAATGGAGAGGTCCCTTGTTGGATACCAGGACCGGCAGGATTTTTTCAGTCGCGCACCAGTCACCTAGCTGTGCTTGAAGATTTGTGTTGTCCTTTGTCCCCCTTGTTCCCCTGCTCCAGGGATTATTATAGTTATGTTTAGTTCTGAGTTCGCGCCGCTGAGGAACGTAGGCTTAAATCGATTGTTGTGTTTATTTTATTTTATATATTTATTTACTATCTGCCTAAGAATGGCCCCTGAGACACATAATATTTGTCTCAGCTTTTTTTTTAACATTTTTTGTTACGCACATTTGTTTAAAAAAAGATTGGCTCTGTGCTGTGAGCTCTTTTTTGTCTAATTCAATGACGCACATACACACACACTGTAGGAAATCGCGTACCGCCGCCGATACGCCAGATCCCACGTGGTCCGTGAAACAACCCGAGTCTAGCCTGGTTTTTTCACGGGAGCAGTATTTCTCTCCCTTTTATTGGTACATAAAACACAACGCTCAAAACACTTAATCTAAACTACAAATACACGCGACATTACCCAAATATTCACAAACGCACGTAAAGCCAAAGCTAAACACAAAGTGGGCCCCCAGGCCTCGTGTCCGGCGATTACCTTAGATCCGGTCGCACACACTTGCCTGGTCTCGGTACCGCCCGGAGTCCTATGGTCTATATTTCGATGGGCGAGGAGGTTTCCCCTCGCCCGCCCTGGGGCGCCTGCAGCGCCATCCAGTGGCTAGGAGAGAAAGCGGCACGTCGGGAGCCGAATTCGAGATCCCGATCGACACCTCGGCGACTCGACCATGTGATCGTGTCTGAGGCGAGGCAACTGCATAGCCGCCTCGCGGCAACGATGCCAAAGTGGTTTGACGGGCGCCCTCGTGAATGCACGGTGCGCCATAACACAAAGTAGCGATTAATCAAAGATATAGTTGTTCTTTGGTTTCTGCCATCCCTTATGCCAGGGGTCTCAAACACGCGGCCCGCGGGCCGCATGCGGCCCGCTCGCCGTTTGCTTGCGGCCCGCGCAGCCAGGCATAAGTAAAGAAAAAAATATTATCTTTTATTTAATTTTGGCTTTTTTAATGATGTTTTGACTTTCGCTCACCCCAAGTGAGTAAAAAGCTTGCTCAAAAATAAAAATCAAAGCTGTTCAACTTCGACCATATGCCAGGATACCTGACGGAAACGTAGAGCGCGGTGTCATGAAGTAGCGTCTGTGGAAGAGAGAGGGCCGCTTTTGGTTAAAAATGGATGGTCGGACCGGACTGAGTAGCCGAGGCGTCGGCAAAGTCGACGCCCCTCGAAAGAGCGGTTGATCGTGCCGGGCAGCAATGGGAGAAGTTGGTGTGCGTCGCAACCGACGGCTCACCGTCAATGGTGGGGAAGAAAAGCGGCCTTGTCGGACGATTGAGGAC